>JANRMT010062856.1:68035914-68046685 GCA_026402145.1 Polypterus bichir lapradei
ATATATATATATATATATATATATATATATATATATATATATATATGCGACACCTGGCATTCACACCAAAGAGTTCAATCTTTGTCTCATCAGACCAGAGAATTTTGTTTCTCATGGTCTGAGAGTCCTTCAGGTGCCTTTTGGCAAACTTCAGGCGGGCTGCCATGTGCCTTTTACTAAGGAGTGGCTTCAGTCTGGCCACTCTACCATACAGGCCTGATTGGTGGATTGCTGCAGAGATGGTTGTCCTTCTGGAAGGTTCTCCTCTCTCCACAGAGGACCTCTGGAGCTCTGACAGAGTGACCATCAGGTTCTTGGTCACCTCCCTGACTAAGGCCCTTCTCTCCCGATCGCTCAATTTAGATGGCGGGCCAGCTCTAGGAAGAGTCGTGGTGGTTTCGAACTTGTTCCACTTACGGATGATGGAGGCCACTGTGTTCATTGGTACCTTCAAAGCAGCAGAAATTTTTCTGTAACCTTCCCCAGATTTGTGCCTCAAGACAATCCTGTCTCGGAGGTCTACAGCCAATTCCTTTGACTTCATGCTTGGTTTGTGCTCTGACATGAACTGTCAACTGTGGGACCTTATATAGACAGGTGTGTGCCTTTCCAAATCATGTCCAATGAACTGAATTTACCACAGGTGGACTCCAATTAAGCTGCAGAAACATCTCAAGGATGATCAGGGGAAACAGGATGCACCTGAGCTCAATTTTGTGCTTCATGGCAAAGGCTGTGAATACTTATGTACATGTGCCTTCTCAATTTTTTTATTTTTAATAAATTTGCAAAAACCTCAAGTAAACTTTTTTCATGTTGTCATTATGGGGTGTTGTGTGTAGAATTCTGAGGAAAAAAATGAATTTAATCCATTATGGAATAAGGCTGTAACATAACAAAATGTGGAAAAAGTGATGCGCTGTGAATACTTTCCGGATGGACTGTGTGTGTGTGTGTGTATATATATATATATATATATATATATATATATATAAATAAATAAAATCTAAGTCCATTCTGCATATATTCACCAGCCTTGTTTATCTTATGATTCTTAGTAAAGCCAGCCTGTCATTGGGTGCTAGTCTGGCATACCTGTTTGTATAACAAAATTAGGAATAAGCTTGGTACAGTTTGATTCTACATCCCTTAAATGTTTAAACATGTCTCGTTTTCTTCTAATTCGATTGTAGTAACAGTTCAAACTGACATTTTTATTTATTTATTTTTTTATTTGGGATATCGTATTCTTTTAATGTCAGCTGTCAAAAAGATTGCTACAGCCTGTTCCACGTGGAAGGTCACAAAATCAAAAATAAATGCTTGACTGGAATCTGGCATCTGAGTGAAGACCAAAACTTTTAAAGCATTCCTGTGGACAGACAACTCATTGTTGTGCTTATGTCTCTATAACACTAATTTTGTATGTGGGGGAAAAATGTTTTAAAAGCTTGATTTGATGTTCAACCTAAAATAATTGAATCTATCTTGTAATGTACCGTAGATACTCGCGTATAAGTCGAAACATTTATGCCTTAAAATTCATTCAAAAAAACAGGGTCGACTTATCCACGGGGCAACACAATTTTCCATAGAATTTGGGTAATGACATAGTGCACAGTGCTTTTATTTAAAACAGTCAATCAAAATCAGTGTTCAAAGTAAACAGTGCAGTGATTCAAAAGAACTCTTCATTAAAGAAATAATCCATAAACTAAACGTGGAGGTTTAAAAATCAATAAAATATAAAAACAATCCTTTAAAAACCCGAGGTTAAAACGTTGCTGGAAGCAGTCTTTAAAATCAATAAGCCTCTTTTAAACTAGCGTCTCACCTGCTTCTCCCGGTTGGGCTTTACAGCAGGCGAGACGCTCTCTCAGCAGCTGTCCTTTCTCTCACACACACAGGTCTGGAGTCCTCCCGACCCTGGCTTCGGTCTGGCACTCATCCCAGGCCTGAGACTTGGAACCTTGGCATCCAGGACGCCCACACCAAGGACTTCACCTCCAAGCCACCCGGCTCCTGCTGCCATCCTGGCCTTACGCGGACAGTCTTTTCTTCTTTGGTCACTCCCGCTACATGATCGCTCGACTTCTACTTTGACTCCCGGGTGTCGACCTAACACCCAGGCTTCCACACAGCTGCCTGCGAGCGCTCGTTCGCTCGCTCGCCCACTTGCACCGTCTCTCTCTCTCCTGCTTTCTCCAGCCACCTCCGTCTTTCTTTCTCTTCCTTATTTTTTTTTTTCCTTCAGTTTTTCCTTCCTCTCTAACTGACTCATGCTTCTCTTTATATGCAGAGAGGACATAGCAGCTGCAGCACATTAGCCACAGGAGCAATCACGGATGTGGGCAGTCCCTCACCTGTGCACTAGGTGAGAAACACCCACACCGCAAATTCGCCCTGTGGCTCGCTAAGTCGCGAGCGTGGTGATTATTTATTTAAAAACTAAAACGGCCTTTGCTAAGAGAGCTGTGGACCCATAACACCACATAAACCTTTGTTGGAATTTCAAGCATCGGCTGGCTGGTGTACGCGGTTTATGAACAGATATGGGCTGTGCCTTCGTCAGCAAACAAAAATCGCGCAGAAGCTGCCGAAAGACCTAGAAGAAAAGGTCAGTTCCTTTCGTAAATTTATTATCAAGCAAAGACAAAGGCATGAATTTGAGCTCAGTAACATTGGTAACATGGATGAAACGACTCGACTTATACGCGGGTCATAACAAATTTCGTAATTTTCGGCTTAAAAATACACTCGACTTATCTGCGAGATCAACTAATACGTGAGTATCTACGGTAATCAGTTCTATTCTTAAAAATAAGCATAGAATTTGTAAAAGCAGTTCAATTTTGTAAATACTTAAAACAAATATGACTATTTAGTGGTGGCAATTTTTTATTTTTATTTTTTTTGTCTTTAGTAATGTCTGTGTGGAGTTTCAAAACATTCTCCCCTTCACTGTGGCTTTTCTCCAAATTGATGCCTGTACTGTGACTTGGGCTGCCAGATCGACTCAGGTCATTGCAAAACCCTAAATTGGGTTGAGAATCTCTTGTTCCACTGAGACATTCTCTGTTATACTAGTATAATGTGTGTATGGACTAGATGAGAAATAAATTAATGGTATATTAGTGCACTTGAGTAACTCAAGAACAGTAACTCAATTGGGATTTTACATTCACTGTAGTTTCAAAAATGTACAGAGAAAAACTTACTACTCAAACATCCAAGCACAAGTGGAGCATTTACAAAAGACTCTAAAGGAGGCTGACCCGACTTGTGCCTAGTAACAGATGCGTACAACGATGTAGTGAGTAAAATAAGTAAAAGAAATAAAGAAGACTTAAAAGAGCATACAACTCATACAGCGGATGGCTGACCAGCACTCGGCTATTGGCAGAAAGCGAAACAAAGTGCAGAGATTGAGAAGGCCAAATTCCCGCAATTGAAGCACCAAGACTGCTGTCTGTGTAAGCTGGAAGTGTTGAAGCAGGGTGTGGTGTTGCAGCACACTCTGGCTCCCTTGATGAAAGCAGAAGAATGTTTCAATGCCAAGTAATTGCTAATTCACTTCATCCTTTTGTGGCAGCAGTTTACCCAGTTTATTGTGCTTTCCATCAGAATAATGGTTTATGCCACAAAAATAGGGCACACTGTCGTAAGTTTAGATGAATATAGTTATTTAATCATCCTTCAGTAGGTCAGCTAAACTTCAAAAACTCAGGGAAGTTTGCTTGCAGCAGCGAAATGCCAAAATGATTCTACAGATTCAAAAATAAATGAAGAAACATTATTTGCAGTCTACCCATATATACTGTGTGTTTCAATAGCCACTTGCCTTTAAAATGTTTGTGTTTTTTCATGTTTTGTTATTGAGTCTTAAGCTAAATCTATAGTCCGATGCCAATAATTTTAACTTTGCAAACAAAGGATTACACAGAGGACTACTGCACACCTGTAATTTAGAATTAATTTCGACAATAATATTCAGGCAGTTTTTGTTGTTAAAATTAATGCCCCCAAATTAACATATAAAAGCTAATGTAAAAGTGTGTTTCATAAAAGATGTATACAATATTTGCATAACTCCTTTTAAACAATTCAGTATTTTAAATGTATCTCCCATTTACGGCTCTTCTGTCAGATTTGTTATATTCGTATCAAAAGTTAACCAGTTATCAGTGACTGTCCTTTTAAGTTTGCCATGTTCCTCCATCTGTACAGGGTGCCCTATAGTTACTGTTGACAGAGGCTGGGGATTATATAAAATTGATTGCCATATGCTTACTTGTTTATCTGTAAAAAGGTATGATCACACTTTAAACATTTAACAAAATCCTCCGTAATAGCTAACCAAGTGGATCAAGGGAACTGTCCATACACAGTCTTCTATTAGATCAGAAATCAAGGGTTCAGGCCACCAATTTTAAATAAAAACTGATCAATTAGCTTATTAACTAAAATATGAAGCTGCATGTTGTTAAAAGCATATGAGGGGAAACAATCAATACACAGCAATATGGCATTGCTTTTAGACCCTCAAGTGCTCATCCAGCCGGTACTGAGGAGGTGCTCTGGTAGCTTTGGTGACCCCCCATATTCCTGTTTGTCCTGTTTCCACATTAGTAAGTGTCCAGATTGGTCAGAGTTTTGTTTCACGTCTCTCTTAATCGGGTTCTCAAAGGATTTTATTACATGAAAACTTAAGACAACTTCTCTGAAGACATTCAGGGCTGTTGGTTTATTCTTTTAACGGTGCCCTTAAATCTTTAGCAATGGATGGTACATAATTTTCACAGAATCAGGTGTCACTGCTTATTGTGTCCATCAATTAATAGATACCAGGACATTGAACACAGCCATGCAGGAATTCGACAGACTCATCACGCTGGGCTTTCATTGGTTTAATTTGTGTTTATTTCTTAAAGATTGTCTTATGTACTGGAGTGAGTTGGACGCCATATGATTAAATGAAACAGATGCATTGCCATAACAGACTGTTGGTGGAGAAAGTGAGGATGCTTTTAGTGACGGCTCACTGATTGGAATAGAATAAACTTTTCAACTTGATGGAGAAAAAGCCTCACCTGCTGAGCTTTTTTTTGATAAGACTAGTTATGTTTTCATCCCAAATCAGACTGTGAGTGATAGTTGTGCCAAGAAATGTAAATGATTCCATTCCATTGACAGTGACATAATTTATAACTAGGGGTGTTAGGAGGTGAGTGTCTTCTAAATCCACGATCATTTCTTCTGTTTTCAGGGAGCTCAATTTAAGATTGTTGAGTGTGCATCATCTGGCCAGCCAATCCACCTCCCTCCAATATGGTGCCTCATCCATGTCTGTGATCAGGCTAGTCATGTAAAGTCATCAACAGACTTCAAATGGGTCACTGGAGGTGTACGTATTCATGTAGCATAGATGAACTAATCTGTTCTGAAGAGCGGAGCCAGTGACATATACTGTATGTTGTGATTTCGTTGATGAAATGTGGTAAAAATATTAAAGAAGTTTTTTTTTTCTCTTATTCAGAAGTCTTTCAATTCCTATGTGGATGGCTTTTATTGGCAAATATTGGGTAAAAAAGCAGAAACATTTTTTCAAGTATTAACTTGATGAGCTTGAGCTTTAGTTTGGCTGAATGTGTACAAAATGACTATGGTTACTTAAACAACATCCTTAACCTTCAACCAAGTCATTTCATCTTTACCAAGGACCCAGTTTCCCTGCTATATATATATATATATATATATATATATATATATATATATATATAAATAGGTGATCTCTTCATTTGCTAGTTCATTTGTTTCAAGCAACATTAACTTGTACTTTGTTATCTTGATGTTTGCATTGTTTAATTGCACTTCTACTGTAAATTTCCTAAAATGATTAATTAAGATAAACCAAGAGATTTGGAAGTAATTATACCTATAAATTAAGTAATTTAGTTCCAATGCTTACACTGATATCTGTATTATGTATGTGGGACAGATGTCTAAAAAGAGACGGAAAGATAGAAATGTTATTTATAACAAGGGGAATTATTAATGTCTGTGAAGTACATAAGTACTGTATGCCATGTCGGTATTCAGAATATTTTAAGAGTATTTCACTTGTAAAGTGTTCTGTGGATGTGCTATTGTTGCCTTTGATTCAAGGGGGATTTGAAATAAAGCCATTTTTTACTTAATCAAGGCTTGACAGAGAAATCCCATTCAAGTATTTATTAATGCAATGCATGGATCATTTGTTCAAAGAAGGGCAAACCATGACAACATAGACAGATAGAACTTTATTTATCCCTGGGGGGAAATTTGGCTTTTTTTTTGTTTTATATATATATATATATATATATATATATATATATATGTTTATATAGTACCGGTGTCACCGACGGTTAGCTGCACATAATGGCAGTGACCATCGGTAATGTGCAGTTCAGTAGTTCCCCAGCTCCGTTTTTTTTTCCTCCCGCATAGTGCTGCCAGCTGCATACTCTTACCCTCTTAACTGCACAATGTCTGTCTGTTAAACAGTAAACCTATGGAAAATAAACACAGTTGCCCTTCACAAACTCCCTCTTAAACAGTATTTCATTGAGAAACTAACACACTTTACCCATCCACTTTGCGGGCTTAGTTTCAGGCTTGAAGGGTTTCTGTATACCATGCTTCTTGCATGAGGTTTAGAACATTTAAAAGATCGAGCCCCAGCTAATTCAACAGCTCACTCTCCTGTCCCCTCACCCTCAGACTGCATTTGCTTCAGTCGCTGCTTCCAATCCATTGAATCTGCATGTGTGTGTGTACATGTATATGTATATGTATATGTATATGTATATGTATATGTATATATATATATATATATATATATATATATATACACTCACCTAAAGGATTATTAGGAACACCTGTTTAATTTCTCATTAATGCAATTATCTAATCAACCAATCACATGGCAGTTGCTTCAATGCATTTAGGGGTGTGGTCCTGGTCAAGACAATCTCCTGAACTCCAAACTGAATGTCAGAATGGGAAAGAAAGGTGATTTAAGCAATTTTGAGCGTGGCATGGTTGTTGGTGCCAGACGGGCCGGTCTGAGTATTTCACAATCTGCTCAGTTACTGGGATTTTCACGCACAACCATTTCTAGGGTTTACAAAGAATGGTGTGAAAAGGGAAAAACATCCAGTATGCGGCAGTCCTGTGGGCGAAAATGCCTTGTTGATGCTAGAGGTCAGAGGAGAATGGGCCGACTGATTCAAGCTGATAGAAGAGCAACTTTGACTGAAATAACCACTCGTTACAACCGAGGTATGCAGCAAAGCGTTTGTGAAGCCACAACACGCACAACCTTGAGGCGGATGGGCTACAACAGCAGAAGACCCCACCGGGTACCACTCATCTCCACTACAAATAGGAAAAAGAGGCTACAATTTGCACGAGCTCACCAAAATTGGACAGTTGAAGACTGGAAAAATGTTGCCTGGTCTGATGAGTCTCGATTTCTGTTGAGACATTCAAATGGTAGAGTCAGAATGTGGCGTAAACAGAATGAGAACATGGATCCATCATGCCTTGTTACCACTGTGCAGGCTAGTGGTGGTGGTGTAATGGCGTGGGGGATGTTTTCTTGGCACACTTTAGGCCTCTTAGTGCCAATTGGGCATCGTTTAAATGCTACGGGCTACCTGAGCATTGTTTCTGACCATGTCCATCCCTTCATGACCACCATGTACCCATCCTCTGATGGCTACTTCCAGCCGGATAATGCACCATGTCACAAAGCTCGAATCATTTCAAATTGGTTTCTTGAACATGACAATGAGTTCACTGTACTAAAATGGCCCCCACAGTCACCAGATCTCAACCCAATAGAGCATCTTTGGGATGTGGTGGAACGGGAGCTTCGTGCCCTGGATGTGCATCCCACAAATCTCCATCAACTGCAAGATGCTATCCTATCAATATGGGCCAACATTTCTAAAGAATGCTTTCAGCACCTTGTTGAATCAATGCCACGTAGAATTAAGGCAGTTCTGAAGGTGAAAGGGGGTCAAACACCGTATTAGTATGGTGTTCCTAATAATCCTTTAGGTGAGTGTATATATATATATATATATATATATATATATATATATATATATATATATATAACACACACACACACACACTATAGTCTGAATACACACTAGAATGCCTAAAAAAAAGGAAGTAAAAACTTTAGAATTTGTTGTAACCCTTAGACTGCCTCCCATGTACACATGTGACAACACATATACCCCAGAATAACTACAAAGGAAGGAAACCTGCTGACTTTTCTTTCCCAGTCCCATTGAACCATTATAAAGGTGTATTGCCTTAGGTATATAGGAGCCCCAGTAATGTTTGTTGGCACACTTCTGCTGAATAATTTGTTGTCTGAAAGTCTTCAGTGTTACTGTGTCAGAGATGGGATGTACAGCGTTGTTCAGTGTTGTCTTGATTCTCTCTTTCACTACTACCTTCAGGGAGTCCAGTGTGCATCCTATAACAGAGCTTGCCCTTTTAATTAAGTTGTTAATTTGGTGTGCCTCTCTTGAAGTATTGTTACCAGCCCAGCAGACCACAGAGTAGAAAATGGCACTGGCCATAACAGAGTTATAGAAGATGTAAAGGATGTCACTTCCCTTATTAAAGGAATGCAGTCTCTTAAGGAAGAAGAGCCTGCTCTGCTCTTTCTTATATTGTCCCTCTGTCTTATGAGACAAGTCCAGGCTGTCATTAATGTGGACCCCCAAATAATTGTAGGAGTGCACCACTTCTAAATCTAGTCCTTGAATAGTGACTAGACATAGAAGCTTTTTGATGCAGTTCCATGGTTTTGCTGGTGTTAAGATGTAGACAGTTCCCTTTGCTTCATGAAACAAAGTTCCCCACCTGACTCCTATACTCTGTGTCATCCCCCTTATCAATATGCCCCATAAATGCAGAATTGCCTGTGAGTCTCTGCAGATGACATGATCTGGTGTTACATTTACAGTGTAAGGTGTGTAGAGTGAAGAGAAAAGGAGACAGGACTATTCCCTGTGATGCTCCAGTGTTGCTCACGTTCATATCAGAAACACATCCCTTACTAACTTCAGTGAGACATTAAGATAAAAACTGAATTGAGTTCAGCTGTATTGACTTTGCTACTCAGACAGTGAGGCGGGTCAAGCTACACAAGTATCAAAGTGAGGGACACAGGCTCACTATCAGTATTGGGTTGGGTTGTAAATGACAACATAAAACCAAATGATTGTTTAATCATTTACTTATTTTGTGAGAAGTGTTGTACATATTTGATTTGCAATTCTGTCTTAACACAGTTTAAATTCTGATCCCCACACTTTATTTTCTGTTTTCTTATGAAAGGATTGCGCCACAGCCAATTGACATTTCCAGCTTGGAGTGGTTTGGTAAGGGTGGCTGAGACTAAAAATGACATTAAGCATCTTTATACTGGAGGGACTGTTAAGGAGAAGTTAGGGTTTTATCTCCCTCTCAGCTGATGTATGGTGAAATATATGAATGAAATATGATCAGTATTCCAATTCTAAAATCGTAAATTTGGATTTGTGGAAGCTTTGTGGCTACCTCAGCACTTTGTATTAATGTATAGTTAAAGTCATTTCCATAATGGCCAGTAGAGGTTGCACAAGCCTAACTTGAGAAAATAAAATGCACTTTCATTCTGTTCTGCTGCAGTTTTTTTTTCTTAATGAATATTTCTATTTGCTGTATATCTTTAAAATGTCTTGTTCTTTCCTTTTCTCAGTACCAACATTTTCAGATTAAAAATGAGGCAATGAAGTGCTCACACTATCTAGGAAAATGAAGATCTCTGACTCCATTCTGTACTATTTGGACAGGAATTAAGATGTACATCTGGACAGTGCAAATGATGTGATGTTCAGCTTTGTCACATTGAAAGAGGCAGAGCATACTTGCTGTAGTAGAGTTAGCAATCCAGACAATGCTGGATCAAAAGGGACCGGGTGCGTTCTTTAAGAAATCAACCTCTACAACCTTCAAAAATGGCAAGTATTGTTGAACTACCACCTGATTATTTAAATGCATTGAAATGATTTGTACAGCATAACTCAGAACTTCTTAATGTGATGTTGTGTTACTTTTACGGAAGCGTTCAACATTCAGCCATGCAGTAATTCAGATTAATAAAAAAAAATAAAACTAAGGAGTTAAGCTGTTAGGTTTGGCTTATGTACTGCAGCACATATTACTGTACATACAAAATACAAGGGAAATAGCTGATAAACTAGAAAAATCAAACACTGGTACAAAGGTTTAAAGAAAGGTTTCTCCAAATGCTGCCTTCAACTTTGTTAGCGGTGGACTGAATCTTATTGATAAGATTAACAGAATTTAATCTTCAAGTTCAATTTACATTGCTTTACTTGGGCATCAGTCATATAAAGGCTTCTGGTAAATAGACGTCCGTTGTCAAATATTGATTTTTTTTTTTTATTTTATATTTTTTATTTTTTAATCTTTCAGTCTTCCATCAAAATCTTTTCACCTGCTACTGGAGAGCTAAGCACAATGCTTTATTTCCAAGCCAATGCTGCCAGAGCCTACAGTGAAGCATCGAGCAGTGCATATGGAATACTCCACAAAATATGCTGTTTTATTGTATAATAGAATATTTGTTGCCTTTTAACCTTTTAAAATAAGACTGTTCTTTTTGTTCTTTAAGTTGTTTTTATAGCAGCAAACTTATTCA
>JANRMT010062856.1:68047085-68058067 GCA_026402145.1 Polypterus bichir lapradei
TTTGTCACACTTTAAAGCGGACTTATTTTAAAACCTACATATATATGCTTGGTATCATTCTTTTCAGAATTTATTGAACTTTAATGTGATGTTGTTAGATTTTCAGATTCTTATTCCGTTTTTAAATTATAAACTAAAATATCAAGAAAGTCATGGTTTTTAATATAAAGAATGTCGTGGTTTTTATTTTTTGTTGAGTAAACTTTCTTTCACTGGAACAAACTATTTTAAAACAAATTATCTATTCATAACACCAATGTTTGTATTTAGGTGATTTAGTTAGCTGAAGGTTGAGTTACGATGACCCATTGCATACCACTTCAGTTTTCACATGAGTTTTCCTGTTATTTAAATGAGTCACTTTTTTAAAAAATAAAAGTTTTATCTATAAGAATGTTAGTTAAAATGAATGGATCATTTATTTAGTTTCTTATAAAGACTCATCGAGCATAGTGGACCTCAGTTTAACGGGAGTACTCCAATTGGTAAGAGAGTAAATATTTTATTCTCATTTCATGATTTTTACTCCATTAAGTAATAATTAATTTTTCTTTTACATATTTATAGAATTTCATGATTTTGACTCCAATTAATAATTTTTCTTTTGTACATTTACAGATTTTAATAATATTCTGGTGCCAGGGGGCTTGCCCCCCCTAGTATACCTATATTAAAACAACATAACATTTTCAGATCCATGTCAAGAGGGGCCAGAGCCTGTGTCAGAAGCAATGGGCGAAGGGACGATATAGCACTGAATGAAGCACTGTGCATTTATTATATGGTGTCATTTCAGAGTCAGAGTATTGCCTAGGCAGGCAGTCATTTGTAGCAGTGAAGACGCTGGACTTTTGAGACACAATCGTGCACATTCAGTTCCAATGTCAGTCTCCTTGACCCACAGCAAGTCATTTAACCTCTTTGTTCTCTGACTGTTAAGGTTATATTATTTAAAATTTTATTATCCATCCATCCATCTTCTTAACCCGTTTGTCTAGGGCAGTGTTGTGGGTCACCTGGAACCTATCCCAGTAATTATCGTGTGCAAGGCAGGAACAATAATGTGACAGGACGCCAGCCTATCACAAGTTGAACACACACACATATACACACACACACACACACACACACACACACGGGTCAGTTCAGCAAGGCCAATCTACCTAACATTTTCTCCTAAAAAACTTGGGACATTGCGCAAGTGCTCTTTAAATAGAATGTCTTGTTACTTATTTTATGTCAATTAGGCCATGTTTTAAAATAGTTTTTATTTATACCGGATCAGTCTTCATCAGCAAGACTTTGGATGCAGATGTTCACCCTGTAATGTTGCAGCTCTGAAGCTACGAGGGCTGTTTTCCGAGGTGGTCAATTGGCTGGCCCTACTAGGAGTGAACAACTCCAGTGGCATTGCTCAGGGGACTGGTTTTGGCTACATTATTAAAATACTTATTGTACTTATTGTTATTAAACTTCACTAGATTATTTAAAATTCTGCTGTTTTCCACCATTTTTGATGACCTGGAAGCGTATATAATGGCAAAAAAGATTAATATCTGAACCACCAACCATTGTTTGAGTTTATTTAAAAATCAGGCACAATTAATAAGTATTTACTCATGCAAATATTGCACCCCTTTCCATGCAAGCAGTTTTAACTTTTAAATGTTTGTGGATGAACACCATGCCAACACACTTTGTAGCAATGCTACTAATAGTTAGAACTGCATCTCCCAGCAGTCCTTGCAGGGGCTGTTGGGGTCAAAGGTGGCCAGAGGGGTTTAAAAGGAGGGCAGGCGTCAAATAGAAAAAAAAAGGTTTGTTTTGTTTTGGTGCGTTGTGTGTTACGTAAAGCTGTCGTACTTCCTGCTGTTGTTGAACCTTAATTAATTGTGTCCTGGACTGTATTCGTTTGTTGGGGTGTGGATCGTCTGTCTACCTGTGCACTGAGGACTGTGTTGGAATTTATTGGTTTTCCGGAAGATTGGAGCGCTCCTGAACCATCCATCTGACTTCATCCTTTCAGTAACTACCAGTAGGACTGAGTTTTCTTTCATCCTTTCAACATACGGATCGCTGGACTTAACTTCACCACTTCTCATTTCATCCGGTTTGGTTTACATGGACTTTGCTGCGTGTTTATTGTGTTTCTTTGTTAAATGTAATATCGCCGAAGGGGTCAGGGGTGATATTATTGTTTTCATTTAGTTCATTTAATTTCATTATATTATTTATCGATTAATGTTCCCAGCGTGCTTCAATTGGTCTCTGTAGTGTGTGTGTGTGTGTGTGTGTGTGTGTGTCGTTCCAAGGCTGGGGTTGTCCCTGGTAATCCACCTCTAAAATAAATAAATCACCGTCACATTTGCGGTGTGAATCTTAGTGGCCGCTGACCGCTGCAACTTTATATGGATATGAAGCACCACATTGACTTTTTTGGCTCTTAATATATTTTCCCTATCCAGAAAAATGGTAGAACAAAAATATTCTTCATGTAATCTTCATCATTATTGGAAGAATAATATGCATATGCAATGTGCCTTAATGTGAAGAGAATTTATTTTGGTTGTCAAAGGTTTCAGTACAGTAAAATGTGCAAGGACAAAGGAGTTTGTTTTCAAAATTTTCTTTTTTTTTAATGATCTGAAAACGGTGTCCGCATTGTATGTAAAACACACTACATGCATATTATTCCCGTTTGTACAGGTTTGGTTGTCCACCTCCAATGGAATATTTCATTATGTATTGTTTTTAAGGAAAATGGAAGCTATATGTCATCCATAAAACTTGAATCCAAGACCAGATGGCTGTTGAACATAAGAAGTGCTTGTTGTTGGACTTCAGAATTCTTCTAATGGATATTTCTTTCTTCTTTTATATATTTTTCTTTTTTGCATCCCGTGAAAGACCTCTCACTACCCTTGGAAACATTTTTTGAACATAAGTTAACATTGACTGATGAATTATATACTAGGTGGGCCAGACAGGGTTTTGCATAGCTGCCTCATGGATTCTGCATTCTGGGCTCAAATCCTGTACCCTGCTGATTGTCTGTGTGGGATTCCCATGCTCTCCTGGTGTCAGTGTTTCCTCTGGTTGCTCTTGTTTATCTCTCATATCCACTAAGACATTCATAGAAAGATAATGGGAAATTCTAATTTGGCCCTGTGTGTGTGTCTGTATAGTTCTTCTGCCGGTCAGACACACGGCCCAGTTGGTTCCAGCCTTCCTCTTAATGATGCCATGGTAGGTTCTCTCCACACCATCCTCTAACCAGAGAATGTTATATGATATGTTGTAAGCTATATTTCAAAATGATTCGTAAGCATACTTAAATTTCTGATGCAGAATATGATAAATAAAACTGTAAAATGTAAATTAAAATTAAACCTCACTATTATCTTCATTTACTTTTAAATTTTCATTTCAGCCTTTATAGCTCAAACTGTAAATGGTCAGTGTTTTCTGTGTCTGTTCTTGCCATGTTTAACTCTTGGGATTGTACTCAAGTTCTCTAAATGTGGTCTAGAGGTTACATTTTGTTCCTTCTAATTCAATTTTTGCTGTTCATTTTTATGTTTTCTTGAAATTGAATTAGGCAAAACTCTGTCAGCATTAAATGTATAATTGTAGTTTTTGTATCATAATATGCATTTTTTTTATGGTTACCTATTGAAGATGGCATATGCTCCCTGAAAATGAGGTTTCTTGTTTTTGTTCCTTCCTGCCAGCATGGGAGCATGTACCTCAAATCAACCATTGGTGAACAAGATGCATGAACATTTATGAAAAATATCATTAAGATCAGAAAACATGTGACGAGAACTGGCTGTTGAGCCCAACGAGGTTTTTCCATTCTGTTCACCTAGTTCTCCAAAATAACATCAAATCTAGATTTAAAGGTCCCTAAAGTCCAGCTCTTCACAACTCTACTTGGTAATTTATTTAATGGTTTTTTCCATAAAGGATAATTTTTTCTAATATTTGTGTGAAACATGCCCTTAACAAGTGTCCAACTGTGTCCCTGTGTTCTTGTTACAGAATTTATTTTAAACTAACATCTGGATTCTGCTGTACTAATTCCTTTCATAATTTTAAACACATCAATCATGTAATCTCTTGATCATCATTTGACTTTCAATTCTAGTTTAGCATTGTTTGTACAAGTTAGACATAGAAGCATCATTAGAGAATGATTTCTGGTCCATCAGAGTGAAAACAGGAACATACGTAGATTTCTTTACAGCTGCTGACTTCTTGGCATTTAATCTTACAGTATGTGTAGATGCAGAACTAATCAAGGGATCATAGAGGCTCTTGATGACACAGGAATGCCAGGGCGGAGTGGTGATGGAATTGAAGGATGGGGCATGCAGTAGATTTCATTGTGTGTAAAAGTAAGGCTTTATTAAACTATTTAAACACGCACGTATTAATAGTGTTATGTGTGTGTAATAAGGGATTGTGAAGTGAGGAGTTTTGCCGGCACACTGTGCCTCAAAGTGCAGGACCTGCTCTGCTCCCCATCATTTCCTTTTAGAAGCAGCCCTGTCCAGTGAATTTGTTCAGAGAAGACACATTGGTTGACTAAATGAAATTTTAACAGACAACAGCTGGAGGGGGCGAGGGGGGGGACATTGTTAGGAGTTCTCTAAAGTCTGCATGGATATTATTCGGTTTAGTATTTGGGCAAAATTAATTGTTTGTTTTAGATTTGAATTATTTTATTATTATTCCTTTTGCATGTGCTTTTAAATGGGCCGCCACTGTATTGTTTGTAGCAACAGAACACAGTTCTAATCAGTGGCTGCTAATGGTCCATGGCACCTATTGTTGTAGTGCCCCCACTTTAAAAGAGGGCAGCACACATTTTGTAATGCCAGAACTTTTATATCAAAAGGAAAACCTCATTTAAATTCTAATTAAAAAAATTCAAACTGTGAGTATCTGATTTTCAGTTATCTTTTGGTATTTTGGTTAGTTGTTTCTCCTTGCTTCAATCCAAACTCTAACTCATGATTCTCTTGACAGTTCCTTTAAACTTGTTTGTATCTCAGATGTTCTCTATCCTTTTATTGGTGAACATAACCGTTACAAAGTCTAGTTTGGTAAGTTCTTCTGATTTGCACAGTGTTGCAACATGGCAAATTTTGAATCTTTTTTAGGATTTAATTTTTTTTTAAATCCAAGTTAAAAGGTAATTTCCATAAGTTATGAATCATGTAGAATCAAAATGTTGTTCTTACTTATTTTGAGCTGTTATTTTTTTTAACATTATGATTTATTTATATTCCTGTGCCATATTGTTTTTGGGGTTACTGGGCCATTTTGGTTTTGGTAGTTCTGTTACAAGCGAGACCTTGTTCGGTTACTGTGAACATGTTTCCGGAAATTTCAAACTATCACCCTTTTATACACTATTGATCAAAAGTTTTAGAATACCCGAGCTTCTCTTCAATTTTAATCAGTTGAAATGCAATGAATGACCCAAAATGGTAAAAAGGTAAGCAGTAAACTACCAGAGGTTTAAATTTAAAGCTTAGTTATCAAAAACTGAGAAAAGGAAATTTCAGAATGTTGCAAATGGACATTCATCAGGGAACAACTGATAGGCTAATAAAATGTGAAAGTTGAGGAAAACAATTTACGCATGTGTTCCAGCTTCTGTGGATTATTTACAAAACCCGCTGTCTGTCTTAAAGCAGAGTTGGAACAGACTGTTTTACTACACCTTCTGAAGTACTGCTTGGACAGTATTACGCTCTAGTAAGTTGTAAATTCCAGTGATAATGGAAAGAAAGCAGCAATTAACAAATTAAATGAGACAGAGCATTATTACCCTTAGAAGTGTAAGCGTTTCATTTAGAGAAATTGCAAAAAAGATTAATGTATCAGTGAGTACAGTTGTATCCTACATACTCTCTAAAGGCAATTGGAAACTGGAAGAAACTCTGATAGAAAGAGATCTGACAGACCCAAAGTCACAACCCAATCAGAAGACAAGTTTCTAAGGGTCACCAGCTTATGTGATATTCACTTCTCAGCACAACAGCTTCAAGCTCAGCTTAACTGTGGTTGAAAAAAGCAAGAGTCAGTTTCTACTGTCAAGAGGAGACTTTGTGCTGCTGGTTTCACAGGGTGAGTGGCAGTATGAATATCATTCCTTAAAGGAAAAAATGGGGCCTTGGAATACTGGCTATGGATTACTGCAGACTGGAAGAAAGTTTTATGGACAGATGAATCAAAATTTGAATTCTTTGGTTCATCATGTAGGGTGTATGTGCGCGATTGAGTTGGTGAAAGAATGGTTCCTCAGCCTGTGACACCAACTGTCAAACATGGAGGAGGAAGTGTGATGGTCTGGGCTCTTTTGCTGGGGGCAGAGTTGGTGACTTGCACAGAGTGACTGGTATTCTGAAGAGTTGCCACAGCATTTTGTGGTACCTTCTGGTCTGCATCTAGTAGGTCAGGGGTTCATCCTACAGCAGACAGTGACTCAAAACATAACTCCAGGCTATGTCAAAACTACAGTACGTTAAAAGAAAACAGCAAGCAGGTACACATCAAAACATGGAATGGCTAGCTCAGTCTCCAGACCTCAATGCTATTGAGTTAGTATGGCATGAACTGAACAGAGGGGTGAAAGGAAGGCAACCTACAAGTGCAACACATTTGTGGGAACTTCTGCAACAATGTTGGGACATCTTTCTGACCAATATTTGATTTCCCTTTGTCACAAACGTGTGCATGGGAGGCAGCTAAAGAGCTTGAGTAAGGGCAATTCCGAATCAGACCGGGATGTGGCAGAGTGCACTGACTCTTTTTCTTCCTTTCCTATAGACCAGGGGTGGGAAAAGTCAGTCCTGGAGGGCCGCAGAGGCTGCAGGTTTTTACTCCAACCCAGTTGCTTAATCAGAAAACAATCCTTGCCAATAATTAAATTTCATGGCTTGTTAGTGCTTAAACTCAGCCATATCAGGCCATTCTCATATACTATATGTTCTTCCCCTTTGTAAGGATATCATCTAAATGATTTGAAAGCTAAAATGGAGTAAAACTCAATCTTTCACTTTTTTCTCTTCACTTTCCTTCCAAGTATTTAATTATAGCCAGTAGTGCATGATAAATACACACAGGTGTAAATGGTAACAAACTAAATGGAGAAAAGCTGCTTTCTTTTGTCATTTGAATCTTATTGCTAATAAAAAGCCATTAAAAACCAAGAGAACAGCTGTTTAAGACTAAAACAAGCAATAAGGGTTTAGAATCGTAACGAGCGAGACAACTAAAGTGAAGCACAAGTGTTACTTGAGCAGTACAGGTTTCTTATTAAGTAGTTGGGTTGGAACAAAAACCTGCAGCCACTGCGGCCCTCACGGGCGATTCCACCTGGCCCTCTTGACGTCACTTCCGGGACCGAGCCTATGGCTGAACACCTTGCCGGCTCTGGCCCCTGTGATGTCACGTCCAGGCTTGAGCCTATGGCTGAAGACCCTTATGAGCCCGACCCCTTTCACCTCACTTCCTGTCTTCCCCTTTAAAAGCCCCGACCTTTTCCTTATTTCCTCAGTTCTGTTTTGGACTTGATTTTCTGCGCATCAATGCTGTGTAACATGTTTACAAGTTTTCAGCCAGGATACCAATTATATGGGTGGCTGCCACAAACCTTGCTATGACTTGTGGTTAAGTTTGTGACATCTTATCGAAAGAATGCCATGTGTGTGTTTGGCTGTTATATCAGCAAATGGTGGATACCTTGATAAGTGAAATGTTTCAATAAAATTTTGTACACTTAGTGATTCCTTGACTTATTTTTTATTTGCTATTGTTTATTTGTTCTATGTCTTGATTTCCTGAAACATTTAAGACATTAAACTGCTTGCATTTCCCTAAAAATGGATGAAACTAATGTGTTCTAAAACATTTCACCAATAGTGTTACCTGGAAATTCAGTGTCCATTTCATCCAAGTTTGTCCATAAAAGCATAAAGGTCTATCCTGATACTTGTTTTTGGCTACTGAATTTTCTGTTGTACTTTTTTGACTTAGATTGTTGTTTAGTTTAAACCAAAACTACTATCAAACCAAAGTCTTGATTATGTGATTTTTTTTTTTCCGAGGTTTGTTTTTTTTTTTTTTTTTTAACCAGACCCATTTCAGGTTTTCGATTCTGCTTTCCAGTCATTTGTCAACATATCTTCATTCCTACAGTGTTTCAGCTAGGCAAAGGACACAGCAGCAGTGTATGCAATCTCCCCAAAATCACAAGCGTGAATATCCATTTCTGTCCATAAGGTGGTGGGAATGGAGACTCAGGAAAATGCACCAAAGTGTGACGGTGTCAACAGATAGCAAAATTCCTTTCAGTATGTGCATAAACCAGTTTAACAAAATTTAAACTTTTGTTTTTTTCTGTTACGTGAGTCAATATAAATCAATCTTACTGTATTTGTTGAGCTGGATTTAAATATCTAATCAGACTTTCTATGCCATGCAAGTATTTTAAATGGCACATTTATAGTAACCTTACACTTTATATAGGTTCTGGGAGCATTTCGCTGAATAGGTAGTTGTGTACAATTTGCTGTTGTAGTTGGCCATCAAGAAGATTCCTGTTAATGGTCCAGCAGTAGTCAGCAAGCATACTGGAACTCCATTTGCCTTGGTGTCGCTTTTCTATTTCAGTAATGTCCTGTTAAAACATAGGCGATGCTTTTCTCTGAGATTTCCAGGGAAGAAGTCACATTGAGAAGCCAACAAATGAAATTTTAAAGATGTAAACATATAGATGTGTATAAGTTGACATCTGATCACCAACTGGCATGGAGCTGTACCTCAGCCAGGGAGTGGGCTCCTGTTTCAATATGTCCAAATATGTTACAGCTAGTAATCTCTGTCACAACTGACTTATTTATGCACTTCTGGAAAGTTGGAAAATAATTACAAGTAGCAAGAAGTACATTTTAATCCTGAACTTAACTTTATAAATCCTGCACATCTTAATAAGGGTATACACACTAATCAGACGCAACATTAAAACCAATGACAGGTGAATTGAATAACATTGATTATCTCGTTACAATGGCACCTGTCAAGGGGTGAGATACAGTATATTAGGTAACAAGTGAACATTTAGTTCTTGAAGGTGATGTGTTGGAAAAATGGGCAAGTGTAAGAATCTGAGCAAATTTGACAAGGGTCAAATTGTGATGACTAGCTGAGTGAGTCAGAGCAGCACCAAAACAGCAGGTCTTATGAGGTGTTTTGGGTGCGCAGTGGTTAGTACCTACCAAAAATGGTCTAAGGAAGGACAACTGGTTAACCGATGATGGGGTCATGTGCACCTAAGGAGCAAAGGCTAGCCCATTTGGTCTGATCCCACAGAAGAGCTACAGTAGCACAAAATGCTGAAAAACCTAATGCTGGCCATGACAGAAAGGAGAACACACAGTCCATCGCAACGCTTGTGTATAGGGTTGCATAGCTGCAGAGTGCCCATGCAGACCCCATCGACCGCCAGAAATGCCTGCAACGAACATGTGAGTATCAGAACTGGACCATGGAGCAATGGAAGAAGGGGACCTGGTCTGATGAATCACATTTCCTTTTAGATCATGTGGACGACAAGTGTGTCATTTACCTAAGAGAAGAGATGGGAAGAAGGCAGCTGGCTGAGACAGTGTGATGTTCTAGACAATGTTCTGCTGGGAAACCTTTGGTCCTGACATTCATGTGGATGTTGCTTTGACACATTCTACTTACTTAAATAGTGTTGCAGACCACACACACCCCTTCAAGGCAATGGCATTCCCTTAATGGCAGTAGCCTCTTTCAGCGGGATAATGTGCCCTGCCATTTCACAAAAATAGTTCAGGAATGCTTTGAGGAACAGGACAAAGAGTTCAAGGTGTTCTCTTGGCCTCCAAATTGCCCAGATCTCAGTCCCATTGAGCAACTTGTGGGATGTGCTCGAAAAAGAAGTCTGATCCAAGGAGACCTCACTTCGCAACTTACAGAATCTGCTATTAATGTCTATGTGCCAAATATCATAGGACACCTTCAGTGTAATTATGAAGTCAACGACTTTGGAATTGTCAAAGAATTGCATGTTCCTGGTTAATAATGATAATGGATTACGTCCATAGTTCATAATGTTCAAGTGTTAGTTTACATACTGTTTTTGGTGAAAGGGTTTAGTTTAGAATAGTATATGAATATTTATTGGCTATATATTTAATGTGTGCACTTAATGTTTTTATTTCAAAAATGGTTACTAGTTAGTGTGTTAATGCTAATATAGAGGCTTGGTTGATAAGTTCTTATTATTTCTAGTATTTATTCCATTGTGATGTAGGATAAATTACAAAGTTTACCCCATTTATTTTTTCTTACAGAAAACCACAAATATTTATGTAATAAATAATATAATATATATACAGTACACACACTGTACACACTACCATCTCAATTTAAGTGTGTAAAGGTACTGAAAGTAAACACGTTACTCGCAAGATTTTCCATTTTCTATCTATTTCTAATTGGGCATCTGTTAATAACTGAATACACAGACACACACCCCAAAACGGCATAACAATTGTGAAGGCACGTCACTTTTCTAGAATGACATTTATTCAAAAACCGTTTTCAAAAAATGATTCCTGTAAATTATGCAGCTTCTCCGATACCCTTTCTTTTGTCTGTCTGAAACTACAACATCAAAGTAAGTTTTTGGTTATACAAAAGAATCTTGTGCTTGATCTTATTGTAGTTGCCTCATGCTTTACGCTTCAAAAGTATTTCGTCCTGTGGCTTAAAAATGGTCCTAATATAGTAAGCAACTGGCTTTCTTTAGGAAAGGTTAAAATACTTTTATATTTGTGTATAAATGTCCATCTATCTATCTATCTATCTATCTATCTATCTATCTATCTATCTATCTATCTATCTATCTATCTATCTATCTATCTATCTATCTATCTATC
>JANRMT010062856.1:68067829-68080857 GCA_026402145.1 Polypterus bichir lapradei
TATCTATCTATCTATCTATCTATCTATCTATCTATCTATCTATCTATATTAGTAAGCTAAAAGAGTGCTACGTTTATTGGGTGCTAAAACCCTTTTGCATGTCTGTCATTATCCAGTTTTGATAAGTACGGTTTATTTGTGGTGGACAGCGTTAGCCGTTTGGTTAAACTTCTCTTTATTGCTCATAATAGGCCCCTGATGTGTACAGCACACGCAAGAGTATGCTACGGTTTTACCTGTCCTCTGCCGAATATTCTGCACCATCCTAATACGGCATTTGTGGCGGCTTTGTTTAATTCTGTGCTGCCTAATCGGATAGATTGGGGCGATCTGAGGCTGCGCAGTGAGGGCCAGCAGGTCGCCGGGACCACAGCAGGATAAGCGCACCCGAGCACAGATGGGATTGTTCTGGCACACTTATGGCGACTTGGTGCGGAATGCGGTGCTCCACTTTAATTTCCATTGCGCGTTTCCCTTCCTGTTTTGGCGATAATGTTAAAAATGTTGGGATTTGAAACCAGTCAAGTGGGTAGTGCCCATTTAGGCCTGAAAGAATCAAAAAGTACTGCGGGGAGTTGAAGAAGCCCGATTCCATATTAGCACCCCTCATAAGCAGCAAGATCTTGTGAATGCACAAAGTCTGCAGATTCAAACCAAGGAAAACCTGACACATCATGGGTGCAAACGGCATTGAGTGCCTAGAGTTTGAAAATCACTGACTAATTGATTAACTGTTCTGCGGTGTAGATAGTTAATAACAATAACAATAGTGTGGACATTTTTAAAATGCATTAAATAAATACAAGTAACACAGCAGAAGTCTGATTATTGGAGTGAACATGTTTCAGTTACGTCCTGTTATCACCCGTGCGTGTTCGTTAAGATAGATTTCATCTCAACTTGGTCATCACCACGGCAACATCATTACGCATTTCTGTTAATTCTTTGAAAAACTAGAACCGTCATATATTATTCTTCGTTTTAAATGTTGAAAAAACATTACTATAGTGAATTGGCTAATATTGGCTGCTGTTTGTCTCTTGCTTTAAACATTTGTATCAGAAAGAATTCGTTAGAGGTGTTGCACATCTTTTCTTTACACTACAGACAGTGAACATCGGACCGTACAGTAAATGACATATCACTGAAAGGGAAGAGCACTTTTTATGTTCAAGTATCTGGATATATTGTAATTAAACACCCTTGAACCAGTTTAAGCAAATTTTATTTATAAAATTAAAAAAATAAGATGTCTTCGTTACGAATATTTTTAACCTTCACTGTTAAGTACGCCCATGCTATGCTTACAGCACGTTCGTATTTCCTACAACAATGTAAAAAGCATTATTGTTATTAATGAACAAAAAGATAAATCAGCAAATAAGATTAAGAATTGCCAATTGTTTTAGCATTATTTGACATTTACGTGTGCTCTATAGATTTCTCTATGAGTGCATTGGCTTCTCCAACGTCACTTGTCGCTATCTTATCACATTTATAGTTTTTCTTCCTACTGTGTCAAAACTGCAAAAATATAATATCAGCCTGAATTAAAAAAAATCTGGCTCTTCAGCAGGACTGTATATTTGGCTTTTCGTAAACGTTGCATTATTACAAGATTTCTCAATACACGGTAAAGAAAATCCAAATAACGAAATATTAAAATGAAAAATCAACATATTCCTGAAACAGATTTTTCTCTAGTATAAGTTACCCCATTTTTCTAGTGCCTAGAAATGTGGTCGTTTCAGCATCATCATGAATCCCAAAACGAGAAGGCTGCTTTATAAATTAAACGCCACAAAAAAAAATATTTAATTAACTCAAAAAACATATCAACAACTCAAAGAGTTGGCCACAAGAGGGCGACTTGTTTTCTTATACGTTAAAATTGACATGCATACTAGTCATCTAAAATGTGTTAATTTGGTTTGCTAATTCATGCTACATTAACTAGAAAATGGAATTTTTACCCGAATGATCATAAAATAAAAGAAAATACAGTTGACAACGATTATATGCAAACGACCCCTTTGAATACATTTGTTTTAAAATTCACGATTTAGCTTAAGAGTGCAGTCAGTCCGTAACCTTGCATGCAGATTGTACTCATTGGGATGGACTGGTGTCCTGTCCGGGTTTAGTCCCGCCTTACTTTCATTGTTGACGGGGCAGCCTCTGGTGTCATAACCTTAATGGACTGACATTAATTCTGATTGGACTGCGGACAAACCGAATAAATCTAAAATGGTTGCTCATTCGGAGATTTCCACTTACAAGCTTCAAAAATTATGTAAATGTAAAGTTTAAACATATTGGAGTCAGAATTTCCTGTGTATGCCAAGATTCGTGTTGGAATCGTGCAGCAGATTAACTGAACGCCTACAGCATCAAATCGTTTCAAGCTACTGCTGGTAAATCTACGCTTCATTTGAAGCGGCAAACGGATTTTGGTTTGAGTGAAAGCTTGAAAAATCTATCTATCTATCTATCTATCTATCTATCTATCTATCTATCTATCTATCTTTTCATTATTTATTTTGCACTCAACACACAGAATGACAGAAAAACCTATCTGTGCACTCTTAGTTCGTGCCCCCCCCCCAAAGGGCAGTGCATCATTTCGATTGATCATAGTATAGGTGTATTTTTTTTCTTTTTCAAAAATATACTAACTTTTCACTCATTAACATAACCATATTAAAACAAAGACTGTATAAAATAACTTGAAAGATTCGTCCTTTCCTCTATTGTGAAGTTATTGTGTCTCCTCTCTTGGCATTCACCGCGTGCCTTAATTGTATGGACATTAAATCAAGGTCCGCTGTGAACACGCAGAGCGGGAACCCTAATAAATATATACCACCTCTCGTCTATATATCACGAAACAAGCCTGTACAATAAGGTGTCGGTCCAGTGAACCTCAACAGTCTCTAAGGTTACAATGAGGCCTCCGTGACAATGCCGGCGCTGCAGAGAGGTCCGAGGAGCAATGTAAAACCCAGTACGGGTCCCATTGTCTGATAGCTGCAGTATCCCGTTGGTGTGATAGCATTTTGTCATTGCCACCAGTGTGAGCTGCAACTCTTCAGCACCCCCCATCCCCAACCCCGCCTCCTTTCCTTTAACCAACTGCTGCCTAATTTCACATTAAAACACAACCAGTTTCGTTTTACCCTGTTCGCAAATTAATTATTCTTTCCGAAAAAAATATCCTTTGTTTATAACGTATCATACAAAAAAATGAAGACCTGTTATTTCACAGGGAAAACAAAAGCTTTTTTTCCCAAATGCTTCAAATATGCATTTTGAAAGAATCTCACTGAGAACGGTGCAATCAATGCAAAGAAAATGGTGACCTAATCTTTGTTTTTTAAGAAAGCTGGAAAATTGTCACATACACAAATAAACAAATAACCACACCGTACCTGCTACAGCCTATTTAGTAAGCGGTTCATTATCTCATTACCATCCTTTTGCCTCAAATGTGCTGTATATTAGAAACTCACAATCCTTTTATAAAATAATTTAAAAAATCTAGCAGCAACATCTTACATAATAAATCAGCTTTAAGCAAACAATGACATCATAATAAGAGCCCCGCGCTAATATTGCAGTAACATTCGCTGCCCGCAGATTTACCCAATCCATCGTTAAAAGGCGAACGCCTTCCGCAGCGGAGCACAACTGCTGCATCTCCTCTCCCGTCCATTGCAATCGCTCCTCGGGTTTGCCACAAATGCACGGTTTTTATTTTTACTTTATTTTTTTTTTATTTTTTTGTAAGCTACTGTCGAGCTCAGCGACGGAAAAGCTGCTCGTCGGTTCTCTCCTTTTCTTCGATTATTTCACACCATTTTTCATTGTCCTGAAACAGAGTAATGAAAAAGAAGCAGACGGATCTCGTCAGATTTGAAAAGCCGGGCGGGCGCTCTATTCATCTCCCAGCTTTTCCGGCGCCCTCCGCGTTTGCCCCCTCCAATATCTTCTACCTCACTCCGCCAAGGTCTATAAGAAGACTGGGACACGTCCCTTTCAATTTATCCCTTTTTTATCTTGATCTTCCTAGGCAACAGTTTTCGGTCCAGCCCTGGGTTTTTTTTCAGCTGATCTGATCCAGTCTAGAGGATTACAGCTCCATGTTTCCATCCCAGACATTCTCAACCCATCTGCTGATTGGGTTCAGCACAAGAGGATTACATTGGGACCTAATGACGTCATGGCCAGGGCCCAAGTTCTCCCCCATTAACCAAATCCTCATCAGCAAGATGTCCTTGAAACCGCAGGGGCTGACATTCTAGAGAAAGTATGACATTATTATTATACACTATACTCATGCATAGAAAATACTGAAACGCATCATTCTTTTTTTCCACTTCTTTATTCGGCGTCTCTTTTAATTTTTAGTAAGTGCTAACAATCCAAATGCAGAAATGTATTTATTTATTTATTTATCCTAGCCTGATATTTCACGGCAAAGCAGTATTATGTGTTCATATACTGTAAATGCTCGCTATTTGATCAAAATGTATACACGTTTATTTATAAGCGCTTCATATTACAGGATTGCTCTTTCAAAGTGCTTTTAAAATGATGATCTAAAAATTACTTAACCTCAGATGCATTTTAAGGCAAGCATTCAAATAAGGCAGCACAATGTATGTCTTTGAATAGAATGCATAAGCTGTTGAAAATAAATTATACCTATTCGATGCATACTGATCCGCGTATATAATCATTGGGGTTAATGGTCTGAAATGGCACCAATCTCACAAAGTGTTAAAAAATCATTCATACCATACGATTATAACCGGCAGAACTATGTACCTTAAGTGCTTTGCAGTGCATCTGTTTTGGCAAATGAAAGGCTTATCCTGTGTTTGCCTGGATAGGGCTAGTAATTTTGGCGAATACTGCTGTTACTGGTATAGCTGTAAGAAGAGAATTTAATTACTTAGCAGATGTCATATCTTAGGGCGCATATACCTTGGGAAAATTTTATTTGGTTTAAATTTGGTTTTTACAAACTTTACGTAATGCACCAGTAAAGTTCATGCATCTTTAGCTGCAGCATTAATCTATTAATGTATACTGTACATCAGATGATTTTTGAATAGGTGTATGCGTGTGTTTATATACACACACACACTTTATATATAAATTAAAATGAATACCAGAAACAAGATGAAACGATACAGCAGCGAAATTGATTTTGGGAAATGGAATCACAACCAATGTATATTGTTTCTCTTGTTTTGATTATTTACATACTATATATATATATATATATATATATATATATATATGATATAGAAACACACACATACAGTATGTATCTTGTATGCTGATTGTAATATATCACCATCGCTTTACACATCCAGCTCAGTCGTTGTGTTGGTAATTTAAGTGGATTGTCGCCTTCATGTACGTACAAGTTGTGCGGGCATTCATTGACATGTAAATCGATGGGTACTGTAGATCATATTCGTTTTATGTGTGATGATGTTATGGCTGAGCTTTTTAACACCACCAGGTACACGCACAATAATAAACTAGCCCCGCAAATAGACACATACACGTGCACGCACGCAACCCCCCCCCCCCCAACACACACACACACACATTTATGCTTTTATATTTATGGAGACTTCCCAATGTCTTGTCCCACTTTTTATTGACCGTGATTTCTTACCCTTATAGTTTACACATGATACAAATATCTGTCTGTCTGTCTATCTATGTCAGTTAATCTTTCAGGCTTTCCGTACAATACTATACATATATTGTATATATTTTAATTTTGTGGTGTGGAATGTTTACTGCTGGTTCACGTTCAGGAAATACATAAACTGCAATTTCTAATAATTAGAGTCGCCCTGGCCGTCTATACTTATCATGTCCGTATTTTACATTGATTTTCTTACCCCTCATGAATACTCACATTGGTTATTAAAGCTATAACTAATACGGTTGCATAGCATTATAAAGTAGCTTTAAAGTATGGAGTGGGACCGTTTAAACTAGAAATGTACATAGTTTCAATATTAACATATTTCAGAAGTTGTGTTTTGCTCTTTATCCACAAACCACGACAGCAAATACATACGTTTTATGCAGCGCTTTCCTAAATTGGAGCACAGGTCTTGTTGACTTCACAGCATTAATGGGGGACGTGTTTAGATTAAAATAGCATGCATTCTAAGGGAGTCTGTGCACTCCAGTTACATGCGTGCAGGGCATGTGTCTTAAAAACAACACCTAATAACTGAAACAGGGTCCCAATGGCTTACAGGAGAAGGAACGGAGACAATGATAGGACACCTAGGAATTTAGGGATACCTCTTACTTACAGAAGGTCCTTCTTCGAGGAGAGCCGTAGTGGCTGTGGTAGGTGGGTGGGTTGTTTGGAGGACCGTTGATTAGTGAGGATTTAGGAGGGCAGGGTGATGGTTCTAGTGCTGAAAGGTGAGTTAGTTCTTTTTCTTTTCGGTGGCGTGCTTACAGTTCGCTGTCCATGGTGTTGAATTGAATCAGCAGATTGTGTGTGACCTCACAGGGCTTGTGCAGTGTCAAACCGAGTGGAATACTCGTGTTACAACACATGTCCCTCCAGTAGCTGGACAAATGTGTAAAAATGTCCTGTAGTATAAAATTGCATGTTTGAAGGTAATTCAGATCTGTCCTAATTACACTTTTTTAATTTTACCTTTTCAAATGTACAGTAAATATTACACAAACATGTTGTTCCACACCTAAATTGGATACTTAGTTTAGAAAATGGCTGGATAGATGGAGATATCGTAACTGCCTTATGGCCCATACGTACCTGTCGGTCCACCCATTCATGTTATGCACCCACTTTGTTCAGTTTCACGTTTTAGGGTAGCGGATGGTATAAAGAATAAACACACGCACACACACACGCACACACACACACACACACACACACACGCACACACTATGCAGTTTTTGCAGACGATTTTTAGCTGAGCAGCAGGCCCAGTTGTCCTTTTCTTTTAATCAGACATATCGTTGGCCAGTATGTTGCATCATTACTTATAGCACTAAACGTGAAAACGATACAAGGAAAACATGCCTCAGATTTGTTAATTAAATAAATCGACTATTAAACTATAAGAAAAAAATACCGTTAAGTATTAACTTTGACATTAAGCATAATAATAATGCCGATTAAAAAAGTATCATTTAATATGAATTTAGTATCCCGGAAGAGTATTATGCTTGAGCTGAGGAACCCCGTTTTCCTTTCAGATTTGCCTCCTACTGCTTACTGATTAAACAAAGAGAGCTAATTGTGTATTAAAATATTTTTAAGATCAAGGCCCTGAAAATCGCCTATGAAAATATAATTATTTTAAACATCGTAAATGATCCATTATTCTCTATTTATTGTTCGGACTTTCTTAAAATAAATCACGCGCTTATCCCCTAGCAGTAAAAACAATTGGTGCCTCTTCATCGCTCCGGTTCCTATAGAAAAATCTTAATAATACGTCAAAATGGAAGAAAACATATTTTATACACATCCGATTCAGTATCCTATGGGCGGAAAGCTGCGCGTTGGTAACACGGCTGACGTCAAGGTATCTTTAAGAAACTTTTGTTCTTTTAATTAAAAAAAAAAAAAAAATACACAACATTATTCATAAATTGATATCTCTTTTGAACGTACAGATTTATCAACACAACAAATCAAAATCGTCATTTTACCGTTTCTGTTTTTTCAACAATTAGTCGGCCTAACAGCTATTAGGAAGAATCTTCGAAGCGCAGATTTTTTAATTCTTACATTTAGTGCATAAAGGTGCAGTTTTTCATATCCGAGCTCCCACGGGCCTTTAAGCTTACACCATTTCAGTTTGTTTAAGTTGAATTACCCCCTCAAACGCGTTTATTTATTTATTTTTTATATAATCTTTAAATTAAAGATTTTTTTCTCTTTAATTCTTCCTTGGTGCTTTGCTGGTCGGCCTCCAGATCTTAAAGTGAACGAAGGAGGGGCCACCCCGTTGCATTACAATGACATTCAGCCGCATTCATTCAGCTTCTGTCTAACGGTCTTTGGGCAGCAAATACAGGACCATCAGGGGGTCACAGCCCCCTCATTACGCCCCCAATCCCAACACGCAACCATCACAATGGAGGGCACAAAGGAAAAGAAGTTTGCCTCAGTTATGCAAGAATACGCCCTGAACGTTAGGTCTCCAGAAAATGTTTGCAGTTTTCCCAGTTATGGTCCCAGCGTGCTGAAGTATATTTTCTTGCATTTTGTGTGTATCTGTGTGTTTGTTTTAATATCAAAGGAGTTCATTAACAACTGGGATGCGATTTCTTATTTAGGTTACAGATGCCCGGCAGAGGAGAAACATTTTTAAACAAAAAACAGACTAATCGTTTTCAGAGAATCATTGTCAACTAATTGATGTTCTAAAAACAAACTGTAAAATAATATGATATATGTTGCTAACTTATTACATATATTTATATATATATATATATATATATATATATATATATACCTGTGTAGCCCAGAGCATTAAAATAAGCATACAACTTAACTTGAGAAGTTTTGTTAAAATTAATATTTTTTTAAAAACTTAGAGGAATACCAGAATTATTTGCAGAGTGATTTCATTATTTCCCAAGATATAACATTTTACTGCCACATATGAGGCTACAGTGACAGTGGTGACAGCTGCATTTCACATGCATTGCGACTGTCGCTGAGACTTTCGGAGGTTCACCGCTCATAATCATTTGAGCTCATCCTGCGAACACACAGATGGCTGGGCTGCCAGTGATCTGTTGTTTGTATCGGTAGAATTGTCTTTAAGATTAAAATCGACACGTATGTGCGCCTTGGTCAGTATGCATAATTATGAGAATGACGCATCGATTCGTATTCTATATAACTGCTTAATCACTGGCGCGATCACTGGGGAGCAGGAGCCCACTGCAAGAGTAAGACGGAGTTTATTAGATTGCTAACATTTCTTCCAGATGATTCTAGTCAGTTAAAAAAAACCTCTTTAAAACATATTCGTACACACACTCTCACAAAACTCACAACGCACATGTTTTGAGTGTGTGCGAATGTGTAACGAATGAGATTTTATTAGGCTGGCAAAAAAAAAAAAAAAAAACTTTTTAGATGATCTTTATGGATACGCGTTTATCGTCAATATGAAACCGCTGCACGAGTATCTTTAAGTGTTAAAACAAGTGCTAAAGAGCTCAACGTTAATACAGTAGTTTGTCTCAACACTGCACTTCTGTAACGTGCCATAATCGTTTACATACAAATACATTAAAATTAATAAATAAATCTCACGAAAAGCATGTATTTAATGGCTGCTGCTGCAGTTCATCAAGAACACAACTTCGTCCCAGGACAATTATTAAAAAGCTGTTCAATAAAATCCACGTACTTAACGGTGCTTGATTATTTTTTCCCCTTAACGGTTTTGATTCTCTAAACAATCATTTTAAGAAATAGTATTAATCAAAGTTGAATGATATGGCGATTTTTACCATACATATCTGAATTATAAATGACACCCAGAAACGTTACAATGAAATGCCAACTCCATTTTAAACTATTCTGAGGTTGTTCTTCATCCGCCAGTGTTTGTTTCCCAGGGAAATCATACTGATTGCTGAATTGATGTTGAAGGTCTAGATAGGCACAGCTGGATGCTTTACTTATAGAACTGCTCAACCGTAGAGGGAAAAGGTCAGCGCTCTGCCCTGATGGACAAACTATTTTGGAAAATCCAAATGCTATACATGTTCAGTGAAAAGACTATAATTTGCGGTACTGATGCATAAAAAATAAGTCCCTTTTGTTGTTTGGGGAAATATCAAGTTGAGCGAAGTCCCCGAGAGGCATGGCAGATAAGTTAGCCCGGAAAGAGTGAGAGTCAGTGGTTAAAAAAAATCGACCTCATAAGTTTATTCTTGAAACTGTTCGTATTCTTTTAGAAAATAATACGCTATTCTGATGAGTGCTACAGCTTCTGTTGTTGCGCAATTAATTAAAACATTAATAATTTGTAACCTTTTGACATTAATATCGATGGTAGGAGAACTGCTTTTACATTTTTTCTTTTTTTTACCTTTAAAAAGAAAGCAAATTGAGAATCATTTATTGTTTACAGCAACGACTTGATTATAATTATGACTGCTTCACGAAAAGAGGCTTCTGCTAGATCAGACCATGTATGTGAGTATATACAGTGTATGTGCATACTGCACCCATGGCATATAAAGGGACACATACATTTGTTTGTAAAACATGCTGAGCAGTTGATAACATTTAAATCGTAACATACAGTTGATAACATGTTAAATTGTAACATGCATACATTATATATATATATATATATATATATATATATATATATATATATATATGCATACATACATACATACACAGAAATATTAAGGCCCCCTTTAACCAGCTTGCACAGTTAAATTACACCCCAAAATAATATTCTTTTTTTCCCCTCTTGATTAAGCACCATGTCCTTATTTGGAGTGGCACCCAGAAGGGTATAATTTTGCAAACATTCCCTAAGTGTAGGACCAGGAGTACCCTCGAGTATTGTGTAAAGAAATAAAAAGAAACACCTTCACAAAAGAATTCATTGTTTACGAGGAACAATTCAAGGGGCCTAGAAAGCTGTCTTCCACAATCAAGATGGTAGGCGATGATTTGAATGCAAGGGGGCCCTCAGTTTCACATCGGAACAAAAACAAAATGTTAATCAGAGGATGAATAAACACTTGGTCAAACTGCAGACGGCTACTCGTCTCGTTAAACCATCAGGCACTTCCCCTAAAGTCCGAAAAGCCACCTGGAGGAGATGTTACCTGTATGTAAAACTTGAGCACTTTAACGGTCTCTTTTTCCTTTTGTAGCGATTATAGACTGGCTTTGAGCAATGCAAAAAAGTCGCTTATGTCGAAAGGGGTGGAAAATAAAAAGGGTTTATTTTTTTGTTTCTGTCTTTCAGATCCTGGCAAACTTTGACATTTTTTCATAATCAAAAGGTAAGACTTTTTTTCTTTCTCACTGAGCTGACGCATCATCACCAGTGTCTGCTATTGTGGAGTTCTACTCGATACGTTTATGTTTGAAGCGCGGCCCCATTACACATATATTGAGAATATAATATGATTTTATTAGAATGATGCGGTCCATTCTACTGCTCAGACATAAAAAAAAGCCTGTACAGGTTTGGAACATTTCAGAATAAACTAACGGGCCACCCCCGTCCAAGTAGAGGTAAATAAACTCGCTACATTGTTGCCGCATAAAATGCACATCCGCTGCGGCTCCGATTTTGTAATCCGAGCAGCCGCAACCCAGGGGCGTTTGTTATGGTGAAGACAAGGCGGAGACGGTTTACCATGAAAAGCTACCTTTTTAAAAAATTCAAAACAAATGCAGATACGTTATCTCCATCCTGCATTCACGCAGCCTTCCCACCCCCATGCCACCGTCCCCTGTTCCCATCCCCCACGAGCACGCGCGCACGCACTTATCTGCACGCACACACACACACACACACACACACAATCACCCACCGACGTGGACGCATACACTCGCACACAAAGGACAAAACCCATCATCAAATCGAAACTACAGGTATTTGAAGCCGAATCTGAAAAAGGGGGAGACCCGGCATTACACCTTTAACGTGCATACTAAAATAATTGCAATAAATACTGGAAGATTATTATGTAAGATATTTTTTTCATGGAAATGTTTAAAAAAAAATCCCTAGTTGGGGGGGGGTCCACTTTCCCATCTCTCCGGTTACTGTATAGTTCAGTATATAAATGCATGAGCACATACTGCAGTGTGTCTTTGACGGGACAGGCCTTTGATAAGCCAGCCTGAGAAATCAATGCAGAAGGTAATTGAAAAGCTACTCAGCTGCGGGCATCCATAACTTGCACCCAATAAAGTACAGTGCCGCAATTAAAAATGCTCTTCCATTACAGTCTTTCTATGAAGTGAACAAACAGTCATTTGAATGCCATTGAATTCTGTTTGTATGTTTTAAATAATTAAGCAGTGGTAAAAGAAATATTATTAGTGATGTCAAGTGTGGGAAAACTTTCAGGATCTTCAAACAATCTTTAAGAGACACCGAGAAATATGATATGCCTTGTTAAGATTAATTTATTTAACTTAATATTTCACATATTGTGATAAACAGGCTGTTTTAGAAAATGTCCATTCACTTGAAGATTTTTTAACATGCATTTTTAGTTGACATTATTAAAATATATTTCTGGTGTTGTGAGCAAAATTATACTGAATTTTGGTTAAAACAATATTTGTAAATATTTTACAGCATCTTACAACAGCATTATATTAAAATATATATATATATAGTATATATATTTATTATATATATATATATATATATATATATATATATATAATTATTCTGATTTTTAACAATTTTATAGTTTGTTCTTGAATGTCTTGTAATGGAATTCAGCATTAAACTCCACACTGCAAAATCACCACTGCAAAATTAACTTATAATGTTAAAGAAACCCTGTATGTTCATGGATTGTTTCCACAGGTACATTTACAGTGGTTTTTTTTTAACACTGGAATTTTGTTTGTGAAGAAGCACAACAAATGCATAGGAAACTGACCATAAAAAGCATACAGCAGATGAAATAAGTCTTTCTTTTATCTCATCTGTGGAATGCAGATACAGTGGAAGATAGATTTTGCAAGAATCTAAATATCAATCTATCATCACTTTTGTATGGGGCATGGATACTTAATGGAAATTGATTTATGCTGCATTGCAATTAAAAAAAAAAAAAGAAAATTAAAAAATATGTAAGCACCCACACCATAATCCATATGAAATAATACATTTGTATCTCTGCATTACTGAAAGATTAAATTAGCTGTTAAATATTTTGTCTGTGTATATGAATATATGTGTGTGTATATATATATATATATATATATA
>JANRMT010062856.1:68083889-68098888 GCA_026402145.1 Polypterus bichir lapradei
CACACATATATATATATATATATATATATATATATATATATAAATAACAATAACACATTACCAAATTCTGCTTTTCATATTATGGTCCATTAATTTGTTAAAAAAATATTTGAAGCTGCACTTTTTAAAATTCTTTATAAAAGATCTTTTATTAAGAAATAATTTTAAATTTATCCAATTTTTAACCATTTATCCCAAAATACTGTAACTTGCCATCTTTTTTTCTAGAAGCAAAAAAGAGATGATGTGCCTTGGTTTATTACTTAATTTCTAATGAGAGAAAAAAAAACACTTTTTGAGAAAATCAGTCTGGACAATGATACCTTTCTGTTTTTAGAGTGAACAATCCCTGCTTTTTTGGCAGTGTATAATCTTAGCAGAGGTAGCTCCTCCAGCCGCAGGAAAGAGCCTCTTCTTTATCTAGGGATACCAAAGGCCAGCAGGAAAGGTTGAACAAAGGTGGAAAGCTGAATGCCTCCGCAGCATAGACCACCAAGCTGAATGTTCTTGCACTGGACTACTTTGCCACCTTTGCTAAAGGGAAATAGCAAAATGACAACCTGGCCCACATACTGTATATTACCCTGGACTAAATAATAACATTGTTCTTTAAGGAAAATGCATTTACATTGTTAACATAAACTATAAATTAAAATATAGTATCTGAGTAGCACCAGATCTGAACAGTAAAACAGATTACTTTTTGATCATATGGAAATAAAAATATATGACAGTTTTTATTTCATAGTAGGCATACGATCCATATTTCACAAAGTAGATGGAATTGATAGAAGACAAGCAAGCTGTTCAATGCAGTTCAATAAAATACATGAACACACAACCCGCACTCAGTACCAGGATTTCAGATGGAAGTCACTTGAAACGTCTCATTTGCATAAAACTGTTCATTGAAAGTCACATTTTTATCCATCTCTTTCACTTTGGTTTAATTTTTCATAAAGTTGTTATATATAACAATTTTAAAGCTTTTGGTGGCTGGGGTTTTAAGTCAAGTTGACCTGATAAAAGTTTGGGGTTATCAAATTATTTATGAAGTGAATTTGGTGATCTTAACTGAAGTGTGCATATGTGTATATAGTGCATAATGTACTCTTTAAACTATCTATTGTTCTGTTTCATTCACTCTCCTTGTCTTTTAAATTGAGTATACTGCAGCTCCTTCTATTTTAATTCTTCATCTGTTTACATTTTATTCAGTTCAAAATTCAAAAATATATGAGTGAAAATTATTAAACATGATTCGGAAGTAGGGTAATTAAAGGTATCTTCACAAACCCATGACTCCCATGCCCGAATAAAAAGTGATCTTGGGAAAAAAATACATGCTTTTTATTTCAGCATGGTATCTGATAATCATTGCATTACTTGACCCAGTTATGTAAACACATGGAAATATCAAAGAACTCTCTTTTACAGTAAAAAAAGACATAACAGTGACCACTCAATGTATTTTGCAGATAACAAGAGTATGTATCTCACTAATTAGATTAAGTATAAAATGTGTTTATGTCAAAAAATCAATTCTTCTCTTGACAATCTATAAGAAGTACTTTACGTGTATATATCAAGTATATTGCAAATGTTCACACTTGACCATTGTCCTTGGAGCTTAGTAAAGCTGCTAGGTGCAATAGGTTTTTAATTACTGAATAAATTCTGCAACAACCTGCATAAGCAAGATTTTTAAGTTGTTTTTAATTATTTTCATACAAGAACCAACAGGCACAATTACATTTTGTCTCCCAGCTTTTATACAGTCTTTGCAACGCATATGGCCAGCTAGGATGGTATTTAAAGGAAGAATTCAAGAGGGAGGAAACCTACAATCAATGAAGCATCGCCTGCTCACACCTGTCAAATCCTTCTCCGTATCCATCTGAACTTCCTTCAGCTCCTCCTCCGGCTCCATCTTTGCCCCCACAGCAGTAGCTCCTTGGACTCCAAGGTTATACTTACAGTCAAGAAGGATTTCTTTCAAAGAATCTAACTTTCTGTCTAACAATATCAGGATTTGTCAGAACCCGTTGAACATTGCAGCCCAAATAGCAAGAGAACACAGATTTTGCACTGCTGCCATTCTACACATACAGTATAACCCAACTATGGGATTAATAAAGTGAACTATTTCCAGCTGAAATTTTCATTCAATTATAAGCAGCCAATCATGCTTTATAACTCTGTTTTGTGGCAAAATTCTGCACAAATTGAGGGTTCCACCTCATTCCCAAAAACTAACAAAGAAGTACCAATCTCCTTCTCTGTAAGACTTTGCTCACAATGTATATGATGGTAACCTCCCTGCAATATCATTAGCTGATAAATGGTGAATGCACATCTTTAGATATTGTAGTAGAGACAGAACTTGTTCACGTTAGTTTAAACAAAAAAGAGACAGGTTACAATATTTTTTAATTTTTAACACAAATTAGCATTTTGTATCATTCAGTGATTAAAGGCTTATTTCCAGTGAAAACAAAAAAATGCTCTAAAATAACTATATATATATTTAACATTTTCTGTGCATGGTAAATCTTTCTTAGCAGCTAAAAGTAAAAATGTCAACTTTACTGCATTATATACATCTCTGTTATTAAATTTTACCTGATCTTGCCTTTACACTACAGGAAAGGAATAGGTTATCAAGTGGCCTTTCTTGTGTTTACATTAATCACAATTGTAGTAAATAATGATTGGGCACAAGTATCATACTGTTTGGCTAAATGAGTCCCACACCATTTTGAAATTCCAGAGAATCCATAAAACAAAAGGATAAATCTAGAGTGTAAACAAATTCCTTTGTTCTCATTTTGCTGTTCCACTTACGGTTGCTGCTGTTACTTGTAGAAGACAAATGTCACACTTGTAGGCATGCACAGTGTGATCGAGTGAGAAATTGTCTCCTTTTACTTCAAACAAAAATAAATGGAAAAAGTACAAGTGCTCAATGGCATGGAGGAAGCAAATTAATTGAAAACAAAAATTAGCCAAAACCTGGCTTCAAGCTTTCTCTCTGTCTCATGTAGGTCAATCGTGCAAGAGTTCTGTTCTCTGTCATGCTCTGCTCACAGAGTGAGGCCTCCTTCAGTTGGCCCGGTGACTTATAGGCTGGAGACTGGCAGGGGTGGAGTCAGCCATCCTCACTGGGCATCTTCTCTGTTCTGTGGAATGAGTAGAAGACATGTTTAGTGATAGCGCCCCCTCTCGACCCAGGGGAGTAACACATAAATTAGAGGAGTGCTGCGGGTGCTCCACAGACCTGCATGATACTCAAGGATAAATAAACTAATGTGCACTTGACACAAAAAATGCATATAGATCTGCACACTCAGCAACACACAGGGCCTAGTGGTTGCCCAGTATCTGTACTAGAATCACTGAGTGCCGTCCAGTGACAGACCTTCAAATACACAAACATATGCCTAGACATTTCAACATACAGATTGTCACAAGCAGGATTATTATCATCATACTGATGCCCACAAACACAGTAGTGATAATATATACATACACTAGGTACAAAATGACCTACAGATACCGACATACAAGCAGAATTCATCACATAGTGTATACTGCAAAAGCATATAAGGCATTAGAGTCAGTATAGGTACTGATTGTGCTGTAATGTTGAAGCCAAAACTTCAGAAGGAATAAACCCAGCAGAAGTAAATATATTACATATGCCCGGAGTTTGTTTCCTGCCTTGCACCCTGTGTTGGCTGGGATTGGCTCCAGCAGACCCCTGTGACCCTGTAGTTAGGATATAGCGGGTTGGATAATGGGTGGATGGAGGGATTTTACTTCCATATGCATACTGACTTTCATAACTGGTTTTAATAACAAGGCCTTAGTCCACACATTACTACTCATACTTCTCATACTGTAGATATGGGATCTTTGCATCAACTCTGACTTTATTGAGATTTATTATTTCTGTCCTAGAAAAAGCTAAAAACAGAGAAAATGCCTGATAAAAATACTTTGAAATTTTTACTTTTTGAAAAGCACAGGTTTACCAGTAATTTTCCCAGAACTGTAGGAAACACGGTCCCTTCTCAATTTGTCAGTTAATCAGGTAGTGTAGCCTAGCAGTTTGGATGCTGGTCTGCAGACCACAAGGCATTTAGTTAAACCCTCAACCCCAAGTAAGTTAGATAACCTGCTTGTGTTCTAATTACATATTAATATTATATATGTAGGCTGAGGCTAAAATTTGCTTTTCATAAAGGTATCCTGTTAATACAAAATAAAGGTGGTTCTTCTGGATGCTTGTGAATACCTTTTCCCTAATATAAATACATATACACTAAAACACATATTCACAAATCCTTTCACATTTAGCTGGGCACACCCCATGGCAGCACACAACACAAAATACACATAACTGTGTAGAAGATGGCTTTAAGATCATGTTTTTGTTCACAGGAGTCATTGTTTTGACATATATTTCTGCATTTTAAGCAGCCCTGGGAGTTTTACAGAACATTTTGGTTAGTACACATAGTTCTCGATCATCAAAGCCAAGAATGCAGTTTTCTGATGTGTAGCAGTGCATCAGTAATTTTACCAGAAAATAGCAAGATGTGTTCAGTCATTTCAAGAACCCGTATTTGAAGGAATTGTATTATAAAAAATAATTTTTCAAAACATTTGCAACAGTCAGTTATAATGTGGGGGTGGCACAGTGGCGCAGTGCTAACGCTGCTGCCTTTCAGTAATGAGAACAGGGTTTGCGTCCTGGGTCCTCCCTACATGGAGTTTGCATGTTCTCCCTGTGTCTGTGTGGGTTTCCTCCAGGTGCACCAGTTTCCTCCCACAGTCCAAATTCATGAAAGTTAGGTGGTTTGGTGATACTAAATTGGCCCTAGTGTGTGGTTGAAGTGTATATTTTATTGTGTGTGTGTTTGCCCTACGATGGACTGGCACCTTGTCCAGGGTTTGTTCCTGCCTTGCACTCAATGCTAGCTAGGATAGGCTCCAGCAGAACCTGTTCAGGACTAAATAGGTTAGAAAATGGCTGACTGTTACAGTGTGCCTGTTTTATGATAATAAACTCATAGTTTGACTGCTGTTTACTTGCCTTTGATTTGAAGAGACTACAAAGATGAAATATTCATGGGAGTCTTTGAGAGCACTTCTGGTTGTAGCCAAGACTTACCTTGTGAAAGATGTTGTGGCATGTAACATTGTGCAAATCAAACAAATGTCACAGCTCACTTAGCCAAATGAACGTTACAGATCAACAACTGCCATTAGACAAGTCTCCTCACTTTAAAACCATATCACATGAACTGTGTAGTGCCTGGCCATTGTTCTAATGTCCTGATTAGGCATTGATTGAGATGGGGTGGCTTTGCTCTGGATATCGGCCTGCAGAAACATCCAACTGCAATAGATACTGTAAGCTTTGCTCATATTGTCCCGTATTAATGGTTTGAGGCAGTCAACTGATACTTTATTACAGCATGTATGCATTTTGGATACAAAAGCAGGTGGGATGCTATTTGGTTTAGTGCATTTGTTTAAATACATTGCTGATTCTTTGTCTTTCGGATTGTCCGGGCATGCAATATTAATGATGTACATTTTATACATTAGACCAAAAAAGTAGCTAATTTGTTAATCAAATATTATTGTCTATATTTGAAACTTATGTATTTTAAAACTGGACATTCCCATTAAAATCTTTTATCACAAAAACCAATGGCCTATTAAAACAGATTGATTTATGTATTCTTCTACTTTATTAGGTGCTTCCTATTATCAGTAGGAAAACAGTGTATTTACATAATTGTTTTTCTGTAATAAAAGAATGATTCCAAATGGCATTTATAGAATTCTCTTGCTTCTGACGGTATTGAAAGACATGAAACATACTTTATCTAAAACGAATCTCTGCATTTTTCAAGCAAAGCATTACAGCAGCTAAGACTTAATTAACTATCGAGGAGGCGTTCAAGTTAAAAAGAATCAATACTTTGTTCCGTTCATCTGCTTCTTTCCTTTAACCTCTCAAAGGAAGCAAATAGGGTCTTTCCTTTATATTGCTCTACTAATGTGCTAAAATTGCTTACTTCGGATTAACCATGCAAATGTGGTAGGAATAGACCTTTGTGAGCTGTTTTGACGTTTATTCCTACATTTTGAAACATGACATACATACAGTATATTAGAAACGTGTAAATTGTATTCTCGCTTAACTAAAATCCCAGCGTTCAGATGGGCAGTTATTTTGGGCTCAGTGTAAACACACATACTTGCACAATCAAATGTTTGGTGTGTCCACGTAGTGAGATCTGACTGCTAAAAATGTATTTACTATGGGGAAAAAAGAAACAACATCATTCCAGTTACTACCATGATGATTGTATGCATGTTACATATTAGTAATGGTTTTTAATTGTGAAACACACTCAAGTTGAGCTCATTCAGTGTTAGATAGATTTAAATGTACCCTAAATGATGGCCATTTCCTGACACACAAACACATGTAACAGACCCCCACAACCACAAACATAACCATATGTTTGTGTGTCTGTGTAATAAAATCTGAATACAGAAATTACATTTAAAGTATAAAAAACAACAACAATGTATTTCTTTAATGATATAAATGTTTTGTAGGTTCATACACTGGTTTGATCATATATTAATGTGTTTTTCTAGTTGTGCACAATGCCAGTACTACTCCTGGGATTGTGTGTACTACAAATATAGCATAAATAACACACCGTATTACTTTTCCTGATGCATGTTCATACATACCCACCTACCAGACTCACATCCAGACACACTACGCTTATGCTTACAAATAGTATTTAATTATTACAACCTTTGGACATTTTATTGTTTAAAAATTCAGTGCAGTTAATCGAACTTTTGACCAGTGTGAAATGCTAAAAAATGTTTTGGGGAAATGAAACCTATGGATCTTTCTAAATTAATAATAATTAAATAGAACTAGTGTATTTTCATAAGCAGACACCATCTTCTGTTTGACACATCTACAGTAAATAGGCTCTGTCTCAACCACTTGTCACCACAAGTCATATCATTAGGTGAATGGTGTCCACTTGCGTGCAGTGCAGGTGATTTACACGAGGCCATGTTGGATTTGCCTCTCGTGCAGAAGTCCCACAGTGCATTAATAGTCTTAGGGATATCAAAGTAAATTCATGATAAGGATTTTGAAAAATATCTCAAAGAGCAAGAGATATAGAAAAGTACCCAGATATTGAAAGATTTTGTAAACTAATTAAAATGAAAGTGCATTATAAATAAATGAGGAAAGTATTATATAGTTGTGAATTTGTGCAGAACAATAGTGCCTGGATGGGAAAGGACATCAGCAAGGATTTACAGTCGTCGATGCCTGTGATGGACTCTGCACATACAACAGCTTTATTTTCCCAGATGGCATATCAGGGATTCTGAGGCCAAGTGGTATAAAAGGAAAATAATTATCTTGGGAACACCTTCCAGTTGGCTCTAAGGACCTTTAGTAATTATGCGAGAAGAATGAGCAAAAATAGCCTAATATTCAAAGAATAATAGCTGTGATATTTTTCTAGAGCTACCACTGCAAAATATCGAGGCAAAAGGTATAAATACTCATGGAATTATTTTGTTAATGTTGTAAATAATTTCAATGGATCTGTACATATTTTTCTTTAGATAGCTAGATAGGTAGATCAATTGACAGAGAGATAAGTATGTGTATAAATGAATCACATCAAATAGAGATAAAGAAAACACCTTTTACAAATTAAAGGTTCATATTTACTCAATTGAGCCTGCCTGTGTTGTTTTCTAGTTTCTCATTCATACATTGCTAGACTTAAAAGTTTCTTCCAGAATCGTGGCACCCATTGTGTGAAGAAGTACTTTTCCAATCACATTCTTGAATTTGCTTCCCTTTCATTTCTGCTCTCTCATTCTATATATTATTCACTCTTTAAACTGAAATAATTACAAGATTTATTGATGCCATTGAGGCTTTTAAAGACATTGATTAGGTCCTCACATGGTCTTCTCTCTTCAGGCCCAAGGGGTTCTGTTCCTTTAGCTTTTATGAGCTGAAACTTTGAGGCTTTCCTCTACACATGTTCTTCTTCTGCTGCATTATGATGACCAAAATTGCACACAGTTGTCCAGATGTGCTCTCACTGATACATTATGATCTCTTAGTATGATGTCCTTTAATTTCACATCTTATTCACATGTACCAAAGCTCTTCTGTATTTGCCTGGAGGATAGGAATGTTGTGTCATTGTAAACCACTGACCCCTTTTCACAGTTTGCTTCATGTCAGTCGGCATCACACATCTTTTTCACTTTTATAATTGTCGTTCATTTTTCCCTGCATAATATATAGCTCTTTGTCTTTATTTTCAATTTAATTGTAGCATCTGAGTTCATTTTACTACCTGTCCAAGATGAAAGTTCCATAACTAGGGCCTGAAAGGCATCATCTTGGCTGCAGAGTGAAATGAGAAGAAGATGAAAATTCATGTTTTTCACAACATTAATAGAGAGCACCTCTCTCAAGACATACCTTATGAAGTGCTATCATGTTTTCAGAGGGGTTGGTGGTCTTCTGGTTAAATAGTTGGAGTAACTTGCATTCCTCTTCAATGGTTTAAGAAAGAGACCATAAAGAATTCTCAGTTTCGGACTTTCTGTATATTTTTTCCTAATGGTTTTAATGATTTTTATAAAATGTATTTTAAATATGCATATGCAGTACATATAAAAGCCCTCACCATTTTGAAATTCACAATTTATTATTGAGTTCTTCCGTGTATCAGAGAGATCCGTATATTTTCTTAACCAGTGATAAATAATACCATAACCAAAAATTGTTCTTTGAGCCATCTTTTAACCCTTTAAACTATTACAGAATTTTCAAATGTTCAGCTAAACATTTTAAATTAGAGACACACTTTAAACTGGTAATGATCTGTTGTGCATTTTTACAACAGTAATAAGTTAACAGTGCAGTTTGTGTCACTATCAAGCCTACATTTTGCTAGGTAAATGGTAAAAATTGAAGAATTAATTTAAATGATATTAAATGATGTGTTTATAGTTTATAATCCTTGTTAGAGTTTAAAAGGTCTAGGAATGAGCCAGACTATGATATATATATATATATATATAAAGAGAATTGACTTATATTAATGTGCCAGGATAATGGCTGTTTTACATATTACAATGCAGCAAAGATAAAAGAATATCTGCTAGAAATTAACTTGAAATGTACCTCAGAAATAGTTTAATCAAAGATACTGCAATGGCAGAACATACTTTATCTAGTAATTTGCATTTTATTTTATTGCCGTGAATTTTTAAGGTAATTTAGTCATACAATGAGTTGATATTACATTTTTATTTGTGCGCTTTGTTTTTCAAAGTATTCTTTGTTTGATAGTACATAATATTACTATAATGTTATGTTTAGTAATTTGGTGATTTAATAAATCAACTAACTGGCATGGTGCTGTAAGAATGACAACTTTTATATACTGTACATGCAATCTAAAATATAGCCATTTTACCTTTTTTTTATTTGTAGTTGCAAAATAGAAGTAGGAAGGGCCCGATTGCAGAAGGTTATCTGATAAAATGCAGCATTAAACATCATTCGTAATATTTTTTGATTGGCAGAGAATTAATGCCATTATCTTCAAAATATGTTTCTGAAAACCATGCTATTGTGCTTTTTCTGTATTATTCAATATTAGATCGTCATCATATAAAAATGTTCTTTTTTGTGTCAGAGCTAAAGGTATCTGGCTAATTAGCTTGAAGTGGCTCATGCTTCGTGGAAAGGCGTATGATATTCATTCAGATTAACAGGAATTTCAAAGCAGTGTCAATTCATTAGACAAGAACAATAAAACAGAAATGAATTATTTATAAGAAACCCCTTACTCTATTAAATGCACCTTATGCATTTTTGCAGGGAGCTGACTTGAGAGACAACGTGAGATATTCATTTTAATAGCTATTACAATTTTGGTGTTTGTGTTTACAGCAGCAAACAGTTGCTTTGAGCACATCAGGAGTCACAGATTACAGATCACTGGGCTCTGTGTTTAATGCACAGTTATAATAAAGAGGGGTCTTTTGCATCACTGGTTTCTTGCAAGCTGAGCACTGACTCCTGCTAAATGCTCTCTAAAGCGACTATTGCACTTTAGCTGTTCCCCACGCGCTGTATAATAAAGGTTGCTCTCTAAATTTGTTTGCCATCAATGTTTTCAAATTAACATCTAATTAACCTCAGCCATGCCAGGCTTCATTAGAATGGGGGATTTGATGGTTTGAGCATTAGCCTCTGAACCACTGAAAATGGCAGTGAAGGGAGCTGCCCTAATTGGTAAAAAAACAATATATCTTGACTCGTTCATTATTCTATACATTCATGTTCCTATAGGGTTGACAGAGCGAAACCAACTGCAAGAAATATGCTGCTACTGAGGTTGAAACAAGGTTTTCCCAGTGACCTCCATGGCTCTTGTTCTTCGCAATAGTTGCTTTTAAATAGGCAGACTGCTCAGTGGTTTACACTTTAACATTAATAATCTTTAAAAATTGAATTTTACTTTTTACACTGGTATTTTTTATGAATGCCTTATTGTAAATAATATCAATTTTCAGGTCAAAAGTCTGTAAAATAGAATGTGGTTTTCTTTTTAAATGCTTATCACCAGTAAGCAAACAATGTGTTTGTACAAAGAAACTCAGGCAGTTGTATTTGTATGCTTCCATATTTAACTGAAGATATTTAGAGTTTTTTTTTTTTTTATTTGCAAAAAATTATTTTGTTAGAATTGTGCAGATATTTTATCTGAATAAAAATAGTATTTTTATATGCTCAGACCTACATACAATTTCACATACTATAAAGTTACAGTTAATTATTAATAAGCTAATAGTGAGACTAGTGATCAATATCTGACAACTTGTTTCATTAAAAAACATAGACATAATTATTTACTGACACCATGCTCAATTTTACATATAGGCAATATATAAATATATTTGCACATTTTAATATAATGAGAAATAATATTAAAATATAATTTTCTATTGTTCAATTTCTGTGTATTCCACTAAATAACTTCTGTTCTTAAAGTTCCATTTTTTTCACTAAATAATTTTGAAGTATAAGTGTCATTCTCTATCATGACATATTTTGCAGTTGTAGGTTGATGTATTTTTCAGGAGTTCCATATTCTTGAAGTATCCCCCCATCTTTCTCATTTCATTATAGTGCACTTTCAAAAAACAATCTCTCCTATAAATCCTATAGTATCAACGCTTTAGGTCTAAACACAAGAACACATTGCTTTTGGATAAATGTGTTCATGAATCTGTTTTTCAGGCTAAAGATAATTTCAGCTTTGGTCAAATCTAAAATGTGTGTGTGTGCGTGTCCCAAACAAATTGCAAGATTAAACCAAATAATGTTGTCTGCAAACATAGCTATTATCTACTCCTCTTTATCCCCATTTGCCAGCATCGCTGACAAGCCTGAGAACACATCTGACGTTTGTTGTCGATTAATTCACTACTTTTAGCCTTCTCGTTTTTTTTTTTTTTCGGCTGATGCAAAATTAATTCCTTTATTGTGATTGCCACTCTTAGAAGCACACCAAAAATTTCAATGAGTGTGGTCTCGACACCTAAAAGTGTGTGGGTTTGAAATTCAACCAAGATGGATGAGTTGATTGGGTACTGAAGTTACACTTTATTCTTAATTTGAGTGTTTGCTTAAAATTTTCCTCTTCTCTGTTAAGTATGGATGTTTTGGATAGATACTTTAGATGTATGTAGATGTTTGAATGAATGGACATGTTTCCTTAGGCTTATGGTAGAAAATAATGTACAAAAATGAGTACACTGCAAGATCATTGGACTCTCTGCCCACAACAGGTGAAGAAATAATAAGATGTTAATCCATTACATTTATAATAATAATAATAATAATATTTATTATTATTATATAGCACTTTTCCTGATAGTCAAAGCTCTTAGACAGAGGGGAACAGCTTCATCCACCACCAATGTCCAGCACCCACTAATAATGGCAGCCATTACTGCACCAATACACTCACCACACATTAGCTATTATGTGGCGAAGGGGTGAGAGAGAGAGAGAGACTGTTAGAGACAGGGGATTATTAGCTGGCCAGAATGGATGGGGTCATGATAGTCAGGATATCAGTATCACGTCTTTTCTAAAGATGCCCAGGGATATTTAATGACCACAGAGAGTCAGGACCTTGGTTTTTTGTCTCATTCGAAGGACTGCGCCATTTTTACAGCACAGTATCCACGTCACTATACTGGGGCATTGAGATCAACATTCAGACTACAGGGTAAATGCCCCCTGCTGGCCTCTCCAACACCAACCCAAGCTTTTTCCTGTTTAGTCTCCTATGCAAGTACTGGCCAGGCCCGAACATGCTTAGCTTCAGGTGGATGACCTGTTCTGAAGAGCAGTTGGTATGTCATATAATCTTTGGGCAGACAACACTCTCCTGCTGTTGAAGAATGATGGACCCAACAGAGACAGAGAAGCAGTAGGTACAGATCACGCAATTCATGGAAGATAGGGCTGCAGTGTCTTTGTGTGGTATCGTATAGCAGAAAGGTGAACTTTTCTAGAAAAATGTTCAATCACATTGCAAGAAAACTGGTGTCTTTGCCCAGATTCATTTTTTTTTGTCAAAGAACTAATATTCACTTCTCTGACAAAGTTGAACAGATACAATGACAGCATACTATATACTGCATAATATAAGTAATGGCATACATCCACTTCCTGAACAGACTTAGCCCAGTTATAGGATTGGAGGCAGCACTGGGGCAGAAGTTCATTGCAAGGCCCACTCATTTCCACCCACATTCTTTCAGAGGTGATAAAATATAGAGCCAAGGATGTACCTGTGCTGCATGGCTTTGGAAACTCGCCAGCCCCACCTAGACACTGACCGATTGTTGAGCTACGAAACATTACACCAGTGCCACCTCCGATGAGTGTAGATTGCTCTTAATGTTCAAGTTCAAGATCAAGATTATACCCATGTGTACACAATACATTGACATTCTTATTGGTATTTCTGACCAACTTGCAACACTTTTCCACCCTCTGGTATGATGATAAGCAAGTACTGTTATTTTAAATGTGGATCCTACACAGAAACTACAGTATATTTTGTGAAAAAAACAGTAGTAACTACAAAGAATAGGATCAATGTAGGGATCAAAAATAAAAAAGAGCACAAAGGAGTGGCAAACACAGGGAAAACACAAAGAAATTAATGAAATCAAACTGTATGTGACCTTTGCACCCAATCTGAGTCTATCTCTATCCTGGGTGGCTGATCAGTTTGTCCACTTCTCAACTTCCTTGGAATGAAAAGTCCAGATCTTAAGATTTTGGGAGAATAAACAGCAAGGCATTTCTTAATTTTGTTTTGCCTCATGTAAAATCCAGCATAGGGCTTAATTACGTCACTAAAGCCATCTATCCATTGTTGTTGCTGCTTCTGTAAGAGCTATTTTATTCTGTCATAAAAGCTGATTGTGTATTTCCCTAAGGTTCATTTAGAAGCAAGTTTGGGTGATATTCAAAAACGTACATCATTAACAGAAACCAGGCCATTTGAATAAAGCATAATTGTAAAAGAAAAAAAAACTAATTGATGCACCAGTTAAATGTAGAATCCAAAGCTCTTTTTTACACTGCATAATTTTGTTATTTCCTTTATAGTGAGTTAAAATATGAAGTATATCATTAGGCAGCTAAAAATATTCAGGCTCTGTTTCAGAACATAACAATGGCTTCAGTATGTGAAGCCTGCAGAGTTGAGAACAATGTATATATAACGTGTAAACATAAAAGAATTAATTTAATGTTTGACCTTTTGTGCAAATGTTCACACTATTTATATACTGCAGAAAATTGGAGCTCATGTTAGCCCTTTCTTCTTTTAATTTGTTTGGGGTTTTGGGCTCTTGGATGGAACAAAGAGATGTCTGAGCCACTTTTTGCATGTACAGGATAAGATTTGTCTCTTGCCTTTTGTTAAACAAGAGCAAAATCATGGCAGTAAAAGAACTTCCAAAAGCAGTAGATTGACCTTGGTGTAAGAACACCTTCAGAGTTCATAGAAAGGCTCACTTGTGCTGGGTAGATTTTGTCCTGTGGTTTGTCCATTTTACACTTAATGATATTTTCATGCCAAATTTCAAAAACACTAAAATGAATGAATACATTTGTATTTTTCCGTGGCAGTTGCAGTTTATTAATTGCTGTTCATTTTAAAAGCATTATTGATGAGTCTAATGTGAAAATGCCATCCTCCACTGTACTTACCACTGGCATAAAAAAATCCAAGAAGTGTATCAAAATATAACTAATGGTAGTCCTGCTATGCTAAGAAGTCATGCCAAAAACAAAATGTCATTGGTGCCTACAGGCGTCTGCTTTTTACCTGCTTTTTATAGCTAATGAACAGGTTTGCCAACTGTCACAAGGTAAAGGAAGCAGTGCTGGAAGTTGGAATTAAGCTTAAAACTCATCAAGGAGAGCAGTTTGATTGTTGTGTAAGTGAGAAAGTGAGACAAAGAAAACAGAGGGAGGATAGGAGAGGTCACTTATTATTATTCTAAGTGCATGTTAAATATAAAAAACAATTAACAGAGATATTAAAGTCTGAAAATATATTTGGCCCTAAATGAAATCAACTTATTAGAAAACAATGGACCCTGAAGGAATGAAAAAGTCACTGAAAAATTTAAAAGCAAAATTCTGCTTTAAAGACTAAACTTGGGATTTTCATGAAAAAGTGTTATATATTTAATCACTGCAACAAAACAGGACAAAAAATTCTGAATGGACCTCAAATAAATTATATCTATCTATCTATCTATCTATCTATCTATCTATCTATCTATCTATCTATCTA
>JANRMT010062856.1:68099590-68119641 GCA_026402145.1 Polypterus bichir lapradei
TATCTATCTATCTATCTATCTATCTATCTATCTATCTATCTATCTATCTATCTAATAGTGCCTAGAGGATCATATCATCTTACATAAATTTTACAACACAGAAAAATACAGAGATAACATCTCCATAATCCATAACTTACTTTGAGTACTGTCTGCAAATATGGTTCTATTTTATTTTCTTGAGTTTATAGTAACCTTGCTAGGCTGTACTGAATATTATATATAGGTATATATGTTTTACTGTACTGTATTGAAAAAATTGTGTTCAGTGAAATAATTTCTCTTTTCAAAGGTTTCTGGCTCATGAGAATACAGTACAGTATTTCTATCTTTCTGCATCTGAAGAGTTCACTGAAACAGGACCTTTTCTCTTTTAAAGTACCTTCCCTTACACCACATACATTTCTTTAAGTGCTCCAGAAACTCCTAAATTCTGTAGCATGAAATGTTTCATAATTATTTTTAAGACAGCAGCCGTTTTTGACCCTAACAAATTTAGAAAATGCCCCAACCCCAAATACTGCTCCTGTACACTGTAGACTTATAGAGTCTATAAGCTTCATTCAACATTTCGAAAGACTCTTAACCATGTTTCTGAAGTTTACACAAAATTCCATCTTTGGTGGAAACAATTAGAAAACAGGAATTGAATTGTTGAATCGTTGTGTGACAACTCAGTAGAATACTTTACAGTCCTGACACTGACTCCCACACCAGAGAGCAGAAGTACAATGTGTGAACATTTCAGTCAGCCCTTGTACATGTTCCGGCACATTTTCATTTTACCTTTAATACGTCATTGCAATACATTATGTTTGCCCAGTGTTTAGTTTAGGATAACTGCTTTTACTGTTATTGATCATTTTTCAATATTTACATTTTTGTATTATTGATTGATTAAGAAACATTGGGGGTCTTCAGGTGTATGCACCTTTGCTTCCCCTTATGAGGATCAACCCTCAGATGTCAGCACGATCTTCGCCTGTTCAAATTAGTGAACTAGCTTCTGTGGCGCAACATCAGAGGCTTCACCTCAGGCTCTGACATCATAGGTTCAGTCCCAGTAAGGGGAAGCAAAGTTGCGTACACCTGATGAGTCCCAATTATGGTAGAACACGTGTCATGTAATCTTTGTATTGTTTGACAAGTACTTACTGTGTCACATATCTGTTATCTGATTCTTGCAACTGAGAGGACATGGCAGATATTTGCCAACTGGCTGATGAACCACAAGTGTTACCTGGTAGGAAATCATCCAAATAATCAGATTGCAATTCAGACCAATGACCAATATATATGTATTGTGAAAAAATAGACAAAAGAACTACTGTGAAGGGTTGGGGAATCCACCCCATATACTGTGATATTAATCTTCAACAACAAAAGAGTAGTCGTAAGACTGAGCCAAAATCTGACTGGCTAACAAAATGACAACTTAGACTTATATAGGAGGAAAACGGGACGGTGTGGGATGTGAGGCGGAAATGAGGTCTGCAGGAGGGCATGACGGAGAAGTGGAAACAGGTGGGGTCTTAATTGGTTTTTCCTTCTAGTGGTCTGTGGAAGATGGCAAAAGGTGTTAGTATTGTTCATCAACCCCTGGCTTTGTACCTCACTTCCAGATAAGCCCTTAGACTGCCTCCCATGCACACGTGCACGGGTTCACTTCCTGGGACCTCCCTGCGTGGAGTTTGCATGTTATCCCCGTGTCTGCGTGGGTTTCCTCCAGGTGTTCCGGTTTCCTCCCACAGTCCAAAGGCAAGCAGGTTAGGTACATTGGCGATTCTAAATTGTGCTTGGTGTGTGTGTGTGTGTGTGTGTGTGTGCGTGCCCTGCGGTGGGCTGACGCTCTGCCCGGGGTTTGTTTCATGCCTTGCTCCCTGTGTTGGCTGGGATTGGCTCCCGTGACCCTGTAGTTAGGATATAGCGGGTTGGATAATGCCGACACCTGTGTTTGGTTAATCGGATATACAATTTTAAAAGTTTTTTTTTTCCTTTGGAATTGTTTCAATTTCATTATTTGCACTTTTACTTTAACGCTTCATTAAAAACTGTTTTTGGAATTACCTTTTCTTCAAGATCGCATTGAATTTTGATTCCGTTTTTGGAGAAACATTGTGAAAACGCAACGTATAACTGCCCGTGAGTGAATATTGTTTCTGTTTCTCTAATAAATAATCCAACTTTTTCTAATGTTTATCTCTGTGATTTGTTAATTGTCATAGCAAAAGCTATTCTCATGGGAAACTGTAAACATTTTAATACGAATGGCATATCAAGATCTCCTTTGGTGTCTAATGTTATTCACGGAATACTGTATATAGATTACCTTTCTTGTCACCTGTTAGAATTTGCATTGTTTCTCTGTGATCATAAATATACACCTGACCGAATTGTGTTTTCTTTGAAATTAAACTTGTTGTTGCTTTAACTGTTGCGGGACCACAGATTCTCATAGCGTATGGTCCATTATTGTGTAAATCTACAGTTTGTGCATTTAATGATGCGAAGGCGAAAAGACTTTGTTTTCTGCTCTTTGCCTTTTATTTCTGACCTCGCTTTGTCCTGCTATTTTTTCAATTACACCTTGTCCTGATGATTAATTTCCTTTTGTTTGTGCTCATGCGATCTTTACTATCTTTTTTTTGAAACTGTAGTGACTGACATAATCAAGTGTCACAAAAGTTTTACTTGAACAATCGCCGACTTTGTAACCCCAAAATACAACTTTCTAGCACCCTCTCCAACCCCTTATCCCCCAGGTCTGGCCCCCCCCCCCTACCACATCAATCAATTCCCTGCTATCAGTCTCCTGTGCTGTACTCCGCCCTCCCTCAATCGGACCTAACAGCCACTTAAAACAAAAAAAGTTTTAAGTACTATACTTTCTACAATACTACTTCGCTACAATACTTTTGAATTTTACTGCTTTCATATTCTTTACCTTTCTCTGCATGTGTATCGCGCCATCATTTATTTGAGCCTTTCAAATTCCATCTGCTTTCATAATCTCTTATCTGCCTTTTTTTCTCTCCAACGCTTTTGGGTCTCTTTTCTCCACGCTGCTCTTTCTTCTTTGCTTAGTCGTTGACGTTTCATCTAGAATGTATTTTCCTTATACGCTTTATATGTGCTGAGAGCACAGGATCTGTGTGTGCTACGTGCCTTTACAGTACTGAGTGTTTTGCTGGCCATGCTCTTATTTGATATTGTCTTCCGAGAACTTCCAAGAAGATCACGTCTCGTCTCCCAGCTTTTCCTTTCCAGGATTTTTTTTTATAATAGAGAGATAATATAATGTTGTGAATGGAACACAAACTAAAGATAATTGTATGGGGCATCCTCAGGCAAACCCCATTTATTAATTATAAAGCAAGACAACAAACACGTTTATCGTGTGGTGGCAGAAACATCTTTCCTGATTTGACTCTGTCATTACACTGAAGAAAGATGGTGGTGGTGCCAGTAATGAAGGCAGTTAGGTAGAAGAGGCGTGTCCAGGATCCAGAAGTGATGTCATTAGCCCTCAACTTGTTGGTTTCCAGATCAGCTTGAGGAAGGAGAGGAGAAGTGTTATAAGGCACCCATAGTTTGGGTTGGAAGTACAAGTCAACGAGACCTGAAACTGTCTCCCAGGAACTTGTATGTGACAATATATATGTTTATGCCCATCATGTGTTGTAAAATTTTCCACAGTCACCACCTCCCAATATTATGTGTTAACATTATTGTATGTTATGGTCCCAGAGAGTAGCAAAGTGTTGCATGTTAGTTGAATATATACATTAGAAGGCCGCCGCCATCACCACTACTACTAATGTGGACTTCAGCTCTCAGCCAGTCATTGTCTGCATAGAGCTTCCTTATTCTTTTCAAGTCCATATGGTTTATTCTGGGTTATTCCTATCATGCCCAAAGACAAGCAGGTTAAACTATGTGATGTACTAGTCATACATGGTGATGTAAGTTCGGCAATAAAGTGGTGCCATTGCCCAGTTCTTTGATCCTATAATGGAAAATGTAAATTAGCAAAAGTATGTATATGATTAAAAAATGATAACCAAAGAAAAAAGCAGACTAAAACATGTACTAATATTAGCCAATATTGAGTTTAAAAAATACTTCTCTCCCCAGAAGTTTAATCCCATTCTTTCAGGTAGTGTGACTAGCCCTAATATTGCTATTACATATTCTTTCCTCCCCCATTCCATTTCTATAGAAGCCCATTGACTGCTTGTCCTTCAAAAGCTTTGCATACAGCTGTGCTAACAGTTGGTGTGGAGCTGCCCTGTCATGTCTGATATAGCAGCTTTACATCTGAGGTAATAGCATTTAAACAATGTGTCCTGCCAGGCTGCTGACTGGTGAGTTCAGGATGCCTCCATCATGTTAAGCTTTACTCAGCCATAAAATGCTGCATTAAGGATTGGCAAAAGGTCACCTTTTAAAGCCAGCAGTTAGTATTTGTGCATATTTCTAGACCTATAGCCATAGAGAATGTGCAGATGTGCTGTGTTTATGTGTGGTGCAAAGTAAAACAAACCGTCCCCAAGTCACCAGTTCATGTTAACAGCTTCTTTGGTATTACTTTGGGCTCCGAGTGCACAAAGCAACTGAAACTCTGCAGTGAGTGATGCCGCAGTGTTTGTAATCTGTGTCTTTCATAAAAAGAGGATATGCCAAGAGATAATTCACTCTTTAATGCTACGTTTTAAGATCATCTTTAAACCTCATAGACTACTGACCACTGACAAGTGACTGCAGGTGCTATTTTATTATCAAAGCTTAATTTTATGTTCTTTCAGATTGGAGCTCTTTCTCTACTGCTGTGTCTAATGCTTAATGGTAATTTATGCTACAGATTTCCTTTTTCTTAGTTTTTATTGTAAAATTTCTATTATAAACATCTGCCAAAACTGTGAAAGGGCATTCCGTGATTATCTCATCTAAATTCTGTTTTCTTTCTAATCTATTCTGACACAATAGATTTTGCCGGAGGATTTTTTTTTTTTAGAAACTGAGTTAATTAAGACCTTTAAAGGAATTAGGAAATGTTCGAGATAATGACCTTAATAAACAAGTAAGATTCTCTTAGGTTTTAAAGAAGCATCTTTGGCCTTTTGCTCAGATTGTGTCAGCTGCCCAGGGTCTCTAAAACCATTAGATGTATTCAGGAATAACTGAAAGAAAATCTTTCAGACAAGCAGTTTCTATTTTATATATATGGTTTTATTTTATTCCTGTGCACGGTAGAGTTATCCTTTTTGTCCAGAATTGCAATACATGTTATCCTCTTTCAGGTAACTAGAAGTGTTTGACAGGAATATTTCTACCACCACAGTATGTGCAGCAAGAACCCAGAGCTAATTATCATGGAGGGACATTTTTGAAACCAATGGGGTTCCTGTAGTGTGAGAGAGGAGAGGGGGTTTCTAACCTTTGGTTGTTAAATAAGGCTTTCTGACGATTGCCCCTGGACAGAAGAGGACAACTCTTTGCTAAGATATACTTGTCCTGCATCCACTATTTGCACAGTGGCAGCAGTGGTACTTGGAAAGGAATTAGTGAAGTGATCTTTAAATAAGTGGGCCAAAATTTTTAGGTCACATATACCCAGAACCTTGTTGGTAGGCACTGGTCCATAAAAGCTCCAGTCTTTTGAGTATAAAACCAGAAATGACTTGACACTGGGATTTATTGAGTCTGCTGCTGGAGGTGTTTAAAAAGAAACCTATGAATAAGTTTTTGAAAGAATTCATGTTTTAGCCAGGAAGAGAATTAAAAGTTTTGAAAAGGAAATTAGGAAAAAAGATTAGACACTCTTTCTGAATCCATTCCGACAAAAGATATTTTTTGTTCCCCTCTGATATTACTTTTTTGGATTCTTTGTTGTCTCGTGGCCATATTGGAAGTTGGTGTGGCTCTGTGTTTTTCCAATGATTAGAACATGATAATAAAAAAAAAATAGTACAGTGAGATAATAAAGCAGAACAAAATTAGCCCCGGGTCTTTGGGTTTGCATAGGAGGGCCAGTGCATGATTATAATAAAAGTAAAGCCCACAGTATTTTAATTTTACCTCAGTTTGCTTAAACGTGTTTATGTAATGGCCTAGCACAAAGCAATCTTTTAGGCTACACAGTCCCACTCCACAGATTTGCACTGTTGCTCAAGAAGCTCAAAGCCAAGCAGAGATTGTATCGATCAAACCCAAATAAAGTGGCAACTGTACATCCGCAGGCTCACGCAAGCAGAAAAATCCAACTCATCATACAAATTTACCATTCATCCATCCATCCATCCATTCATTATCCAACCCACTACAGTATATCCTAACTAAAGGGTCACGGGGGTCTGCTGGAGCCAACCCCAGCCAACACAGGGCGCAAGGCAGGTAACAAACCCCGGGCAGGGCACACCTCACTGCAGGGCACGCACACACACACCAAGCACACACTAGGGACAATTTAGAATCACCAATTCACCTAACTTGCATATCTTTGGACTGTGGGAGGAAACCGGAGCACCCGGAGGAAACCCACGCAGTGAACCCCTAACTGCGAGGCAGCAGAGTTACCCACTGCACCACCGTGCCGCCCAATTTACCATTCAGTGCAATGGAAAATACTACATTAAACTAAAATAAAAAGGTAAAAGTAGAACTCAAGAATGAATCTCTTGTAGCTTAAGGCGCAGCACATCACTCTTCATAGCACCATACATTGCATCAAAGCAATAATCTCCTCTGTGAAGTCGCAATATGGTGCAGAGGTCCCCTGTGAAGTTGCAATATGGTGCAGGGGTCCCCTGTGAAGTCAAAATTGCTGCCTCCATAGTGTGCTTTGCCATAAACCAAGTTGAAATAATAGCAGCTCCCCGTGAACCACCTAACATACCTCACTTTTCACCGTATCACTCATCTGCATATCAAATATATTATATAAAGGTTACAATTTCAGTTGTGCGGTGGGAACGCAAAACACAAAAGTGGCCAGGAATCTCAAGTGGACCTACATTGTAGTGGAACTCATTGGTTTGTGAAAACAAAGTTCCTGCAGTGGGAAGATGCCATTAGTCTGCTAAAGGTTGCTTCTAAAATAATTAATATTTAGCTCTCAAAACACTTCACTAGCTACAATAAATGTGTACTACAGCTGAAGTGTAATACTGCTAGGTTAGGCAGATATTAAACGACTCAACAGAGGAACAGTTGAACTTGATGAGAAATGATGAGTGAATGCCATGGAATTAACTTTGCTGTGAGTTTGGCGAAATCACAGCAATGTTTGCTAACTTCGCTGATCTCGGCAAAAAGGCATTGAAGTTAATGGAGAAGGAGGAACCGAACTAGTTTTAACTTGATAATAATGGTCTTATTAGTGTCCCAGTGGGTTAAAGAAACATCTGCCAACTACAACAAATGGACATAAATTAGCAATATGTTTATAAAAAAAACATTATGTTCAAAGAGTCACAATATTTGGGACACTAATTGACTGTGCTGTAAAACAGCGGATTATGTTAAAGCTGGCACATCTTTTTTGTTTCTGATCTATCTGTGCAGATACTTTACACTCTTTTACTCCATTAAAATGATGTAAATGCCTTGCAAATTGTAGTTGTACTACAGTTATTACTATTGTTATTTCACTTGGTATTTTCTGACTTTGGAAGGAGGAGGGGGAGGGCTCCATTGAGGTTTGTTTTGACTGTTGCTGCACTGAGAGGCTAATTATGCATGCATTCAGGCCACACCCATTTCCCTTAAATGGACCCGGCATGTGGACTCGAAGATCAGTTTGCTCAACTGGGCTACTCCATACCGGCACTTCTCTGTTTGAGCTTCAGGTTACCGGCAGTGTCTGTGATGCAAGGGATCAGCGTTACATACTCAGGGGCTGTCACTGTCAGTACCTGATCTGTGCTTCTAGCTAGGAGCATAACATGCTCAATTCAACAGAAAAGTCACAGCATACAATAAACGTATTTAGAACAACAAAGTATTTTCATAATATTCTTATTATGGTCAACCAATGTAGCTCTTAAATTTTGCTTTAATACACGTGGGGGCCAAATCTGTCTGGAGTACAAAGTGACTAGTAAAGCAGATCAGGCTGTGACATAAATGTGAGCTAGAGTACACTTATAGTGTTATACTCATCGGGTAGTGATATCTCCATCCTACATAGTTGCTACAGCTCTGTGATGTCACTCTGGTTTCACAAAGCATGATAGGGAGCTGGAAAAAAATATTAATCTAAGTCGATTGCGTGGCAAATTTCCAGGAAAATATTCAGTGAACAAGGTCAGTGGCAAACAGCATATTCACTGCGAAAAAATGCTTTGCCGAATTTCATTGATCAACACTATTGATAAGAACTGAGAACTGAATTAATGTGGCAGTCATGTCAGAATCACTGATTACTACTGTCCAGTCAAACTGTTATTTTATACCAAATACAAATTTTTACTCAGCGTACTAATTTTATTTTGCAAAACACATGCATTAATAATGAATAAACATATTTCTTCTTCTTCTTCTCCTTCCTCTTCATTTTTCCCACTTCTTTGTGGGATCGATGTGCTTGATTTACCTACCTTCTCCATATAGCTCAATCCTGCACCTCCTCCCCAGTCAGACCTTCCTACATTCTAACTTCTTTAGCCAGGCTTGCCCTTGGCCCAGTAGCGCTAACTCACTTGCCACAGGAGTCAGATGAGGCCCCTGCTTGTCCTCCAGGGGCTACGCCTTAGCATTTTCTGAAGCTGATTCGATTGATTCTATCATTAAGGTTATTGCCTAATGCCCTTCTTGACACTTAACAGTATATAAAAATATGTTTGTAAAAAGTTCATGTTAGGAGGAAAACATGTTTGGATGTGAGAATCTGTTTGCCCAAGGCCTCCAACTGTTCACAAAACCTAGTTTTTAATGAGTCATTTCTCAAGTAAATTGTGGTGCAGTGGTTAGCATTGATGCCTCATGGAACTCCCATCCTAAGTTTCAATCCCAGAGCTGTTTGTTTTCCGTGTGGAGTTTATACAGCCTCCCTCTGTGTTTGTAAGGGTTTTTTTCCATGTACTTTGCTTTTTCTCCTGTATCACTAAGGTGTGTGTGTGTTTGGTTAATTGGCTGTTCTGTTTCGCTTCATATGGATGATTCTGCGATGGACAGGTGCAGCCATACGGAGTTGTTTCTGGCCTTCTGCCCGATGCTTCCATGACAGACTTATTGCTCTCAGTGATACTGAGTTGACTTTGGTGTGAAAATGTTTATTTTGTTAAGTTATTCTTATGCGTAGTTTCTCCAGTTATAACTCTGACTTTTATGTTTAAATACCCAGTAGAATAACAACTGTAGCACAGTGAATAAAGAGAAGGCCTAGAAGCCAAAAGATTATGAGTTCACCACTAACTTATAAATTACTCCAGATTGAGATTGGACTTGCACTAAACAGAAATGTGCCCTTAAATGACAAATTATTTTCCTACTTTAGTTTTTGATCAAATACCCAAGATCATTTCAACTAGTTACATTGCTCTAAAGATTTTCTTTCCATTGCAAGCATATAAATAAAAATAATTTCTTTCGGCAGTTTGATTTTATCTAGATTTTTTTTTCTCTGAACTCATTCAGGGACATTTCAAAGATGAGAATAAAAGGAATAAAACTCTTAAAAAAGTTATTATAAGAACAGCACGTCAGAATTGACTGTTTCAAGGAAGTGTTAGATGGATGGAGACTATGGAGATAATTTTTTTTAGTTGTGATTTCTTTTTAACATAAAATCCCATCTTATTCTTCCACTTATCTTTTAAAGTTTAGCATTTGTAGATTTGCAAAGATATTGTAATGCTTTCACAGCACAGCATGGTGGGATTGTTCTTAAACCATGGTGCCCATTCAAAAAAGTTATCAAATGTGTTGCCTCAGATCTTCTTTGACACTCTGATGACTCGCCATGAGGTCGAATGACACTTCTATATTGCCCGGTATACTTGAGAGTGCCCTCTGATGGGCTGGCACTGCTTCCTAATGTACTCCTACTGCTGTCCAACTTGCTGTGGTCCTGACAGGGAGAAGTGGGTTGATATTCACTATTAATGCAACACATCCTACCATGAGACACTTCTTTAGGGGTCAAATTAACCCGACACAGACAGACACAGAAACAAGTTTGGCACAGCACACAAGTTTTTATTTTGTTGTGGGAAACTCTTCTCAGTCATTTCCCCACCACCAAAGCACTGTACAACAAGCACAATGATAAGCACTTTTGTCTTTTCTTTCTGTCTCTTTCTCTCTTCTACCTCCTCCTACTTCCTCCAGCAAGCTTCATCTTCACCCTCCTCACTCTGGCTCCTGGAGTTATGATAGCTGGCCTTTTTTATTCTGCACCCAGGAGTACATCTGGTGTCCTGTAAGCTTGGTCTGGAAGTACTTCCGGGTGTGGCCGGAGCCCACTAAAGTAGAACTCGGCAGTACCTGCAGCACCCCCTGGCAGCACCTAGAGCCACCAAACTCCAACTCCCAGCATGCCCTGTGGGAATCTGTGGTGCTGCAACAACCCAGGGGGCTGCTATTTAGCAATACAGGTTAGATAATGCCCTGAGCACACTTTCTTCCCAGATCCTTCCATTAAGAGGGTGTGCTGGCTACCCGTCACACACCAATTTGTTTTTGAAAAGTGGGATGAATCCCTTTATAACCCTGTTCCTAATTACATTAAGAAATATGCCCCTTCCTTTCTGCTTAGGTGGTAATTAATGGTTTATCCTCTATGGCTAGATTAGTTGGTCACCAGTAATATCTTCTGCAGTGTTTGAATGTTTTATTTTTCCTGAGGGCTGTGTGGTAGTGCAGTGGTGGTTACAACTGCAGCCCCACAGCTCCTGGAAATTACATGTAGATCATTGGTTTATGTGCGTTGTCTCTCTATTACATAATTTATTCCCATCAAAAGTATATTCCCATATAAAATTAGCCAAGGTATGTTTTTGCCCAAACACAGCCCAAATTTTAGTTAATTTTCTGTCCATGTAGAAACAGGCATGTTCTCCCTGTGTTTTGTGGGTATTTTGGTTTTCCTCCCACAACTCCATTGCATGCTGTTATATTAACTGGCATTTCTAAACTGGGTTGGAACTTACCTTGTGCCTAAAGCTGATGGAATTGGTAACATCTGTGGATAGTGAAAAAGAAATGGATAGCTAGATGTTATTGCCCAAAACTGTTGGACAAAGCTCCAGCGTCTTATGACCCACAGAGTAGTAAAATGCCATGAATGAATAATTGGATGTATTGTGACCAAGTGATTAGCTCGGCTACCTCACAACTGCAGGCACCTGGGATTCCCTTTGAGCTTCATCACATTCTCGCTGTTAAAGACATACATGTTAGGTCCACCATCAGCTTTAAGTTGGCTCTTTTTGTGGAAGTGTGGATGCGTGTTAGATTTGGCCCACTGCCTTATTGTGGCACACAGCGCCTAATGACCATAAAATAATTAAATACAATCTTGATTGATTGATGTCTTAGCAAAAATGTGACAACTATAATATGAGCTATGAAGTAATCACAGATAATTAAAATAAAGCTGAGTAAATCAAACCTATTTTAAATGAGACAGGAGCAAGCAGTGAGATTTATAAACTTGAGACTGTCAACAACAGCTAGTTCCGATTTTAAAAAGTACACAATGACTCAAGCGTAAAGTTACATCTGCCCCTCCGAGTGCTACAAAACAGAACTTGTCCTCTAAAACAATGGCTTCCTAACTTTAATAACGCAGTAATAATTGTTAATTCGTGATAGAAAGGAAAAAAAAACCCTGATGCAGCCTTTAAACTGCCAGCATATTAAATAACATGGCTCTTGATTACTACAAGAAAAAGAAAAAATAGACAAACAATTAATTCTTATTGTATATAGTACTATTTGTGGTGACCACCATTATGAAATACTTGACAGAATTCAACAATAGAATTCTTTGTGCAACAGAAATCAAAAAAAGGACAACGTGGACAGATGGTGTGAGTCAATGGAGCGAGGCACACATTATTGGTGTGTCATATTGAGCTGGATGTATAGAACAGCCTGTTTTATTAAAGTACACCAAGTGATGAAAGTGAACTTACAGCTCGAGGTTCTTGATTCGTGGGCACTCACAGACACCGAGAGAAGCCTGGCTGAAAAGGAGACCACATTCATTTCTGTTTCACAAATGCAAGTTGAGGCAGAAACAGAAAGACGACTGCATCAGATAAAACAATAGCGGTTAGGCCACACTGTCCAGCAACAAGGCAGAGGGCTATGGGAGGGTGTCTTTATCATACAAGTGTTCTGACTGTCACACACCGAGTTACTCCTCTTTGTATGCCTTGTAGATTGTGCAATTGTAACACAAAGAGCACAGTAATTACTGACGCTGTTTTAACTCAGCACATTTGCTACAGCAAAGCAATTGAAGCAAGTGTTCTAAATGGGAAGGGGGGTGTGGCATTCGATAAAAGGTTTTGCAGGTGTTGCCACTTGTCCTCTAAACCACAAAGGTTTCTTACAGGAAGTCCTTTGAAGCGCTGATGATCACACTCCTTATTGACCCATGTTCCTTTATGGCAAACACACACTTGTTTTAGCATTAATATTCGCCATTACTGTCTAGGCTCAGCTTCTTAAAAAAATAGTGCCATGTCCTCATTGATACATAAAATCTTTCCATGGGACTAAATCACAGCCCATCCTTTACTCTCGAAGCCAAGTAACTGTTAAATGTAAGCCTTATGGCAGCTTGTAGCCCCTTACATTTCTACAAGTAAGCCAGGTCAGTTATTTTGCTAGATGTGCTTTACAGCCGTCAAAAGTCTGACTTTCGTTAAAACACAAACAGGTGAGTACCTCTCTTGTTTTATATGTATATTATGTTTGTCTTAATATATTGATTTATGAACCTATTGTAAGCAAGAGTATTATAGAAAAGATGGTTATTATTATCTATAGCCTTTTTTGATGTAGCAGCCCAAGTGCTAATATTGCTGCCTCATAGCAATTGGATTGCCATGACTTCTATGAGGTAGGTCCATGTTCTACAAGTGTCCATTCCTCTTGCGCTCCAACACATCCTGTCTAGTTAATTTCCAGATCTGAATAGTGACAGACCACCATCCTGTCCAAGACTCTTCAAGCTTTTTATCTGTTGCAGCTGTAATATTCAATGGTTTCTTGTGACCCCATTCAAAAAGCAGTAGATGGAAATGGATGTATATTTAATGTATTTTTATTTGTGAGGTATTAATTTGTTTTTCTACAATGGATGTGCTTTCTTCCATTAAAGATTTTTTCAGTGTGAATCTGCACTGATTGTTATCCTTATGACACTACATAAATATGGTACAACTACACTTCTTACATATAATTGTATATTATTATGAGTTATAAGGTATTTTTTATTGTGCATTTGATTGTGTATTTCTGTATACTATTTTCCAAGTTACTCTATAACCTAAATGTAACAATGGTAGTTTAACACAGTTACTCTGAGCAATTGAAGTAAAAGAAAACTGGAATATTAACTTCTTAATTCTTTGCATTTATATAGCACTTTTCCCACTACTCAAAGCACTGTGCTTAATTGAAACATAGCTACGTTTGCAAACCCTTTTAATCCATGACTAAGTGTGGGTTTCCAACCCTGAAAACTGGATCTTTCAGGTAGCAGTGCCGACTACTGAACCATTGTGCTGCCCCACCTAATGCAAAATATTACCAAATGTGATTTGATGTATTATTCAGTATATCAAGTAACAAACTTTCCTTGTATTCCACCAAAACCACGGATACATGCCTGCATCTTAATAGAGGGGAACTCCAGGTCAGATAGCCTTTGTTCTCATGTAGGCTCCAGAGGCTTGATCGCACTTGTTTTTCTCTTGTTCATAACCTGATTGCCATATATGTGTATAGCTATGTATATATATATATATATATATACTGTATATAGCTATATGTATATAGATATATATGTATATATATATATACATAGATATACTATACTCCGCCCCCTACTCGCTTCGCTCGCCAACCCCCAGGTTTGGTTAACCGGATATACAATTTAAAGAGATTGTTATTTTCATGGAAATTGTTACAAATCATTATTTTCACTTTTACTTTAAAACTTCGTTTAAAACAATATTTGGAATTAACTTTTCTACAAGATTGCATTGAATTTTGATTCCGTGTTTGGAAGTACATTGTGACAACGCAATGTATAACTGCCCATGAGTGAATATCGTTTCTTTCTCTCTAATAAATGAACCTACTTTTTCGAATGTTTGTCCCTGTGATTTGCTGCTCTTTCTTCTTTGCTTAGTCATTGACATGTCTTCTAGAACATATAAAATTATTGTCCTGTTAAAATGTATAAGAGCTGAGAGCGCAGGAAGTGTGTCTGACAAAAGCATTCAATCGAGTGAGAGGTTAGATGACCGTGATCTTGTTTGAAAATGGTTGTAAGTAGGGCGTGACTTGAAAAAATCTAGTGGCAAAAGTCACCGTCTTGCGGGACTTGCTTCTAAAGGTTGTAAGTATGACGTGACTTGAAAGAATCTCATGTTAATAGTCTCAGTCTCGTGGGACTTCATTCCAAAAAGTCTGTTCAAAAAGTCACCTCTTGTCCCTAGATATATATATATATATATATATATATATATAGTACATGCTAAATAATGCAAAGAGTACTCGACACATGTTTGCCCTAATAGGGGGTTCATCAGATGTACGCACTTTTACTTTCCGTTGCGTGGATCGAACCTCAGACATCAGCGCCTGAGGCAAAGCCTCAGATGTTGCACCACAGTGGCTTGTTCATTTACTTGACAGGGTGTAGATCATAGTATTACATACATAGAGGTCTGTTCACTCCAAGGTTCGGTCCCCAAAAGGGCTTAGCCGACCAGTTGACAAACCACAGGCGTTACGTGGTAGGTAACTACCCAAATATTACATTGTGAACAGACTTCTATGCGTATATGTATATTGTATATGTATACTGTATATATGTGAAGGACCCACAGTATCTGATACATCCACATACCAGTTCAAATGGGCACACGTTTAACTGGGACATGGTGCAAGTAAGATTCAGAGCAAATACTAAAAGTGCCAGAGAGCTGACTGAATCTGGGCTCTCAAATGAAAACGCCATTAATAGACTCTTGGACTTGAACCCTGCATATGCAGGCTTAAAAATAAGAACATCCAAATAATATAAAAGCTTTTAAGACCAACACCCTCCGAACCACATCTTACTAATTCACCCCTCTTACACCCACCTACCCCCTCCTCATTTTCTGTGTATTGTCTTTGATTCCTGTATGTCTAATCATTTTCCTCTGATGATGACACCTGATAGGTGTTGAAAGCTCAGCAATAAAAGACTATTTAAAGATACTTGATTAATTTTTCTCCCTTTGTGGATTTCTGGCTATAAATATGCAAACCATATCACAGACCTTTGCTTCTATTGTATATTGTATATATGTCTGTTTTCACGGGGACCACCTTCCAGGTTTTGAGATGGTAAGCAGTAACCCCTGGAATCAATTGGGAATTCTGACACTAACCACTTCTTCTCTCTGCACTGCAGTTCTGACAAGGTGGTTTAGGATGCCAACAGGCCCCGCCCACAAGCCCTAAAGGAGGCCCCGCCCCTCCCTTCTAGGACACTATAAAAGCAGGTAGTCTCTGGAAGGATGCATTCACTCTGGACCCAGAGCTCTTGCTGAAGTGCAATACTATGGGCTGGAAAGCCTCACTAATCAAGTGCTGTGAGCACAAATCTTATTTTTTTTTTCACTTTCATTAAACGGGTTTGTCCAGTTGGCTCCCAAAACTTTCTTCTGGCATCCTTGGTCTGTTCATCCAGTCACCATATATATTTGCATTATCAGTTACTTTTATTATCACTATTGAGAATATCTATCACTTCATCCATTTAGTAACTTTAGTCACCAGATTAAAAAATATACATACCAATAGATAAATAACTGGATGTTCATTTTAAAATATGTTTTATTGTTTTTATGTTTTATTTATTGTATTTTGTTTTTGTTCTAAATTTATTTTGTATACAAATGAGTATATTGGTGTAAGTTTCTTAATTGGAAGTGTACTATTTAAAATTAAATTGAAATAAATTGAATAAAATTGAGCTGGATATTTAGAAGAAGTAACTAGTTGCAGAATCCCTTGGCAGGAGAAATTAATAAACACAACTCATTATTATTATTATTATTATTTAGATGTTCATAATTATTCTAGCATATTATGTGCAATTAATGCCTCCTTGTAGTGTTTTATTGTCCAATAAACTGCCATTGCTTATGGTTCACTGAGCAAACACAATGAGTCACAATGTCGGCTGCCGCAGAGGCTGGCTCATGATCAGATGGGAAGAATTGGCCTCAGTCAGCCGGGCAAGTCTGTTCTAAATCAGTTAGTTTTGGAGTAGATCCTAGTTGGATCTCTGAAAGTGTCTATTATATGGCTGTTAAAGCTTCCATCAGCAGGGATAATGCGGGCCTCGCTCTTCTTCACACACACGTTACTGGAGGTGCTGCGCTTCAGTTTGATGTCACTGCACAGACATGCTCGCAGGCTGGGCGTCTACTTTTAATGGTTTGATCTGTTTTGTGTTTTATTTCAGACAAGCCAATAATGCAGTTTTCTTTCTTTTTTTTTTTTTTTGCTACTTTGTGCTAGGTTACTCAAATTGCACAGAAACTATCTTTTGTAATGTATATATAATTATATATATATATATATATATATATATATATATATAAGCAACTGGTTATAATGCTACTGTATATCATTTAAAAATTGTGAAAAAATGCAACATATATTATTTGTGATAAACAAATTATACTTTGATTGTATGTAATAATTATTTGGTACATTTGATCCACAGGTCATGTCGCCCCAGAATTTGTTTTTATTTACTTTTCAAAAACGTCCATTTCCTCTTGCACTTTATGTGGCAATTAAAGTTCATGATGGAGACTATATATTTATTCATACTTTATTTTCTGTCCTTACTTTTGTGTTTTCACTGGAACATTTTTATAAAATGTTATTTGGGGCACTGGTGGAGCTCAGGAGGGCACTGTTGCCCAACACCAAGTACATGTATTTTACAAGTGCCAGGCTGTATCTAAGACTTGAATCACTTCTACCACACCCATTATAATTCAGACTCTTCATTTTGGATGGAACAGAGAATCCATCCAATTCAGTGCATTTAGATTATCACAACAAGAATACAAAATGTCATCCATCTTAAAAAATTTATTTAGCCCAGACTACCCATTTATACATTTGTTGATTTCCGCCTCTTTGTAGGTCTGTTTTCATTATTTGTTCCAGCTTTGGGTAGTTGCCAATATTAAAAATGTCACCCACTCTTTAAGAGGTCATATGTTAACCCTTTAAGCTGCTGATTTAAACTTAATCATTTCAATGGAGGCCTTGGCTGGTAATGTTAAACCCATCCCATTCTTTTGGGGAAAGATGAGCCATATGGACAGAACGCTTTCTCTTTGCATCACAAGACACATACTCAATCCTGCGCACTGTCTGCGAAGGGATTATGCACACAACATACTGTACAAGAAAAAATAAATTACAGATTAAAGGATTATTGTGAAGACCCATTTTCTGCTGTTCTCTTTGTACATGTTGTACTCCATATGGTGTGTGCCAATGGTTGTAGACAAAAACGTTCACTTGCTGAAACTGTATGGTGGTGTTATACCTTTGTTATTCCTTTTTTTAAAGACAGCTAAGAAAGATGAAAACAAATGGCTTTTAAATAAAATAATAACTTTATTCATAGATTGCACAATAGTGTAATGAGTTAGTGCTACCATCGCCAGCTTCAGAATCCTGGGTTCAAATCCTGACCCTGTCACTGTCTATGATTGTGTATTTAAACGTACAAAAAGATTGGTTTTTCGAATTGTGTAAGCTAGATCCATGAAGCAACAACACTACTAATTTGACCAAAGAAAATAACTCTCAACCTCCCAAACTCATTCTCTTCACCCCATCCCTGGTTTGTTTCAACCTTATATCTAAAGCTGCCAGGAAATGCGTCACTTCCCCAGTAAGTGGTTTAAAAAATGAATGAACATTTCTTCATCTTTTTAAATATTGGTGAAGCTTGATACATAGCAAAATGTGACGTATAACCCAGTTTTAGAAAACATTTAGGGGATGCAAACAGTTCATCACAATTGTGTGTTATGTTAAGTATACATTGCACTGAGTCTGCACTGTCCATAATGTTAAGAATTAAACTTTATTCTCTTGTTTAGGTGTCTACATCCAAGCGCTAGACAGGTTACGTGATCAGCTTTCAAATTAAGCAAGTAGAAGAAAAGTACGAGTGTGTTTGCATGCCTTCCCCTCACAAGGTCTTTTACCCAACTTCCAATGTATAATAACACTTTTGGGCATGAATGAACAGATTTATCCTGCTGCCTACAGGGGGCCCTGACACTGGCCCAAGCTTCTGATCTTCTTTCAGCTTTGCCTGATGAAGCATGGTCTGTGCCCTGCTCCCTCTGAGCACTTGTTGGAATTCTCAGGGAGTCACTCATTTGGGTCGCCGTAGTACCTTAGTTTCCATCTTTTGTATTCAGCAGCAGTTGGCCGCTATAATAAATGACTCCTTGATCCTGCAGTGTAATGTTGGTTTACACAAATGGCTGGTGCCTATTCTAACTGGAACTTAAAAAGACTGAAGTTTTTGCAACTTGATTGTTGGCTCTGGCTGCCAAAAAAAGGAGGAGGCTTCTGCTTTGTAGATTGTTTGTGGCAGGAAGCTTCATTTTTCTGCTTGTCATCTTTTTTGAACGGTAAAGATACTCAAAGGTTTATGAGATACTAAAAATCAGGACATTTTAACTTTTGCTGTCCTTCAGATTACTAGCTGCTGCTGCATAATCTTTTTGGATGGATTGATTTTGGATGAGTCACAAGTCCTTGTGGAACAGGTATTAACAAAGTTGGGCAAGGCAGCCAGATTTGAAGAGTTAGGCAGAGAGATCCTGATCATTCCTGTGGCTTCTACAGTATATTGGTATAATAAGGTAGTTACTGCTGCTTGCTCAGTAAAGTCTTACAATTAAGTAACTTAACAAAGTAAAGCAATTTCAAATGCACTTTATTCAACTGAGAGTTATCAGTGGTGCACATCTATAGGATCACCTTAAAATGAGAAATTACTGATGGAATACAATGAGAAGAGAAGATGGGCACTAAACATAACTGACTCCTCATTTCAGGATGTTTGTTTTGATAATTCTCCCATCTCCAGATCTTGCTTCTTGTGCTCCCACATTTTAACTTCAGCACTTTATAATAGTTGCAAACATGTGAAATAAGTAGCAGAAGAAGTAAGTATGCATTTGGTTCAGCGTCAGGAATAATTAATTAAAGAAACACTAGTAAAATAAAAGTTTTGTTTGATGTAGGAGGAGAACTGATTTAGAAATTTTTGTCTAAAATGTAAATATGTGGGTATATATACTATACTCTATATCTATCTATCTATTGTGAAAAGGAACAGACTCGACACACATAAAAAGGTTTGGGGCAGCCACCCATATAATATTCCTGGCTGCAAATGGTTTTTTAAATAATACAGAGCTGTTGATAGCACTGAGTCCAAGATAGAACTGACGAGGGTTGGGAAAGATGGCAGCTTTAAATGATCAGGCTGGAAGTGATGTAGGGTAACTGGAAGTGATGTCCTTCTGACATCAGTCTGTGCGCCGGAACCAGAAGTGACGTTCTTCTGGGTGCTGGAACTGGAAGTGTCATCACTGATTCAGATGGTTTAGTGCACCCCACCCTCCCCTGGCCTGGCGTGGAATTACCTTTACTTGGTCCACACAACATCCCCCTAGTCGCTCGTGTGTGACACTATCTATCTATCTATCTATCTATCTATCTATCTATCTATCTATCTATCTATCTATCTATCTATCTAT
>JANRMT010062856.1:68119651-68189100 GCA_026402145.1 Polypterus bichir lapradei
TATCTATCTATCTATCTATCTATCTATCTATCTATCTATCTATCTATTTATGTATGTGTATAGTGATGGAGGGCCAGGGACCTTACCTAGCCGGGACACCTTCTTAAAGGAAGAACAAGGGGAGCAAAGGGCACTGCCTTCCCTGGAGCACTAGATGGCAGCCCCCCTGGTTTGTAGTGGTGCCTCGGATTCCCACAAGGCTCAATGGAAGTTAGATTTTGGCACAGCCCTGTTGGGTTCTGGGCCATGTGGATTTGCAGAGTCTTACTTTGTCAGGCTTCTGACACACCTGGGAGTGCTCCTGGACCTTGCTAACGTGCCACCTGGAGTACTCCCCGGTGTAGCATAAAAGGAGCCGCATGCCGTTGTTCAATGAGTTAGAGTCAGGAGGAGAAGGAGGAGGACGAGGACGACAACGACAATTATGATGATGATGACGAAGAAGCTTGCCGGAAGAGGAGTGGAGGTAGAAGGAGACAGAAAGAGGAACAGAAAGAAAAGAAGGCAAAGTGCTGTGTGCTTCTATTATGGTGCTTGGTGCTTTATTGTACTGTGCACTGGTGGAAAATGAAAGGAAAGAACTTCCTACATCAAAATAAGGCCATGGGTGCTGTTGAACTTGTGTCTGTGTTGGGCCACAATCTACATCCCGCAACTGAGAGGATGTGGCGGATGTTTGCCAATTGGCCAGCCAACCATAAGTGTTATATGGTAGGTAACCATCCAAGTAATCAGATTGCAATTCAGACCTATGAAGAAAAAATAAAGATATATATATATATACATATACTAGCTGTGTAAGCCCGTGCTGTAAAAACCCCGGACTCCTACAAACTATTGAAATCATCAGAAAAAAAATTGAAATGCAGAGTTGTCACTTTCATTCTGCAGACATGCTCACCCCTCTTGTTTATCAATGGCTAAGCGAGTTTCTCTCTCATTTGTCTTTCCTCGGCACTTTCACTTTGGTGACAGAGTCACTTCTTTCAGCTTCATGCTGTAGCCTGATACTTCTTTCTTCTTCCGACTCATGAACTTGGGGCTTCATGCTTTGAGCTTCATGCTGTAGCCTCGCACTTCTGGGCCACCTCAACAGACACACACACACACTTCCACACGTAGACGTTTATATATAAGATATACATACATACATACAGTGCGTATAGAAAAGAATCACTCCTTTGAAAATATTCATATTTTGTCGATTTATGGCCTAAAATGAAAACACACACAAAAATATATTTGTTGCTGTATTTACTCAGCCTAACCTATAGCATAGATTTGATAGTTCAGAAAAACAATAATAAATAAAAAACTGATAAAATTTGAATTGATAAAGGATCCACCTTTGCAGAACCACCTTTTGCTTTGATGATAGACATGAGTCTGTTGGGGTACTTCTGCACCAACTGTTTTGCACATCTAGACTGTACAATATTTGCCCACTTATCTTTATGGAACTGATCACGTTCAGTCAGATTGGATGGTGACTGCTGGTGGTCTGCAAACTTCAAATCATTCCACAGATTTTCAATAGGGTTTAAGCCTGGTCTCTGACTAGCCAGTCCTGCCAGGATTGGTACAGCAGCCACCATAAAAAACCTCCTACTGTTCCATTGCATCTGAACTAGTGAGGTACTGAGGTGTCAGCATCATATATGACTGCACTCGGGTCCTAATCTGGGATCCTGAGGTGGTTTGTCATGCAGTGGGTACGGCAACACACTGTAATCAGCTCATGCTCCTAAACTCCTCTGACTACATCATGCAAGGACATTCGCTTTTTTTTCCTTCAGCCACTTTGTGGTCAGCTTTGCTGTGTGCTTTGAGTTATTGTCATGTTGAAAAGTGAATCTTCTTCCCATCTTCAACTTTCTGGCGGAAGGCAGCAGTTTTTCTTCAAGAATTTGATGGTATTTTGCCACACTCATCTTCTTTCTACCCTGACCCATGCCCCAGTCCCTGCTGCAGAGATACAGCCCCACAACATCTCCATGCTTTACTGTAGGTATGGTGTTCTTTGGATGGTAAGCTATATTGGCTTACTGTCAGATATACTGTTGGGCGTCAATTTTGGTCTCATCTTATCATAACACCTTTTTCCATTTGGCCTCAATAATTTTCAAGTACATTTTGGCAAAGCTCAAACGAGACTTAATGTGGCCTTTCTTGAGGAATGGCCTTTTCCTTGCAAACCTTCCATACAAGCCACATTTGTGGAGCACTTGTGATATTGTTGTCACATGCACACAATGACCACTCTTTGCCATAAGGTCTTGTTTCCCCTTCAACACTGACATTGGCCTCTTGGTAGCCTGTCAGACCAGCGTCCTCCTCACTCTTCCATCCAGTTTGGAGGGACAGCCTGATCATGGGAGGGTCTTACTAGTACCAAACACGTTCCACTTCTTAAATATGGACTTTACTGTGCTTCTATGGATTGTTAAAGCTTTTGAAATATTTTTGTGTTCATTTCCTGACTTGTGCCTGTCCACAACTTTATCCCTGAGATCTTTTGACAGTGCCTTGCCGCCCTTGCTTTAGGTTGCTCTACCAAGTATTGGAATGCTCCAAGAATAGCTGAACGAATCAGAGTGATTACAACTGATCACAGGTGGAAGCCAATTAGCTTGTAGTGCAGTGGTGAAGGTGATTAGTTACACCTGATTGAGTTTACGAGGATTTTTTTTTTATTTTAATCATCTCAGTGATTCTTGTCTTTTATTTATTATTATTTTTCCAAACTCTTGTAATTATATCTTTGACTTGGATGTTATAGGTTGATTTGAGTAAATAACACTGAAAAAATATTTTTGTGTATGTTTTAATTTTAGGCTTTAAAGTGGCAAAATTTAAATATTTCGAAAGAGGGTAATTAATTTCTATATCCACTGTATATACACTAGTATAATGAAATTCCCATTTACTAAAATAGGTACAGTGGTAAGAGCATCTGTTTCGATCACTTTGTGCTTTTAGGAATTGCTGTTCACCGGATATGCTAGCCCTTATGTCCCTATTTGTCTGTCTTGTTGCCTTTCTATTTATATATTTTGATTGTCAATTGCTTGTGCTTGGGGAACAACTTTAGGGCTTAGATAATAACAATACTACCAGCTGAGGGCACTAAGCAGTAATGGTATCTCTTCTTCTTTCCCCTCTGCAGACAGAATGATTGACGTGCCGACTCCCATGAAGTCAATACTGGAACATATTCCACCTGTGCCGCCCTTTTCCTCCCAGAATTGAACTTAACTGGAAGTATCACCATGTTGACGCAGACTTGACTGGTTTTAGTGGGACTCGTCTCCATGCTCCTACCACGTTTTGTTTTGCGCCTTTTGCGTCAACTTATAATATACAGGGTTTATATACTGTATATATATATATTGAGTATACAATGTCCTCTATAATGTTTGGGACAAAGATGCAATTTCCTTGATGTCATTAAAGGGCACATTGCATACATTTCAGTCGCTTTGGACTTCAAACCCTGAGGTTGTGGGTTCAGATCCCAATACTGACACTGTGTGACCCTGAAAAAGTCATTTGACCTGCCTGTTCTCCAATTGGAAATCCAAAAGAAATGTAACCAATTCTACCATAAATGTTGCAAGTCATCTTGGATAAGGGTGTCAGCCAAATAAGTGGACATAAATGTAAACTTTTCCTGCATAGTTTCCCCATTTCATGGCATCATAATGTTATTGACATAGGAATGGCAGGTCTGTTAAAGCAGTCATATTAAGTACAGGGTGGTCCAGATCTAGATCCTGATCGTCTGGATGACTTTGATTTATGCGGGGACAATTCCAGTTTGGCGCGAAGACAATTCTTCATGTCGTCAGTTCGCACACTTCTCGATGGTCCGGGATTTTTCAGGTGATTTTCCATGTAATAAACTTAATAAGTTATAGCGTAATGAAAATTGCATAATTAGATCTGGACCACCCTGTATTTTGTTCATGTCCTTTGCATGCAATGACTGCTTGAAGCCATGCGATTCATTGACATCATCAGGTGCTGAGTATCTTCTCTGGTGATGCCCTGCCAAGCCTCTAATCCAGCCATCTTCAGCTTCTGCTTGTTATGGGGGCTTGCCCCCTTGAGTTTTCTCTTCATCATATGGAAGACATGGTCAATTGGATTTAAACAGGGTGACTGGCTTGGCCATTCAAGATTTTTTCATTTTGTAACTTTGATAAAGTCCTGTGTTGTCTTAGTAGTGTTTGGGGTCATTATCTTGTTGTAGCATAAAGCACCATCCAATGAGTTTGGAGGGATTTACTGGAAACTTGAGCAGATAAGATGGTTCCATACACCTCAGAATTCATTGTGTGACTGTGGTCAGCTGTAACATCATCAGTGGAGATAAGTGTGCAAGAATCTGCTGCAGCTGTACATGTCCAAATCATAACACCTTTCCCACCATGTTTAACAGACAAGGTGGTCTGCTTCAGATCTTGGGCAGTTCCTTTTTCCCTGTATACTTTGCTCTTGACATCATCCTCAAACAGGTTCATCTTTGTCTTGCCTATCCACAAGACCTATTCCCAGAATTCTTCAGGCACTTTTGCATACTTTTTTGCTATTTGTAATCTGGCCATCCTGTTTTATTGGCTAACTGGTGGTTTGCATCTTGTATGTATTCCTGTTCATGAAGTCTTTTGTGGATAGTTGTCTCTGAGACACATCCACATCTGCCACCTAAAAACTGTTTCTGATCTGTCAGACAGGAGACTGGGTCTTTTTCTTTAGCATAGTGAGGACTTTTCAGTCATCAGCAGTGGAGGTCTTCCTTAGCCTAGCAGTCCCTTTGCAATTGCTGAGTTCACCAGTGTGTTCTTTCTTCTTAATGATATTTCAGACCTTTGATTTAAGTAATCCTAAGGTTTTACCAATATCTCTAATGGTTTTATTTTTGTTTTTCAGCCTCATAATGGCTTCTTTGACTTTCACTTGCATAGTTCTTGTCCTCATGTAGAACAATGGTAACTACAGACTCTGAAGGGTACAAGCAAGACGAGGTATCTTATGGAGCAATGAAACCCACCTGAGGAATCAAACACCAGTGACTGCAATTGTGCCAAACATTAGGGTGCCCGGAGCTGAGAGGGGACCATTTAGAAAAAGTGTTGTCATGTCTACATGGTGTGACCGAAATGTATGGCAATACCCTTAAATGAAAGTCAGCAATGTGCACTTTAATCACATCTGAATTGTTTGATGCTTTATTTTAAACTGTGGAGCAGAGGGGTCAATCAAGGGAAAAATGTGTCTTGGTATCAAACACTTTGAAGGACATTGTATTTGCTTTGATTTTCACATGTTAATTTAAAAAGATTGCAGTGTTCCCACTGTTCACTGTAGTCAGATTTTCAGTCCTCAAGTTCCTCTGGCTTTAGCACATTTATTTTTTTTACTGGAGATTAATTCCAACTAGTTTTCAAACCCTTCATTCAATTTCTTCATTCATTAGTTATGTGGTTTAACCTGCAATGTTAAAGTTTTTCAGACCTCTTCACACAGTTCTATTTACCAACATGCAGCTTGGCACAACAGTTAGTGTCACATCTGAATACACTCAATCACATAACATAATGATCTTAAAATGCTAACTTCAGGTAGCATAATAAGATTATCATTTAGTCTATCAATTTTCTTTGATTTTGTCATAGTGTACATTTACTTGTTTGGCTGACAGCTTCATCCAAAGCAACTTACAATGGAATCAATGGTGGGATATGAACCCACAACCTCAGGGTTTGAAGTCCAATGTCTTAACCATGGTGCCACACTACCTGCCACTATAATTATCATTCCATTACAAATATGGAGCAGCACCTCTTTATTATACAGAATGTACAACTGTTTGTGTTGCATTAATCAGAAATGATGATGTATGCTATATTTTTTCTTAATCTGTATAGAGCAGTTCCAAAATATATAAAATGTAACTATGTAAAATAATGTAATATAAAAATGTGTATATTATATCTGCCAATCGATACAGATCTATAATAATGCTAGTCAATCTTGTCCTCTGCATCTGCCCAAGTTCTCTTCTACATGACATCTTAGGTCCTCTTTTGCAATACACCTGGGAATCTTTTATCATACCCTAACCATCCCTGGCAATCTTCTACAGGTATTTAGCATTCCTTGCATCCAGGAGAAACTTCTGATCCTAAGGATGGTGAGCATAATCTTTCCGCCTTCATTAGGAAAATAATTCCTCTATGTGGCCGATAAACAGAAAATAAGGTGGAAGGAACAGTGACACCATCCTAGGATGGGCTTCAAATCATTCTGTGATTGTGAGGGAGTAGTGAAATGTGACATTGATCCATACAAATACAAATGCTTTCTTATTTTGCTTTACTTCTCGTCTTTCCTTACTTGGCACAAGCCATTCTTAGCGGTCATCTAGGAATGAAATGAGTCTCTGATAATAAAATAATAATAATACATTACATTTATATAGTGTTTTTCTGACTACTCAAAATATTGTTGTGTGGCCCAACTTATGTAATAACAATCCATTATTGGATATTGGTGCACACATTGTAATGTTGGCAGCCCTCAGGCTTAGAATATCCACAGTTGCTCTTTGCTTGCGGGCCTGTTTTGGCCAGATTGAAAGCAACCTCATCGACAAACAAGAATATGTGAAGTGCTTGTCTGGCTTTGAGCTCCATGATTCTCTAAAATAAACTATGAAGGAAACATATGAGTTTCTCTAGAGTTATGCTATCACACTTTTCTTTTAAAAAACGACTCAACATGCTGTGCCTTTGCTTTTTTTTTTTGTCTTTCTCAAAACCAATACTGTATTGCATTGACGTCTTACCCGGACACATCTGAGTTCTTTGACATCATCAGAGCTCTTCTGAAATGGGAGAATGTCCTGATACTCCTTCAGGACTCTACACTCTTGAAAATAAATGTACCAAAGTGGTTCTTCATAAGGGAATGTTTTGTGGTTCCCAAAAGAACTTTTATTTACTTAGATCCATAACAAGTTTCGTACATAACCATGAATAGATAACAGATTTGTAAAATACCAATGGATTTCTGATTTTAAAAAACTCTGACTGTGACTCTTGCTGCACATAATGACACAGGCTAAATTCACATTTTCTTCATCTATTAGTATCCTGTTAGATAGCCTGCTATACAGCACATGGAAGATTTATGTGTTGTCCACATATTAGGGACCTTTTTAAAGCCTAAAGAACTGATTTCACGTGCAAACAATCTTTTCTAGAATGAAATCATTATTTGTCAAGCAATAGTTCTACAAGGAACCACAAAAGTCAGTAAATTGCTATTATTGAACCATTATGTTTAAAAAGGTAGCAAAAGTTCTCCTAACAACAACAACAACATTTATTTATATAGCACATTTTCATACAAACAGTAGCTCAAAGTGCTTTACATAATAAAGAATAGAAAAATAAAAGACACAATAAGAAAACAAAATAAATCAACATTAATTAACATCGAATAAGAGTAAGATCCAATGGCCAGGGGGGACAGAAAAAACAAAAAAAAAAACTCCAGACGGCTGGAGAAAAAAAATAAAATCTGTAGGGATTCCAGACCATGAGACCGCCCAGTCCCCTCCTGCTTATTCTTTGGACATTTGGAAATGTAGCCTTGTCTTCCAACACTCTCTTCTGAATTTCTCTGAGTGTTAATGCATTGTTGGTGATGGCCATGTCAACGATTCCTGTTTCGTGTTCAGCAGTGAAAAGCCCACTTAGCCTCAACTGCACATAAGTGGTAACCTCACATGCTTATAAGTTAATTTAGACAGACATAAAAGTAGAAGATTATAAGCAATTTGACAACAAGAGGAGACCATTCAACCAATGAAACTCATATAGTAGCCATCAAATAGTTAAGCTGCCAAAACACTTTTGCTCCAGCTCACTATTTTTATATTGTTTTGCTCCAAATGAGCAGGTGAATAAGCTGAGGAGCACTAATATCTAATGTTCTTAGAATTAAGAACAGAAACATTACAATTGTCTCGTCATGAAAAGTATTTGTTGGTGTCATATTTTCTCCTGCATGTTAGTTAGTTAGCTGCTATATTGTATTGCAACAAAACCCATAGTTCTACTGACCACAGAGAGGACTGTGTATAGTCGTGGCCAAAAGTTTTGAGAATGACACAAGTACAGTGGAACCTCAGAACATGACCGTAATTTGTTCCAAAACTCTGGTCGGAACCCGATTTGGTCGTGACCCGAAGTAATTTCCCCCATAGGATTGTATGCAAATACAATTAATCCATTCCGGACTGTACGCGCGGTATATAAATATATTTTTTAAAGATTTTTAAGTATAACAATAGTTAATTATACTATAGAATGCACAGTGTAATAGTAAACTAAATGTAAAAACATTGAATAACACTGAGAAAACCTTGAAAAGAGAAAACTAACGTTGCAGGAGTTCATGCTACAGCCTTACGAACCGCTCGCTGTAAACACTTTTTTTAATGAGTTTTAAGCACAGGGAAAAAAAAATGAACATTTGAAAAATCCGTAATTTATACAAAAACTAACCATAAATAACCAAGAAAACTAACCTTGCATGAGTCGAATTCTGGCATGAAGGAAGTGAGGAGGAACTGGGAGGAGAGGTGATTACAGTTTTGAGGTAAAGTCTCTTTAAAAACAAGCCCGGTGCATTCTTTAACTGCCTTCTTTAACTGCCTTCTCACGCTCTTTCTCGCGCTTGCTCGCTCTCTGTCTTTCTCACTCACTTGCTCTCTCGCGCTCTCTCTCTCTCTCTTGCTCGCTCGCTCTCTCACACTCTCTCTCTCTCGCTCTTTCTCTCACTCGCTCTCTCGCGCTCTCTCTTGCTCGCTCGCTTACTGCACAGGGAGAGACTGAACACATGTGAAAATCATTGCGTGTACGAACCGCAAGGGAAACTGGCTTGTTCGTCACCCGAGTGTGTGGTCGTGAACAGATGCAAAAGTTTGGCGAACTTTTTGGTCGTAACCTGATTTGTACGTGGCCTGAGATGTTCGTGACCCAAGGTTCCACTGTATTGGTTTTCACAAAGTTTGCTGCTTCAGTGTTTTTAGATCTTTTTGTCAAAATGTTTCTATGGTATACTGAAGTATAACTGCAAGCATTTCATAAGTTGCAAAGGCTTTTATTGACAATTACATAAAGTTTATGCAAAGAGTCAATATTTGCAGTGTTGGTCCTTCTTTTTCAAGATCTCTGCAATTTTCCCTGGCATGCTGTCAATCAACTTCTGGGCCAAATCCTGACTGATGGCAGCCCATTCTTGAATAACTGATGCTTGAAGTTTGTCAGAATTTGTGAGTTTTTGTTAGTCCACCCGCCACTTGTGGATTGACCACAAGTTCTCAATGGAATTAAGTTCTGGGTAGTTTCCTGGCCATGTATCCAAACTTTTGATGTTTTGTTCCCCAAACCACTTAGTTATGACTTTTGCCTTATGACACTGTGCTCCATCATGCTGGAAAAGGCATTGTTCATCACCAAACTGTTGTTGGATGGTTAGGAGAAGTTGCTTTTGGAGGAGGTTTTGGTACCATTCTTTATTCATGGCTGTGTTCTTAGGCAAACTCTGTGAGTGAGCCCACTGCCTTGGCTGAGAAGCAACCCCACACATGAATGGTTAAGGATGCTTTACTGTTGGCATGACACAGGACTGATGGTAGTGCTCACCTTTTCTCTTTTCCGGATGCCCCAAACAACCAGAAAGGGGATTCATCAGAGAAAATGACTTTACCCCAGTCCTCAACAGTCCAGTCCCTGTACCTTTTGCAGAATATCACTCTGTCCCTGATGTTTTTCATGGAGAGAAGTGGCTTCTTTTCTGCCCTTCTTGACACCAGGCCATCCTCCAGAAGTCTTTGCCTTACAGTGCATGCAGATGTACTCACACCTGCCTGCTGCCATTCCTGAGCAAGCTCTGAACTGGTGGTGCCCCAGTCCTGCAGCTGAATCAACTTTAGAAGACAATCCTGGTGCTTGCTGGACTTTCTTGGGTGCCCTGAAGCCTTCTTCACAACAGCAGTGGAAATGGGTTTTTTGGGAATAAGTTCATTTTCATGGCAAAAAGGGATTTTGCAGTTAATTGCGATTCATCTGATCACTCTTCATACCAGTCTGGAGTATATGCAAATTGCCATCATAAAACCTGAGGCAGCAAACGCTGTGAAATTAATATTTGTGTCATTTTTAAAACGTTTGGCCACAACTGTACAGCACAGGGGCAGGAATGGAGCTTCACCGCAGGTTCAGTGGCACACAAATCTCTATTCACTCATGCTGCCCAATTAAAGGACACCAAATAATGGACCCTGCATGTTTTGGAGATATGGGGGGAGATCTGCATTCCTGGAAAGGACACAAGAACATGGGGGGGAACTGCACAGAGCCATTGTACATTGAACCCAGGCCCCTGGAGGTGTGAGGAAGCTGTACTTTTTACTCTGGCTATTCTTTATCCATAAAGCACCCATTACAAATTAAAATATTACTGGTAATGTTATGCAGCTCTCATGAACAATTTTAGACCCTGAAATGATAAAAAAAAATTCCCAATTTAATATTTGGAGTAGTTCAGTAAAAGATTAAAGTGCTAGCCATTTTATCTTTCATTTACTTTGAAGCCTTACAGATTTTATTTAAAATAGTTAAAATATATTAATAACACAATTAGGCAGAAGAAAAATAGACTGTATAGAAGTGTTATGATATGAGCATATGAACCATCAAGTTAAATGGCCTCTGTAAATTATGTGTTGATTGAGTTTCCTTCTTCCCTTTTCTAATTTTGTCACAGTTTCATTTGGGCCACTCTCATTAATTAATTGTGATTCCGTCATTTGCATCATTGCAATGCCTCCTGCTGAGTTGTGCTTTTGATATTCCAGACTCCAAATGTGTATCCCTTTTGTGTTTTCCGAAGCTCTGCCTGGAGAAGTGAGTGAAGACAATAAGGTAAAATCTATTTCAGTGCTTAAAAAGAGTAAAAATGAATAATACATTGAGTGCAAATATAAATAATAAAAATTCAGACAAGAAAAATATGAAAGTATTTGTTTCGTGTGTATTCTGGTACAACATTATACAAGTGTAACATAAAAGTACTGTAAATCCCTTTAATTTGTTTCTGTTGTTTTGAAGTAATGCAGGCACATTGATCTATATGCTTCAATTGGCTTTTAAGTCAATATAGTAGGTAAAAAAAAAATCAAAACTCGGTCAGTTTTAATAATTTCTTTGACTTCCACCCTATCTTCTACTGAAAGATGAGGTGCTGTTTGAGATTGCTGACATACTTCAAGTGAAAGTTTGATACAAATTTGCTAACAAATATGACTAATTCCATGCAGAAAAAGCCAGAGGTTTACACTTAATTGCTACAATTTAACATGTTGGTGCTACTCAGAATTTTGAGAAGTAATAGCACCAATACAGAGAAATAAATTACTTATATTAAATAAATGAAAAGGGAGTGTTCATGGAGCAAAAGCAAAAAAATAAAAAAGGGTTCTCAAAAAAGGTTTCAACTTGATGGTGGTGTCCACTGTCACCATTCCTGGAAATACAGGGTGGCGCAGCAAAACGGGAAATTTTCAATTGACATTCAATGCACAAATAAACACATTACAAAATACATTTAATGATAAAATGTATTGTACAGGATATGCAATTAAAGATGGTAATCAATATTCATTTTATGTTTTGAAGAAAACATCATGAAGGTGTTGTCCATTTTTCCATACACATTCTGACAGCCTGTTGTGGAAATTCTGCATTGCTTAACGTAACATGTCAAGAGGAATGCCAGAGATTTCCTCTTCAGTCCTCCTTTCTAGTTCATCGATAGTTGCAGGATGTGTGCAGTACACTTGACTTTTAAGATGTCCCCATAGAAAAAAAATCACACACAGTGAGATCTGGGGATTTTGGAGGCCATGGAATGTCACCAATGTGATAAATGACAAGCCTTCCAAACAATCATTGATCATTGAGCAATCAATCTGCTTATGATACCAAAAATTAATAAAATAACAGCGGGAGGTCAAGCCTTTAGTTACAGGGCCCCTAAACTGTGGAATGGTCTTCCTGCTTCTATAAGAGATGCCCCTTCGGTCTCCGCCTTTAAATCCCGGCTGAAGACTCACTACTTCAGTTTAGCATATCCTGACTAGAGCTGCTGATTTACTGTACATACTGCATCTCTGTTGTTAGTCTTTAGTACTAAAACATAAGTAACATGATAGTTATAATTTGTTACTAACCCTCACCTATTCTGTTTCTCTGCTCTGTACTCAAATGTGGCACTTGGTGCCACTGCCCACCTACCAAGTTGTTTTGCCTGCCTATGGTAAAGTCATCTCTGATGGAGGATTGTAGGAATCGTGGGGTAGAGGGGTCCTTTCATCGGATGGGCTGGCCCAGTGCTGTTTCAGCTGTGGAATGGACAAATGGGGGAGGCAGCTTGATGAATGAGGTCTCCAGGACTATAAAAATATCCAAATCTTATTATGTGATATCATCTACTGTTAAATTCTGCTCTGTACTTGTAATTTTTTTATTTTTAAACTGGTTGAGGATTTGTTCTGTTCTTTGTATTGTACTATATTGACCCCCTTCTTTTTGACACCCACCCAACCTACTGTACCTGGAAAGGGGTCTCTTTTGGAACTGCCTTTTCCAAGGTGTCTTCCATTATTTTCCCTACAAGGTTTTTTTTGGGATTTTTTTCCTTGTCTTCTTAGAGAGTCAAGGCTGGGGGATTGTCAAGAAGCAGGGCCTGTTAAAGCCCATTGCACTTCATGTGTGATTTTGGGCTATACAAAAAAAAAATTATATTGTATTGTATCATTGAATAGCTGCCATCGATTGTCAGGCAGTATGTGAAGTGGCTCAGCATGGGGACTTCTTTTTTAAGACTGAACCTGTTTCTTCAAAATTACGCATTTGTAATTGTATGAGCACACAGGACATGATCATGACTTCCTAACTGGTAATGGCGCAGAAATTCCCTTCGTGAGGCAGTCGCACTATCACCATTCTTATAAAAGGCTTTCACAGTGAACACTTGTTGCACACCACTCCACTGCTCCATTATAACTATGGGCAATGAGCTCTAAACGAGGTCACATTGGTCCCAAACAACTTCTGACACTCCACGGTCACCAACACCTAGTTCCAAAATTTCTGATTTCCCTGCGCCACCCAGTATTTCTGGGGTCTGGAGTCATGATACAAATCCCGTGGCCACCGAGCAATGCTGTCTGATTAGTGTAAGGTAGGAATCAAACTCAAATGGGACCTGTAATCTATCCCAGTGCACACACACTTAGACAAGACCATGCATGGAGTCACTAGGCAACAAACACCACACATCTTTGCAGTGTGGGAAGGAAACTGGAGTTCATAAAGATGATCTAACTCCAACACAATATAGAATATGGAAATTTCTCACAGACATGTGCAGAACCACCTGGAAATTCAATACTAATTTCCTTGATGCTCTTATGCACGACAGAGTTTGATATGTTCAAACTAGGCAAGCATGTTCAGTCCAATTAACATGCCACAATGTTCATGCTCAGACTATACGTGTAGTTAGTCCTGATGGACAGCTTTACACATTGATATTTTACTAGAAAGCTTTACACGTTCAAAAAAACAAAATGACCACAGGCTTCTCAAAATGTCAACAAAGAAAAGAGCTGGGTTACTTACTGTGTTCTGAAACTACATAGTTTAAAAAATAGTGTAACTGTACATGTGGATAGTTAGGAAGGTCCGAACAATATGGTCTGTCTATTTTACAGAGAGAATTGGTGGTAATTAATCTGTGTAATTTCGGGGTAAGAGTGCGTATGTTTTAGGTTTCTTCAATAAATGTTTTCTGTCATTGGCCATTTAGTTGTATGTGTGTTGCTATATGACAGCTATTTAAAGTCATAAAAAAGAGAAAATGACAACGGCAACAGCCAATGTACAATGCGCACTCACTTCAGTTTTTGCATAACAAATTTCAGGAAATTTGATGGCGACATTAGAAAATCAGGTTGTGAGACTATACACACTACAGTACAAGACTTATGACTGCAGTTTCTGACATGACACAAATTTTTCTGATCGTACGACAGCCCAGTCTTAAGATGCAACCTGGCATTGCAGCACATCTTTTTCTGCACGTGAAATGATGGCCGATGAAGCTGAAATTTGGGCCAATTCAAAAAATCAGTCAGTGTCTGCAAATCAAGCTTAAAATCATGCCAGAATCACACAGTATATGCATGACATGGTCCCCGGACACCCACAGCCCAGGTGCTAGTTAAATACATTCTAAACACTAATGAGAGGCGAGACCACCACAGTCTGAGACACACAATGATTTCTAGAAGTGTTTTTTCCCATTTTCTCGAATATAATACTTTTTATCAACTTTATGATTATATCATTTTCAGTGAGATTTTCTCCTTATGACTGAAACCCACCCTATAGAATATTAAACAGCCTCTATTTTGAAATTATAGGAAAAATTAAGAAATATAGTCCTTACATTCTGTATGGAAGGAAGATAAGCTATGTGTGACTTTAAATACCAAAGGAGAGATTTGACAATTGGGTCTAAAATTACTTCAAGCTGCTGTAGAGATTTAGGTAACGTTGCAGTCATAGTTCTTTATTCCGGCTATGATGGCTATGGCTGAGTTTTGAATTAATTATAGAGACGAAATAAATGAACAAATTGAACAGTCTGATCATAAAGTATAGTAATTGCCAATTCTGCTTGATTCAAATGAATGAGCTGCCTTTTCCAGATCCTGCACATTAAGGAACCATCACAATTATACTGTATTTTTCAATGTTTGCACATTTTTGCAAATGTTTAATCAAAACAAAAAAAAATGGATGAATTATGTGAAGTAGGTCATGACATTTGCAGTTCTCGTTTGATGTTTGGATTCATGGATCCTCGGTTTCTGGGAGACAACATCTGTGTAACGTGCCAGCTAATCCAGCACGTTAAGATGAGGGTCAATGATTTTGAGAAGTGGTGCCTTGGCTGTGCTGCAACACAGAACTGAAGGAACTCACTCAGATCTTCCACAGGGACACACTGTGGTATCTGTAGGTTGCCTTGACAAGTTTCAGGAGCCACCTAAACCAACCTCCTGAAAGGAAGAGGTTGTGATACTGAGGAACTAAGTTATTTAGAACTTTGAAGATAAAGGTTTTCACGAGTTACATACGGTTGCTTGCTTTCTTGTACACTAGTACGAGATTTTTCCTAGATTTGTTGGATAGGCTTCTAGGTAGAGTTGGGGAAGATACAGTTTTCATTTTCCATGTTCAGATGAATTCCATATGTCAAGGCAGGCTGTCAGTTCTGCATAAGAAATGTTAGAGCTAGGTGGAAAACTAGGAGACGTGTCTTTGAACCCTTCTTGTTTCATGCACAAGTACAGATTTAAAAGATGATCTTAGCATTTCTTTGAGAGTCGTTAACAATAAACTAAAAACCTGTTAATAATTCTTCTTAACGTGAAAAGCACTACAAACTAAGCACATGAAATGTAGTTGTGTATAACCACACAAAAATGCAATATTATGTCAATAAAAGAAACCTGCCTGAACATTTAGGATGGGGACAAGTTTCTTATAAATATGTACACCAGCAATTCATTCATTTTCTGTACTGTCAACTGATAATTTCAACTCAGGCAGAGCACTGGAGACTGCGTTGTTTAGAAAAGACAGGTGGCTATACTTAAGTGGGAATTTAGAAACAAGGCTACTTCAAATAGGATTTGAACCATATCTGAGTCTGAGTAGAAAACCATAAAGAACAGAGGGATAGCTTTGGGAGTGAGTTAAAGACCTCGCTATAACAATCAGCTTTCTAATAACATAAAAAAGCACAAATAGTGTGCAATGAACTGTAAGAAATTACTTTAATTCCCATAATGATATCTAGAAAATTATAGCAAATTTAGTGAACACATTTTGAAAATTATAGACATAATCAGTGCGTTTTTTGGTTTGTCAGTGTATCAACAAAAGGATGAAGTCTGTCTAAACTTTAAATTTTGTAATCATAATAATCAGAATAAAGTTTATTGAACCTCTAAGATTCAGTAACCATAATATACTGTAGTACATAGAGTGAAAGAGCAAAAAGTGAAACTAGCAATTTAATTTCAGAATACAAACTTTGAAGAAATAAACAAAGCCTTAAAGAAATAATTAAGGACTACATTGTTAGGGTTCAACCAGAGATATGCTGTTGTTTTCATTCTGTGTGTATGTTGTTTATTTAGTATTTATTTATTATTCAGTATTTTATTATATTAAGTTCCTATTATTCATCTATGAAAGGACTGACAGAAATTTATTTTAATTATGATTATAAAAGGAGAGATGTGAACCAAAAGACAAGCAAGATTCATAACCTGGAGCTCAGATTTACACAACTGTCAAGTAAAAAAATCAAAACCTAAATTCATGCTCAAAAATACATTGTGCAGAGGTTAGTTAATCAGGAACACTAACAAAATAAACACACGCTGATTCTTTTGGTACATCTCTGCAAACTTGAATGACTAGGAAGTGCTTGTCGTGACATTTACACCCATGATCCCATGATGTCACTTACCCATATGTCATGAACATAAATGTTAGCATAAATGTCCCAAAAACAGTAGCCAAAAAAAAAAAAGATCCATCAACATTCAGTTTGTATATGAAGAGGACTCTTTATAAACAAAAAAATATTTATTTCACAAAAAGCTCCAAGGAGCACAAAAGGCACAGCAGGAATTGCCTGAAAGGCTATCCCAAAGTAAAACATCCCAAAAACACAAATCCTGAAATGATTAAAATAAAACCAAAGCATTACAGGTCACAAAACCTGCAAGTCACAAAAAGGCACAATACATTTCTATAGCTTACCAAATCCACCAAGCACATTCAAATGAACCGCATGTAACTATGGGTTTCTTCTGCCTTTATAGGGCTGAGAGCGGTCCTTTGATGGGCAGGGGGACCTCACACAAAACACAGAAATCTTAGTAGAAAATAAATAGACACATTGAAAGTAAACATTCAGCAATAGTGCTAATGAATGCATAATTATACAGTGTGGTAATGCGGCTGGGGGTGGTACCCTGCCGGGACACCTAGGAGAATCGGAGGAGGGCTTGCGCCTCCTCTAGAACACGAGGGGGAGACCGCCCTGGCTGCTTTGGGGACCACGGGTAGAAAGCATTGAAGCTCAGCCCTGTAGGGGCCCGTGGTCACCGCCAGGGGGCACCCCAATGCCTACAGAGCCCTGGACCTCAGCACTTCCACCACACCCAGAAGTGCTGGGGGAAGAGGATCGGTGACACCTGGAGTGCTTCCGGGTATGCAGCCGGCACTTCTGCCACACTGGGGAGTGCCGGTGGAAGATTGCCAGGAAGCACCTGGAGCACATCTGGGTGACTATAAAAGGGGCCGCCTCCCATCATTCAAGGCTGGAGTCAGGTGGAAGTGGACAGAGCTTGGGAGGAGAGGCAGGAGGCGACCTGAAGAAAGGACAAGGCATTTGGAAGAGTCCTGGACTTTGGGGTGATTGGTGCTGAGGCACTGGGTTGTGTGTGTTCTACCATTGTAAATATTGTAAATAAACGTGTGTTGGGTGACTTTAAACGATGTCCGTCTGTCTGTGTCTGGGCCAGGTTCCACAACAGATAATCATGAACTGCAATATCAACGTTAACAAAAGAATCAAAACACACAAATAAAAAATCTTGAACCCCAGGCCAGGGTGGAACCCTAGCTGAAACATAACAGTGCACCTCTGGGTCAATTTACCATGGCACAAAATGGCGACAAGAAAAAGGTGGTAAATAAATTCAACGTTTTGACAATACAAACTAAGGGCAAGTGAAGAATCGTTGGGTTACAAAACCTAACTATATGCTTATATATCATCATACCTATGTAATATTTTTTGTTATTAGCTCTGTCCTCTTTGTGTACAACCCAAGGAGGTGGGACCTCCTAACAACGCAGCTGGAGGGCTGCTCTTGCAGGTATTTAAGAAGAAGATGAAATGGTCTCTTCAGCTTTGGCATTGTTTCATTTGATTTCCTGTATTTCTCTTTTGCTTTTGGAGTTTCTGGATTTGGGCTTTGCATTTTATTTAAGATTCTGATTCTTAGTTTATGAAATGCTGATTTTGCTTGCTTTTAGGTTTGCTTTACTGGTAAAACTATTTTTCGTCTACGTTTGATTCAACACTGTTTTGGCATCTTTTTGAATTCTGTCTAATAAACATTGAAATAACTTTGTTTTGCTTTTGGGTTGGAGCTTTTTAATAGTTTTCTTCTTCCCCTTTAGTGAATATGTGCTCATATTTGCTTTTTAAAAGCTATAACCCTATTGTGGGCTTGTGAAGGCTAGAAAGCATGCTGTTTGAGTAGGGGTTAGGCTGCCTGGGGTGAGGCCTAGTCTCAATTGGTTTAGCCTTTTGTGTGGGTTTTTGGCGGCCCACGTCTTTATTTGTGCTTAATTGTGGCAGTGCATCACAACGTACATGTGAGTCAATAGAGCTCAATTAATGCCGTATTTCATAAATAACATCAATTAATTCATTGTTAAGATCCACAAATTCCAATTCAGAGTCATGTGGACCAGGAGTCTGTCCCAACAGTCCTGGGTGCAAAGTGGGAACCAACTCTAGAAGGACTGGTCCATCGAAGGACACACTTAGTCCCTCTTAGACTTTGACAGTTTAGAAGTGACAAACAACCAACCATACTTGTTTTGGGATAAGGGAGAAAATTCAAGTATCTTTTGAAAACTCGAGAAGAGATGTGGAGAGCATGCAAACACCTCACTTCTTTCAATGATTAAAAAATGTTCATGTGTCAAGAACATGTTTTCTTTGTTTTTCTTTAGATTTCTAAATATATTCGACCTTCCCACTGAATAACAGAATTCAAACAGGGAAGCAAAGCAGCACTTGTGAGCACTTGTACAAAATTGCCTTGGTGATGTCACAATCTGATATGTATTTGTGTACAGAAATAAGGCGCATGACATGAGAATAGAGGCCTGCAGATGAATGTCAGTAGCTGGGTGAAAAATTTAAAATAATTGGTAAAAATTGAAAGCTCACAATTTTAAAAGGAAAACAAGGATCTAAACATAACAATCAATATTAAATGTAGTGAGAGGCTGACAGCACCTTGGAGAAGACCGAGGACCAACCAAAAAGAAAGATCTACCCTGCCACTCCAGGACCCTTGTGATGTGTCTTGATTTTACATTACAATTCCACTGCCATGCCTGGTGCCTACCTGATACCAGTAATTGGGATCTTCACCTTTAACGCATGTATTTCACCTTTGTTTGGGCTTCTAGTTATTGTGCACAACTTAAAACTGGAAGCGAAAAAACAATGGAAGAGGCTCCAGTTGTGTGTAAAAATTATCTTTAAAAATAAAAATAAGATAGTAAACTAGACTCAGACCAAAGTACTGTGATTTGCTAATGTCTTATGTTTTATAATGAAGAGTCATGCTTAGCAAAAAGCTAAGCCAAGACACCAATGCAAACCATTTTTCTATGACTTCATGTGTGGTTTGTAGAAGTGTGCATCTCATTTATTAGGTTAATGGGGCTGTAAAAGCAAAAGAAGAGTCAAAGCAGGCAACACCTGGAAACGCTCCTCAGAACTGTTAGTAGAGGTATGCAGAAGAAGTAGTAATAATATTGCACAGCAAAAATAATACATTATGTTTTGCTCCATACAATAGGGTCCAAGGTATATAATATTTTGGCTGGTGCAAAGGTAGACTTCTATGGGTAGCAAGTCTGGAAATGCAAAGAACCAGAACCAGATATGCATACACATTCATTAAGTACTGTGCATGGAGTGAAATAACAAGGACAGATGAACCAAAGAGCCAGTTTACAAAGCGCCAACCTAAGGCAAGTGATTGATAGTAAACTTTCTCTCCCAAATCAAAAGTGAGAGCACTTAGTACATCTGCTGTCAGCTTAGTATTTAAAACGACCTACACAGAGTATATGCTAAGTTTAAATGGAACTTTTTATTATGAAAGCTTAAGTGTATTGATGTAGTCATCTTTTAAAGGATCCATGTCAAAGTATAGCCAAAGGAGTTTGTTACAGAGGCTTTTATGGGTTTTTTAGAAGAACATGAGCCATGACAATCATTTCACCATTTCTGAATTTCAAGACTTGACAACAATGAGATGATTCCAAGTTTGAACTCGTTCTGCACCTCAGATTCAAGTTGTTAATCTAACAAGCATTACACAGAAATATCAAGTACGAAGCAGAAACTCTTCTAAAAACACAATGCAAATGGAAGTGCACCATCTGTCAGTTCCAGGAAGCCTGCTCAAAATTGTTTAACCATTTTTTCAGAAACTTCTCGGTCTAAAAGGATTGCAGTGTCGGTAACTATTGTATGACACTTGGCCGCAAGGGTGTTCCTGCATAACAAAAACACGCAGTACTTTCCTTAAAGGAAATGAATCAATATTACTGCTCCTGTATTTGAAGCCACATTTCAATTTATGGCTATGATATGCTAGCACATTTTTAAATGGCACCAACACACAATTATTGACATAAACTTCTCACTTTTCAACATAGATTCTTCTTGTAAAATATTGAGTTTTACTCATTGGAGCTAAATATATCTAATGCCCTTATGTAAGTTTTGAATTTGTAATATTAAAGCTTTTCTCGCTGGAGGGTGGCACAGCTTCTTTTAAAAGTGAAAAGAGACTCATCACACAAATTGATTGATACAAAGAATTGAAGTTCAGCTCAGTGCTTGCCTTGCTAATGATAATATAACGTCATTTCTTTTTTTTGCTGTGTCACTTGGTCAAGAAGAATTGCTATATCTAAAGAAGTTTAATCTTCAAACATTACTGGAATAGAAATCTGTACCTAAATTGTGACAGCAAAGTGATGGATGTTAGCTGGCACAGCTTGTGGCGCATGCTTGTTTAAAACAGGCACTACAACTGGCCTTGCTATTGAGACACTCAGTTTATTTACGGAAACAATTATTTATTTTACATCTTCAGTTAAATGATGATAGTGACTTCACTACCCACCTGGAAGTGCCCCTTGCATAGTATTCGCCAACATCTTCAAGGGGCCCATCTTCATTGACTTTGACTTATGTTGAACTTTATGTTCTGATGAATTAAACCTCAATCAAAAACCAGTGAGCGTTATATAATTTAAAACTTGGTTTGTCACAGTATCAACAAGAGGAGAAGCCTTTCCAAACTTTGGATTAGCCCTCTGACTTACTAACATGGTTTTGAATTTCACATCTAAAGGCTTATGCACTGTAACACTAGGGTGTGACAAGTGAACTATAAAATAGAATGAGTTGTGGCCTCTTGTCAGCTTTAAAAATCTGGCCTAATGATGGCCACGTCTCGGGTCAGTATGCTTAATATGCCAACCAACAATCTATAGTAGATGGCACAAGTGAAAAGAGATGTCACCAAGGGCATGGTATGACAGCTCAATTAGCTGTGGTGGGGTTTATTACCAGGCAAGTAAAATATTATTAACCTTGGAATTGCCAGCCAGTAGAAGATGGTCAAAGATGACTTTAAAATTTATTACTTTGTTTCTTGTTAAGGGATTGTCTACTGTATATTATAAATTACTAGATTACATATAGTGAGAGTAAATGACAAAAGGTGAAACTAAACTGCAATTAGTATAGCTTGCTTTTCTTTACTTTGAAAGCAGTGTTTGGTATGGCATGTTAAAAGTAGCAAGGTGAAAAACCTCCAAACCTGTTCTGAAATACATTCTAAAAAGAAATGTTTTAGGCTGTTAAAATTATGTAGATTCCACATACTTAAATGAGTAAGGTGAGTTAGCAGGACAAACCCTTACACAAAAAAAGATAATAAGTTGTTCAAAAGTACTTTTTTGTCAGTATGTAAAATTATTTTAAGAATCATCCATGAGTTTTTCTAAACTTATTTATCCAGGGAATGGTCATTGGGCAGCTGAAGCCTACCCCAGCAAGCAATAAGCATAGATAGGAACAACCCCTGGACACACACACACACACACACACACACACACACACACACAGACACGAGGAGCTAATTTAGCAATGACAATTCACTGAAACTATGAACGCTATCATGTCTGATTCACCTTCACTGAAGGTGGACAGTTCGTAGTGCTTAAATTATGAAGCAAAGCCAACAAAGCAGGAGTTAAACAACAACCCTTTAATTCTCCTTTGTGTTTCACTGCACTTTCACTCTTCAGCAAGCCTCACCCAAAACAGCCCTGCAAAAGCATATAACACAGTCGACCCCCGTGAAGTCGCGGTTCAGAATTCGCGGTCTCAGACGTTCGCGGATTTTTCCTTAGAACCTAACTTATAATTGTTTGCAGAAACCGCAAATATCCTCTGCAATTTTTTATGGTGTTTTTCATGGCAATACTGTACTGTAGAGAGAACACAAAGCAACCGTAGAGGAAAACACAGCTTGGGATGGTGAGGTGAAATACCCCTGTACTCAGAGGCGGGATGTTTGAAAGTAGCCAATCGTTATTCATTTCTCCTTGCTGCTGACTGGCTGCTGCCCTGTGACGCATCTCTGTCAGATGCAGCCCAGCATTCCCGCATCATAACAGTTTACCGCGTGTAGCTATTTCGAGTGTTTCGCTGAGTGTTCTAGTGTTTTTTGTTTTGTTCTTCTTAAAGCCCTAAGATGCCGCCCAAGTGCCTGAAGAAGAGGTGCCACCTGAGGATCTGTAAATCCCCTGCTTTGCTGTGCAGTCATTATCTCCATTACATACCTTCATCGTACTGCACAGCTAATTCATCATCTTCAATCAATATCATTCATTATTGGTGAGTACCCATACATTTTAATTTATTTTTATTAAATTAAATTATTACTGTATTTACCCTGCTTATACCAAAGAAAACAACACCGCATACCAAAGAAAATGCGCTTGCATGAATTACAGTAAATACAGGGATAACATCGGTATTTTACATTCTAGCACTGCGGGAGACATAGCAGTACAGTACTGTATAGTATACAGGTGTACCTTTACATTCTGTATTTTATTTAGTGGGCATATTTAGGGTTTAAACTACAAAAATAGGCATTTATAGGCATTTTTTCGACCTCATCCAAATTTTGTGGTTTTTCACAATTTCGGGGGTCGACTGTACTCCTTTTAATATTACAGTAGATAGAAGCAGCACGCGGCCTTGCCCAGGTAAGTAATGTTAAGCTCTGCTCATTTTTCTGCTGGTCTGGCTTCAGGCTTTTCACATGTTTCATTTGCTCCTGGTGTGCAAACAGGGATCACACTGGGACAATATTTTGTGCTCCAAAACAGTCTGTCTTGTCCAGAGAGAGCAACTCAGCCAAATTTGGTGCATTGGTCAAAGGTGTAGGATTGTATAGGAAGGTGGAGAGAAGTGATATCAGCCAACAAACTTGATTAAGTTACTCCAACATAATTTTGGTTTTCTATCAGTGAATTAATGAAATGGAGTTCAAGTTACTTACAATAGTAAGTTGAAATAATTACTATTATGATTGTTTCAGCACAATTTATTAAATAATATTTGCAATTCATTTAAACTCATTAAATCTGAATTTTTAACTTGCAACCATGCATTTATTTTATTTTTTAGAGTGTACATGAGTGTATCCTTCCTCTAAGCTTAAATATTTAGCCAGAAGTTCTCTAATGAATTATTAACACATAAAGGATTAATAAATTCAATACACAGACAACTGTTTCATTCTGTGCATAATAAAATTACAATGACTATGACACGGATATAAAATATTCCAGGGATCAATTGTATGAATGAAGGCAAATTTACGAACATCACGCCAACAAGTACATGTGGCATTCTTTAAAACATATATTGTTCTTCTTTTAACCAAAGGCACTTAAAATTCTTGCCTGAATGCTAACAGCAGCACTGCTGACTACTCCAGCATGCAAAGATGAAGAAGGCGGGGGTGCATAAGTCGGTCAGCAATTTGCATTTAAAGGAAGTGCTTGGCATTATGCCTCCCCAGTTGCTCTTTGTCAATAAACACCTTAACTTGTTATTTCTTCTGCTTCATTGGAATGCATTAAATGATTCTGATGCTCTCAACTAATTGCAGGCGTTCACTGGTTTACCACCAGTGCAGCTGACTATAAACAACAAATTAGGAACTCCTAAGTATTTAAAGGTTATAGGAGGTCTGTTTTTTTAATTTTTTTCTTGATCTAATGCAAAAACCAAATAAATAAATCACTGCAATTTATTGGTTAAGAATGCAGCGAAAGAAATTTAGAAACCTTGAAAATATTTTTTGCTTAGGTGTGCTTAGCTGTTTACCTCTAATTTTTTTATATGCTGAATATTTTTCAAATATTAGCCACTTTTTGTGGAGGTTTTTAATAATATATTCAATAGTTAAAATTTTACAACGTGCTACAAATATAATTTTATATTTCTTGATAATTATTTTTTATTTTATATATTACATTTCTGCATCTGCAATGTTTAATGTGCAGTCTGAGCGGTCAACAAGATGACTCCAGTAAGCCAAGAGAGGCACCTGGGCAAGTCATGGCTCATCATGTCCTGGCCCCCTTATGCCAATTCATGACCCTTGAACTCATACTCGTTAATGTACCTGCAAATGTACATCTGAATGCTCACATCCTCTCCTCCATCATTCACTTTATTCTTTGTTGCTCCAAACCCCTTATGATCTCCTCAGCACACAGACCTTCCTTGGTCACTCCTGACTCTTGGCACCTCCAACATGTACAATCTCATCAATTTCACCTCCAGCATGCAGAATGTCCACCAGCCTCTAGGACACTGCTCATGTAAGCGTTCATCACATCTTCATTCCTCCAGAACTGGTACAACACCTTAGCTGTAACGCTCCTATTTAAGTCACCCATTCCACAAGATGCCTGAGCCCTCAAAAAGCTTTCCAAAATGTTGTGGAAAAGTCAGGGCCCTTCTGGAAAGGTCCCCATTACTCATGGGTAGCTGGCCAGTAGGTAAGTCCTCAGTCTGTGGAATTAAAGCATGGCCCTCATGTCATGCTTTCAGCAAGAAAAGGATTGACAAGCAACCTAACTGACATAACTAAAGAATTTTAGTAGTCCATTGTCAGCTTTGTAACACACGCTTTTACATCATAACACAATGTCTATAATGTTTCCTGCATACAGTGGGTATGGAAAGTATTCAGACCCCCTTCAATTTTTCACTCTTTGTTATATTGCAGCCATTTGCTAAAATTAATTTTTTCCCTCATTAATGTACACACAGCACCCCATATTGACAGACAAAAAAAAGAATTTTTAAAATTGTTGCAGATTTATTAAAAAAGAAAAACTGAAATATCACATGGTCCTAAGTATTCAGACCCTTTGCTCAGTATTTAGTAGAAGCACCCTTTTGAGCTAATACAGCCATGAGTCTTCTTGGGAAAGATGCAACAAGTTTTTCACACCTGGATTTGGGGATCCTCTGCCATTCCTCCTTGCAGATCTCATCAGACCAGAGAATCTTATTTCTCACCATCTCAGAGTCCTTCAGGTGTCTGATGAGACCAAGATAGAACTTTTTGGCCTTAATTCTAAGCGGTATGTGTGGAGACAACCAGGCACTGCTCATCTCTTGTCCAATACAGTCCCCACAGTGAAGCATGGCGGTGGCAGCATCATGCTGTGGGGGTGTTTTTCAGCTGCAGGGACAGGACGACTTGTTGCAATTGAGGGAAAGATGAATGCGGCCAAGTACAGGGATATCCTGGACAAAAACCTTCTCCAGAGTGCTAAGGACCTCAGACTGGGCCGAAGGTTTACCTTCCAACAAGACAATGACCCTAAGCACACAGCTAAAATAACGAAGGAGTGGCTTTACAATAACTCTGTGACTGTTCTGGAATGGCCCAGCCAGACCCCTGACTTAAACCCAATTGAGCATCTCTGGAAAGACCTAAAAATGGCTGTCCACCAACGTTTACCATCCAACCTGACAGAACTGGAGAGGATCTGCAAGGAGGAATGGCAGAGGATCCCCAAATCCAGGTGTGAAAAGCTTGTTGCATCTTTCCCAAGAAGACTCATGGCTGTATTAGCTCAAAAGGGTGCTTCTACTAAATACTGAGCAAAGGGTCTGAATACTGTGATATTTCAGTTTTTCTTTTTTAATAAATCTGCAACAATTTCAAAAATTCTTTTTTTTGTCTGTCAATATGGGGTGCTGTGTGTACATTAATGAGGGAAAAAATTAATTTAAATGATTTTAGCAAATGGCTGCAATATAACAAAGAGTGAAAAATTGAAGGGGGTCTGAATACTTTCCGTACCCACTGTATATTGTTAAAATGAAGAAAACAGGATAAAGAGTTTGGGGGTCTTATTGGGGGAAAATGCTATGTAATCATAATGCTTCCTTATTTAGAAAATGTTTGAACAAACATAAACCCATTTCTGGCAGCCATAATTACTTGCTACTTCTTGTAATCTTCTGAGAGTACTTCCCTTTCCCCTCCTGGACCAAGAGGCAAGCTGGTGATGGTACAGGGACTTACTTTTACAGTAACACTGATGGATGAACTCAGATCATAGTCACAGCTTTCCTTCCAGGTCACCTGAGGAAGCAAACATACACGTTACACTTCTGTCCCTCTTCCTTACTTATTTCTGTGTTACCTTTATAAAGATCACCATGAGGACGGTAGAATGATTGTGTGCGTATTTTACATTAATGCTCAAACAGAAGCACACTATATATATATGCTGTGTTATTCACATAAATTTGTAATCTATTAATCTACTTGCTGTATATATATAAACTCATTTGTATAAATAGATTATACTATGTAAATTCATTACAGTTTATAGAATGCAGTGAACTGCAATAATAAAGACAAATAATTTATCAGGATGCAATCAATTTCAAATGAGATATATATTTTCATATTCACAGTATATTTCTTATTGAGCAATATAACTTTGCACATGGTTATAAAGTATGGACCCCATAATATAACTAAAGAATTTCCAGAATTCTTAAAAAGAAGTGCCAACAAAAATGACACATCGGCTGCTTGCATTTTCCTATGTTTAGGAACGTGTTCTGACTGGGCACATTGATCACATATTATTTTGGATTCCTTTATTTTTTTTTTATTTTGCTTAATATTATTTTTGTTTAAGTGTAAATCACAGTTGAGCTAGTAAGAATGCACTTTTGCCAATAAGAAAAAAGAAAAAAAAATTCAAAGCAGCAGTCACAAGAATTAAGCAGCCCAAAAATAAAATTAGAAAATCAAAACAAGAGTTAAAATCGAAAAAAAATGTATTTAAGATTCTTACAAGCTGGATAAATAAAATTTAAAAAATATACATATATATATTTTTAATTCTTTGGAATCCTCCCAGTAAAAATGAAAAGAACATTTTGTATATGTTGCACCAGCATGGAAGTAAGTGGTTAAAAAAAAATCCCACAAACCAGTTTAATTCTAGCAGTCAAGTATATAATTGAGTTTGGCTTAATCAGCCGAATGAATATTCATTAGTAAGCTTGTTTCTAATCATAGAGCCTGTGTTGTTGTGCTCCTATCGCCGGCACACTTCTCTCCGTGGCATCATGCATGCCTCAACAACTTCTCTTCCTGTCTGTACTGGCATGAAATTTGCTGGCTTCGCCGGCGTTTGCCTGCAGTTAATGCTGATTGGACCAGCTGCTCCACTTAAGCTTACCATGGCAACCACAACTGGTTGCTTAGCAACCATGTTCTTTTCAGGGCCTGAGCCAATACTCCACAGGCCAACTAGAAAGAGAGAAAGAACAGTTGAAAATTCCCCTGGATTAAGGTTCAGATGTCACTTATGGCAGCTGCATCCTCTTTATGGCTGATTTTGTTGTGAGCCAAAATGGAAATTTAAATGTGAACATTTAACATTTTTGAAATATCTTAGATTGGCCATGCTGAAATCGTAAGAAAATGATCCTATTTCATTTATTTTTTTCCTATATGATGTGTATAGTTTGTAGACAGTGTCAGATGAGCTGCCTTTTTATGTTTTGGATCTGGATCTGAAAAATAGTTCATTGAAAGAAAACATAAAACTAATGTTCTGCTTATGCATTAATGGCTATAAGGTTTCCTCTTGTTTGCAAAACTAGATCACAAGACAGTTTTCTTTGACCTGTGTGCCAATATATTACAATTATAAACCTAAGTAGGTCATATAAGTCTTCTTAATTTCATCTTGTAGCTGTCACTCTGAACCAGGCAGATTGTATTGGTCAGCCTTTTGGCCTCCAGTCTATGTTGGTGCTTCAATTTATCTGGGATCCGCTTTCGACAGCTGTTTTGTGACTGTGGTGACAAAAGCATAAAGCTACAGAAACACTTAAAATGATAACAATGGGATGATGACCAAGTCCAAGATTTTTCAGCAAGATGAATTATTTTTTCCAAACAGAAAACGTGTATCCAATATTAATTAACAAATTATCCCCAGCACTCTGATAAAACGTTTTCAGGATACAGCAATCCATTTAGAGTTATCGTTGATGCTGGGCAGACCACGTTAGTCTTGACTTCATCACTCACTGTAAAATATTACTGCTCTCCACCATTCAAAATGGCAAACAATGGGACTATAAGCAAACAGCAATGTTGCCCAAGAATTCGAATGGCTCAGAGTTGTCATTTGAGTTTAAAATTGGATGCTCATTGAAAAATAAAATTATAAGACATCTTTTGACACCATTATGTTAAAATATTTCATTCTATATGCTTCTACATTACAGGGTGTTGTGTATGCACGTCTAGGCATCTCCTCACAGGCTCGATCGAGGTATGTGATAACCCGCTGGGGTGAGAGGGGGCACTGTCACTAACATTATCTTCTCCTTCTCTACCCACACCTCCAAGAAACCACCCAATGAGGGCACTTAGCTCTGCCCCTTCCGGTCTGTCCGCTATATGAAGCTCGTCTGCCCAGAAGGAGGCGTCTTTTGTGATCAGAGTGACACACTGGATGGAGCACCAGTAAAATGACCCATAATTCTGTGGCCAAGAGCCAAATACTTTTTTGTTAATATGTCGCCCAAAGGGCTGGTTGTACAAATTCAAAGAGGTGTGCTTTTTGTTGGATTTTGTTCAGTTAGACGGGATGACCCAGTTGGTGTTCCAACTTTTTATCCTTCCTATGACCTATCATTCCTGCATCCGGCTGCAAAGGGAACATTTTTAAGTGATTTTAATAAACTTTATAAAGTCATGCTGAACAAATGCATGGTCTTGAGACTATGGTACTGAACTGCAATGTTGATGGTTCAGTCCCTCTGTTTGATCCAGAGCAAATTATTTAACCCAGTTGTAAAAAATACATTACAAAATTGTACTGTAACTCTGTAATTGTAAAGGGCCGTGTTACCTCTTAAAAAATCACTATAAAATAAAGAAAAAAGAAAAAATGGAGCTATATTCCAGGCATTGTGAGGCTTTGTTACAGTGATGTAGGAATTGATTGCAACATCCTATTCCATGCTCAACCAACTTTTCATTTTTTATTCGATGGGCCAATAAGGCAAAGAATGTTATAGTACACGTGATCTATGGAAAATAAAGGTGAACATTAAGCAGTTAAATTGCAGAATGAGAAGTCTGTTTCTTATTATCATATTTAAAATTATTCAGATTTTGAAGATAATTGTGTTATATCCTGTGGATGTTGGTGTGTGGAATGGGAGCTATCACTGCTCCAGAAACCTAAGTTATGTCTAGAAACTCTAAGTTACGCCAATGCAAGTGAATGTGGACATTTATGTGGTACTGTGGCTTGTGACGAGGATGCGACAACTGGAATTGGCTCCTGCCTTACACTTAATTCTGCCACTTTGACTCTAAAATCTGATTAAGTTCATCCAGGAAAACTAATGATTGAATAAATGATCTAGATATGAATAAGTAGTGTCACAAACTTGACAAGATGACACAAAAAGGTTTGGGGCAGCCACCCATATATTGTTTTTCCTGGCTGCAAAATTGTTTGAAAAGTAATAATTAATATAGGTTAGAGTCCACAACAGAACTGACTTGCTGGCACAAAGATGGCGGCCTTAAAGGAGAGTGGAGGATGTGACATCATCATTAGGGAGAGTGGAGGAAGTGACATCATCATTGGGGCCTGAACCAGAAGTGGTGTCGTTGGTGCTGGGACCGGAAGTGATGTCATCAATGGAACCAGAACCAGAAGTGGTTTCATTGGGCCCAGGACCGGGAGTGGCATCATCATTGGGGGTGTGAACTGGAAGTGATGTTACTGGTCCTGGAACCGGAAGTGACGTCATCAGAGCCAGGCAGAATTTCCCATAACTGGTCAGCAGAGAAGGAAGAGAAAGAGTCAGTGCACTCTGACACCCCTTGGTTGGGCATGGAATTACTCTCATTCAGGCTCTTTAGCTGCCTCCCATGCACACGTGTCTGACAGTGGGTAGGGTACATATTTTAGTGTGCCATTCAATGGACTGAAGTCTTATCTAAAGCTGGTTAGTGTTTTACATTCAAACCTGAGTAGATAGAGGAGCTCATAGAGTGTAGTGTGTGAACATTAAAAGTGAAAAGTACAATAACTGTTTGAAATGGTCATGAATAAAATCTAGTTATGCAATCTCACAATTTAAAAGGTATTCATTTTTAAAAAATGATGGGGAGAAGGTGATACCCTTTCTTTATACCTTTGTGACCATGAATCATTTCAATGATCTCAGTGGACATTGGGATTCAGATAATCCCACAGCCCCAGGGTGTTTAAAACATGTGCTAGTGAGCTCTGTGTGGGGTGGTTCAGCACATGTTCTCCCTTTCCCTGAGTTTGCACAAGGTTCCCCAGCTGTGAGATGCATGCTGTATGGTCCCAGTGCCAAAGAAAGGGTATTCCAGTGATCCCAAGGACTTTGGACGAATTGCCGCTATTTCGTACATCATGAAGACCTTTGATAGGTTGGTCTTGAAACGTCTGTGATCCCTGGTTTAAGAACTCTTGATCCTCTGCAGTCTGCCTGTTGGACACACAAAGGTGTGGAGGATGCGCTGATCTACATGTTCCACAGAGCCCACTCCAACTTGGATAAAGCCGGCACCACAGTCAGGACAACGTTCTTCTATTTTTCCATTGTCTTTAACAACATTCTGTCTCAACAATTGTAGAAAAAGCTCCAGGCTATGCATCCTGACACAATCCATCACCTAGAGGAGCTGCTCTCTTGGAGCACTTCTAGATACAGGCTTTTTCCTCCACAGTGTGCTGAGAAATGCCTCTGGGGGTCTTTTCTATCTGCTGCTATTAGACAATTTAATGCTTCCTCCCGATGTCCCAAAGTAAAATTAATTTTGCAATTCCAGCACAACATACTTTTTTTGTTAATTGATTGACTCATTATATTATTTGTCCTTTAAGTCTATATATTTCATTTTTTAATGTTTCTGCTGCTTCATGCATTTAATTGTCCCATTGGGATTTATACAGTTTATCTAATCTAAACTAATCTAATTAAAACTATCATTTGCTGAAGGGCCTGATGACCTAACTGATTGCAAGCACAATGAATTTGTTTATTACAATTAGTTCTGAACTGGTGTTACATAAACTTTGAGCCATCGTGATTCAATGTCTATTATTTACTTAATATTAACAGGAAAATACATGCAGAAGTTTTTGTTTTTTTAATACCCCATTTTTATACGTCTCCTGATATCCATCCATTATCCAACCCACTGAATCCGAACACAGGGTCACAGGGGTCTGCTGGAGCCAATCCCAGTCATCACAGGGCACAAGGCAGGAATCCAATCCTGGGCAGGGTGCCAACCCACCGCAGGACACACACAAACACACCCATACACCAAGCACACACTAGGGCCAATTTAGAATCGCCAATCCACCTAACCTGCATGTCTTTGGACTGTGGGAGGAAACCGGAGCACCCAGAGAAAACCCACACAGACACGGGGAGAACATGCAAACTCCACGCAGGGTGGACCTGGGAAGTGAACCCAGGTCTCCTAACTGCGAGGCAGCAGCATAACCACCGCGCCACCGTGCTGCCCTGTCTCCTGATATATCCATTCATTTTTCAAACCAGCTTAACCTAAAACTAGGTGGCCAGCACCTATACTAGACAATTTTGGGCTCAGGTAGGAGCCTTCTTTGAAAGAAGTTCCAGTTCATCTAGACAGGATACACTTACACACATCCACACGTCCACTCACATTGGCTCAATTTAGAATTTCCAGTTAACCTAACACACTCATGTTGTGGATGTGAAAGGTGAGAACATGAAGTATGTGGAGTAAAGCCCACACAGACACAAAGAGAAATTACAACCTCCACACATGGAGAGGCTGAATCAGGATTCAAAACAAATCTCTTGAAGCACCACCAGCACCATGCTATTCAACACCTGTTATATATATTTTAAATGTAGGTTTCATAATTTTAACAATTCAGAATCAGGAGTTTGAGGTGGACAGTCTGAAGTGGTAATAAAGCCTCTTTTCAAAGTTCCAAGTGAAAAAAAAAACATATTTTTTGTTACCCTACCTTTCTTTGTTCTGACTCGTAACCAGGCACATAAAACAAAAAGTTGTTTTAAGGGCAAGGAGCAGGAAAAAGGCAGAGCCAGAAGGCAGGCAAGTATTGAAACACTAAAAAACTAAACACAGATTTCACCAAAACCAAAACACAATACAAAAATTATAGTCTTAGTCATTGCCAGAAGTTCATAACACAGAAGACTCAAGATATAGACAGTGTGGTTGGGTGGTGGAAGGACAGACTGGAAACAGTCGAAATGTTGGGACGGCAACCGGGTCGTCCCTTTTAATTGTCGTGAGACACAACAAGCAAAATAAAGAAAAGTAATGAAAACAGCGCCAATGCGCTATCCCAATCAGGGATTTCTTTCTTCTAAGGAATCTTTTGAGAGTCACGTGCTCCGCCGTGTGTCTCATTCCAGTGTTCAGGCAATAGACGCCTTTTTCTTTGCTGGTGTTTCTTTTATAGCGCAACTTCCGTAAGGGGCAGGGTTAAGGGTTAAAACAATAATTTTACCACATTCTCTCGGATGTTCAAAACATCACAAATTGTGAATTTAAAGTCTGGAAAAATATATTCAGACCAAGAGAAATGAACAAAGATTAGCATATTGTAACACCTTCATCATTGTGTGCCCTTTGGTGTGTCTAAATATGTTATTTTAATAATTTGTACAATTGGTATGAAAGTGCTTCACTTTGTGGAATAATCCAAGTTTTACCATCTTTATGTCAATCGTGTTAAATGAATATTCAGTTTATGGTCTTGCATTTTAATTTGTTGCCTCTGCTTTTTCTGTTTCTTTAATATTTTCTTGGTACGTTTGTTTTATTTCAGTGATCTTGCTCTTTATTATTTGCGTTTTATTCTGGTGCACTTTGTGTAAAACCTTCAGCTCAGTCAGTGATTGATTGATTGGGGACTAATTTTTAACCACTCTATCAGGTACAGTACAGGGTGGAGTGGTGGCTCTGAGGCTAGGGATCTGTGCTGGCAATCGGAAGGTTGCTGGTTCGAATCCCATAAAATGGTAGAAGTGACTCTACTTTGTTGGGCCCTTAAGCAAGACCCTTAACCTGCAATTGCTTCGTCCTGCATATGATGTTAATCTGCATCCAGCCCTGCAAGCAGGTCCTCCAACTGACAGGGAAAACTTGAGGGTTGGTGGTAGGTGTGGTAATGCACTATCAGTGCATGCTCCCAACCATCTAATACTTTCTTTTTTTTATCTTTTATTGAATTTATTAAAAACATAATATTCCATACAATCAAGTCAAAACTTAATAAATCTAAATTCAAATCAACCCCACCCATGAGAAAGAGAGGAAGGCCAACAGCCAGAGTAAAACTTTAAGAGCAATAAAGAGTGAAAGGAGTCTTTTTCCCCAATATAAAAGCTTATTCTAAAATATTATTGATTAGGTCCTCCCAGGTATTAAAAACGTTTTGTACAGATCCCCTAAGTGAGAATCTGATTTTTTCCATTTTCAAATAGTATAGAACATCAGTTACCCACTGACTTAGAATAGATGAATTAGGATTCTTCCAGTTGAGCAAGATAAGTCTACGTGCCAATAGTGAAGTAAAAGCAATTACAGTTTATTTGTCGTTCTCCACTTTAAGCCCATCTGGGAGGACACCATACTCAGCTGTTAGTGGATTAGGAGGGATTGTGACACCGAGGCTGTCTGATAGGCATTTAAAGATTTTGGTCCAGAATGATGTTAATTTGGTGCAGGCCCAAAACGTGGCCTAGTTAAGCTGGAGCTCGATTGCAATGTTCGCAGGCTGGATCTTCCCCTGGAAACATTTTAGACAATTTTAAGTGAGATAGATTTGCTTGATAAAAGAGTTTAAATCGAATAATTGAATGCTTTGCACATATGGAGCTCGAGTGAATTCTGTGCATGGCTGCCTTCCACTCCATTTCTGAATTGTTGAGTAAGAGATCCTTTTCCTACTGTACTCTGGGATCTTTAAAAAGAAGGGACTTTAAAATGATGTTTTTTATATATTACGGAAATGCCGTCTGAGTCCCCCAGACTGATTAAATATCTGTTCTGGAATAGAAGTAGGTGGGAAGGCAGATTCTTTCAAACACACTGCATACACATATCTCTCAATTTCAAATATCTTAACTTTGACCTGAATTTAAAAGATATTCTTTTTTTTTGTCTCCAAACATTCTGACTCTTTCCAAAGGCTGCTTGTGAGGAAGAGAACAAGTGACGGCTTAGTGATCGGTTCAACAAGCTTCAAGTTAAAGTTCGCAGGTGCAATGAGAAGAAGACACCTCTGAAATGAACAACTTGACTTTCACTCTCAAATCAGCTTAGCCATTGGGAAATAAAGAATTTCAAAACAATTGCTTATTATTGAAAATGATGGCAAATGACTTGCAGAACACTTTTATTTTTTTTTTAAACGATGGTCTATTTCTTTCTTCAAAACACGGAAGCCAATTGTTTTCACTATTACATAAGAGAGCATGAGCTAGTTACCCATTACATGCACTATGATGTGATTCAGCTTTACCTGAAAGGAGTTTATTAATTTGTTGTGATGTGTTCTTCCAATTATCCATGTTTAACTGTATTAGTCATAATTTTGGTTGCTGAATTTGAATATTCATTTTCTCATAATCAGGTGTGCTATAGCTTTTCTTTCAAGCAGCTGAAATTGTTCTGTCTTCTGTATTCTCTGTGGCCTTTCTTCGGTTACTTCTAGCTCCACTGCGAGCACCATGCTTTTTTTTTTTTTTCTTTTTCTTTTTCTTGAGTCTCTTGAAAGCTGAAAGCTTGGAAGCCCTGAGGGTAATACAGTGTTTGAATTGTGCCTTATGGGAGTGAAGGGTAAGCCAACATCAACATTTTATGCTGCCAGAAAATGGACTCATGTGGCTGGCAAAGTGCCCCATGGTGACTTGGCAGGAGTACTCAAAACTGTAAGGGAAAAGAAAAACTTTGACAGAGAATGATCACAACAAAGATCTCCACTCATCATTAGGCCTCCTCAGCTGCCAGCATAGGATTGGTAGTGGATAATGAATGAAACTTAAACTGGTCATTAAATAAGGAAAAGAAATCAATTGATCTAATAGTGCTTAGAGAAGTTTGGGAGCCTGAACAATATGCACTAATGTCAGTCAAATTGGAAACGATCTTCCTATTAATTTATCATAATGTTTTAGCTAGTTAGATAAATGGAGAGATAGATAAACACAGATAAAAGCAGAACTGCAAAGCAAAGTAGAAAACAATACGTAAGTGAAAGAATTCAAACTAAATGCACAACATATTCAGAGGACATTTAAAAAGTCTAAATTGGAGTAAGCTGCCCTAATTTGGGGTGCTCATTAGAAATTTAATGATTTACTTTATGAGACAGAAGAGCATAATAAACAACAGTTATGCTAAATATTTGAAATATTAAAATGTGTGCTTCAATTTAAATTTTTAAAGTCTAAATATTATCAATTGTAACAGAAATTAGTCATTTTTAACCCTCTGATAGAGGTCCGTACAGGCCTAGATCCCTAGTAAAGGATCAAAAGTAAAAAATAACATCATATTTGTAGTCACCTACCTTGAAATAGTCTGAAATGATACTCTTTATGTTTATGTTTGAAGTCTGTCATTTTTAACTTTCTGGGACTTGGTCTTAGATGGCTATGACCACCGGTGAAGAATCTAATATCAAAAATATTATCAGCACCTTGAAATATCATACAACGACACTCCACATGCCTACCCCATGAGACCCCATTTTTGTGATTTTTGTGAAAAGGAGTAACTTTGGCCCCTTGTGTCCCATTAGGGGATGAACCCCTGGGGTCAGTTAATGTAGGATGCACAGCTTCAGCTCCTTCCGACCATTTTTGTTGAAGACATCTTTTGGTTTACTCATTATCACAAAGCTGTAATATTATACTCCAAAAATGGCTTGAAATGACAGGTTTTCAGGTCTACATGGCTAAAAAAAGGGGGAACCTCAAAAACCTCAATGTCTTGCATAAATAGATATGTCAAGACGAGTTAAACCATATATCATATAAGGGAGTTTTGCCATCCTGGTCATTCAAGAAGTGCCAGACAAAAAAAAACTGAAGTGATTTCTGAATGTTCATACGTAATTCTTATGAACACAGTATATAGTGTGCATAACTGTTTTGTCATACCTGGTTAGGAGAGGGATTATGGACAGATGCTGTTGGATGAATTGAAAAAAAAGCCTCAGCAGTGCCTCTTAGCACACCATTGTGGAATATGGCAGCAGCTTCCTCTGGAGCCTTCATAGTCTGTCCTGTAATAAAGTCGACCTACCTGTTGTATTTACTCAGGTATAATTCATAGCCAGCATGTGCTAGCAGCACTAGCATTGAGCACAAATAACCCTAATGGGACAGCAGTCTGTTGCTGGACACAATCCCTCACTTAACCTATGTAATAAAGTTAAGAATGGCTGTCCGTATGTCCAGACACCACTTGAGAACGGCACAAGTGGTTTACATGAAATTTGGTAAGTATATTCGTCACAGTATAGGCTACTTTTTCTGCTTCCAGTTTAATGTGGTTACTCAGGTGTGGATTGTTTAAGACATTTTGCTATGCAATACATACATTTTTTACATTTTCAGTCACAAAATTAAGCACGCGTCAGTTTAGTCAGTTTAGAAAGTGTAGGGATAAATTAAAGGTGACCAGTGTACACATTACCTCAGTACTGCATCCAGGGAGGATAGTTAAACATTTTTATTGAGGGTTTACAAAGAAACAATCAGATGATATCGGATGTTTATTCACCTATAATAACTTTAATGCAAATAATAATATATTTATTATTTAAATTGACTTTTCCATAAATCTTGTATGGATATCCATTATAAAATAGAATACATAGTTACTTATTTATTCTTCTACAGTTATAATCTACCTGCCATAGATGGGCAACTCAGTTAGTCAGTCAGTCATTGTCCAACCTGCTATATCCTAACACAGGGTCACGGGGGTCTGCTAGAGCCAATCCCAGCCAGCACAGGGCACAATGCAGGAACAAATCCCGGGCAGGGCTGGCAGAGATGGGCAACTCAGCTAGAGCAAAATAAAAAAAACATTAAGACAAATTTACTTGTGCTTGTGCAAATAGGTAGTACATTAAATATATACACTGACACTAAGTAAAAATTTTAAAAATCTTATTTACTGTTTTTTGCATCACTCAGGAATAAATGTTATTGCTGATTAGATACTCAAAGAAAATTAATCCAAATGTACTCTTTAAAATCGATTGCTTGAATTGAATTTGTTTCTGTTATGTCTACATTAAGGAGAGACTCTGGAAACTCTTATACAGTGGACAAACAACACGAAGAATGTGCAAAAGAGCACATTCTTCCTTTCGTTCTTTTTGCCAATGCTTTTTATGTGCTGCTATGAGCTATAACATCCACAACTTTCTTTTTGGTGCCTGTCACATGTCCGTTGTTTAGCCACGCTCACACTTTACCTTTTGGTGCCACGCAGATACAATCTGTTAAACACATACCAGTGTGTGTTGAAATCCCAAAATAATTAGGTTAGGCCATTCCAGGGATAGAAAATAATTCTACTTAACTGCTAACATCTTTTGTGTAGCCATAAGGGACAGCTGTGTAAGGAAAGCGCCTGGTTCAAGGAGTTTGGCTCGGTTATACTATTAGGCCACTGCAGAAGATGAATATTCAGTAGCAGCTCTCTTTACAAACACAAGTTCCTCTGCTGCTAAGTTATTAAATTATGTCAGCACAGCATATCTCCAGCATGCTGTGCCCAGAGTATGCTGTGCAGGGAGTATATACATCAATGCCACCTTCTGGATTTCAATAGATATCAGCTTGCAGAATTTAAAGATGGATGCTCTTTGACAATCTGCTTAATTGCCACTTCAAATTCTAGAGCTTCTTCGGGGGTTGAAAAATAATGAAACCAACTTAGGAGAAATGTTTCTGGGACACTGCAGTCTGTATTGTAATCAGAAACTAACAACATTACAGAAACATTATACAAACAGCTTCATGAATACTTTATGGTAATGAAAAAAAGCTGAAAAAGCTTCAAAAATAATGTTAATATAAATATACAGCTAACCTATAAAACATTCAATAAATTAAAAGAGCACCAAAGGCCAACAGAATCTCATCTCATTAACTTTAAAAGCATAACAAAGAAACTCTCAGGGGAGGAAGCACTGAGTCTTGGCATTAAGTCAACCCTGGACTTGCGCCATTCACATTGTGTTGGACTGCTCCACTGCAACATCGAGTTAATCCACAACAATGCATGCAGAGTGTGTTTGAAAAGCAGTTCCTGAATGATTCCTGCCAAAAATAAAACCAACACAAAGGACAGAGTGAAAATGAGTGAGAGAGGTAAGTCATATGAAAAGAGTGGAGAGTAATTGTCATTCTCCATTATCATTTTCAAAGCTTTCCAGGGATGCCCTGCTGTCTTTATATATGCTTATATTACTCTATGGAGATGGATGAAAGGCTTAAGATGATCAAACTTTGTTAATCATTAAATAATTTTAAAATAAGAAATATTTAAGTAAATGGAAGCAAATGGCAGCAAACTGTTGTGTCTGTATTATGTAAAGAACTGATCAGCTGAAAGCAGAGCCCAGCATTTGAAGTGGAACAAGTTTACTGGTGGTATTCTGTGTAGGGCAATACAGTGACATTTGATAAAATATTTGGATGGAGGGGGTTCCCACGAAATTTCTGAAGTAGTGCCAGTACTTACAGGTAATGATAACTGGTGATACTTACATCATTGCATTGTTACGATACAATGACAGGTAATCTGAGAATGGGAGGAGAAGGGTTACTTGTGAAAATTAAAAAAAGAGGCACCGATGCTCACCAGCATTCTAAGAAGTAGTGCTGGTACTCTATACTGAAATTATAAGAGGTGCTGGTAGTCTGTACCTATTAGTACAGCCAACTTCTAGCACTAGCAGCATTAACTGTGAAGATGGTGCATAATGACAGACTCCAAAAGGACTAAATGTAATGTGCTTTAAGTGCTGTTAGTTTGGAACTAATCACATAATTTTCATTTTTGAGTAATGCTTTATTATGTGTTGTCTAATATTGATATTTTGCACAGTCTATGTTTATTTCATAACCATACAGAGTTTATAAGTTCTTCCCATGGTTACCCTATGTTGGAAAGAATCACTCAAAGGGTTTCCATTCACACATTTCATGAGAGGAATAAAACAAATGAACCATTATCTGTACAGAAATATAAAAAACAGTAACATTTTACTTTAGGTACTGCAAAAATGCATCTATTACTCATTTATGTGACAAGACCTTACCAAACACTTCCTTGGGTCTTCATAACAGCAATGTGACCTACTAAGAAAACTTTATTTTAGTGTGGTCTGAGGTGGCTTCACTGAGACACATTTCTCTTGAAATTACATATTTAGTATATGATCAGTGGATCCTTCATATTAGCAAGTGATTTTCCAATTATCTCAATATGCCACATTGCACAGAGATGAATAACCTATCTAAAGATGTTTTATAAGTGTTACAAAGACCGAAAGAAGCCTTTGATAAGGTCTTATTAGACAAGAGTAAATGGGTAATACATATATTTTTGCAGTACCTAATTTAAAGTGTTGCTTAAACAATAATTGGAGCCTAAAAAATATTGTATAATAACATTCTGATTGTTACTTGGGAAATAAGCATACTTCTTCATACCTATATTATAGCACTCTACCTATTCTTTCTCCATACTATCAAGCTCTTCTCCTGCTCCCTTCCAGAATCTTGGCCAAGTAAGCATTAGCAGAATACACACCTTTTTCCTCCCATATTGATTCCCTTTCATAGTTTTAAGAGAGTGCCCTCTGGTATACCCAGGGTGCCTGAAAATGTATTGCCTTTTTCTGCATTGGTTCCATCTATCCATCCGTCCCCACATGGTTGCTCATTTTTATGGCAGTTTTCGAAGATTGGCATTCTTTCCCCTAGTCTGACAGTCATAGTAATGCAGTAAATGATTGGAGGACAAGTACAGCAGTAAACTTACCTGCTGATAGCATTTTGGCCCCAGAACAGTTCAAACAGAGCTACTGTATATTCCTCCAGTCCACTAGTAGAAAACATCAGTATTCTGCTGCTATACTTCTGGTTCCCGCAGAGGCTGTTGGGAAATGTAGTGTTTGTGAGAGTCTCCATGGAAACAGAGGTGAATCAGAAGTGATTCCCATTGGAATGAAGTGGCACCAGAGGCACTCCTAGGTTTCAGATGATCTTGGAGTTGGGAGACGAGCTGAGGCAGGGGCAGAGGATTGTCTGGCAAGAATGGGGAAGACTATGGCTATTTGTAAAAAAGAAAATAGAAAGGAGAGAAAAATATATATATTTTGTTATAGAGTCTTGGAAAGTGTAGGTAGGCCTGTGGGGGCATAGTCTTTATTCTTTCTTTTCTTCTTTAATTTTTGGATTATGTTCATTCTTTCTGTTTATACGCTATTGTGTGTTTTATTGTAAATAAACATTTTTTCTTATTACTTACCTGGACTGTGCTGATGTTTTCTGGATATGGAGTCTGTGTCAGATCGAGTGCCCTCTTCTGGTGACACCTCTATAATCTTTGTTGTCTGTACAGTTTTCTAGAAGGATTTTCATTTGCCAAAACAACATGACCTTACTCAAAACCACTTAAATTGAGCCTATTCTGGAGTTCTGCACTTTTTGGTCAAGCCTGTCACAACAAGTAATAATCATGATTACACCCAAAGTTGGGATGGGAAAATATTAACTTTAGGGTTGGGATAAGAGAATCTTAATGTTAGGGTCGGGAGAATATTAGCCTTAGGGTTAGGAGAAAAGTGTGTTAACTTTAGGGTTGGGAGAAGAGAACTGTGCTCAAGTTAAGGGTTGAGAATCAACTGATGTTAAGTTTAGGGTTTGGTTTGGGGGGGAGCCCATCCATTCCTGTGTCCCCTATAACTAATTCTTGCCAGTTTTCCCATGCTTGGAATAATCATGTTTTATCAGAGTGATGATCAAGAGTGACTTACAAGAAGGGTAACGACGTGGGACTAGAAACCACAGACATTCATAAATAAATTAGCCATTGCATATAAAGTATTTCAACATACTCTTGTTTATTCAATTTGCTATGAAAATAAAGTACTATATTTAAAAATGTGCCAGAAACTGATATCTTTTAATATACAGCACATTGTTGTGATAGATAATTAAATGCTATCCCTACATAACCTAACATAGGTTATTCACATGAGAATAATTTTGTAATCAAAATTTGAAAATGAATAACTAATTAATTGTAATCAGTATTTGTAACTGAATAATTCATTGTAAGTTCCTTTATGAGTGGGTCACATACTAAATAAACATTGAATGCTTTCAAAATCATATTTTAACTTCAAATACAGAAAATCAAGATTTGTCTTTGGTATCTCTTGGGAGGCTCAAAACTCTGTAGTATGTTTTATATTGTAAAACATTTAACATGCAAGATGTTAACAGTGCAGCGATGGTATCAGTATGTATGTACAGCACACAAAGACGATAGTCAGCCGCAGTTTTAAAGTTCTTTAACTCAGCCTGTTTGCCATGAGTACAAGAACTGGGGTTTGATTCCAGCCTCTAAGGGCCAAAACCAATCTTGATTCCAAATACCATTCTTGCTGTGCTGTTGCCTTATGTTGAAGTAAAGCTTACATCAAACCTCTGGTGGCAAAATATTATTGTGGGTCTGACTTCTTCAGGTTTCAGTTGTTCCTGAGACTACATCAAACTTCTCAATTGCAGATACTGTTTTACATACAACCAATCAGCTTTAAAGGTAGCCTTCAACATCACGGAGCACAGTCAGTGTGCACATTCTTTAATAACTGTCTAAAAATATCTGCTTACATTTGAAATTTAAATCATTGCAGATTTTTCTCTTCTAGGAATGGAGGATTTTGTATGAGTTTTCTTCAATCACAAAGAAAGAGCTTTTTTTTTCTAAGTGGGAATTTTGCATGGCATTGTGCACTTGCTGCTTTAAAATGTCAGAAAGCTGATTGATTGAGGGTAAATGACTGTCTAGCAGTGACAACTGTGATGTGGTTCCAGGAACAATAGAAACCTGAGGAAATCAGATCAAGCAATTGTTACAATAATCTCTGATGCTTCCAAAGTACAATGAACCATTCATATACTGTTATGGGAGTGCATCTTTAAAAATGTATTTTGTTAGGAGTTTCAGTCAAATCTTTTTTTTATGTGAAAATATTGAGTGTGTGGCCTGCTGTGCCTTATTCACTTCGTTTCTGATTTTTTTTAGTGTACTATGACTATTGTACTAATATTTAATTTGCACTTTTGGTTGTGTTTCCGTGACACCTTTTTGTGAGTCCATTGCCTAAACCCTATCCTCTGTTGCAGGTGGGTGTGGGTTCATGCATAGTGGTGCCAGATATCATCATCGCGACAGCATAAATACCAGCACAGTGCTCTAGCATGAATCCATGATTGGATTTCATGACAAAAATTCTTTCCATGAGCACCTTTCCATGCGTGTTTTGAATCCTGGCATTTCTTTATTACTTCGGTCTTTAGTTTACAATTTGTTTTTTGTGTTTCAGTTATATTGACTCTCGGTTACAACACTTTTTCTGTACTCGACTTTGATTCATTTTCTGATCTTATGGGCTCTGTATTTTCTCACTGTTCAGTACATGTATTAATGGACTACTGTTCAGTAATGTGGGATTCATCTCCTCTAGTTTTTATCAGAAAATGAAATACGAGGGGCAGTCAAAAAGTTCCCAGAAATTGTGATATAGCAGGAAAGTGAGAAATCAGATTACGCACTCATTGTTGTGGAAGGGAGCGCAGCAGTTATGGTAACAGCAGGTCTGGATTGGTTTTGGCATGTAGTATTGTTTCAATTACCATTTGAGTCAGACATGTGCATAGTCATTTGGTGCAACGTCACAATTCGAACAATGTGCTAAGATCAAGTTCATGTGCAAATTGGGGAAATCAGCTGCAGATACACTAGCAGGACTTGCATAAAGCAGTTACATAAAGCACTGAAAATCAACAGAATAGTGTAATTCAGTGTCTGCCAACCTTTTTGGTGCTGCTACCCACCTTTTTACATATAAGTGTCTTCATAATCCACCAATTGGGAAGTTCCTGCTGGCAAATTGAGTGCCCAATCACAACCCACTACCAATATAAATAGCAACTCACGACCCACCGGCACCACTTATGACCCAAAAGTGGGGCACAATGCAGTGGATGAGAAACATTGGTGTAATAAACAGAACCAATAGAAAAAATATACCCCCTAACTGGCACCCACTCACCCCAGAGAGACAAAGAGACAGATGGAAACTATAGGAGTCACGAGAAGAGCCTCTGCCAATCAAGAAAGGAACGTATAGAATGAATGAGAAATCTTTCCTTATCTCCAGGAAGTGGTAATTTTAAAATATACTGCAGTACTAGTGAATGAAGTAATACATTGATTAGGGAAAATGGCAGAGATATATTTTTGGAACAACACTGAGAGCAGTCAACCTATACAGAGAAGTGTTAAATAAACTGATCGCTCTAAAAGAGCCAGAGCATTATAGAAAGTGTGAAAAAATGTTAAAAGATGTATGCAGGGCCGGTGCCACCATTAAGGCAAATTAGGCATTCACCTAGGGTGCAGATCATAATGGAGGGAAAAACCCAGCTGCACGAGTTAGCTACCAAACAGTCGGTTGGTGCACTACTAAGCTTGGCCTAGGGTGCAAAATTACCAAGCATCAACACTGGATGTATAAATCAATGGGGAGTATTTGGAAATATGGAAAAGATGGAAAGAGATAGTGTAATTTAAAGAGAATGAAATAGTATACATTCAAGAAATCAGAGATGGTCTGCAAGCTAGTAGCACACAAAGAACTAACAAACAAGTAAAAGTTATTGCAAGGCAAGTGGTGAAAGAAGTGCAAACAACACGAGTGACCTATTTAAGAGAAGCGTGCAGAGAACAAGAAAATGTATTAAATGTGCATTGGGGGTGTAAAATGGCAAGAAAATATGGAAAAAGATGTAAAATAAATGGAAGAAATGATTCAACAGGCATAATATAATGAGAGATATGGTGTTATATATGATAATTACCTTGAAACAGGTTAGAACTAAACAATAATAGTGAAAACTATAGGAAAAGAAGAGTTATGTCAAAGCAAGAAACTGTCATAATGTGTTTTTTTTTATTTTTATTTAACTGTTCCTTAGCATCGAAAATATTTGAGATTTGAGATCAAGGAATCTAGTGTTTGTATTTATCTTTTCGTTTTTAGAAATCATTCATGTTCTCCTGCAGCACCATCTTGTTTTCCCCCAAGAATGGTGCCAAATGGAAGACTAGTTTCCTAGGACACAAGGCTATATTTCTGGCAGATGATTGTCTGGGGTTCCACATCATGACATTACTAGCGTGTAATTGTAAAAAGCCGGTGCTACATGTACCTAATGCAGCAAACATTAGACTCCTGAAAGTATTTGAATTAATAATTTTTGATTTTCTGGTTATAATATTTTTTTTAGACCTCTGATTATGGTTTTGTCTCATGTTTTGTGGCTCTGGTTACTTGTACCCTATTTTGACCTATGATTTATGGCTCTGTTTTCTGACCAAGATTCTGGCTACATGTACTGAGCTTTGTTATGTAATTCTTGTCTTCCCAGTTACAACCCCTGAATGTGTCCTGACTGAATCATCTCCTGATTCAGCTTTGTCTCTAAACAGCTGTCATCTTGCTCAAGAAGTACAGAAACAAAATTATACAACATAAAACGGTAATACCAACTAATAGAAATTCTTAGGACTATATAGGCAAGTCAAAAGAATCCATGATAAGACAGAAGAAAAAATGTAAAAAGTCAAGAGTTGTGGAATATAAAAGACAAAGAGCTAAAGAATTGGTTAAATGGAGGAAACAAGCAGAAAGTCTCAGATTTGAAATCACAGAAGTCAAAGAGTTGTGTCAAAATAAGTGTGGAAAAGTGGTATAAATGGTGGAAGCATCAAAACTATAAAATATGACTATGTTACAAATGATAACAGTGTAGAAGATTACTTTAAAAAGGTAAACGTTATAAATACATGGATACTGTGGTGTGAAAAGGACAGCAGACTTAAAATAATCATGGAAGCTATTTGATTATCAATGACAAAGCCATATAGAGTAAAATGAAGTTGTGTCTTAATATTAATGTTGATTCTTAAGTGAAGAATGTTAGACAAGAGAGGAATGCACAAACAAAAAGGATTAACCCCAACTCAACCCTTACCTAACAGGATCGCTTTATTCTAAGTCTGAACTGTGAACCTGGCTTAGCAATTGACCCTCGTGACAAAAAGTTCTAAAGGTAAGGTATTATAAAAAGAAGATTTCCAAGTGAGGCAAACAGAATGTTTCTAGTGTCACCAGAGCGCTACCAGACAAGATGAGAAGTTTAACAAAGCAACGCTTGAGGGGACAGACAGATATGGAGATGGATAAGTGAAGAGAGGGAGTCAGCAACATAGGATTAAAGAGATGTTGTGGGGGGCAGCCCCAGAACATCTGGAGGGAGGATTCCAAGAGTGTTGAGAAGGCAACTGGGGACAAGGTCCACTAGACGAAAGAATATATATAATTGATGTATGATTTTAAATGGTGTGTGCTGGAGGTCAGGATTTTCTGAAGAATTGTTCTGCGCTTTGCAAAAAGTAGTTCCAGCACAACAGTTGACTTTTATGGAGATCTTAAAGCAACCTAAAAATAGCAGGGAGGAATTTGAGAGAAGCATTAATAAGTAATGAATACAAAAAGGATAATTTCCTGAATTTAGAAAAGAAGGCTGTGGCAAAAGAGAAAAGGGTATGGTGGGGAAGGGTGGACGATAATGTGACTCACATGTCCTATGGGCCAACTATAGCTGAAGGTAATAAAGAAGAAGGAGGGAATCAAATATCTGATCCTGATAGCTTGGAATAACTTGATCCTTCCATCATCAAAGCATCACAGAGTGTGTGAATACCCTGTATAAACCATAGGGGGAAAGAGATGGGGCAACATCTGATATTAAAAGTAGTGTTGTGGAAAAACTTGAAACCTCTATGACTATTACATACAGTAATTCTACTTATTTCAAGAGTAAATAGTTGAAAATGTATTAAGAAAACTCGGTAGAGGTTCTAGTTCTTTGTATTTTCAAAATGAAGAACACCTAAATTATTTAAGAAAAGAGCGGTTTTATACCTGTTGCTGCATATATAGACGTGAAGCTTCTTATCTATCTAGATTTGAGGATGTGGAATACAGGTAAGAAATTATTTGTTTGAAAAGAGAGGCAAGGCATTTCTTTACTTTTAAAATTGTCATCTCCTTCTCACCCTATATAAGGAGTTCCCTTTTCCCCACTCTTTTCTTTTTATTTAAAGGGTCTTCTAATATCATCTGGTGGCAGATGGTTTTTGGACCAAACATCACAAGTAAGTAAAGAGAAGAAGAAGAAAGCCCCCAAAGTAGGTCAATACTGTCAAGTGTAATATTAACATTCATTTTATGTAAGCAAGTAGTGATTTAGTATTTCAAAAATTAGCTCTTATCAATGATGAAAAAGGAATTTGAAATTAACTGCAAGGTAAATGTGTATACATCTTTGAAGATATTGTGCCAAGCATCAATAGGCAGTAGCTGTGAAATATTTATTTGTTATTATGGAGAAACACATTTAAAGTTGTTTATCACAAGAATTTTTTTGTGCAAATCCATTCAACCCTAATTCTGTAACTGATTAAGCAAACTTTTAATAAACATGTAGCACTCTGCATGTGTTGCACCTTACTATTTCTTTCTTAATATTGCTCATGTTTTGACTTTGCCCTCATTCTTTTAACTACCTATTTTCTTTTTTTCTTTAACTTATGGTTTTACCTGACTCTTGACTTAGAGGTTTTAGGCTTTTACTATTTTATTTTCTATTTTCAAATAGTGGGCTAAGGACCCCATTTTTTAATTCTACTATTTTTTCATGCTTTCCCTCTGTCTGACTTGCTTCTTTAAATCCACATTTGCACCCGTGGCTTTCTTGTTTCCTGCATGGCAAAGCCTTCCATGACTGTTTATCCTTCAAAAGCTCAATGGGCACAATGACAATGGAGATGAAGTGCCAGTGCAAGTTAATGATTTGGAACATGGATGCCTACATATTTACAGATTAAGAAAGTGTGTATGACTACCTTAGTAATATTAGCTCTCCGAGGTTACTGATGTTTTGAAAATCTGTTACTTTAGCTGAGAAACAGGCATTAATCAACACACAGATAGATACAACATGATCAGAAAGACGACTTCATATGAAGTGACTCCTCTTAAATGAAAGTAGTAAAGAGGTAATCATTCTGGTTCACTGAAGCAACATGTTCTTTTAAATTAGAATGCCACAAACTAGACTGCTCTTTGAAAACAGCAAAATTACAGCTTTACTTCTCTGCTTCGACTAATAGCATTAAGTGGTAAAGAAAATGTCCTTTATGTAGCTAACTCTGTCTGTTGATCTGAGCTTATAGACTAAAACATAAAAACCTTTGATTTTGATTCAACGTAATAGCTAAGCTGATCCAATCAGCGGTTACACATGGCAGGTAAAATGAAATGTCATACCAGGTTGTTGTGCAAAAACTGACAAGAAGTCTTAACCGAGAAGTCATCTCAGCTTGGCCAAACTGCTTAAAAATTAGGATGGCACACTCACGATGAAGCACTTACACAAAAATGCTGTAAACTGCATGTCTAAACTGTGTAATCATTTTTACAACAGGCTCAATATGAAGTGGTATTTTCATTTAGATTAATAATAATGTGTTCTGTATAATAATGCTGAAGAGAAACTGCCAAATTTCTCCAAGTACATTCCTATTAAATCAGTCAATTCTGTACTAAATAACTAGTATGCACACAAGAAATCAATCTCTCAGTAGTGTGCCTGCATGTGAAAAGAATCTGACTGAGTCGAAACTCAAATGAAAACTTTTCTGAGTTTCCAGTAAAGATTCCTATAAGTGTCATCATTTCTTCAGAATCATGAAAGAATGAATTGACGTGTGGATATACAGTGCTGTAACAGAAATTGAACTGCGCCCTGAAACAATATTTATCAAGCTATAATATATTTTACCATGGTGTAGGAAATGAAAAGCAGTTCAGAGCTTTGGAATTGGATACCCAGCTAAGATTTCCATAAATGAAGTGTGCCAAATCAGTAAAAAAAATAGAAAGAAATCATTGTTGCTTTTGTTGAAATTACAGTACAAAGGAAAACCTGACAATATTAAGGGGTGTATAGAATTCCTATTCAGAGTTGTGAATGTTCTGCTGAGTAAAATAAAATAAATGTGATTGTTGTTTATAAGCATTTTTTATGGAGATACTAAAAACTGTTCGATGTTTTGGGGTAATGTGAAATATGACAATAAAAGATTCCTTGCTGTTTATTTATCTCTCAAAAATACTACTGTGATTCAATGTTGCTTAACAATAAAATGTGAAAGCTTGCAAGGTGGGTGAATATGTTTTATAGGCACTGTATATGCATGGAGTCACTCAGACAGCAAACCCTTCTCACAATAACTCTTCCCAAAAGAAATGCTGCATATTAATATTTCTTTATGGATATTCTGCTCCCATACAAAAAAATAAAAACTCTCTGACTCACCTATAGACTTTGATAACTGGCCACTGCTCTTCATCTTGAAGTGTGTACTAAATTTCATGACTTTGCTCCGGAAAGGTGTTCAGCCTATCCATCTACTACCTTATTAGCCTTTACAAAGGGATAAACTAACAACCAAGAATCACATGCAGTCTGCACGTCATGAAATTTTCAAACATCCACTCAGTACATTCTGTTAGCTAATTTATACATGAGACTTAAGACATCATAAGAAATAGGCCTTGTGTGAAGCCTGATTACCTTGCACAGGCAATAACTTTGGAAGGAACTCATTATACAGTACAGAAGATATAATTACCAGCATAGCAATCATTTCAGTAAAGCAAAAAAATGTATCATTTGATATAGTAAATGGTATAGTCAAGCTGTCAAACATTTGTCCACCATGACGTACACCATGTAACTCACAGATTGAATGCATTACTTCAGCTTTATGCATTTGCGTTATTAATTGTCTGCCATGAGTGGCAATTTGCTGCCTTTCAGTAGCCAGCGACAAACATTTCTCTAATGCCTTCATCTGAATAAATTCTTAAAAAGCATATGAAATGCCTGTAGTGATGCGTTGTTTTCTAGTTTGCCTTTCACAGCACTGGCAAATACTGTTAATAAAATATCATACTTTACCCTGCAAGCCACTGGTGAAGAGCTTCTTTCTTTGACCTCCATTGCCTTTATTGGTCAGTTTGAAGGTGTGCCCTGGGCATGTATCAATGATTTACAGGAGTATTGTGTTGGCTGTAACTGGTATGATTTCATTATTTACTGATTACTCTTACATTTTGATTTTCTGCTGTGTGCATTATTCACTGGCCATTCAAATCGTTCTTTACACAGCTTTCAGATATTGTAAATCAAAACACTGCTGCAAACGTTATTGCACAGACCAGAAAATATAAACACATATCTCCAGTTCTCAGACCTTACACTGGCTCCCAGTTAAGTTTAGAGCTCCTACTTGCCCTAAATGGCCAAGGCCCTACCTTGCTTATCTGAACTCATTACTACTTACAAATCAGAGTGCACATTAAGGTCTCAACATGCTGGCCTACGTAAGGTTCCAAAGATTAATAAATTACAAGTGGTAGGTCACTCTTTTAGTTTCAATGCCCCAAAGCTATGGAATGATCTGCCTGCTAAGGTTAAAGAGGTCCCATCAGTCTCTGCTTTTAAATCCAGGATGAGAACATACCCTGACTAGAGTTGTCCATACTGCATCCCTGTTGGTTAGTCATTTATGCAGAAATATAATTAATACAATATTTATAAACCATTACTAACCCTCCTCTATTTGGTTTCCTTTCACAGTACCTTCACGTGGCACTTGGCACCACTGCTCTACTACCAGGCTGCACTCTTGTGTTTGCAAAAAGGAGCATTGGACTTGTTGGATGGAAAGATTCTGTCATCAGATTGGACATCTCAGCACAGACTTCAGAACAGAATGCCACTGCAGGGGTAGGCGGCCAGTTGGCTGAGGTCTCCAATACTGTGATTGTGTCTCAGTTTGTTTTTGACTCTCTCTTTTACAATTTTAATCTCCTCCATTGTCAACTTGCCATAGTTTAACAGTTAAATACTGGACACTGTCACACATGTGCGATTGGGAGGCAGCTAAAGGGCCTGAATAATAGTAGTTCCACGCCAGACCAGGGGGTGGCAAGGTGCACTGACTTTCTCTCTCAATACTCTGCTGACCATCCATGGGAAATCCTGCACGGTTCTGAAGACGTCACTTCCGGTTTCAGCCCCACTGATGACGTTATTTCCCAGCTCCGGCGCCAATGACGATGTCACTTCCAGTTCCGAGCCCACTGAATGTGTTATTTCTGGTCCAGGTGACATCACTTCTGGTTCCAGTCCTGATGACATCACTTCCTGTCGTGGCCTTTAATCATGCTTAAGATAAGTTCTGTTTTGGACAAGCTAATTTACTCATTTGCAGCCAGGGCACAGTATACGGGTGGCTGCCCTAAACCTTTTTGATGGCTTTCAACTCTTCACATATTGTCGGTTTCCATTTATTTTTAATCAGTTTTTAGCTTGTTCTCTGAGTGTTTTAACTAATCTGTATTTTTATGTCTACTAGTTCTGTATTTGGCTGGGATTGGCTCCAGCAGACCCCCGTGACCCTGTAGTTTGGATAATGGATGGATGGATAATCCATACTTGTATTTTACTTGAGAATTTGTTTGCAGCACTCTGCACCTGCACAGTGCAGTGAACAGCACTATAAAAAAATGAGTTCTACTGTATTGTACAGTAATAGCTGTATTTGTAAATAAGGCTTGTTTTTTTAATCTCTCAGTAAGTCATTTAACTTGCCAATGCTCCACCTTTTCTAGACATATAAACTATTTTTTTGTGCACTACTAATTTGAAAGATATTTGGCTAAAAGGAACTTCCATTCAATCACTTTCTGTTGCTGGAAGTTACAGACAGTTGGCTCTAAGAAAGTAACCTGAACAGCACATCACACGTGTGTGTCAACCCTTGCTAATTCTGGGCAAATTTGCAGTTATTGGTCAACTTAACGCACACAATTTTGGTATATAAGAAGAATCCGTTGTGAAATCCCACATAGGATCAGGTAATGGGCCCACCACACACAAACAAGAACCAGCGAGATACTAAAACTTAACTCCTTGGAGGCAGTGGCACTAACCACTGAATCACAATGCTGCCTATAATATCAGCAGTTAAATAACAATAAAAGCAAATAAAATTTAGTATAGCAAAAAAAGAGTGGAATCATTTCTGAATTTGCTGAACAGGTGAAACATTTTTCCATTATAGGAAATTTCTCTATAATTTTTGTAGAAAAGAAGCAGATGGAAGGACTGAGAGGCCATTAAATTAAAGCCTAGGGGGACAGCAGAGGATCTGGCAGAAATAAGAAAATAGGATTATGAATAAATCAGTGTTCTACGTTACACCCAAATCATATTTTAATATTTTGCATTTGGTGTGTATATAAGTTAACACTTATTTGACAATATTTATAAATCCCCATGTCTATTTCTTTACTTCTTCCGTTGGACTATTTGTTTCTGCAGACATTTTTCTGCAGTGTTTTTTGCTCAATACTCCTGAAACTGCTAATCATGGCTTAAAGAATTCGTACATCAGCAAGTATATCCAACCATCCATTGATCCTTCCATCCATTTACTGAACCTTCTTAATCCTGTTATTAAATTTTCAAAGACTTTAGAATGCAGGTTCTCCTATGATGACCAATAAATAATGAGTGACAATTACTATGCCTTTTTTAAACAATTGTCTTCTTGTCGCTTAAAATTGTTCAACTATTTAGAGATTTTATTGTGTTTAAGTACTGTTAGCAATCAGACAAAGCTGGTAGTACTTGAGAGTTTAAAGTAAGTGGCACTTAAGGCTTAAAAAACAAATTTCAATTAAGTAGGGAATTAAACAGAAACCCCGAAATTCTAAAAAATGAAAAAAAAAAAAAAATCTGGCAAAATGCATGTGTATGTGTGTGTGTAATGGGGAGTATGTGCTGTAATTGGCAGGGATGGATCTGTCAGGCATGTGCGCGTGTTTGTACCAGATTGGCAGGGAGTTCTGTGTATTGATTGGGGCTTCAATGATCTGGGTCAATGCCAGCTTGCATTTGGCACATTGCCACCAGCTTGGCTGCAAGAGCTGCCTGTTAAAGACCGCCAACGGTGTGAACAGCACTTGATTTTAACTTTGGATTTTGTATGACATTTCAGGTACTGAGGAATGAAAGATTTTTTCTTCTTTTTTTAATTTATTCTTCATATCCATTTATTGATGGTTACTTTATAACTCAACAAAGGGGCACTGAATAATCTTATGGAACAGCTGAAGAATGCCTAAATATTTAGTTTCATTTACATCAGCACTGGGTACATGCCGGTCTTTCCAGGTGGGGGTTGGCTTGATGAAATGAGCTACATCCCAAAAGATGAAAGAGCTAACCCCATATATGAATGTGCCATTCTAGAGCTAGGGCAGACAAGAAGAAGAAAAAGTTGCTAGAATAAGGTAGAAATGTAAATAATCTATGTGTAAACATTTTAATATCTAACAGTCTCGGAGATAAACTGCAGGAATAATCCTCACAAGGCTTTCTTTTTTCTTTTAGTAATGGTGCCCAGATCTCAAATAAACTGGCCTTGCCTTATAGTTTTGGTGAAAGACTTTGCTCATTTACAGCCATTGCAACAGAACAGGTCTAGTGGCCAAGGAGCATTTATACAATAAAGCAAGGGCAGGCAAGACTAAAGAAAAAAAATCTTGTCTCCTGCTGATGACTTTCTTGATATTTAAGGCACGAGTATGTTACTCAGATAGATAAAGATAAAGTAGGATTGCTACATTAAAAAAACTTAAAACCTCAAAGCTCCGCATAAGAGCTGAACACACAGAATTCTTTCTTTCATTCACAGTTGTAAATGCATGTAATACATTTTCTAAACTTCTGAGGAGTAGTTTGCTTGAAATTGGTACCAGCTTTTAAAAGACTGAACTGTAAAGGTGTTTTCACAATCACAGACCGTTTGCTTTGTTCTGAATCAGGGAATGATTTGTTAATTTGTTTCAATTTCCAGTTAGTTCCTTTTTATGTTTCACAATGCACACTTTCAAGTGAAGTAAACATAGCAATAAACATTCGTTAGGTGTTTTGTGGATTTCGTTCATTGGGCAGAAACATTTTTCTCTGGGAACAATGAGGGGGTTTACGACAGCTGTGTTTGCTCACCTCCACATTTTCCATGATTATTATTATTACTATTATTATTTTTATTTCTTTACCAAACACAGCTCAGTGAATAAAACCTCTTTTATCAAGCAAAACTACTTGAAAACGATGCTCTACTATGCATGGTACAAAAATGACATGTTTCAAATGGCTAGTGCACAAAAGAAAGAAGGTTCTGCTGAGGGCATACACTGATATGCTTCAGTTTTATGACAATAGATGTATCAGACGAGTTTAATTTAATTGTACAATGTCACATATTTATTATCCAGTAGCCAACATATAAATATAACCTCAATTATGTTTATCTTAAACAAGTAATGGCGGACTGCACAATAATGTGCTGTGAATACACTTGACTTGAACATTCCTAGTTTTCATCCTCTTTCTCTGTACATTTATCATTCGTTTGCTCAGAGGCTGATGCGCTTGCTGCTTCCTGAGCAGCTCTTCTTTTCTCCACCCTAGCGTTGCTTTTTCTCTTCTTTCATCTGCATCTTTTCACGTTAAAACTGATTAAGTCAGTGTTTGTGTTGCAATTACTCAATACGTTTTATTTAATTTTTCACTTAGACTGGCACTTAAGTCTTCAATCTGACTCAAGAATAATTTAAGATTTGAAGAGGAAGTGATGGCGAAGGTGGTTGGGAATGAGAACGGCGCCAGGATGCATACGCCACATGGCCACCCTGCTGGCCGCTGCCGGGAGTTGATTCTACAATAAAATAAAATAAAGATAAAAAGAGGAATAACCTTGGAAGTCAATCATCTCCCCAAAAGCAGATAGTAGACGTCACTTAGTATATGTGTACCAAATTTCAGGTCAGTAGGTCAAACGGTTTGCGAGCTACAGGTGATTTAAAATCCTGGACAGACAAACGGACAGCCACGGTAGCATATTATTTAAGAACATTATATGTCTACTGTCTTAACTCCTGTATATATTTGTTAATAAAGTTCATTTTGGATTGTTTAATTACTATTTACTAGATACGTCAAAGTTAAAGCGAGTGATCAGGGGGTTTTATCGTTGTGCTCATTGGGCACTGAAATTCCTTTCTCCCCCTATTTTGATTTTAAGATCGATCACCTGTGATTCTACATATGTTCAACTGCTGATTGGTAATTGTGTGACTTGTTTTATGTGAATTGTGTTACATCAGCTTGGATATGCTTATTTACTTTTACCTTTTTATTGTTTTTAATACTCCATGTGAATCCTTGATACATTGTGTGAATAAGACTGCCTAATTACTAACATCTGACGCTTAGCATGAGTACCACAGCACGCACAATTTCGCCCATAATGCACAGTACCTACTGAAGTTAGATCAGTGCAGTGTGGGATCACTTTCATACCTCATGCAAACTGCTTCAGAGTTTACTTGGTACCAGAACAAGGCCAACCTATCCTAAGGGTCTCAGTATGGTTATTTTGGGCTGCACCACCATTTGATTAGCATGTTCACATCTAACTAAACAAACAGGGCTAAGGGGAAAATCGCTTCAGATATGAGAAAGAAAAATATGTATCATTTCACTCAATTGTTTGCGCTCAGACTTCTTCCCAGATCTCCTAACTTAGTGAGTTTTTTTCTCTAACATTCTTTTACCAAAATCAGCTTTTCTGCTTTTGGTAAATTAACTGGAAGAGCCAACCGTTGTTAGTAGCATACCTTGCCATTAAGTTATCAGTGTTACTTAATGAAAAGCTTATATATAGATAGCAATTTTGCGGCATACATCCATGTTTAAAAAAATAAGACTTGAAATTTTACTAATCACAGCTACTCAGAACATATGACGTTAACAGGAGGCTATCAACTAATAACTTAATGAATTTGTGTCAGTTGGTCCTGCTGGAGAGAAACATAAACAAGGAAAGACAAACATGAACGATGTCTTGACAAACAACCTTTCTAGGTTTTATTAGTGAAAGTAAATGAATGGAACTGTAAAACATTCCAGAGTCTGATGTCGGCAGTGAAAGATGTCAGCAATATCCCAACAAAGAGTGAAAACTCCGCCACTAGCTGCACTACTTCTACCACTACTACCAAGTGTGCTGGAAAATGTACAATCATTCTACCGATTAATACTGAAGGATCGGTTAATATAATGGATTTGTTTGTTATCCATGAGCCACCAACTCAATTGTTACCAAATTTTCCAGCTTCTGTTACTTCAGGTATGGTGCACAACTTTGCAACTTATTGGTACAACAAATACTGTAACTGTGTGTGACTGGAATACAAGATATCAAAAGATGTGGCTTTGTCATTTTGATAAGGACAGATTCACACATTAATTCAGAGATTGGAAACGCACACATTGGGCATGCTCAGAACTTCACTCAGGTACTATAAAACTAACAGGATAGTACTTTGTTAATACAGAAATTACACGGAATGGCAAAAACAATACTCCGGCAGTTTGCTGTTATATAATGTTACTGGTGAAACATATACAGTAACTAATATAATTTGTGCATTTGAGCCTTGCAGTAGACTGGTATCTCATACATAGCATGAAAAAATAGTCTGTTTTACTTTCACCATTTGCAGCTAGATTTAAATTAATGTTAACAGAATCATACAAACTAGACATGCAAAAAAAAAAAACAAAAAACAAAACTGATGTCCCCATTATTAGCAAGACTTGACTTCTAAAATCTTCTTTAAAGTGAATGTATATTTAACAGTTTTCCATTTTCTGAAATCCTGGAAATGTGACTGTTGACATCACCAGGTTGTCATGCATTTCCTGGTTTTCTAAGTTCCAGGATATGATCAAAAATCTGGTGTTATTTCTTAGTGTAGTTAGTAGATCTCTGGTTACAGCTTTGTTTCTATTCTGCTCTGATTCTTTAATTTATTTTGGTTATTGGCCCTATTACAAAGTTGTTTCATGCTCTGGCTTTTCTTTACGATATCTTTATCTTTCTAATATTGACCATTGCAAGTTACATGGAACTTGATTTGTCTCCTGATTTCCCTTTTGAATTAAAAAAAAAACTGCTGCTACCTTTCACGGGCAGTTCAAGTGCAGCGTTATTGGGAGCTGTACTCTGTTCACTTATCCAATGCAGAACACTTACATGCACACCAATTTAGAGTCACCAATTAACTTGACATGGAACGTGGTGGAAGCTGTAGTACACAGTGGAAGTTCATGTAGACACTCTGTGAAAATATGAAAACAAATTTTGATCCTTGAAGTTGTGATGTAACCTCAGTAAAAACTGCTAACCTTTTTTATCAGCTCAAAAGAGAACTATATTTCAATCACTACATTACCATTTTATCCAACTGTCTTCTAATCTGGAGCCTTTACTTTTTTAATTCTGCTGGTCTGTTTGTGTTCTGATTATACTACATTACACCAATACAATATAATGGGGTGTCATTACTGTAGGGAAGCTTTACAGACTAGAGAAATGGCTATTCAAAGTCCTGTCATGTCAAAACAAAAAACGTACCGTGACAAGAAGTATGCTAGTGCAATATATGGTATAATACTTTGATAAGGGGGCACTGAAGCCTGTGTCTTTACATTCAGGCCAATAATAGCTCGAGAGTGGCAGGAGCTACTAAAGGAGTTATAAACTGTTGTCTCTAATGTTAATGTTGGACGGCCACTAACCCAGATTCAGTTGGAGTCTGGAGGTCAGAGGTTAAGGAGGAGTGCTTAGTGCAGTGCTGTGGTGGAAGATGGATTGACCACCCCCTTGACTGGACAAAATAACCTGAGTAGTTCAGGAACATTCAAAGGTCCATGTTTGTAGTTTTGTGCACATTGGCCTTCTTCAACTTAAATCAACACTTACTGTAAAACAAGAGCATCTTCTCTCAGGTCAACATATTTCTTTCATGCAGGCTCAAAGGGTTTTGCATGTTGTACACACAAGTCAGACAATCATAAAGGGTCTGGGGCACCTCGAAGGCAAACCCTGTATATTGAAATGGCGCAAATGCTCAAAAAACAGATGTTAGGCGCAAGATAGTGGAGACTTCTTCTTAATTGATGGAGTCTGTCCAAGATGGCTGATGTTTTCTGGGAGGAAGAGATGGGTTTAAGTGGAATGACCCCAGAAGTGACATCATGGTTGGCAGCATGTCAATTTTCCTTTCTGCAGAGGGGAGAGGAGAAGAGAAACTGTTACTGCCTAGCATCCTCGTGTGTTTCAGGGAGGTAATACAATCGACTAAGCACTTTGAGCTACATTTTTTTGTATGAAAATGTGCTATATAAATAAATGTTGTTGTTGTTGACCAAGCCCTTAAGTTGTTCCCCAAGCGCATGTGCGTGACAATGTGTTTGTGTAATTAACCCTAATTTCATTTTGGAATCACAGCATGATCTGTCCGTGTATGGACATTTGCAGTGGGGTAGCTGCCTGTGGCCAGCCACAAACCCATGATGTCTAGATTACAAAGGCTGTCAGAATTTTTATGCTGAGTAATAGGAGAACTCATGTGCTTGGGCACATGGGGACTGCCTGCAAGCACTGCAGGTGGAATGCTCCCTTGTGACATCAGCTGATGTCTCTCCTTCTTTCTCTCTCTCACTCATCCCTAACCTTCTGCACAGCACCACCACTACTTCACCCTTCCACACCACAACTGCTGCCGGCTATGCCAAGTGTTTTATCATGGAAGTTCCTCTTTACATTATTTTGATTCACCTACACTACATAATTATAGTTAACTGTGGTGTGTGTGTGACTGCTAAATATATCCAGTGCCAATTTTAGTGGGAATGATTGTGAAGATCTTTTCCTCTTGTACTTGTGTTTTTTCTGTGCAACAGGGCTTCCAAGGTTAAAGGCCTCTCCACACATTGAGTTTACAATGATTACATAAATGGTCCATAATCCTAAAACCACTGTGATGGTTACATTGCAAAAGCTAATTCTTTCCCCAGCCTTATTTATTTATTTATGTATTATTTATTAAGCATTTTAAAAACAACATCAAGGCTAACCAAAGTGCTGTACAATAAAACCCAACCTATAAGACACACCAAAGGGTAAAAGAAACAGAAACACATAAGAGCTGAAGAAATTCATAATAAAAAGTACACAGATAGTCAACATCTCACACTGGGTTAAAGGTCAGGAAGTAAAAGTGTGTTTTTAAATAAGATTTAAAGACAGCAAGTGAAGGAGTCTGTCTAACATGAAATGGCACATTGTTCCAGTTTTGGAGCTGAAAGTGAAAAAGCCTGATCGCCTCTAAGTTTGCATTGTGTCTTAGGAACAAGTAAAAGCAACTGGTCTGGTGACCTGAGAGAGTGAAACGGTACAAAAGGGTGCAGCTGTTCTGACAGATAAAATGGGGGCACAACCAATAAAGGATTTAAAAACAAATACAAGGATCTTAAAATGGATTCGAAAACGAACTGGAAGCCAGTGAAGGGAAGCCAAAATTGGGGTAGTGTGCTCATGCTTGCTTGTACCAGTTAAAAATCGAGCAGCGGCATTTTGCACCAGCTGTAGGTGAGCAATGGAGGCCTGGCTAATTCCAAAAAGAAACGCATTGCAGTAGTCTAGATGAAAGGTTATAAAAGCACATATCTCCATGCTAATCTTAATTACCCCAGCCTAATAAATAAGTGGTTTCACATTATAAAAAATTATAACTGAAATGTCTAGCAGTCTGTTATTTTTTCACATTCTATTAAATAAAAGATTTAGAGTTTAAATCAATACCTTGTTTTTAACTCAAATATCAATTAAAAGCTGCCAGCACATGAGTTTGTTTAAAAACTTATTTAAACAATTTGTAGTGGAGGTGCTGCACGCAAAGCTCAGCTACCATCACAAGGAAGCACTGCACTTACGAGAATGGAAGATCTTCTATTGCTCTCACTATAGAGAAACTACTTCTGATGGCCTTTGTAATCCAGATTCACGGCTCACCACTGGTAGTTACAACAGTGCACAGTGTGCAACCTGAGATGTATTATGGTCTGATTTCAGGACAAAATGTAATTTAATATATTTTCTTAAAAAACTAGGGGGCTCTGCCCCCTGCTCACTTCGCTCGCCCATCCCCGTGTTTGGTTTACCGGATATACAATTGAAAGAGATTGTTATTTTCATGGGAATTGTTACATATGCATTATTTTCACTTTTACTTTAAAAACTTTTGTAAAAACAAAACTTGTCCTTTATTTCCAGCCCCGAGCGTGGTTACATCTCTTTCTCACAGGATGTATAATGCTGCTCGCGTTGCTCACTCAGGGGGGGGGGGTGGGGCTGAACACATGCTAAGGAGATGCCGTCGGATCACCTGCTGTCTTTCTGCTGCTGGCGAGCTGCTTGTTCTGCTTGTCGCATGTCGTTGTTTTAAGAGCTGGGAGCACATGATGCGTGTCTGCCAAAAGCAATCTAACAACTGCTAGGTTAGATGTCTGTGGACTTGTTTTAAATGATGGCCTTGTCTCGCGTGACATTGTAAAAACAATACTTGTCCTTTTGTCCGGGTGTGGTAAAATGTCTTTCTCTCAGGATGTATAACCCTGCTCGGGTTGTGAAGGGAGGGCAGCATCGATCATTTTAAAGCCTGTACAGCCGCTGTCCTTTTTGCCACTTTGTGTCTTTGCTGCTTGTGCTGTGATCGCTTCTCCATGATCATAAACATACACCTGACCGAATTGTATTTTTTAAAAATTAAACTTGTCGTTGCTTTAACTGTTGCAGGACCACAGATTCTCATAGCGTATGGTCCATTATTGTGTAAATCTACGTGTTGTGCATTGAATGATGCGAAGGCGAAAAGATTTTATTTTCTGCTCTTTGCCTTTTATTTCTGACCTTGCTTTGTCCTGCTATTTTTTCAATTACACCTGGTCCTGATGATTAATTTCCTTTTGTTTGCACTAATGCGATCTTTACTATCTTTTTTTTGATACTGTAGCGACTGACGTAATAAAGTGTCACAAAAGTTTTACTTGAACAATTGCCGACTTTGTAACCCCAAACACAACTTTCTAGGACCCTCTCCAACCCCTCAACCCCCCCTTATCGCATCAATCAATACCCCGCTATCAGCCTTCCGTGCCGTACTCCAGCCTCCCTCAGTGACCTAACAGTCACTTAAAATAAAAAAGGCTTCAACCTGGCTGGGACGCTACAATACTTTTGAATTTTACTGCTTTCATATTCTTTACCTTTCTCTGCATGTATATTGCGCCATCGTTTGGTTGAGCCTTTCGAATTCCAATGCTTTCATAATCTGTTATCTGCCTTTTTATCTCTCCAACGCTTTTTGGTCTCTTTTCTCCACGCTGCTCCTTCTGCTTTGCATAGTCGTTGTCGTTTCATCTAGAACATATTGTCCTTATACGCTTTATATGTGCTGAGATATGTGCACGCAGGATCTGCGTGTGCTCCGTGCCTTTACAGGACTGACTGTTTTCCTGGCTGTGCTCTGTTATTTGATATTGTTTGCGTCTCATGGGTCTTTTAAGCGTCTTCTGAGAAGATCACGTCTCATCACCATGCTTTTCCTTTCCAGGATTTTTTTTATAATAGAGAGAAATCCAGGTTATGGTGATTACTGGCTGGATCATCAGACTTAGTCTTTATTGTGAGTTGTCTCCACGTCAATCAGGTTTACTTGAACATTTGCTATAAAAGTCATTTTTTCAATCATCATGCCACAAGAAAGGAAGTATCCATCCATCCATTATCCCTATATCCCAACTACAGGGTCACGGGGGTCTGTTGGAGCCAATCCCAGCCAACACAGGGCGCAGAAAGGAAGTATCTTTTCCTAAATTCAAACAAAGCATTTTGCATGCTTTTTCATGCACTTCCAGGATTATGATGTCTGTGGCTGTGTTTAAAGCTAATTGGCCGAAGGGAAATAACTGTCACACCAACCCACATGCTGTTCTAGGAACAATGGAAAACTGATATCAAATTGTCAATATCAGATTTTCTCCAGGCCTTCAGGGAACCAAGCTCAAAGCGGGATCATTGAGAAAGCAGGCACAGTTGAATTATAGCTTTTTTAAAAACGTAAAGAGTTCTTTCCATTATCTAGTATTCAGGATTCTTGAAACAGACTAGTTGTGGCTCAGGGAGGCAATGTTTTAATTGGTAATTGAATTCTTAGTGTGAGCACACTTGTGATCTGACAGATCAGTGTATGAAATTTAGTTGTTACGTCAGTGGTTTTATTGATTTGAGTGGCAGAGACAAGTGGCTCAAATCAGTTGCCTTAACTGCCAAAATAAAAGTCAACTACTAATTCAAAAAAAAAAAAAAGCTTCTACCCATTTTCTTCTCACTGACGTCAGAAGTCATGCATCAGAAATGGGATTGGTACATTTAGTTTATTTTACTTCAAAGAAAGTGAAAATAAAGATCGTCTACTTTAGGGAAAACTGTTCCATCTGTTAGCACTTCCTCAATGAAATGCAGCATAAAACTTTCCTCTTTGAGGCATGGCTTCCGCTAGATCTTGTTTATTGCATCGTCACTGACTCTGCCTTAAGTGTCTGTTTCAGTCCCTGTTCTCTGAGTAATGCTCTGTTCAAGTGAGTGTCTAAACTTATATGCCCATCACAAATTGAATTCTTGGCAAAGCCTGTAAATAGGTGAGTGTAAAATACTTGGAGCAATTTGCACACTTTCTGTGTTTTGTGGATTTGAAAGCAGAAGACATTTCTTTGACTGGATGTAGAACACGGGTGTCGAACTAAAGTCCTGGAGGGCCGCAGTGGCTTCAAGTTTTCAATCTAACCGTCTTCTTCATTTGTGCCCAGTTTTTGCTGCTAATTAACTTCTTTTGCCTTAGTTTTAATTAACTTGACTCAGACCCCATAGTTGTCTCTTTTTCTTTAATCAACAGCCAAATAATAATGAGACACAAAACAAGCCACCACCTGACCAGCTCACCTTTGTCCATCACACGATATCTGAAAATAGAGAAAGGTGAAGGTCTTGGTAAGGTCAATCTCTTAGGTCACCAAACACTTTGATGGTGTTTTTAGAAAATTAGAACAATAAATGTTTTAGAAATGTCTGCTGTGGCAGAATGAGAGCAGCAACAAGCCATGGAATTAAATAACAGATTTAATTAACAGCAAAAATCAACTTCTCATTAAGAAACTGGTTGGAGTGAAATTGGCTGGAGTTGGAAGCCCCTCTTTAGCTGGTCATCTGTTGCCTCGTTTCACATCTCATTTATGTCGGCTGCCATTTAATTAAGAAAGGAATAAATTAAGAGGATTGAATCCTTAAAAACAGGTCTTTTAAAATAAAGTGAAAAGGAGTTCATTAGCAGTAAAAACTGGTCACTGATTAGGAAAAGAGTTAGAATGCAAACTTGCAGCTACTGTGACCCTCCAGGCCCAGAGTTCGACACCCCTGATGTACAATAATACATCAGTTTTGGTGAATATTCAAATAAATTTCAACTAAAGTCTATATGCTTTGGCAACTTTAGTATCTTTAGATAAACTTTGTAAATAACTGGATCATAGCTTTTTAGAAAAAACATTTAAAATATTTTCTTTTTTTGTTTTCCTTACTTGCCTTTGCCTGTTCAGGACTGCTATGAAATGAAATGAAAGAGCGAACTTTGGACAATAAGCAAGCTCCCCACAGCTGCTCTAGACGTACTGTATTTTTGAAACAGAAGGCCTGCAGAATGGCACAGTTGCATTTTGGGTTTATATGTTGTTCTGTCCTTTGGTATATCCATCCATCCATTATCCAACCCGCTGAATCCGAGCACAGGGTCACGGGGGTCTGCTGGAGCCAATCCCAGCCAACACAGGGCACAAGGCAGGAACCAATCCCGGGCAGGGTGCCAACCCACCGCAGGACACACACAAACACACCAAGCACACACTAGGGCCAATTTAGAATCGCCAATCCACCTAACCTGTAAGTCTTTGGACTGTGGGAGGAAACCGGAGCGCCCAGAGGAAACCCACGCAGACACAGCGAGAACATGCAAACTCCACGCAGGGAGGACCCGGGAAGCGAACCCGGGTCTCCTTACTGCAAGGCAGCAGTGCTACCTCTGCACAACCGTGCCGCCCTCCTTTGGTATATTTTACTTTTAGTTTTTAAGAAAGATTTATCTTCTGTTAGAAAACCTTGTTAATTTTTGAAGTGTTTTATACATTATCATTTATCAGTCTCATTACTTGAATTATATTGAATCCCGTCCAACCCTCTACCCTAATCTGTCAGTCTCAGTATGGCATCCGTAAACTTTTCATCTTGTCATCTTCAGATGAAAGAAGAAAGTTGAACACCTTGTAAATCTGGAAAAAGAATTTATGACAGCAAATGCACATGTAAGTATCCATGACTTGTCCTTCTCAAAAAAGTGAAATTACTGTAGAAGCAAAGATGCATCAGGAAAAGCCCATTTTAAAAAATCATTTGGACAAAACAGAACACCTGTTTTATTAAAGTTTTTATGATGTTGGTCATGGAACATATTATGAAGGATGTTCAAAAAAGTTCCGTACTTTTAAATTTTCATTGGAAACGGTGAAGGCGGGAGAAGTAATAATTGGTCATGTCTGAGAGTGTCATGTGACTAGTTCTGTCTAGAAAGCTGACTGCCTGTGCAGTTTAGTATAAGAGTTGTCATCCTGTGGTGAAGATGGCTACGAAACTTATAAATTGCACTAAAGAGGAACAACGTTCTGTCATACGCTTTTGTGGGCAGAAGGTGTTCATCTCCGCATGTGTGCTCAGTATGGGGATAAAGTTCTCTCTTGTAGAGTAGTCTATGAGTGGATTGAAATGTTTGAAAATGTCCGTACTAGTGTGTTGGATGCAGAGCACTCCAGATGTCCAACTACAGCCACATTCACGAGGAACGAAGAAAGAACCCTGAAGTGAAATCAGCCGTGCATCAGTGGCTACATGCTGAACCAAAAACATTTTTTGCTGATAGCATTAAAAACTTAGTATGATTCTGGGAAAATTGCATTGCAAAGGAAGGTGACTATTTAGAAAAGTGATGTAATTTGTTTTTGAAATTCCAGATACTCATAAATAGAGTTAAAAAAAGTGTGAAAACTTTTTGAACATCCTTCGTATTTAGTGCTCCATAAATGTTAGTTTGGATACTGCTCTAGTTATGGGCATTGTGGAGTTTTCACTGGAAACTGTGGCCTTGATATTTCAGAAACGGTACATGTCCCTTTGGTTAACTGTGTGCTTTAAATTGGCCCAGTATGAATTAACGAGTGAAGGTGTGAGTGTGTGTGCATGTGTGCATGAGACGTGATGGATTGACATTCTGGTCATAAATGAGTCAGTCTTTCAAAACTGTACTGCTGGGATATGTTGCAGTCAAAGCAACTTGCGCTCAAAAGAAGCACAATGCCTGAACTAACCAATCAAGAAATCCTGCTCCATCACAAGGCGAACCCTGGACAAGCTGGAAGCTTTTGTAGAAAAGAGGATGATAGCCAAAATTGGATATCATCATAAAAATATTTCCTCCATCAATTCCAGGAGGTGCTCTCTTGGAGCACTTTCAGCTACAGGCTCGTTCCACTGCAGTGTGCTAAGAAGCATTTCTAGGGGTCTTTACTGCCCACTGCTATCAGGCAATTTAATGCTTCCATCTGATATATTCATTAAGATTATTTCTCTTTATTTACTTATTGATTGATTGATTGGCTGTATTATCTGTACTGTGAATCTGTATCCTTGTTTTTTATGCTTCTGTTATGCTTCTGCTGCTGTGGGCATCTGAATTTCCCCATGAGGTTAATAAAGTTTACCTAATCTAATCCTATCTAATCTAAAACAGAAAAGTTCGGAAACTCTTCTTGATCAAGCTGCCATGGCAGCTATTTGTTTTGCATCCTAAATGCATACTTTGTCCATTGAATACGGTCTGACATTATTGAGTGGCTTTTTTCAAATTTTTTGAGTAGATATGTGCAGTAATCAGTCATGTCATCTTTCAAGGCTATTGCCCTAGTAAACCGTATCCAGTTGAAAGGCTAATTACGGTTTATAATTGGTTAAGACTTATGCCAGCCCTACCCAATATAAATCTGACTATCCCTTACTATCAAAGTAAGGTTATCATCTCATAGATTCAGGTTATAATCAATAGAAATTTCTAACACTCTCCAAATATTTTTTTAAATGCATTTCCGCTTAGAAAGGTCATAAGCCCTTTACCAACCTAGAAGAATATATTAGATCTAAAGGCCTCTTTTGCCTTGCCTAAGGTGAGGGAAAATGAGGAGAAGAAAGATGGAAACCGCTCTTCTCTAGTAAGACCATTGGAGACTAGTCACGATTTAAGAAATAATTACATTGTTTTTTGTGTTATTTTGATTTAACCAGCTGTATCATGAGCATCAACATATTGTATTCTCCTGGGCACATAAGTTGTGCAACGTGTTATGTCATAGTAATCAAGTCACAAGTAAGAAGGGGTCCAAGCTTTGCTGATAATAAAGGAAAAGCTGCTTCAAAGAACAGCATCTTTAGGCAATTTCCCAAGTTTAGAACAAGCTATTATTTATGACTTTTGGCTCGAGTTACCCCGAGAAGAAGTCTGTCAATCTCTGATTCTTAGTTTTTTGACCCTTGCTTCTGCCTGACTACTCTTTTCAGTTTCTCCTTAAATCTTTCTACTCCGTTTTCTTTTCCATCTCGATCGTTAATTTATGATTGGACGGTCATGACACTAGTCAGTTGAATCATGAATCGAGACAATTATCTGACGCACACAAGCAAGTCTTAATCACAACAGTTAGAGAAAGAGAAATGTAAAGTTCTTTTAAAGGCCGAGTTAGACCTAAACCTAATTGAAACACTGCGGCAGGACCTGAATTAAGCAGTTCATCCTCAAAGTGTGTTACTGAGCAGAGCAGTCCTGCAAGTGGTGGGCGCATGTTACTTAACGTGGAGTAATCAGGTATTGAGGTCAATTCGAGAAAATGTTATAAATATCACAATGTCGTGTTTTTTGTTCACTTACAGCCCACTTTCACCTAATATTGGATTTTGGTTAGCAATATGATCACAGTCACCGTGAAAAATAATTATAAATCAAATTGGCTGGGTCCTTTTTTATAGCCCTTTATTCATAAAGTCACAGGTGTATGGTAGCTGTAAAAATAACACAATATCAATGGCTTCTTTATTCCCCTCTTTAAAAAATTGGAAAAAAAACTGAACAGAAACATTTTGAATGAATGATTCATATTGACTCTCTATCCATATTCAAATTTTGCCACATTGTTTGAAAATACTAAATTTAATTTGTATTTTAGCTGTCCACATACAACTTTGTATATTTTATTTGATATTCAAGTCAACGATGAGTAATACGCATATATATATTTAATTTTATTTTCCAGCGAGCCCTATCATAAGGTGATTTGTAAATAATAAATTATGAACCAATATTGGATATGAAAGTCGATTTCAAATCAAAGGAGACTCATACTTGGGATAGAGCTGTATGTATCTTGGAATCAAATAAGAAAAAAAAAGAATAAAGAAGTGTTGAGCGCTTTCATACAAAAAGGAATGAAGATCTGAATTTCTCTGATTTTGATAATTTCACTTGCCTTTTACAGGTTTTGGCAAAGATGGCCTGACAAGGCTGTCGTTCTAATTTTTGGAATAATGCTGTATGCTCGTTTACCACAGTCAACTGATTTTGAGGATGCCCTGCACTCTATAATGGCAATATTTTCATGCTGCCCAAATGATATAAACTGAATGGCTGTGGCTAATAAAGATGATCATTCCCGATTGGCTCAATCAGCTCAGTGTCACACATTTGCCTAGACTTGTATTCTCCTGCTCACATCAATTCTTAATGATATAAATACTTCAAAACCAAAGAAAGAGTAACCAACCTCTATAGCAGATCGAGCAGAAAAAAAAATAAAGCAGTGGATTTAAAGAAGTGTAAACTGAATTGGGGAAAAAAATAAAGAAAGACGCATGCCAGCCACCTTTCTATTTCATTGTGGGTCTGTGAGTGTGTGTGCAGTTACCGCCTTTTTAAAATCAGTGCAATAGTGTCTCCTTTGTGTAAATTAGCAAATCTAAAACGATCTCCCACTGAGAAGTAGTTAATGACTGCTGGTTGCTAAAGCTGTAGTGGATACGCAGAAACAGAAATTCTGGCAATTTACTTGTACGTCAGGAGCACAAGAGCTTCTTAGCTGCTCTTGTTATTCAGCCTTAAATTATAATTAGCTGAACACTTGATGAACTGCAGTCCCTTTATTGTTGTCAGTTTATTTGGCTATTCATACAGGGCTTTTATATAACCGAACAATTTTATAAATGAACACAGCGGAGAAGGAAGCACTCGCCATGATAAAATACCATGTATCCATATGAGCGACACAAGTAATTATAGACTACAAAACACAGCAGAGTACCATATCTCTTAGCTGCACAAAGACATTCAGGTTTCTCCTTAGTTTTTTTATAAACACTTTAACATTTAAAAAATAGATCAGGACTAGTGCCTAACACAGAATTTACCAACACTTAATTTTGCCTACCCCTATTATAAACACATATTTCTGAACATGCAGGAAGGCCACATACTGAATTACAGAAAGGTATTAAAGTATCAAATACACACATAAGTAATGTGTGCACAAGTCTATTTTTAAACCTTTGGTAAAAATGATCAGAAAAGCCGTATACAATTAAATAACTATATTTCACTCCCAGACAGCTGGGAAAATTAAAGGCTTTTATTCTAATAAAATTATTACAAAACATATACATACATATTTATATAGTCTGTACTATCATATAATAATGTTACAAGGGTTTTGCTGTTAAGACACATTTAGATGAGACACAAAAGGGGCTGAGGTGACCTACCAGAAGTGGACTACCCCTGCCACAAGTGCAAACTTGGACATTACTTTGTGATCATCAATGACTCAGGTAAAAGCATAAGGGATAGAAAGGGAAATTGTAGGTTGGAGTGGAGATCATGAGCCAATTGTTGCATTATACTGTCCGTTTAAAAGGGAGGTCCCTGCCTGGGGTGGCACAGTCAATAATGTGCTTGACAGTGTGCTGATCTCTTTACACACCATTGTGTATTAAATAGGAAATCTATCTATCTATCTATCTATCTATCTATCTATCTATCTATCTATCTATCTATCTATCTATCTATCTATCTATCTAT
>JANRMT010062856.1:68193651-68294587 GCA_026402145.1 Polypterus bichir lapradei
TTTGGTATTTGGATTTACTGGCTTCAAACCCTACTACATTTAATAGGACTGTTTTAGGTTTGCTGTTTCTAGGATTTGTTTGATTTTGGTTTTCTCCTTCTGGGTAAAACCTACTGTTGCTCCTATTTCTTGCCCTGACTTTTGTGATCCTTGTTTGGAATGTGTTGATAAATTGTTAAATATGAAGCTAACTTTGTTTTTTGTTGTCATTCAGAATAGAAGTTAATTTCTGATAATTTAGAGACTTTTCACTTAAAAAAAACAAAACATTTTTGTAGGCCAGAAGTGTTCCTTTTGAGTTTTGGGCCAAATTGCAAGTGTAAGGTCTATTGCTGGGTCTAGATCCGTACCGATGGCAGGTCTGGGTTTTGTTAGTTTTCATGTCTGCAGCCATTTTTGAACAAAAATGTCTTAAATGCTTTAATATGACAGCTCTTTACAAATGTGGAAATAAACATCCCTGAACACACAATGCATCAGATGTTGAAGTAGATAAACTACAGCAGCAGAAGACCATGCTGATTTTTACAGAGGGCAGGTCTGTTTTTTGTTAGTTTTGAAGCCTGCAGCCATTTTTGAGTTGTATTTGTGGCTGGAAACATATTACAAAGACTGTTTGCTTCCCTGGATGCTATCTGTGGAGAGCAGTGTTACTAACTAAATCTTAGCAAACATGCACTCAGAACAATATGACATTATCCTCTGCTTAATTTCACTATATTAAACAAAGAGTGTCCCACATCTCACAATATTGTACAGTATATGAGACTGGCTCTGTACTCAGTGTATCTCTTAAACAACACTTTCTGCACCCTGACTTGTTTGCGTCAGAGCTGTCTGCATGGGTGCACAAATCATGTCAAGCTGATTCCATGAACTTGATTGTGACATTAGTTTATTCCAGAGGCGGACACAGTCCACAGATCTCGATCCAATGAAGCACCCTTTGGAAGAGTTGTAATTGGAGATTCACAGTATGAATGTGTGACTGAAATGACTGCAGGAAGGGTGTGATTCCAAGCACCTCAAGGCATATGAATCATTGTGCATGAGAAATGTACAATGCTAGTGTTGACCCTTTCTATTATTTCTAGTTATGTTCTTTTTTGGCTGACTCTTATCCAAGATGACTCAAAACATTTGAGATACAATTGGTTACATTTCTTTTGTATTTCCAGTTGGTGCACAGGTAGGTCATACAGTATCAGTAGTGGGAATTGTACCTATAAACTCAAGGTTAGAAGTTTAAAATCCAAAGCCTCATAAATACACAGCAATTTGAACACATAAAAGTGTACAAATTTTTATGCGCATTTGCTACATACTCTCCTAACAGTTAATGTAAGTAAAGTATGCTCCTTCCTTTACATAAAACGGAGAGGATTCCACTGCTGCTCTTAGAAGTACATAGCTAAATACAGTGCTCTCAACTATGAGCATCTTCAAAAAAGATGTGCATGAACAAGGTATGCATAGCTCATTTAATCATATTACCTATACTCACTCACCAACACCCTGGTTGGTAAAGGCTGTAACTGAAGACAAGTTTATGTAATATCAACAACTCAGTTCCACAACCTTTTTTCACAACTCCAAGGAAGCAAGAGGAAGCCTTTGGCTGAAGCTTACTAAGGCTAACAGCATTTGTCATATAGCTCTAAGGTCTGTGTTCTTCACCAAGAGGTGTAATCAATACTTTGATTTAAGTCCACTGTACTTGAAACATCCTCTGTGTTTGTTATTCACACAATTTAGGATTACTGGCTAGAGGAAGCAGTAAAGAACATCATTCAGAAATGCTTCACAAAGCAAGAATGGAACCTTAGTCATACATGGTGCAGTACACTAAAATGCACATCTATGATGGTTATGCCAATCCAGAATCAAATGTGAGGAGGCTAAAGCTAATGCATGGTACTTTAATTGTAAAATAAAAAAAAAAATTCTGTAATCAAGTGACGGAAAACAAATCCCAAGTCATATTCATGTCACTTCCATGCACATTTTATTTTATACTATTCATAGAAACTATAAAGTGTAAGTGTAAGTCATGTCATGAGATATATCTCACAAATGAACATTTAGCTTTAGGTCCCTTGCTCTGACTTATTAAGATCAGGGTTAAGATCTGAACCCACTGTTTTCTCAGACCAGACCAGTTTGGAATCATAAGTAATTTTATTTTCCCAATTGAACTGGAGCTCCTCTTTATCTAACAGTGGAATATGCTAAAATGAACATAATTGGTTCTAGAACTTTGTTCATTCTGGCATCTGTTCATTCTAACATTCAATATATATTTTTAGGGTAACTCTGTTCCAGGCCCACAGTCTGGAGTAATGTTACTAACCAATTTGGTTACAACCATTTAAATTAGAAAAATATAATACACAATCAAAAATAAAAGTGTAAAAATAATGTAAAATTAGTTTATTTAACTTATACCCACCGTAAATGTAAAGGAGTACAGGAAGCTAATCAAAGACTTTATTAAATGGTGTGACTCAAACCACTTACACCTTAACACCAGCAAGACCAAGGAGCTGGTGGTGGATTTTAGGAGGCCCAGGCCCCTTATGGACCCTGTGATCATCAGAGGAGACTGTGTGCAGAGGGTGCAGACCTATAAATATCTGGGAGTGCAGCTGGATGATAAATTGGACTGGACTGCCAATACTGATGCTCTGTGTAAGAAAGGTCAGAGCCGACTATACTTTCTTAGAAGGTTGGCGTCCTTCAACATCTGCAATAAGATGCTGCAGATGTTCTACCAGACGGTTGTTGCAAGTGCCCTCTTCTACGCGGTGGTGTGCTGGGGAGGCAGCATAAAGATGAAAGACGCCTCATGCCTGGACAAACTTGTTAAGAAGGCAGGCTCTATTGTAGGAGTAAAGTTGGACAGTTTAACATCTGTGGCAGAGCGACGGGCATTAAGCAAACTCCTGTCAATCATGAAGAATCCACAGCATCCACTGAACAGTGTCATTTCCAGGCAGAGGAGTAGCTTCAGTGACAGACTTTTGTCACTGTCTTGCTCCACTGACAGACTGAGGAGATCATTCCTCCCCCACACTATGCGACTCTTCAGTTCCATCCCGGGGAGTAAATGCTAACATTACTCAAAGTTATTGTCTGCTTTTACATGCATTTTTATTACTATTTAATTTAATGTTGTTTTTTTTTTTTGTATCAGTATACTGCTGCTGGATTATGTGAATTTCCCCTTGGGATTAATAAAGTATCTATCTATCCATCTATCTATCTATCTAAATGTAAATTTGAAAAGCATAAAAAATCTTTCCTTAGTGAAAATTGTGAACAAACTTTCCTTAATAAAAAGCATGAAAAATCTAGATCTCCTGCCATGGGGTGATGGCATCTAACATTGCAAAGACAATTACACCGTTTCTAACTGATCACAACTTATCAGACCCCTGGGGATTTCTAAACCTAAACTCAAGAGCATATTCCTTCTACTCACCCATGCATCACTGCCACTCAAGAATTGATTATTTCTTTATAGATAACAATTTCTTGCCTACGATTAAATCTTGTAAGTACGACACTATTGTTATCACCGACCACACCTCTTTGATCATGGAGCTTAAATCACTATGCCCTACATACTCATCTTGCAGATGGAGTCTTAACCCACTTTTATTAGCAGATGAGAACTGTACAAAATTTTTATCCAAGCAAATAGATTTTTTTTAGAGAAAAGTACATCCTCAGCGGTTTCTGAAGGAATGCTCTGGGAAACTCTGAAGGCTTTCTTAAGAGGACAGATTATCTTGTATCTTTCCCACAGAAGTAAATTGGAAACCAAGAAGGCATCAGAGCTAATAAGTGAAATTATCAGAATAGATCAAGAACACACCAGGTATCCAAATGAACCACTTCATAGGAAAAGACAGGCTCAGCATTCAGAACTCACCTCTTGACAAATAAAGAAACAGAACAACTAATTTTTAAAGACATCATTACTAATGACATGGAGAGAAACCTAATAAGATCTTAGCTCAACAAATCTACAAGCAGGATGTTCGCAATGCAATCCCAGCAATCGCCAACACAGACGGAGACAAAATCATTGACCATAAAAATATGATGCACACATTTAGAGACTACTATAAGTCCTGATATTCTACTAAGTTTAAAGAAGACAAGACACAACCTAATGCATTTCTGGATGCATTACAGATACTACAACTAGATACTCTCAGTGCAGAGGAATTGGATAAACCTGTGGCACTATCAGAATTACTAGATGCTATAAACTCACTTCAGAGTGGGAAAGCAGCAGGCCCGGATGGCTACCCTGTCGAATTTTCTAAAAAAAAATGTTAATTAAGCTAGCTCCCCTTTTATTAGCAACATTTACAGAAGCTAGACACAATAAAATTCTACCTCAAACTTTTCGCCAAGCATTAATGACCGTCTTCCCTAAGCAAAATAAGGACTTATTTCAATGTGCATCATACAGACCAATTTGACTTCTGAATGATGATGTTAAGATACTTTGCAAAGTCCTAGCTATAAAGATTGAGAAAGTGCTTCCTTCGGTAATATCACAAGACCAAACTGGATTTATTAAAGGCAGACACTTAGCTTCCAATTTTCAACGACTGTTTAATGTAATATATTCACCCACAAAGTCTAACACCCTGGAGATATTATTATCATTGGATGCATTTGATATGGTTGAATGGAACTTACCTCTTCACTAGATTCGAGAAATTTGGGTTTTCCCTGTACATTTGTGCATGGATCAAATTACTGTATATCAGTCCAGAAACTTCAGTTTGTATTAACAAAATTAATTCACTAAAGCGCTATATCGCGCTTCGACTTTCGCGGTTTCACTCCATTGTGGATTTTAAATTAAACATATCTAAATATATATCATGGATTTTTCGCTGGTTTGCGGATTTCTGCGGACAATGGGTCTTTTAATTTATGGTACATGCTTCCTCAGTTGGTTTGCCCAGTTGATTTCATACAAGGGACGCTATTGGCGGATGGCTGACAAGCTACCCAATCAGAGCACGTATTACATATTAAATAAAACTCAATGATATAAGATATGCTTCCTGCGCGGTGCTTCGAAAACTTAAAAGCTCTAACAGCCCGAATTGATTTTTGATTGTTTGCTTTTCTCTGCCTCTCTCTCTATCTCTGACATTCTCTGCTCCTGATGGAGGGGGTATGAGCAGAGGGGCTGTTTGCACAGAGGCTGTTTGCTTAGAAGAAAAGGACGTGGACACACCTGTAAAAAATGCTGAAAGACTACCTTCACATTGATCCCTTCATTGCGGCTGCTTTATCGCGGTGCTTCCCATACTTAAAAGCCCAACAGCCCTATTGATTTTTGCTTGTTTACTTTTCTCTCTCTCTCTGACATTCTCTGCTCCTGACTCGCGCACTCCTTTGAAGAGGAAGATATGTTTGCATTCTTTTAATTGTGAAAAAGAACTGTCATCTCTGTCTTGTCATGGAGCACAGTTTAAACTTTTGACTAAAGGGTGTTATTTCATGTCTAGAGGGCTCTAATAATGTTAAAAAACATTTAGAAGGTTTTAAACATTATTTAGAAAGTCGTAAACAGGTTTTCTATGCTCTAACTGCAAAGATATTAGATTTATAAATAAAGAATCCTACTTCGTGGAAATTCATTTATCTGCCTGGAGCGGATTAACCGCGATAAACGAGGGTTTACTGTATAACTGTGCGGAGAATATTTATAAACAGTGTGGGAGAGTTTCTAAGGGCTTAAAATATATAAAAATAACCATACAAACATATGGTTTCTACTTCGCAGATTTTCACCTATCGCGGGGGGTTCTGGAACGCAACCCCCGCGATCGAGGAGGGATTACTGTACTTCAAACTAGAACGTGGTACTAGACAAGGATGCCCACTATCACCACTGCTTTTTACAATCGCCAGTTCACTGTTAATATGCTTATGAATTAAAGGAGATTATCAGAGAAGGACCTGAACAGAATATTTCTCTGTATGCAGATGATATGGTACTGTATATATCAGATCCAGAAAATACTGTCCCTGTAGTCCTATCAGCACTAACAGAATTTCAAAAGATTTCTGGTCTTGAATAAAAGTGTGCCCCTTCCAGTGAGTCCTGTAGCACACAATATTAGATTGGACACCTTCCCTTTTATCATCGCAGATCACTTTAAATACCTAGGGGTAAACATCATGAGTAAACATAAAGCTCTTTATCAAGAAAAGTTTGCCGTCTGCATGGAAAAAATTAAGGAAGACTTGCATAGATGGTCTACCCTTCATCTCACTTTAGCTGGAAGAATTAACATTGTCAAAATAAATATCCTTCCTAAGCTTCTTTTTCTATTTCATAACATTCCAATATACATCAATAAATAATTTTTTAGATTCAACCATAACCTCATTTATTTGGAATTCAAAACATCCACATATCCAAAGGGCAACCCTACAAAAACCTAAGGCAGAAGGTGGCATGGCTCTACCTTTCAATTTAATTACTGGGTGGCAAATATTCAAGTGATAAAACCTGGACATGGACACAAATAGATGAACATACACAGGCTCAGTCCACAATACCAACAAGGTTTTTCAAAGAAATATCAGGCGTGCTAATTGACAGTATTCTGGACATAGTTAATTCGTCATTAGATACGGGGGTCTTTCCAGACTGTCTTAAGACTGCTGTAGTTAAACCCCTGCTCAAGAAAAATAATCTTGACCCCTCTGCTTTTGAAAATTTTAGACCCATCTCTAACCTGCCCTTCTTAAGTAAAATTCTAGAGAAGGCAGTCATTTTGCAATTAAATGACCACCTCAATAAACATGCTATTCTTGATAAATTTCAGTCAGGCTTCAGAACAAATCACAGCACAGAAACTGCACTTGTTAAAGTAGTAAATGACTTGCGGGTAAATGCAGACAGAGGCCATTTATCTGTTCTCATCCTCTTAGATCTGAGTGCTGCATTTGACACCATTGATCACAATATTCTTAGAAATCGCCTTAGTCAATGGGTGGGCCTCTCTGGCAGTGTCTTAAATTGGTTTGAATCCTACCTGGCAGGTAGAAAATTCTTTGTGAGTTGTGGTAATCAAATCTCAAAGACACATGATATCCGATATGGTGTTCCACAAGGCTCTATCCTGGGTCCGCTGCTTTTCTCAATCTATATGCTTCCGTTAGGTCAGATTATCTCAGGTTACAATGTGAGTTACCACAGCTATGCTGATGACACACAGCTGTACTTATCAATAGCACCTGATGACACCGACTCTCTCGATTCACTAACACAATGTCTTACTGGTATTTCTGAATGGATGAATAGTAATTTTCTCAAACTAAATAAAGAGAAAACTGAAATTTTAGTAATTGGCAATAATGGATTCAATGAGGTTATCAGAAATAAACTTGATGCACTAGGATTAAAAGTTAAGACGGAAGTAAAAAACTTAGGGGTAACCGTTGACTGTAATCTGAACTTTAAATCGCATATTAATCAGATCACTAGGACAGCATTTTTTCACTTAAGAAACATAGCAAAAGTTAGACCTCTTATATCATTGAAAGATGCTGAGAAATTAATTCACGCTTTTGTTTTCAGTAGATTAGATTACTGTAACGCACTCCTCTCAGGACTACCCAAGAAAGACATAAATCACTTGCAACGAGTGCAGAATGCAGCTGCTAGAATCCTAACTAGGAAAAGAAAATCCGAACACATTTCTCCAGTTTTGATGTCACTACACTGGTTACCTGTGTCATTCAGAATTGACTTTAAAATACTGCTTATGGTTTATAAAGCCTTAAATAATCTCGCTCCATCTTATATATCGGAATGCCTGACACGTTATATTCCAAATCGTAACCTTAGATCTTCAAACGAGTGTCTCCTTATAATTCCAAAAGCTAAACTTAAAAGAAGTGGTGAGGCGGCTTTCTGCTGTTATGCACCTAAAATCTGGAATAGCCTGCCAATAGGAATTCGCCAGGCTAATACAGTAGAGCACTTTAAAATACTGCTGAAAACGCATTACTTTAACATGGCCTTTTTATAACTTCACTTTAACGTAATACTGATACTCTGTATGTTCAATTCTTCATAATAACTATTCACAGTGGCTCCAAAATCCATACTGACCCCTACTCTCTCTTCTGCTTCTTTTTCCGGTTTCTTTGTGGTGGCGGCCTGCGCCACCACCACCTACCCAAAGCATCATGATGCACCAACATTGATGGACTGAAAGCCAGAAGTCTACGTGAACATCATCATCAAGTCCTTCCATGAGTACCCTAAATACAAAGAGGACTGTTTGATTTATGTTAGGTAGATTGCCCAGAGGGGACTGGGCGGTCTCCTGGTCTGGAACCCCTACAGATTTTATTTTTTTTTCTCCAGCTTTTGGAGTTTTTTTTTTGTTTTTTCTGTCCACCCTGGCCATCGGACCTTACTTATTCTATGTTAATTAATGTTGACTTATGTTTATTTTTTTATTGTGTCTTTTATTTTTCTATTCATTTTGTAAAGCACTTTGAGCTACATTTTTTTGTATGAAAACGTGCTATATAAATAAATGTTGATTGATTGATTGAATAGAAATAAAATCCTGCAGTACTTATTTATCTTCCTTGCTTTGCACCCCAATAAGTACAAGTCATCACTAATATACTAACAACCCAATTGTGCTTCACTCACTCAGAATATGGAACCAATGTAGAAACAATTTTAAGATAGAGAAGCTTTTATCTGTGGCACCACTGCACAATAACCACCTTTTCCCACCCTCTCAAACGTACACAGTTTTTAATGTCTGGAAAGAATTTAGGATTAAATCACTTAGAGATCTGTACATAGACAACGTCTTTGCCTCCTGTGAACAATTACACCTCAAATTTAACTTTCCAGCAACACATTTCTTTCATTACCTTCAAATTAGAAACTTTGTTAAACAAAAACTGCCCAATTTTCCTCACCTCCCCCCCACCTCTATTCTGGAAAAAATATTGATCAGTCTTGAGGACTCTCCCTTTCAAAGATCCAAGAGTACAGTGGGAAAAAGATCTCTCACTAAACATCTCAGAAAAGGAGTGGAAGGTAGAAATGCACAGAATTCACTCGTGCTCCATATGCGCAAAGCATACAATTATTCAACTTAAAATTATACTGTATATCGAGCGCATCTCTCTCGCTTAAAATTGTCCAAAATGTTTCCTGTGCAAGATCCAGCCTGCGAACGTTGTAATCAAGTTCCAGCCTCATTAGGCCACATGTGTTAGGCCTGCACCAAACTAACATCATTCTGAACCAAAATCTTTAAATGCCTTTCAGGCAGCCTTGGCGACACAATCACTCCTAATCCCCTAACAGCTGTGTTTGGGGTACTTCCAAATGGGCTTAAAGTGGAGAAGGACAAACAAACTGTAATTCCCTTTACTTCACTATTGGCACGTAGACTTATCTTGCTCAACTGAAAGAATCCTAACTCTCCTATTTTAAGTCAGTGGGTAACTGATGTTCTCTATTATCTGAAATTGGAAAAAATCAAATTTTCACTTAGAGGATCTGTACAAAACTTTTTCAAAACCTGGCAGGATCTAATCAATAACATTTTAGAATAAGCATTTAAATTGAGGAAGCAGATTCTTTCCCCTCTTTTTTATTCGATTTATTTTCATTCATTTATTAATTTATCTGTTCACTTATTTTTACTAGTTGAAAATTTTACTCTGTTGGTCTAGCTCTCTTTTTCTTGGGTGGGGGCTGATTTGTCTTGAACCTAGTTTTGTTAAACTTGACTTGCTTGTATGGAATGTTATTTGATTTTAATAAAATAAATAAACTGCTTAGGAAAAAAAATAGCACGAACAATCTAACACACATGAAACATAATGTTTCCCTAGTGACAACTATAATTGGACTTTCCATAATAAAAGCATAAACAATTTAAGCAACTTTGCACTTTTTCTTTTGTTATTATTTCTTTCTTAATGTCTAAGTTAATTATCTTTTTCACTCTATTTTGCCTGCTCATGGCTAAAATTACATAGCAGAATAATAAAAAAAAAACATTTTCACTGCTAAAGACGCAAATAAGCAGGTAACTGAACTAAACTGATAACGAAAACCCAACAAACGATAACAAAGATGATGACTGGTCCTCTAATCAAGACGTAAGGACTGACACATAATGCGCATACTATGCCGTCCAATAGTCTTCCTCAGTATTCAGTGTAGCATCCCGATTTTATTGATAAAAACTGATCAGTGTAGCATTCATTCATTGTAGATTACCTGACTGTACTGCATGTATTGTTAGCAATAATCTTTAATAGAGTATGTACAAGTTAAAGAATCAGAATTTTAATCTCACATATTCAGGTGAAATTTATACATATGAATATTTTAATCTTATTTCCTTTAGCAGCCACACAAATAAGCAAGTGTTATATATTGTAAGTCATTAATATTCACAGAAGATGGACAGCATACCCAATTTCTTGTGTTCATTCCTGCTTTGGACAGAAGTGAAAATTTTAGTGGACAGAAACCTGTGCAATACTCCATTTGTAAAAATGTAATTACTTGTTTGAAAGTATATCAAAATGCTAGATACTGAAGTTTGTGAATGCGTGTCAATGACCATTTTTCTGACTTTCATTCTTCCTACAATAAGCAACTGTATGTGAATTTTTGCATTTCTACACAATTGCTTAGTAACTACTGAACATAGAAATAAAATTTCTCCTGGTATTTAAAACTTTATACTTAATCAGAAAAAGCGTGGTACAGCCAAGGTAGCTAATTTAATTAATTTACCTAATCATTTAATGAAATGTCCCTGTATAAACCTGCAGTGATAACAGTACAATGCTCCAGGCATAATCTGAACACTCCGATTATTGATGGAACTACTTGTAGATAAGCTAGGCTTGTAGTAAAATTTATATCTGTCCTATATTTTTCAGTTTTTTTTTTTATTAATAGTGATCTCCTCATTTAATACACTGTGAAGTAAGCTAAATATTGATAATAAAATGATTCTGGAAAGCAAGTAAAAAATAAGTTATCTTTCATGTGTGGTTTTGTCTTCTGTTCCCAAACTAAGGTCACTCAGATAGAATTTACTCTAATCCAAAATTTCTTTTTATAATCTCCTTATTCATTTCAATTGAATTGAATTCAATTCAGTTCAATTCATCTCAATGTATGTATTAATTATTTTCTCTTATAGCACTCCTCACTGAGTACAGGTTCTAGGGTGCTAATACATATCACAACTCTATATTAAACCAAACAGCTCTTACAAAACTGTGATGGGATGCAGGACTTACAGGGAGAAAGTGCCAACACAGGAGGTGGGCCCTGGTGGTGTGTGTAAATGGCCAACAGGTGTCAGTATACCCCATATTTGTGTGGGTGATCTGGAAGGGCATTGAACAGAAGTGCCAGTAAAACGTAGCAGGAGATGCTGCCCGGGCATAAGTGTGTAATATTCCCAGAAGACACTGGATGCCAGGTAAGGCAGTAGTTGTTGCTTGGCCCAATAACCATAGAGGCCCACTGAGTGTGTAAGTGGGAGGTGATTTGTGACAAATATGTCATAGGCAGCGGGAACGAGTTGAGAAAAACAGAGAGAGGAAGAGAACAGAGAAAATGTGAGTACTATGTGGTGCCTTTCAGTACCTAAGAGACTGAGAAGGGGGCCAAGTCTGTTGGTAAAGCTTACGAGGGCAGTACAATTTGATTTCTGTTTGAATACACTCTGGTTTAAAATGATCAAAGTAACCATTTTATTGACTTAGTCCAACTGGTTGACCTCCCCTCCTGGTAAATCTACAGATTCATCTGCTCATTGTGAAGTGCACAATTTTAAAAATATGTAAATTAAACTGAATTTGAAGTGAAGCTAACCTGGATTGTGTCTGTAATGTTTGAATCCTTATATTACAATTTACAGTAACCACCACCACAGTATAAAATAAAAATGTATTGCTATTAGCAAGAATGAGTCAAAAACCACTAAGAAGATGATTTTCATGTCCCCACTGTTGCCTGCCTTCAATTGCTATTAACCATGAAAGTAAACAGAGATATATGAGCTTGTGCTTTTCTAGGCTTACGAATTACGATTTTACTCTACAGAACGTTCATTATTTTTTAGGAACTTATCATTTGTTTTACAGAGTGGAGGACAGCCACACTCTAGGCCAGCAACAGTGAGTACAATTCAGGAACCAAGCCTTTATGTGACTGTGATTATCACAAACCAATTCAATATGTAAGGGCAAAGCCTTTTGATGTTATAAAGATTTTAATCCTCCCGACACAGATACTGTCAGGGATGTTGCCTTTCCCTTTGTTCATCCATCTTCCCAGTTACTGAACCTGATAATTTCATTACAGGGTCAGAGTTGCCATGATCTATGCCAGTAGCACTAGACAAAACAGAAAGTGACCAAATGGTGCCTCTCAATTCTTGGCGCAATTTTAAATAAACCTACACTCACACAGACTAGTTCAAATTATAGTCACCAATTAACATAATAATAAGCACAAAAATTATGTTCCATCAATTAATCTATCCTATCATCCACAGTCTATTCCAGCAGCATCTTGTTCTTATTTTGAGAATCAAGATCACCGTAACTGGTTCGGAGTTGGCTGACATTGTGAATGTTATTCAACTGAGAACTCTTTGCTTGTGATGCTATTCTCACATCCTCTTCAGAAATGACTAGTTTGCAGCAAGGATCAATACCTTCTAATCCCATGAGTTTCCTTCCAACGTCAAACAACTACACTGACTATCATTATTCTGCATAAAATCTGATTTAGAACCAAGCAAAGCGAGTATCTTTTCTGGCGGGGGCTGCAAGTGGTGAAGCTGAACTAACAATGGGGGGTGGGTGGGGGGTTCTGATGGAAGCATTTAAAACAGCTACTGATCAGAATTTATGTGACTTACATCAGTCAAGTGCAAATCATATTTGACGCCTGTTAGGGGAAATTTTGGCAGCAGTCATTTAAAATGGCTCATAATATTTTCAGGAGGATAATTTCACATGAATAATTTGCAGAACAGTGCATATAATTTTGAGGATTATGCTTATAATTTTTATATACCATGTACCATGTAACTGGACTAAAACTCCCATTATTGTATGATACCCTGGATATCATTTGCATACGATTTACGGAATCTCAAGCATGCATGTAAACAAGCTATTAATAAACCCTACACCAGCCAATGTACCTTTCCATTTGCTTGAATTCGAAAATTTCCTTTTAATTCAAGACGGGAAAAGCCGTGGAACAAGAATTTCAATTATATTCTGTTTATATTATAGGCAACACGGCCATGTGTAGTTAATATTAAGGCGCCTGTTTTATAAAGATAAGACTGTTTTCTGTCGAAATGTATGTGAGAAGAGATTTGGAATTGCAAGGATGGAGCACCAAGGGCTGCGACAATGATGGGGGGGGTGGGGGGGGGTTAACCTCTCTTTTGTTAAAGGTTTGGACAAAATAATTTTTAAAAAAAAAAAAAAAGAGAAATAAATAGCCCTTCCCTCTTTAAACAGATGGGTGAATAAATTACTTATTATACTTCTTGATAATACATTTTATGGCATCAGTAAATTTTATATATTGTTCTGTGGGAAGCATTTTAGTTAACAGCTGCCTTTTTAATATTCTGTAAATTGTTGCATTTTAAAATATATTAATTCCAGCTGGCTATACAGACCAGAGGTATCCTTAATTACTGCGGTTGAAGTTTCCCGTGATGAAAAGGACCGTCATTCCAAAGTAGGATTGCATTCAATTTCCCTGTTTCTAGCTCTGTAAAAAGCTATATAATTAAGTCAATGTTCTTAATTTTTAACTGTACTAATATGATTTACTTTCATTAATCCAGCTGGAAAAATTTCTGCTAATGTTATGCTGGCCATATTTGCAGACAAAATCTGTGCTGCGTAAAGACCTTCCTCTGGTTTTCAGGTTTTAATACAGAATTCTAGCCAATTGATGCCCACTTTGTATCCTTGAGTCAAAAGCGTGTACCACGAGCAGACATTCAGAGTGTCAGGATTACAAAGCAGCGCTGTACATTTTTATAGGGATTCTTTTATCATTGCATTTGGCAGTCTGCAGGCAGGTCAACATGGCTTTTATTTTGGGGCCAGACAATGGCATTTGAGAACTTGTTTAAAATGAAATAGACTTCTTCTTCTTTTTTAATTCTACATATATAGACTTTGAAGCAGGGCATATAAAGACAAAAACAAAACTCTAAAAGCATGCATTTCTATTGAAGCATTGAATTGGCTGTTTTTGTACATCTCTGAGCCATTGCTTGCAGGACTCTGGCAGCACCTTTATCCTAGCAACCAGCTTCATGTCCTTGAATGAGGGGTAGGCTCTCTTTAATAATGCGTCACTTACTGAACGCCATTATTTGGTGGCTGCAAAGCCAGACAGATGTTGTAATTGAGATTACTTAATGTTGTTTTGTGACAGTGGCAAAATGGTGGTGTTGCGATCAGGAAAAAAAAAAAAAATGGAACTCTCACCTTGCTGGTGTCTTGTTAAAGTAGGAAGAAAAAATGCCAGTTGTAACAGTTATTATGCCAGTTGTAACAGTGAATTTTTGGGGTATTTTTTTAGAAAATGAAAGACACATTGCAGAGGCTCATGTCAGTTGTCCACGAACAGCTCATTCACTGTATGGGCCTTAAATGGGTGCTTACACAGGATTAGTTCTTGCTTGCGATTTGTGTATATAATGAGGGGCTGACACAGAATTGAACATTTAGTGGACCCCAAATAAAAATATGAATATAAACAGTACCACCATCTTGTAATAAGATGGTAAGGTTTGACAGGAAGAAGAAACAATGAACAAAAGAGAAAATCACAAAAAAATAGTTTAATACACCTGTCTGTAAAGCACTTGTCAATACAGTAGGTAAAAAATGCTACTCAAAAAGTGTCTTTAGTTTTGACTATAATATTAAAGTCTGCAGATATGAACTTATTTGATAGGCAAAATATATTAAAGAACTGAAAAAGAAAATATAAATGCACAACTAGCACCCAACATGTTCTAAATGATCTAATTGTAGGATTACATACCTATTAGGTTTGTATTTAAAAAAAGGGGCCATATAAATGGCACTGGGCTGCAATTATTATTTCATGCATCATCAGGCTGTTAGAAGGCCAGATTGTTACTAAAGTTGTAGAGCAGACATTTAGCTCTGTTCTTCAGCCCCTCTCGTTACATACTTACAGCTTTTCTAGAAATGACTTTAAAAAGCGCATACACTCAATACTCATTAGTTTGCCGTTGCAATACTTTCTTTTCTCCCCCACTATCTAAGTGTTCCATTTGGGCCTCTCCCATCCAGAAAGTCTTGAACAGATGTCCTGCCTCTACATATGACTTCATGCTGATTCCTGAGTATTAATGGACTGTAAAGTGCAGCATATATACAGTACATGCATTCACACGCATATATACGTAACGGGATAGCACAGCGGAGAGAAGTTTGCATAGTCTCCCTGCATTTGCATGGGTCTGACCCCAGCTGCTTTTATTTTCTTCTAATATCCTATGGAGCCTCGAAATATATCCATGAGTTAGCCTGTACCGGTCCTTGATTGTATTCAAAACTCTTGAACTGAAATAATTTTTATAAATATATATTTACAAATGTACAGTATGTATGTAGATATCTTTAATATAATAAGTTTGTCTGTCCAGGGTTTAAATCACCTGTAGCTCGCAAACTGTTTGACCTATTGACCTGAAATTTGGTACACATATACTACGTGATGTCTATCATCCGCTTTCTTGGTGATGATTGAACTCCAAGGTTATTCCTCTTTTTATTTTTATTTTTTTTTTATTATAGAATCGACTCTCGGCAGCGGCCAGCAGGGTGGCCGTGCAGCAGATGCGTACGGGCACCATTCTTATCCCTGTCACCTTTGCCATCACTTCCCCTACCTCTTCATATCTTAAATCATTCTTGAGGCAGTTGAACACTTAAGTGCCAGCTTAAGTGAAAGATTAAAGAAAACGTACTAAGTAATTGCAAGATAAACACTGACTTAATCAGTTTTAACGTGAAAAGATGCCAACGAAAGAAGAAAAGAAGCGGGCTGCTAGGGTGGAGAAAAGAAGAGCTGCTCAGGAAGCTGCAAGCGCATCGACCTCTGAGCAAACGAATGCTAAACGTACAGAGAAAGAGGATGAAAACTAGGTATGCTCAAGTCAAGTGTATTCACTGCACGATTAGTAGAGAGCATCTTCAGGTCTCTCAGTTGACTTATAATTTGGCTCTGGACCAGGGGTTGGAGCTGTCACTCTGTTACTTACACTCTATTCCCTTTTGCCTTCAGAATGGACGATGGACAGCCAGAAGAGTTTTAACATCACATCCTCTGACATCACAAAACTTCCGCCTCTTTTGCCACGATCTTCAAAAAGAACAGTAACACCTGGAAGGTGGCATTCAGTTCGAAACCAACAACTGTGACACAACATCTTGAGAAGATGATAGACTCACAAAGTCCATCTAACCACCTTTTAATTTGTTTCACTTGATTAATGTAATATTTGTGCCTATTAACTGGGGTGCACCCTTCTCCTTACCTTGTTCCATCTCATTCTATTACAAATAAGCTTTAAATGTGTATACTGTATGTATATATATTCATATGAGTACTTATTTACTTCTTTATATATTAATTACATTGGGACTTAAGGTTTCAAAGGAAAGCACTGACATTATTCACTTGGGATATCAGTGCGCAAAAAAAAGGGTTATTTTGATAGATGATGATGTATCAAACAAAAATTCAGCACCGTTATAAGATGGGAATGGCAGTAAGGAAAAATCGTTTATCATTGAGGAATATAAGGAAGCTGTTCTTTACACTGCAGTGCTCTGGCAAACAGGTGGGATTATATAACCTAGTCACATACTGTTGTAAGATGGTATATCCCAGGTGTGGTGTGGCATTTTCTGAATTTGCAGTTAACATCTTACAGCTTGTATAAGGATACAGTGTATGTAAGAATGTGAGCTTTAGTTATTAAAAGTCAAGTTCAAGTTCATTGTCATGTGTACATAGTACTGTAACATTCTTACTTGAATGTCTCCATCACACTAGTGATAGCAGTGCAATACTAACAATCAGGGGTGTAGCACAGAACTCTGGGCCCTATAAATAAGTGGCCTCTCTGGGCCCCTTCTTCTCCATTCATCCATGTCTGTCTGTCTGTCTGTCACATGTTCATTTCATTCCAGGGCCCCACCAGTCCCTGGATAATCATTACCCTTTTTCTCCCCACTATGCTGACAATATAGAAAAAATGATAATGAATAAAGTAACATCCATTGAATGGAGCATATGTGTATATATACAAATATACTATTTATCTTGGTATATACAAGAAAACACATTGGTCATCATGCATGGTTATGAAGCAGTCTAATAACCTGTGGATAAAACTGTTCCTGAAACTAGTGTTGTAAGTGATAATGGTTAAGTATCATTTGCTGGATTAATGAAAAGTGTGGGTACAACTAAATACAATTTTCCTCCACTATGGTGGCATGCTGCAAACAGAAGGCAGCAGTGTGCTAGTAACACTTTGTGTTGACTTCATTGCTTTTTTGACCATAATGGTTAAGATGTTGGTTTTGAAACCTCAAAGCCGCCGATTTCTTGAACGACTACAGTGTGTCACCCTAAGTAAATCACATAACCTACTTGTGCTTCATCTGTAGCTAAGGCTGTGCACTTAGAAAGCTTTTTGACATGGCATTCACTATAGAAAGGTGCTAAATAAAACAAAGCGAGTGTTTTTATTGATTTATTTTTAGCCTGTCAAAAATAACCTGAAATGCATAACTAAGGCACTGCAGTTGATACATGGCACCTTGAAGAAGCTTAATTCACAACCTTGAGTGGGCAAATTAGTAGATATTTAACACACAGCTAAAACAGAATGTGTTTTATTGTCAAAACTTTACATTTTGAATGCTTGGAAATCACAGTCTGAAGCTCCACTCTTCAGTTTAGTGTGATTTTCTATTTTCATAAAACAAAAATTTTTAGACCCCCCAAAGTGACAATTAGAGCAAAAAAGTGAATGAGCGCGAAAGCAGTCAGGTGCACTTTAAATGTCACGTTTGTCAGTGCATGTGCCAGGGTACTGTATCAAAGCCATGTCTAAATGATGTCCCCTGTCAAAATGCTTTATCGCAGCAATAAAGTATCAGCTTTAAAATTCACATGGCACTGTGATTTTGATTCTAATTCTGCTTGTTGCAGTCAGCGGATGTCTGACACACAAGGGTTAAGAGAGTGTTTTTAAATGCAGCTGTAAATGTTTTCAAAGTGACGCTTTATTTGAAATAAATAAAAAGTGCTTTTGCTTAACAGATATTCAAAGCTCACGCAACAGTCAGTCACAGCACATTGCTCCCAGAATACAATTTTAAATACAATAATGTGCTTAAAAGCATAAGCGCTCATGCGGCATTATTTGTTTTATACTGTGCATAAGTGGGGCAGTAAAAATGGGCAGCATTTGCAGGAAACTCGCTGCACATTACAAAAAGGATGACAGAAAAAGAGTTATGTGTTTACACGTTTTTTTTTTTTTTTTTGCGCTTAATTTTTTGAAACAGGCAATTAATTCTTAACATTTTATACACAAAAAAGGCAAAAGGAATAGAAGTATTTCAAATCCTTGACATTAAGCATTCAATTTTTCTTAAAAATAAACAGTCAGAAATGAACAAATAAATAAAACCAGCATATAGATGGATATTAAAATTAACAATGAAATCATTTTCAGAATACGTTAAAAATGGCAGTAAACGACAACGCCCAACATTCCCAGCTAAGACTGCACTCTGTGCTCTGCTTATTTGAAAGTTCACCGGTACGTTGCTCATCCCTTTTATGTGTGTAATTCCTAATCAGGTATACCATGTTGTTTAACCATAAATACATCCTAGTGACTGCTTATTAATTGAGATAATTTTGTCACCATTTTCCAGTTAGGAATGGTAAAAAATGGATGGTCTGCCATAAATTGTTTTTGATGGTCATGTCACATGTCACCTATGGCCTTCTCATTCAATGGTCATAACAAAATGTATAAAATTAATCAAAAAATATGCAACAGCAATTCCACGTCCTTATTGCCAGATTTCAGAATTTAACAACTAACACACAAAAGATGTTCACTGATTGATGCACTGAACAATTCATGAAAATATGTCTTCACTCTCAAAGCTTGAAAGTAAAAAAATTAAATGAAATGAAAAAATAAAGATATGTATGCATCCATCTATTTTTTAATCTGCTTATTGAGTGCAGTTTCGAGGGCTGCCATTGCCTAACCCAGCATCACTTGACACAAGATGGGCATCAGCCTTGGACAGTACCAGTGCATGGCAGAGCACATTCATCCCCTCATTATCCCGGTCCTCGTGAAAAATAAACACATGAAGAACATGCAGACTCCTCAAAGATGGTATGAACTCAATATTATATTACATTATAGTAAAAATATTCAGTCAATGGGAAAATAATCTTAAGAGTATTCAAAAGACATTTTCTGTATCTCTTGTACGACACAAGACGTTCACGTATTGCCGCATAGGCCGAGTCTCTTCCATGTCTTTGAGAAATCTGCTGTACAAGTAATGACAGCACACAGCTCACGGCCATAAACGTTACATCTCCACAGCTGACTAGAGACATGAAAACAGCGCAACTCTGTGGTATGTCCACTGCAGAGTACATCCATTGTTAACGTGGTAGAAAACAGCTTGTGAGTGAACAGAATTCTGTTCTCCAGCCTCAGATGAAAATGTCCACTAAACTTCATTCTCTTACAAAAAAAGAAAAGTATGGAACAGAGCTTCTAATCAGCACTACAAATAACACTTCAATGCAATGAAGGTCTTATATGAATAATTTAGTTCACAAACAGATTTACATTGGAAGCAAATGAAACATTTCATGGCATAAAATAGGAACAAATTTGGAGAGGTGGTGGATTCGCTCCAGCAGGAATTTCCATTCACCCTTTCCTGCAAACAGATCTGTCCCGAGTCAAGGACAGTGATATCCAGAAATGACCCGCAATGAAATGTCACTTGTCTTTAATGAAGCCAACATTTTGGAAATAATCATTTAGAGTATATAGTGAATATATTAATTCACTGGCTCACTAGCTTTCAGAAATTAAGCTTTTTGAACTGCCTCCCCCCTTTATTAATAAATAGAGCAGAAAGTAAAATCAGCCTGAGGGAAATATAGCAGAGGGAAAAACAAGCAGTATACCAAAATAGAACTACAAAAAAGACTGAATTATATTGAATTCTTGCTGCTTGTAATTAACAAAAACAGGTCAGAGAAGCCAAAAATATTTTTCTTATTTTCTGGATACACATCTAAAGTCGGGATGATATATTTATATGATGAATTTCATATGTACACTATGATTATAGTGTATGCATAAATATGAAAATCACAACTTTACCAAATTAGTAAAGCTTTATTTAATCTGAAAAGCCACAGACTCTTGCAAAAACAACAAAAGCCTTCAAAAGGGTATGGGCCAATTGCTTAGTGAGCGAAGTGCGTGAGTGAGGGGAGACTCTAAATACGCTTCTGCTCCCTTTTCACAAGAAGAGAAATACTCCCGGAACTCACAGAGGTCCTTAAATTCCAAGCACAAAGAAAGGGTTATAAGGCTTTTATTCTAATTGAAAGCCTGCCCTGGATTGACTACCAACAAAAGGACAACCTGTAAAGATCAACAGCTCTGCTTGCTGGAGAGAGTGAAGAATAAACAAGCCTGGCAGTCTTTGGAGGGCCCATCCGTAGGACAGGAGGATAGCAATCCCACCGATTACACGATTTGAGGCAGAATAACTCTCATTCCGTGTGGCCCAACTTTGGCTAGAGGTCAGCTCTGTGTGAATCTACTCCTTTTTATTTAAAGATACCATATTACTGACAGTTCACTGGTAAAGAAAATTGCGTAACCAGACCAGAGGATAAGGCAGAAACTGTGACTGTGTCCACTCCTGACAATCTTGTTTAGGTCTTCTGTGTTTCATTAGAGATTAGAGATCCTTATTGTCAAATACTGTACACTGCAAGAGCATAGTGAAATTCTTGTATAAATAAATAACGTAAATAACGTAAATAAATAAGTGAGTAGCAGAAGATCTTTTAAATAAGCTAAAATGTACCTAAAATTAAAATGATCTTTTGATAATTTAAGAAATAAATTAAATCATTTGTGCTTTTAGATTCAGAATACAGAAGATAACTGGAGAAAATTAATGTAGTTTTACAAAGCTTCTCACCTTACTGTAGTAATTTCCTTAGCCGTGTAAAATATCATAAATTTCTTTTTCTATCCAAACATTTCTAGGGCATCATTCTTGATTATGTACATTTTAAAATATTTATCGTACATGTAGCAAGTCTGAAGATAGACACCACTTGATACTTAATTCTACCATATGTCTGTTTTTAAGCAACAAATTGAGGGCCACACAGGAATATATGGTGTTTCGTTTAATTATTATTATCAGATATATGGATATGAAAAGTACTGAAAAATTAAATTTTAAATAAAAAGGTGATGGTTTTTAGTGTTTGCACTCAAAGTACAAAATTACCCATGTTACCATTTTGGAAGAAAAACATTTAAAGTATTACCAATTATTCATATATATATATAAACACTTTGAGTACTGAGAAAAGCAGTATATAAATGTATAGAATTATTATATATATGTATGTATATACTGTATATATATATATATTATGCATATACCATTTATATATTTATGTATGTTCATTTTAAATAATGATTTCCTTCTGTTTTGTTTTGCCTTTTGCCAGAAAATGATTAAATCTTAATAAATATCCAATAAATGTAAAATGTAACGATAGATTGCATGGTAATGCAGTGGTCAGTGCCGCTGCTTCCCGGAGTCCTTGATTTGTGTCCCCATCAGTGAGTGTGCCATTTGCATGCTCTCCTCGGCCTGCCTTTTTTCTCCCACATCCCCCGTGATGCGCAGAGTAGGGAGGATGGTGGGTCCAAATTGCCCACCATCTGAGTGTGGGTGTGTGCTCGACTGCACCCTGTGTTGGGCTGGCACCCCATCCAGGGTTGTTTTCTGCTCTGCGCTCAGTGCTGCCAGGGTAGGTTCTGCCCTCTAGTCTCCTATGACCCTAAACCAGATTAAGTAGTTTTAAGAATGACTGACTATAATGCAACATAGTCTTATTCTGTTTTTTCATGCAGTACACAAGTAACATGGAAAAGATTATATTTCTGAAATTAGAAAATGCAGTGCACAACTGAGCAAAACTGTTGACGTAAAATAAATCTTTATTAGAAAACTGCAGCGTTAATCATATTCGCTTTATGCAGAGCCCACACAATAATGCCGAATGCATTCTGCTGTGCCAGGCTATTGATCTGCAGCAGCTTGGAGCGGCCATTGTTAGTACTCTGCACACATTAGCAATTGAATCTGTGTCACAGGTTATCAGCGACATAATTATCCAGTAATTCAGTTTTTGCCTGATGTAACAGGCTTCTCTCACACCTAAACAGGGCCACCTGGTTAACAGATTACAGAAAGATTAAAAAGAGTAATCTGTGAGACCTGCTTGGATTTGTGCCGATCCTAAGTACATGCATGTTGAGTAGATTGAGGTCCACAAATTGGAGTTGCACGTGTTGCAGGATGAAGGTATAAGCATAAAGAACGCTTAAGGAGACACAGCTGATCCTGTTCCTGCCCCCGCCCCTTTTAAGCCTTGTGCAACGCTTATATAATCACAACTCTCCATCACTGACACAAGCAGCTCAGAAGAGGAGGAGGAGGAGGAGGAGGACGAGGAGGAGGGGGAGGCTGAGCTTCATAAGGGCTGAATCTATTAAAAAAAATCCTCCTTACATTCAAGTGGAAGACAGAGCAAAAAAACAAATCATTTGCAAATACATATAATGCATCTGTTGAAAGTGTTGACAAAAGTACAAAAATATTGTGCATTTGGCGGCTGTTTAATGGACAAATCAATTGTTCTGTTTAAAACTGAGATCCATTAAAGAAAGTCTCACCTTTGTGATCTACAGTAGGCCAAAGGTTGATTTTGTAAATTCAAAATTTAAAAGATTGAATAAAAATATTTTGTATTTCTTGTGTTAAATGAATGTAACTATTTTGAAACTGTCTTCATTTACTATAAAATAGTTCAGGAAAATACTGCGATCTTAATGGGGTATAGACAAGGAAGTTAAGAAAAATTGATATATTGAAATTTCTTTTTAAAAATCCACACACACACAGATATATATATATATATATATATATATAAATATATAGTATATTTATATATACAGTATATAGATTAATCACTAATGGGATATTTTTATGGATTACTATTCCACTTGATTGGACAATAGGACAGTATAATATTTTTTCATAAAAATAAGTATAAAGGTGATTTCATCTGACGGCTCAGTATAAGTATTTTTAAGGAAAAAGTCAGATTAAAGGTAAATAGGCTGCCATTAGCCTTTTCCATATTGCACTTCCAATTTTTGCAAATATGAAGTACTAAAATATTAACTATTTAATGAATTGGCTGCATTATGATTGACATGCATACTTGGGAATTAAATATTGACTAATAAAATGAGTACATTTAACTTATCAATTAACTGAATTTCTTAGTTAAAGAAAATCACCTACTCAGATTTTCCAAATAAGCTTGATATCATCTTCAGTTTTATATATGAAGTAAATGTGCATTTTTAAAAATATTCCATACCATATATTTATTTCACAATTTAATATAATAATAATTTATTTTATAATTTACACTTGCTACGTCACAAATGAAGTACTTTAGGAGAGCCTTATTTAAGTACTTAGGATGGGTTTTTCTTACTGTTTCTGTCCTTAACCACATGTGAATAAGGCATCATTACATTTATACTCCTGTAACAGTTAAATAACTGCCTAATTACAGTTAAAAATTAAATAGAATCTTAAGGGACTGCTTTGTCTTTTTAGTTTTCTAAACCTGAATGTGCTTGATGTCAGGTATTTGTATATGAAAGTGACGTGTATCACAGGTACAGGAGCACTGAAAACTAAAAAAGAAAAAGAACCCCAGGATATGTGCTGCTTGTAATGGAACAGTGTGTGTGTGTGTGTGTTTTACTATTCTGTCTGGTGGCAGTCAAGGACAACTGGGTGAAGGCAATGTCACGGGCCTACTTGTCTTGATGAAGCCTGACCCTTTGTCTCAGCAGCTTTCTGCCGGTGACAGATGGTGAGGCTGTCCTGGCGAATTTGTTACTTTTCACTGTGACATGCTATATGTCCAAGTCCTGACCGTCCATGGAGAGGGACCAGATGTCCATTCTTCAGCAAGTGTCAGGAGTAAAACTGATTTCTTTCTTTCTTTCTTTCTTTCTTTCTTTCTTTCTTTCTTTCTTTCTTTCTTATAGAGTGTTTCTTTTTTCCTTTTTTTTATATTTCTAAACCCTTTATATGTACTTTATAGTTCATTTTAAGAAATACATTTCTAAACCATTGAAATAGCCAAATTGAAATGTTTACGATGAAACTGCATCCATCCAAAAATATCTGAAAAACTTCAATCTCCTACATGAAGGCACACTTATTAATACATTTATATTTTTCACATATACTAGCTCTAAAAAGATATTATTTCTTAATTTGGTAGAGGTTTCACCTAGGCATTGCACGTAGGAATTAATTTTATTAATATTTAACTGACCTTCTTTTACTGTTAAAAATATTCTGTTAGGTGAATAGCTGCCTTTAGAGACTGTTTGGAGTAGAGGATCAACTGTGCGATAACACAAGTAGTTTACTATTCCTGACACTTAATATATGTATGCAATACATCCCCTGAGTTATAGCTTGAAAAGGCATTTTATAAAGGAAAGCTGTAGCTTTCAAAGCAGATCAGCTGGAATTGGGGTAATTTTTGTTCTTGAGTTTGATTTATTAAGGTAGCAGAGGTTAATAACGATGTCACTCAGGCTGCTTGCTCTATTCATTTTCATGTCAGGCTGCAGTGCAGCTGCACGATTGCGTTTTGGTGATTTTGTTCCCTACCCCCCCTTTCTTTCTGGATTTTTAATTATTCTTGTACTATTTATTTTCTTCTTTACATTAAAACACTTAATGTTTTTACCACTAAAGTATCTTAAAAAATCATAAATCTGAATCCTTCATCAATTTGCTTACAACCTGACTTCAGTATCTACAGCAAAATAATTTATTATCAGGCATGAACTACAATGATATTACATATGCAAAGGACACCCTATCACAGTGAAATGATAAGAGTGTTTATGGGAATTGAGACAGGATAAAACATAAGGTTACCTACATGCATAAAATAGTATGTTATTTATAGGCTTGTCAATGACCTGGCTTACCTGTTAAGTCTGAAAATGGCAAATTTTGTCATTATTGCATATTAAATGCCGATAACTATGAGTTGAGCACCAAGAAGGAGTGTCCAGTTGTCCTCGTTAGTCTTTCTTCTTGTATACATCACTTATTACAGTAGACTGATTTAGATTCAGGCGCTAATGCATTCTGTCTCTCTTTGTGATTGATTAAAAAGGTCATGCACTCTGGTCGGTCATATAACTACGGAGGGTGTTTAGCTTGCTCTCCATTTTGCCTTGACTTAGAGTTAAGCAGGTATTGACTGTACTATGGTGTTAGCTCTGTGTGTGTGATGAATACCCATATCTCCTTTTACTTAAAGTCTTATCTCTAAACATCTCTTGGTTATGCTGTTATCAAAATCGGCAGCCAAGGAGTCATATTATGGTGGCAGCCAACTGCTTCAAGTATAGTACATCCAAATCAGCAGGAAACATGTTTGCAGTGGTTGAGCCGTCCACAGTGGAAAATTCATCTGTGATTCTCACCAAAGATTAAGGAACTTTTTGGACGTTTTCTATTAATTAATAAGTTTGTTTCCTAAAAAAGGCAAAAGTAATAGAAATGTAAAGGTCCAGGATCATAATTACTTTGTATAGGAAAATCACCTGGTTTGTAACAAGGGTGTCTTCTACCTTTTCCATTACAAAGTGTATACTTGTCATATATACAAAGTTATGAATACACATACAGTATGTATAGATATAAATATATTATATACAAATGCTTTACTCACAATTCTACCAATATAAGCTCTAAAATACCCTGACCCCAAGGCCAGCACATAGGGTGACACGATGAGGTGATTGTCTCGGGTGGCACTCTGCTCACAGTGGCTTTTTCATACAATAGTTTTTTTTTTTAAATCGCCAAATAATAATACAAAAAAATAAGAGTTAAGTACGAACTGTAAGAATTATATACATATCACATGCCTAATTTATAAACTGCTTTAAAAATTGTAAGAAATATTTTCATTGTAACAGTGTCAAATTTCTCATATCTGTAATTTGCACCGTTTCCCCATAGTGAGAGCTTCCAAGAATCGAAATGGCGCAGGCCTGCATTTCCAAACGACATGTCAGTAATTGATACTGGAGCTGATTTTCTTATTTTCACATGTTGTTTTATGTATATGTGAATTATCATTTTGTAAAATTATGTTACTTCCTGGAATGTTTCCAAGACTTCAATCACTGGTACAGGTACAATGTTCATTAAATGTCACATGTGCAGTTAAAAAACGCACATGTCTTCTATCTTACAGGATGTAACATTTAGATAAGTGTGCTGGATGTGCGAAAGAAGCCAAGCTGCAAATTGTCATTTGCAAAAATTTAACAAAAACATATATTTAGATGAAACAGAATTAGTAAAGAATATGTTTTATTGCTTTTAAATTAGTCTTTTAAATTTTGTTTTATGTAAAAAAATTTATTTATTTAATTATTATTTCCTCAGTTCTTCCAAGGATGTTCTGTATGCTGGGAGCATTGCAGTTTGAACTTGTAATGTATTGTATGTTGATTAAAGGTATCCACTGATGCCATATGAAGAGGAGGGGTTTTGGCAGATTTTGGTTGGATTTGGGGGTGGGGTGCAAAAATGTGCCTTGCCTCTTTCCGCCTTAATAAACGTGCTGGCCCTGCCTGACTGAATAATGTAACTAGTACTGAGGATGAAGGGGGTGCTCTCAAGCCAGCTTGCAGATCAGAATAATGCCAATCCAGCTAAATAAAGCAAAAATAATATTGTGATAAACAAACACATTTGATTTATTAGAAAAATGCTTTTTCTTTTCTCTTTTCTTAACACTGGTAGGTAGCATTGTACATTAAAGTAATGCAGACAACGATTACAAACAGCAATATTCAAATTAACCCTTTAGTCCTAATACTGGGACACATACACCAGGCAGAACTGGCCATTTTTCATTTCCTTATATTTTACATGTAATGAATACACATATATATGTTGCTTTTAGCTAACACACATACAGTATATATGAATTAGCAGTGTTGGTCAAGTGGTTAGCATGTTGGACTTTTGATCAAACAGTTGAAGGTTCAAGAACAGTGTAGACAAATTTATTAAAAAAATAATTTTTATTAATTGATATTGAACTTTTGTCAAATTACTTTAATATGAAAATTAAGCAGCATTGGTCAAGTGCTTAGCATGTTGGACATTTAAATGATTTTATTCATTTTTACCGAACTGATTTCCTTCAAACTTTGGTTAGAAATGTCACTTTACGAATCTATGCATTTTAATTGAATTAAATTAATTGTTTTATGGGTGCCCCATTATTATATTTGTAGTCGCATATGACCAACAAAATCTTAACACGAGAAAAAAGTTATTTTTAAATTTTTTGTGCATTTTTGAATAAAATCACATGACTTAAATTTTTATATACATGTATATACATATTTTTGTTGAATGGCCAAGAACACCTGTCTCAGATTCCAGATGGCTCCTTTGAACATGGGGGAATGGATGAAAAAGTGATCCAGGTAGACAATGCACTTGCTTCGATGACTGCCAGCAAGGACCTTCTCCATTAGGCACTCAAAGGTGGAGGGGGTGATGCATTACTTTGAATTGCCACAGACCCTCACCCAAAGGGAACGCTGTTTTCGGCCTACACTCTGGTGACAATTCCACTTGCCAGTACCCACTTCTCATGTCCAGTAATCAAAACCACTGGGAACCAGCAATGTGATCAAGTGCATCGTCAATGTGTAGAGCTGGGTAGGAGTCCTTCCTGGTCACATTATTAAGCTGCCTGTCTTCCACACAGAAACTCCAACTGCCACCTTCACATTTGGCAGAAGGCAGGTAATGTGTGCAGAGCTTGATTGGGGCCACATCACCTGTGTCAATCGTGTGCTGTACCAAGTTGGGGTGGTTCATATCCTCTGCAGTGAAGATGTCTGCAAATTCCTGGAGGAGCTCATCAGCTAGCTGCTGCTGGCCGAGCTCTAACCCAGCTTTGCTAAAACTACGGAGTTCTTCAACGGCTGGGTGGAGGCCTAGATAGGTGCAGGTTCCTAATGACACGGTGGTCTGTAGTTGGCTGGCACCTTCAGGTGACAGCTTTGACTGCTCAGTTGGTGGCACTATGCCTGACTGCAGTCAGCTGGCATCTGAAACTGGTGGTGGGGACTGGCAGGCTGGCGGTGTGCTCAGAGTTTGCTGTTGATGGTCAGAACTTGCAGTTGGCAGCACTGAAGCGGGCTGCGGCTGGCTGGTGCCCCAATCTGATGTTGAGGAGTGGCAAGCTGCAGGTGTTTTATCTGGGTGGTAGCTATGAGCAGTGCCAGGTGCAGTTGGTGGTGACTGGATGGGTAAGCATGTTTCGTTGATTTGCTGTGTTCCATGCCACAGATGGGTAGAATGTCCTTTTACAATTAGCTCCCTTTTATAGGCATTTAAGCAGGCTTCTATTACAATAAAAAAGTCCAGTCCTAGTATGCCTTCATCTTGAATGTCAGCCAACCAAAATTGATGTTCTACTCTACTGTATTCCCCTGCCAGCATAAAGCCAGGACTCACTTCCATTTCTTTTCTGTCAGTGCTCCAGTGACAGTGCACAAGCTGACATTCATTGGCCTCAACCAACCAGGCTGACTGCACCAGAGAAATTGTCAAGCCAGTATCCACAAGTCCATTTTGTTAGTTCTACATTTACATTAAGTTCAGAGTCACTGATGTGCCTACCTGTCGTAAATTGAGGGGACCAGTTGCCAGAGATGGCACTCCCCTCATTTCACCATCTGTTGGTAGTTTCCCGACATTACAATTCTTGTTTCTGAAGTGTTCCCACAGTCACAGGCATGCTGTATCTTTTTGCACAGCTGCGGCATCTGTTTGTCATTTTCCCTTTGGGTGCTGCCATTTGAACAGACGCCTCTGGTGCATAAAGCCCTTCCTTGACTGCACGTTACTCGCACTGGGATGTAATGTCAACTTGAGCGGGGTGGCTCTCTAGCAATCATTTTTAGAATATTCTCCATCCACTCAGCTTCGGAGACAGCCTGGGTGAGTGAGAAAGGAGTGGAGAGACACCTTGAAGGTGGATCCTCTCTGGCATTAAGTTGAATAGGAAAGCATGTAGCGTGAATTCTTCTTGAGATGAGGCGGGAAAAGACGAGTGTCGAGGTGGGCATAATGCAGAATATCCGCTGCAAATGCCCCAGTGGTCTCCTTGTCCTTGTGTTGGAGAGTCGCTAACCTGTCTTGCATCTCTTCACTGGAGAACTGACAGCCAAAGTGCTACTGTAGAGCAGTGGTGAGGCAGCTGAGGTTTCCACATCCAAGCTTCCACTTCCGTGAGATGTACTGCTGCCTCTTTGGAATCCCATTCATTGTGCCAGGCTGCCAGCTGGAACTGAACAAAGTAGGGTACTCATGGAGCAGTGCCATCATGACATCCCACTTTCACTTTAGGAGGTGCTGGTGTGCTGCCACTCACCTGAGACAGTCCCAAGAAGGACAACAGGAGATGCGGCTTCACTCCCACTGATGAGGGATTTCGCTTCCCAGCCTGGTGCTTCAAATCAAGCTGCTTTTTTGCCTCAGCAAACTCTTTGTCTTGCCTCTCTCACCAGTATTGTGCTTTCCTGCTTAAGTCATTCATTTCAATGTCACTTCATTCAAAAAATAATCATCCCACTGCTGACACCAATGTGACAAAGAGACACACTTTATTTATTAAAAAAAACTACTTTTTTATTACTCAAAATTTTAACATGAAGTGTATAATGTGTCCAAATATCAAATAAACACTTTTACAAAAAAAGGTACACGTATCACAGAACAAGGGCACTTTTATTCAAGACTTTAGTCGAAGATAAAGAAATCAGGTTAGGTTACAACGCTTTGGTTATATTCTTGATTAAACTGCCCTTGTTTTGTGATATGTGTACCTTTTGTGAAAGTGTTTATTTGATATTTGGATTTCAGTCTTCACTCATTACACACTTCATGTCAAAATTTTGTTGTTAGCACTATAACATGTAAAAAGTTTATATTTTAGGTATTTGTTCAACATTTCTTGCATTTCTCGCACTTCCTGTCATCCTACATTTGCATAGATCGTTGTAGACATGGAAAACACACATGAAATGCATGTGTCTCAAATAACAATATTTTATTTACACTATACAAATCCAGGCACCTCACACAGAGATAATCAAGGCTTGAGCTGGGAGAGCTTTTTGCCTGAGTTGAACTCTGGCAGTGGGGGAATTGGGATACCAGGTTGGTTGATGCTTGTGCTGATCGACACATTTACAAAACAAAAGACGCTAATGGAAGGGTAAGAAGGAATTTAAGGTGGCCTGGGATTACAAGTTTTTCGTAAGGCTTCAGGGATTCTAGTGTTAAAAGTATCTCAACAGCACCATGAAATAATCAAAACAGAAATCAACTTGATTCATGATAATGATGACAACTATTAATACTCAAATATAGCAAGTTGTACAAGTTCATATATCCTTTAAACCGTTTCACAAAAAAATAACCAATGGGTGACTTAAAAGGGCTACAGCATGTAAGCCGCTAGGTGGAACTGCAAAATAGGACTGAACATGTAAACAGACAAGGAAATGTCTACATGTAACATGGCAAGGTCAAAGGGCTTGCCCAATCTAACTGGAATCAAGTTAGAGGTAACAGGAACAAAGAAAATTTCACAGAAAACTGCATATCATGGAAAACTGGAAAGGTTTGATTATGACAACTAAGCTGACTATGCTATAAACATTTTAAGAACATATACTGATGTGTTTGTGACTAATTTAAATTTTGAACAATAGCATCATCTACTGGGAGATGGCTGTAGTGCTCCACTTGCCCTAAATGCAGAGACACCACTGATTGCAGTATGTAACATCACAAGCAACATATGCCCATGTTTCTGTGGGTTGTCATCTGGAGACCCTGATTTTCCTCCAACGTGCCAAAGATGGTATGTTAATTTGAAATGTTAAATTGACCCAGTATGAGTGAGACTGGATGTGCATGTAAGTATGCCCTACATTGGACTTGTACCCTATCTGGGATAGATTACTGGCTTGTACTCAGTGCTGCCAAGATAGGCTTAGGCTCTCCTTGACCCTAAACTGCAAAAGTGTGTTAGTAAATCAAGGGAATAGTGGACAAAGGGAAAGCATGTAGTATGCAATATGTGTTAGCAATTTTTCTGGATTTTAGGATGCAAGGAACTATTTCTCTTCTGAAGTGTATTTTTGTTTTGTCTTGGCATTTATCTAAGGGAATATATCAGGGCCTTTTAAACTATGCTGCTCAAACTCACCAGTTAGTCCATGACATGTGTGGTCTTAAAGTGATGGTAAAAGGAAACCTGTTTATTGAAACACTATCTTTGGTGAGCACCACCGCGTGGCATCGTAGGTAACTGTCAGTGCTTTGCAAACTCTGGTCTATATCAGTCCATTGTACTATTTCTATATATCTCACTTTGTGAAACAAAAAGTCATGAATGGATTTCAGGGTTGCATTCACTAGCCAATCTCTATACAGTATCTAATGCAAGCTATGCCATTCAGTTTTGCTAGCTACACAGTAATTTCTCCACTGTTACTTCACTTAGGACAAATTCATATTCCAGTATGCATGGGAGTGTTGTTATGTAGGTGCTCCTCACTTAACGGTGTCAAGGTTGACAGGAAAGGGTTAGCATGCATGGTTTTTCACATGGAATCTGGTTTCTTGTAATGTAGGCTCGACTTTCTCATTTTATTTTTTTAATTTAAGAAGCCCTGTGACTGGCTAAATCACTGTTTTCTTTGGTCAATAACTTTCCAAGACTGTCTGAAAAGCTGTAACTGTCATACATTTCCCATGACAATGCTCTGGCCCATGCTTCCCATTGCAATGAGATCAACTGCAGCCCATTCAGGCTTGATTGCAAATACATTTACGTAGCCTCCTTATGCACATTCAGACTTGATCACAGAGATACTTTGTTGTTGCCTTTGATCATTCTCCCCTTTATTCTTTTAAATTCACAATTTTACCTAATTTTTTCATTTATATTTTGCCCAATCTATAGTTAAACTTTGAATTCATCTGCGATTGTTCCTGTTTTCCTATTAGTGTGTTATTCCAATTTTATAACTGGTTTCTTTTTCATTTGCTGATTTTGTTCTGTAAATTCAGAAATCACTCAAACTGCCTGATTTTGTTTTTAATTCTCATAACCTTTCTATATCTGCCATAGAAACATAAAAAAGTTATTTTTTTCGGAAAAGATCATAAAACGTTTTTTGATGTTGCATTATTTTCTGTTTTACATTCCCATTCAAAGGCTGTCGTTTGACCAAGCTGTTCAGAAATCACTTCTGTCAGCTTGTCATCAAACATTTGGCATCCGTGTCAGTACCACACAGTAAACTGTTCTCTTTAAAATCGGCTTGTTAGCTTTGAGGAGCAATGTTTTAGAATTTCGGTTTCAATAGGTGACTAGGTCCAAAGTGTCTCTGAAATCAGCTAGAATGCTCAGGGTATTTAAGTTTAAGGGATTAAATAAACTGTGATCACAGCACTCGTTACAATGTCCAGAAAACTCAGATGAGAAAAATAAAGCCCCTTTTTGTTTTCTTTCATAACTGCTTTTTCTTTGCTGATATATTTACAATGTGTTTGAAATGAACAGACAAAATAGATCTCATAGCTTCAGACTTTGGCTCCTGGTTAAGTAGAGTTTGCATATCTGTTTGTGTTTTTCTCTTGGTGCTCACTTTTTTGTCCCACATAACAATGATGACTAACTGATGCCTTTTAATAGGTCCCACATGAATGTAGGGGTACACCTGAGTGAACTCTTGCGAAGGACTCATCCTTTACTTGCTTCTAATCTTACTAGGATACAGACTGGCAGCCCCATGACTCTGAATTGAATTAAATGTTATGCTATGTTAGGTTGCCTATCCTCAATACATGCAATGATGGCACAATGGTTAGCAGTGCTGCTTCCGAGTTTCAGAGTCCTATGTATACAAACCAAAGATTGAAAAGTTAGGGTAAGTAGTAACTTTAAATTGAACTCACGTTAGTGAATGTGATCATAAGTGGTTCCAGCGATGGACTGGTTCTCCATTCAGAGCTGGGTCTTCCATTGTGTCTCAAGCAGATGGGATTTGTCCCAAAATCAGTGCCTTAAGTGGAAACAAATAAGTGCTGGCACTCTCTGTTATTGTTGGCCTCTTGGTTCTCCTCCCGACGAGCTACAAATTTTTCCTGATTTGTTAATTGACCAGGGTGGAATCCCCCTCTGAGTTGTACATTAGGTCAGGCAGCTTGGGTCTGGATGTCCTTGGAGTTTCAATTCAATTATATAGTTGGGGGGTCTGGCCTTGGAGTTTCGATCACAATGAGATTTTTACAATACATTGGATAGTGGGAGCAGGGACAGGGTAAACACTTTGGGGCTTTGTTCATGATAAGATACATTAAATTGAGGGGTCCCTCTTAAAGGTCAGAGTGGAAAATACTGCTATGCAACTATTAAATGTTGGTACACGCCATTTAATGGCAGGGCATACCAGCCCACTTCAAGCCCAGCCTATCACCCTGGGGACCTTAAAATGGATTAAGTGGTATTTTCATATATTTATTCCTATAGTGGTGGAAAAGCCATGGAGAAACAACTCAGAAGAAACATTTTCGCACTGAACCGGAGTCCACTCATTCCTGAAAGAGTTGTAGGTGCCTGTGTGCCAGGATGTGAGTCTGTAGACAAGAAAACTCAAAACCAAATCACTCATACCAACTGATATTATATTGTATTCTAATAGAAATCTATTGATTTTTAAACATTGTGCTTACTATAGTAGATTATTTCCTATAGAAATTATTATATTTTGCATTTTTTACACCAGCTACTGCACATTCGGAGAAGGTGAATACATTTTTTAATAAGATAGCAGTCATGCATTACATTTCAAATAATGAAATATTTACCTGAAATAATTTACAGACAAAATCCCAGCTTCATGTATGGAAAGCCATGTCCTGAACACTTTTTTTGCAATGAAATAAACAAAATTAGTGGATAATACACTAACATATCTAAAATAATTACACTGAATCAGACTTAAAATGTCAGCTTTCAGAATATACTGTAGCTAACATTATTAATAATTCAACGTGGAATCATTGGCTGCATTCATCTTTTATTTTTCAATACTATATAGAGTGTCCCACATCCAGCACAAAAAATGTCACTGTGATATGTCTTCTGTATGGAAGTGCTGTATCTTACATTTAAACCTGGCCAAAACTGTTTGTTCTGTTACAGAGAGAAAAGTGAAATTTTCTTGGACAGACATCCCAGTCAGATGAATCAGTGCAAGCTATGACTGTAGAGTCTTTGGTGTGCTGTACTAGTGTCTGCTTCATGTATAACTTCTTCAAGAACTATCAGACTCATGGTTTCTTTTAATTACACTTTATTGATTCAGTTAATACACAACATGCAGCATCCTAGTCGCACTACTCAGTATACTCCACAAGTGAATCAACCACAAACATCCGTGCTGCAACAAGGTAACACTTAATCTGATATACCTATATTAAGCATATTGTAACATTCTTTCATTTTTAACATATTAACATATATGCAAATTAAACTTCTCATAGTATTGACTAGGCCTTAGGACTTGTCCAGATTTGTTGTCACTGCTAGCGTGGCAAGGCCATGTTGTTCTGTCACAGCAGCAGACTGATTATTATTTTGCCTTGAACCTCTGGTATGCTTTCCTGCACTTGATGTAGATTGTGCTACCCACAGGTATCTCAGATTTCTTCAAGCAGTTCCTCCTGTCTCCAGCTTCACCTGGTAGGACCTATTATCAACAAGCTCGAGAACAGAACCTTTAACCCAGATTGTGTTGGGTTGTAATGACTGAACTCTTACTGCATCACTTGTCTTTACTCCACACTGGTCTTTAGCTGACTTATTGTAACATTGCATTTGCCTCCCTTGATCTTTTTTTCCTAAGGGCCTCTAATGTTCCCTTAATCTGTAGTTGTAGCAATGTTGCTGTCATTAGCAAAAGGGTTCTTTTTTCCTCCAGCTTATCAAGCATAGGGATGGACTATTAGCCGCTCCCTGTGTTGGTGTATTTCTATAATCAGAGTTTCCTGCATTAGCCTCTTTGCTGTTTTGACTGCTGCATCTGCTTTCCCATTGCTCAGAGGATAAGGAGGTGAAAAATCTTTATGGATGAATTCCCATTCCTTACTGAAACTTCAGAATTCATCAGATGAATACTGAGGATCCTTGTTTGAAAAGACAGTGTGAGAAATTCTATGGCGAGCAAAATGAGCTTTGATTTTTCTAATTACTGTTTTGGATATTACGTCTTGTAAATAATCGATTTGTCAGAAGCAATCTGTTGTAATGAGGTAGTTCTTTTTATTGAAGAAAACAAATCAGTGCCTACTTTTGCTCACACTCTGTGTGGTAACTCATGTGGGCACAGAGTTTCCCTCTTCTGCTTGTAATCCATAGATCTACAAATACCACATTTGCTGATAAAAGTTTTAATATGCTCATTCATCCCTGGCCAGTACATACATTCCCTAGCTTGTTGCAAACTTTGTTCCACTGTGGCGTGTGATGAATGAAGTCTGCTCATCATCTCATCTTTCAGTGAAACAGGAATAATTGCTCTCTCTTCTCTGAATATAATGCCATTTTGGATGCGCGGTTCATCTCTAAACACACAGTACTGTCTCACATCCAGAGGTGTTTCATATTTATTTCCTAGCCATCCTATCTGTATGACCTCTTTAAAAATATGCAGAGCTTTGTCTTCCTCTGTAGTTATTCAAATTAGCTGCTGACCTTTGTCTAACATTGAATAAGTATTTCATCATATCAATACTTACTATTTTCTCCTTCTACTGATCCTTCCCGTGTATTCTAAGGTAAATATGCTCTACTTAATGTGTCTACTAATAACATCATCTTTCCGGGCACATAGAAGATAGTAACATCATATTTCTGTATTCAGAGAAACATCCGTTGGGAGTCTTTTTAGTGTCAAAGGGTTCCTCATTATATTTTCCAATGGCTTGTGATCTGAGTGTACCTCCACACTCCATCCATAAGTGTATTGGTTGACTTTTTCCATCCCAAACAGAAGGCCCGATAGCTCCTTTTCAGTTTGTACATAACCTCTTTCTATGGGTGTTAGTGCTTGACTCCCAAAGGCAATAGGTTTTTTGTTTTGTATTAATGCAGCTCCTCATCCTGTTTCAGAAGCATCATGCTGTACGTAAGATTCATTCTTCAAGTGGATTGTAATATTTCAGAACTGGTGCTCTGCTCATTGTCTCCTTAACTTCACAAAATTCCTTTTCCTGCACAGCTGTCCATTCCCATTAGGTGCTAGTTGTCTTAACACTTCACACAGGTCTGTCAGATGTCTACAAAAATAAGAAATACATCATTCCCAAAAGTCTCTGGGCTTCTTATATCAGTTGGACTGGGCATCTGCTTTAGTGCTGTGTTTTTTTTTCTGGGTCAGTCTTTAATCCTTCAGCTATTCAGGAGGTGTCCTATATGTGATACTTTATTTTGTCTCAGTTTTAATTTGTTGACATTCAGCCTAATGTTTCTTCCTCTGTATTTGTCAAGAAATTTCCTAAATTTTATGTAATGGCCTTTAGTTGCTGTGTAAATAGTTTCTCCCTCTCCTGTGATCACAATGTCATCTGCTCTTACTTTAAAACCTTACAGATAATAAGGAGAGGGCTGATTATCACCACTTCAAGCATCTTTAGCAGTAATGTGCCGTCCAGTTCTGTCAAGTTCCATACCACAGACATAGACGTGAACAACAATGTGGTACATGATGAGGCAACTGCAGGAGATAAGACACGCCAAACAAAACGAAACCAGATGAAAATAATTGCATTACTCATTCCAATCCAAAATGTAGTTATATATTCAGTCAGTAAACAAATGTAAATTAAATATTTTCTTTACACAGTGTAGCTACCTCACAGATTCAGCACTCTGAGTTTGAACCATTGCCCAGTCATTGTCCATATAAAGTAATGGCCAAAAGTTTTGGCAGTGACACAGATGTTGCGTTTTGCAAAATTTGCAGCTTCAGTTTGTGGCAATTGACTTTGTTTTTATATTATTGTGCAGAGTGATCAGATGCATAATAATTCATTGCAAAGAGATTTATTAGCATAAGAAGTTAACTTTATCACAAAAACTAATTTTCGCTTATTTTGGCCCTGGCACAAAATGATCAGCTAAAAGCATCCATCAAGCGCAAGGACCGTCGCCTGCTGAGGAGTTAGCTGTAGGATTGTGTTGCCACCAGAGCAGAGCTTGCTCTGTATTGGCAGCAGGTGGGCGTGAGTGTGTCTGCACGCACAGTGAGGCAAAGACTTTTGGACAACAGCCTTGTGTCACGAAGGGTAGCAAAGAAGCCACTTCTTTTCAAGAAAAACATCAACGACAGACTGAAATTCTGCAAGAAGTACAAGGATTGGACAGCAGAACAAACACTGGTGCAAAGTTATTTTTTTGGATGAATCCTCCTTCCAACTGTTTGGGACATCAGGAAAATTGATTGTCTGGAGATGGAAAAGGTGAACCCTACCATGAGTCCTGTGTCATGCCAATAGTGAAATGTCCTGAGACCATCCATGTGGAGGGTTGCCTCTCATCCAAGGGAGTGGGCCCACTCACAAGAACACTGCCATAAATAAAGAATGGTATCAAAACGTCCTCCATGAGCAACTTCTCTCAACAATCCAGGCGCAATTTGCTGATGACTACTGTAGAATCTACAGATTCTCCTAGTGTCAGTTTGGATTTGGCTCTACCATTACCAAAGTCGGTTATGTTGTTTGGTGTTTCTAAATTTGCCCCTGTGTGAGTGTGACCATGAGTGGGTAGGGAGTGTACTTTGCAATGGACTGGCATCCCACCCAGGACTGTTTTCTACCTTGCCCCCAATGCTATTAGCAAATTCTTTATTCTCAGGACCCTGAATTGGATTAAGCAGATTTGAACAAGTCATATTTTTTTGTAAAATTTTAAAACATTTTTTTTTCATGCTTTTTAAAAATGTCACACAGAATCAGTATGCAGACAATAGAAGGCTGCATGGATGTGTTTACAATGTCCATGGTGTAATAAATCACAAAATGACTGTTTCAAGTCCACCCAATTGTAATGTCCTCTTAATTTACAAGAGCATTCGGATTCTAAATGTGTAGGGTGTGCACATTAACCTCTTGTTTATCTCTGCAAGATCACCTCTAGTGTTTGAGATTTGTGTAGCTTCTCACAGGCCCTGTTATGCACCAGTTCAAAGTGAGTGTCCACGATCCATACTCATTTTGCAATTTATTTCTTTAATTAATTGATAAGGTAGAGAGCAGTCTCTGTCTCCCTCTACGGGTGTCTATGACATTATTCTAATATATACATCTGTACACATATATATGGTATATACAATTCTTTACTAATACAACTGACATCTGAAAACATTAACACAAATTTAAATGTTTTAGAGTATTCATAAAAATGCTCCCAAGGTTTTTATCCAGTGCCTTTCATCTGAGACTTCGCCATGTGTACCTTAAGCAGCCTTAACTAGTTTCCCTTGATCCAAAAATACAGTAGTGCTACGTTTAGGTCCTCTGGAATTTCATCTGCTTCACAAAGTTATCATATTCAGTCCAGAAGCTTTCCAGATGTTAACCTAGTACCACCATCTTTGGGTCCCTCCCCAAACTTCATCGCTACATAGTGGGTGTGCATGAGATTATAAATGGCTTATTACACCAAGTGGTATGCTGGAACACCTAGTTTTTGCTAAAGCTCCATTATCAGGTATGAGGCCTTGAACAGACTGCTACAACTGCACTTTCCATCTCCCTTCCTCATGAACAAGTTCCAGAAGTACTTGATCCATTGCCTCACTCTTTTTTGGGAGAATATAACCCCTCACATTTGGAAGTGGTGATTATTATCTTGAAAACCTCAAATTGCCCCTGCGCATCCAGGTGATTATAACAAGATAATCCTAACAGGATAGATTCATTTTCAAAGAATGTAATCCTCAAGTTCTTAAATGGTGTGCTCTTCAACCATTGACTGCACTTTGATTTCCCATCATTGTGAGTCAGAAAGAAGAGAAAAGATTTGACTTCTCTCCAAGGATTCAAATCCATTTAACAGGCGTATGCCACACTGTAACAGACTCAAGAATCTGAAAATCTTGCAGCACTTCCCAAAAGACACCACATATAAAGCAATTCTAATAACCATATGTTGACAAGACTGGGAAATTCCATTATCTCCAAAATGTGAGAGCGAAGAGTTAATTCACTGTTAACAGCTGAGATGGCATCCATATTAATCCCCCAGTCAGCTGCCTAAAGCTCTGTCTTGTCTCGAGTAAGGTCTTCCTCAAAGTGGTCCATCCACAATTCAACAATACCTGTACTTAATAAGAACAGCTTGTATGATTTCACAACTTGTGTTCCTGAGTTGTCAATTTTCTTACCAGAACTTTTTCCAAGAATGCCCTTGAAAAATACTACACATGAAGTACTTCTTTTCACTTCACCCATTGCTGTTAATTCAGCAGCTTGACTCAGATGTTCTTCTCCATCTGGCTCAGCTCAGGATTACGGTTCTTTGCCTGTTTGTCAGTACTATACTTCATGTTGGTCTGGATGAATTTCATTTTCACTGGTTTCTTGCAATGTTTATCTTCATGCAATCCATTTATGAAAATGTAAATATCATTGTCATGCATTTTTGTAAGCTACCAACTGCATTCCAGGCTCACCTAGGGTATAAGATAGAACCCAACAAAGGACTGCATACCACATCATTGGAGAGCACTATGAAGCTCAGATCTCCACTTACTTACACCAGTTTGAATTAGAGACATCATAATATGCCTGTCACTGGGACCTACAAAGGAGATGGAATGCCTGGAGACCATGGGAAAAAGACTAAGAACTGAACCAAGCACCATAAAGTTGCCAGGTGTCAGTTCTAACTACTGCAATGTTCAATATTCTTTTCAAAACTCTCATTAAATTAATTTTTTTCACTACAACAGAGGAGTTTGCTGTGCAGGCTGTTTCTCAAAGCATCTATGAACTGAGGGAAATCACAGAACAGAGGCACAATACTGCCACATCTTATTATTCGCGATGAATGGTTGCAGCTTTCTTGGCATGTGAACTATACCTCCTTCTACCTCTTTCAGTGATTCGGAAATGCACCTCTTTTAGAAAGTGCTGCATTGCGGTTTTGAAAGAACACATATCTCTAAAGCAGACGTGCGCTATGGCCTAGAGGTGGGTTGAGCTCCACAGAGAATAGCTGTCCGGCCTTGGACGCATTCAGTTGGCTTTAAGTCAGTCATTTCTGAAATTTTTATCCAGGGAGCTTAAAAAATTAATAAATACTTAGTTAAACAAATGTCTTTACAAATAATATTCTGCCTCAGTAACTTTCTTTAAAATAAATGATGTTTACTGGTTGTAAAATAGGTAAATAAGCTGAACAAACAATTAAGACGTGGTGTTGTTCAAGAACAAATATAAGTTGACTAAGGACATTTGCTAAGCATTAACTTGCAAGGCAATCTTTTCTTATAGTGCAGCATTGAACTTATACTAACATGCTACAACTGCTCCCAAGGAGTTCTGTATAGGTTGTGATAGACCCACGGCCAGATCTACTATTAGGGTGACTTGGATGAACATCCTGAGGGTCCCCTCGCTTAAACACGTGTGAGTAAAAATTTCCAAATAACAGAAGTAGTCCATGTTTTCGCCAACTGTACAGACATTCATAGCAATTCACTATCCATCACACACCCCAACCCCACTTTGATCCTTGCGATTATAAACGTACCCAATCAGAACTAAATAAAAAACATTTAAAAAGCAAGGTTTATACAGTAACACTGCAAAAAATGAATATACAAAAACTAGACAAAAAAACTTTAAAAGATGAGTTGTTTTGCTCTTATTGAGAAAAACAAAATCTGCCAATAGGGTTTACTTGACAAGATTTATTAAATGTAAGCTAAATAATCATAAATACAATTTTTTTTTATAAGTGAATAATTCTTACAATAAGGAAAACAAGATTTAATGTCATGATATAAATATTTTTCACTTGCTTAGATTTCATTTTTTGCTGTGTAGAACATGATTAAAGCAGATGCTTATAGGTCAATTTTAAGTGATTGTACATTTGATGTTTTACTGAGCCTCAAAAAGAGAATAGGAGACAATGGATGGCCATTCAAAATGAAATCTCATTAGTATAGTGGAAAAAAAAATTGAAAAGACAGTGTTTTGCTGAAAACTATACCATAATAATTATAAGAACAACCACTTTGAACAAGCTATAAATACTGCAGTTAAGAATAATGAGACCTACCTCATTGGCATCTGGAGAGAAGGCTTTAGGAGCTTAGGCCAATGATCCACAGTGTCAAGCTGCTGATCTTTTTGTCCTTGTATTATTAACCTCAACACCTGCTCTTTAATGTTCTTTATATATTTTAACTTGCACAAAGCCCCAGGGGAGTCACCCCATTCCCGTTTCTCAATGTTACATGTGAATATCAATGTCCTTGAAACCCTAAAGGGTCAAACCATGGTCTTCATTTATACCTAGGCGCCCATAAAGGGGCTAAAGACCCTGATACATTCAAAACATGGAAACACCTCTATCGTACCTAACCTAACGTACCTAACGTACCTTACATGTCAGGAATCAGCTAATATCACTGCTGCAAGCTATGAGCAATGTGCAGTCTGATTCTGCAGCGCCTTATAACACAGTTGGGAGTAACAATGCAGAGGACAGCAAAAAATGGGAAATCTAAACAAACATTTTTTTGTTGATGCAAATTATGTGGACCCAAAACGTTGCTGCACACAACGTTTGTTTGCCACAAATTTGCGTAAGCCATTTAAAAATGCTTAATTGATATTCCTTAACTTTGCTATCAGAAAGAAGTTGATTTTCCACAGATGTGTCACCATCACTCATCAGTTATTTTTTTAAATGTATTGAAATACACAAATGAACAAAAAACATTTAGATATTGATCTGGAATAATGCCTAAAACTGATTTGTTAATGACATACAGTGTGTAATGTTTGTAGTGTGTGAGTATATGCATGGAGGGTAGTGAGGTGAGGCGAGTGGGGCCTTTAGAGCTGGTGGTGGTCTTAGTCTGACCTTGATAGACCTACTATATGTATTGCTGTATTGATTAATTGGACTTTCTACACAAGTCTTTTTCCGTTCAAATGTACATTCAGTTATTGTTTCATTTTTACAGTGAGTGTGAACTTTGTATTTGACCTCATAATGTTCTTTATTTCCCTTCTTTGCTAGTGACATGGATAGTGTTGGGTTAATTTTTCAACTGGGTTGACAATTTGTACAATTTCCGTATCATCCCAGTGACAATGTAAGTGCCCTCTAGGTGTCCTGTTTCATTCAACATCCTGAAAAGTACTTCTTATAAGTATAATGGCTGCTTTCAGAAATTGACAGAGTTCAAGAACAAGGACATCACCTGATTCATAACCTCTATGTAAAAACAACAAGGTCTTGTCTACTAGTTTTTTATTTTCCTATTCACTAAATTCTTTGCTGCCATACTCATTGTTTCTTTTGAAACCACTTTCCAATGTTTTCTTCTTTACCTTATATGCACTGATTATGGATTGCCATGAGCTTGGTGCAAAAATTACCTTTTTTCAGTCGTATTTTTACAGCCCATCTTCCGTCCTCAAGCCACTGTGCCTGATGTAAAGAATATATCACTTGGATTTCTTAAGTGTGCACCACTTACCTGCTCAAATTCTGCTCACTTCACTTACTACACACTTCGCTTGCCTCTGTTTATTTCAGCTCTTTACCATCCTGTCTGTACTGTCAGCATATGAAAAGCAGCTGACTGCGATGCTTCACCATTTTGAGGTACCACGGTCTTGGCCAGTTTACAGTGGAGTGTCTGTATTTGATGATTTGTGGCATGATTTGTAGTATTAATTATGTAATATTCTACAAAACTTCCCAGGACATGCACATTAGGTGAATCCAATACTTTAAATTTGCAAGTATTAATCTTCTGTTCATAAGACTGTGCATTTCCAAGGGTCGTTCTTCCTGTCCAATTCTCTTGACCCTGTAAGAAACAAAAGGATTTAGGGAATGTATTAGTTCATTTATTTTCAGTTCATCATATTACCCTGAAGATAACCAGGACTGGAAAAGTGATTGGCAGGAAAAAGTCACACAAGTTTGCTGAGCTCTGTATTCCACTCATGGAGCAAATTACTAGGAACACCTGTCCAGAATGGCAGTGGTGTTGTAATGGTGCTGGGAGTGTTTTCTTGGCACACTTTGGGCTCATTGATACCACTCAATCATTGCTTGAATGTCACAGCCTATTTGAATATTATTGCTAACTATCTGCATCCCTTTATGGCCACACTTTACCTATCGTCTAATGACTACTTCCAGCATGATAATGCACCATGTCACAAAACAAAAGTCACATCAGACTGGTTTTGTGAAAATGACAATAAGTTCATAGTTCTTTGGTGGCCTTCCCAGTCACCAAATCTAAATCCAATAGAATACCTTTGGGATAGATAGATAGATAGATAGATAGATAGATAGATAGATAGATAGATAGATAGATAGATAGATAGATACTTTATTAATCCCAAAGGGAAATTAGCATAATCCAGCAGCAGTATACTGATACAAAAAAAAAAACAATATTAAATTAAATAGTAATAAAAATACATGTAAAAGCAGACAATAACTTTGTATAATGTTAGCGTTTACCCCCCCGGGTGGAATTGAAGAGTCGCATAGTGTGGGGGAGGAACGATCTCCTCAGTCTGTCAGTGGAGCAGGACAGTGACAGCAGTCTGTTGCTGAAGCTGCTCCTCTGTCTGGAGATGACACTGTTCAGTGGATGCAATATATTCTCCATGATTGTCAGGAGATTGCTCAGCACCCGTTGCTCTGCCACGGATGTTAAACTGTCTAGCTTCATTCCTACAATAGAGCCTGCCTTCCTCACAAGTTTGTTCAGGTGTGAGGCGTTCTTCTTCTTTATGCTGCCTCCCAAGCACACCACCTTGTAGAAGAGGGCACTCGCCACAACTGTCTGATAGAACATATGCAGCATCTTATTGCAGATGTTGAAGGACTCCAGCCTTCTAAGGAAGTATAGTCGGCTATGAACTTTCTTACACAGAGCATCAGTATTGGCAGTCCAGTCCAATTTATCATCCAGCTGCACTCCCAAGTATTTATAGGTCTGCACCCTCTGCACACAGTCTCCTCTGATGATCACGGGGTCCATGAGGGGCCTGGGTCTCCTAAAATCCACTACCACTTCCTTGGTCTTGCTGGTGTTCAGGTGTAAGTGGTTTGAGTCGTACCATTTAACAAAGTCTTTGATTAGCTTCCTATACTCCTCCTCCTGCCCACTCCTGATGCAGCCCACGATAGCAGTGTGGTAGAACTGGAGATTCGCACCATGACAATTCAGCAGAAACAGCATGCTGCAGTCAAGGCATCAACCAGAATCTCAAAGGAATGTTTGCAACATCTTGTGGACTCCAAGGAATGAAGAATTGAGTTTGTTTTGAGAGAAAAGGTAGAAAAGGAAAAGGAACAAAAATAAGGAATCGAACACAAGTAATGTAATAATAGAAAAACAACAGAAATAATAAAGAAAAGAAAAGCAGACTCTGGCTGAAACATCATCACTGCACCAAGATTCTTTCTTTCCTGTAATATACCTTAAAATCAGCCTTCACAAGAGAATTATCTGCCTGTGTGGCTCAGAAGTTACAAATGTATTATGAAAACGTTAATGCAACATAAATATATGTTGAAACAGAAATCATGAGATATACCGAGTGCTGAAGCACAGAGATACATACAGTATATCCAGGATGAAGTCAGTCCCATTCTAAAAGGACTGCAAGCTCTTTCTCTCTCTTTGTGTTCTCTCCTCTCTTCCTCTCTTTGCTCCTGTCACAGAATAATAACGTCTGTTTGAATGAAGTTCTGCCTACTTCTGAGTGACTCGCGATTAAATTAATGTTGCCATTTTAACCTACAGTGCAACTCATTACTGAGCTTCATATAGCCACTCATTAAGTATCACTCCTGTGTTTTTAATGCACAAGTAATGATAATTATGCCAAATAACAAACGGTTCAGCATTTTCCCCTGATATCATGTTGCATTTCCTAGGCATTTTTTTCAAATGTACAATAATTATACAATTAGAACCATTGTGTGCAAGTTAATCATTTGTAATTAATTTAAATGCAGTAGTTAATTGTGGAAAAATGCCATGTAACAAAATATTAACGAGAAAATGTACTTAATCTTTATCACAAAGCATTAACATCTTTTCTTTTGCTAAAATATAGTGTATAAGCCTTATCAAATGTTGTTTTAATTGTAAAAAAAACAAAATAAAACAAAAGGATTTTCCTGGAACCAAGTGCTACTTTTGATTGACCTTATCATATAGTTTAGTTTCACCACATTTTGAACCCACTGTATGCCATTTCAGGTTTTTGAGCCTGTGGCAGCTGCAGCTGGCAAAAGTTGGAACTAGCTTTGAATTGAGTACAAATTATATTTCAGTTATGCTTTTTTAAATTAATACAAGGTTGAAAAATGAAAAAAATAGGTAATGTGAAGAAGAAACTAACAAGTTTGAATCAGCATTTAAGAGCCTTGATGTCTGTTATCAGTTTTCATTTTTCAGATGGTGCCATACCCATGCCATGTTACTGCAAGTTATCAGGTTTCATGGTCTTGTGACAGACGTGTTACAATTTACAGACATTTGCTTTACAGTTTTAAGCTTTTATTATCTTGTTACCTTTTTGACAGCTGACTCTAACTACTACATATTAACTTCAAAATCATGGACAAAAAAGGAAATTACAGTACCATGAACTTATTACCTAGCTTCAGGTAATTTAGGCATGCAGAATGCTTATAATTACCATCATAAAAGATCAAAGTTCAACATAGTACCTGCTGAGATGGTAAAGTCATGATGTAAATTATGGGGGAGAACTTAGCATTTGTTTATGTGAAATAAAAATCTTTAATTTAAGCTTTTTATTTAAGGTTTTCTTCAGCATTTCATGCACAGAAGATAGCCAAGTGATCTGTTTCAACAGAAGCTGGACTTTGAGGACATTGTGTCATTGGTTAGCATGGTGGCCGTATGTATATGTCACATTTTGCACAGTGAGTTGCCCAAGATGATTTCATTGTGCAATGTATCAGTTGTGGGTTGACTTGGTTTTCATATAAAACATTTATTATGTTCTCACTTTCTGAGAAATTGTTTGAAATGAAAATCAGAAGCTACTGGTTAAGGTTCGTGTAGATCTACAGTATATTCTGTTTATAATTCATAGAATGTGTGTGATGTTTCATTATGTTATTTAAATATATTAACGTTATTATTTGTGAAGTGATGCAGAGATTACCTACCAGTGTCATTTAATACAGTGCACGCTAAGTGAACACTATTCCAAAAATATAGGGGCAATGTTTACCAAGCTCAGAATAGAGAAGTCAAACAAAATGACACCTTTTATTGCCTAACATAAAAGATTACAATATGCAAGCTTTCAAGGCACCTCAGGCCCCTTCTTCAGGAAAGATGTACATTACCTGAAGAAGGGGCCTGACTTGCCTCGAAAGCTTGCAAATTGTAATCTTTTTAGCTAGCCAATAAAAGGTGTCATTTTGCTTGACTTTCCGTTACATCCATAATGGCTAACATGGCACAACACCCTAGTACTACAAGCTCAGAACAGGAAAATTGTCCTAGCTGGCTCAAAATTTCAGTGTGATATAAATAGAATTATTGATTTTCCTAATTTAGGAAACTTCTCTTATCTTCACTCAGATTTAGGAGAGCTTGTGTGCTGTCCCATCTCACTAGGAACATGCAGAAGATAGCATTCGGGCAGAGATCAGCATGCCCATTCTAGGAAATGTGTTAGAAATGCTGGGCAACAATGAACTTGCAAAAAGATATCAATTTCACAGGTCACAGTTTCACAAGTCATGTGATTGCTACACAGAGAAGCCACGTGCTGTTTGCCGAAATTAAAGTGTGGAATATGATGTTTTTTTTGACCACAAGGAAAATGTAGCTTTGTATCAGTAATGATTTGGATATGTCTCAAGCAACTGTTTCTCGAATTTTGCACCAATCTTTGAACCCCCTTACAATGCATGAGCTTTATACAGTTCATGCAAATTGCTAGTTTTCTTGGAGTTGTTGGTGTGATTGATAGCATGCACATGAAGATCATTGCCCCAACTGTGGACAAGCACGCATATGAGAATCACAAGCAGTATCACAGTATCAACACACAGGTGGTCAAGGATGCAAACTGTATTGGAGTAGCCCACGTATTTACTGTGAAGATAGCCGGTCAGCTGTCAATTGTTGATTGACAGTGAAATGTCAAACGGTTATGCTGAGCTCTGCATTCCATGAACCCCTGGAACATTCCTGTTTTACTGTATAAGCCCAAGAAAGTTTTAGAAGGCAGACAGAAACTCCTGGAGCATAGAATAAATAAAGCCCCACAGAAGAAAGGGGAGATCATGAAGTGAGGCATGTGACTCTGGAAGCTGATCAGCACCACCAGAAGAGTGAACACAACTCCAGAAACAGTGCCAGAATAGTTGACTAGTTTCAGTACTGTAACTGTTACTTTACAAGGTGTTTCCAGTGGCCATAACAGTGGATGGTGATTGTGTGTGTCTCAGTCTTTCCATCTCAGTGCTTGTTACAGTATTATTCTTGATGTTGTTGCAAAGTGGCAACAATCACAGGCCACTTAGTGTATTATCCTACCTTATGTTTTCCTTCTTCTTCTATTTTGAATATTATTATTATTATTAGAATCTTAATGATGAAACCTTAGTGCTAGGATCAGGAAAGAACAAAACATCATCATGAATGCTGTTTTTGTGGCTCCTACTCCTCAGTGGAAGTATTGTGGGTGTAGGACACTTCATACCTACTTTTCATGTCCTACACTGGGGGTAGAACAAGTAGTCAGACTTTAACACTAGAATCCCTGAAGCCTACGAAAAAAGTCGTAATGCCGGGCCACCTTAAATTCCCTCACACCTCCTCATCAGTGCCTTTGTCTTGCAAATGTGTTGATCGGCACTGGCAGCAGGCAGCCTGCTCACTCATCCTCCCACTGAGGCAGCTGAAGTCAACTCAGATGCTGAAGTCTCTTTATCTGGCAGTGAGGTGTTTGAACTTGAAAAAGGTTGAAAAATATATCATTATTTGAATACATACATTTCATTTGTATTCCGTGTTTACAACCATCTGGATAAATGCAGGATGACAGGAAACGTGAGGCAAGAAAAGTTGAACACATAACTAAAACAGAACAATTTCCATCTTACTGTAATAATGACAAAATGCAGACGTGAAGTATGCTTTTATTCAGGAATATAACCAAAGAAAAAGAAATCATTAAATTTACTTGTTGCTGTCAATGAGTAAAAACCCAAACCCAGATATCAGCTGACATGTCTGTTTGGCTGGTTCAGAGTTAAGAACTGCTATCTTGTAATCAAGAGGTTGTGAGTTTAAGTCTGTGTTATTCTCGTTTTGAGTAGTGAGCTGCTGTTACATAATAAAAAGAGACATTTGATTTCAGTCTGGACAATTTCTACAAGTAATTCCTAGATGCTTGATAATGCGGGTACAGAGCTGGGAAAAGTTAAGAATTAAAAGCAAAGATGGGATACAGAAGGATAAATAGAAATGTTAATCATAGCAGATGAAGTATATTCAGTAATATGAATATTGAGGTCTAATATTTTGAAATATTTTAATGCAGTTTACTGTCTGTCTGATACAGTATGCATATAAAAAATTAATTTTTTATTGCTATAATTTTGTCCCTCAAATAAATGAAATGTATCATGCTGATTTGATTGATGAATCAAAATTCCTGCTGGTATGAGAGTTTGGAAATGCTTAAGGGTGCCCTGCATATGTCCTGGCGTTCTTTTCAGCACAGATTCATGTGTGGGAGGCTGAACACAATGCAGTTCTTACATGAAAAACAATTTTAGATCAAAGGACATTCACAATACATTAGAGGGTCAAGTCATTCATGTTTAATGGATATGAAAACCAAATGGTGATAATGTATATGACAACAACAAACAGATTCTTATTTAGCACCTCAGACTGTCTGCACTATATGTCCATGTTTCACACATGAAGAACCCAGTGATTCCCTGTTATTATAAATTTAATATTATCAATTTTGGAGCTTTAAATACTTTTTCAACATACATAAATGAAAGATTGCAGGATTTTATGTTGCTGTTTTGATTCAATAAATACTTATATTATGTGGACATTGCTCAAAATGCTGTAATTGTCTAAATAAATGTTTTTGTGAATTGTAACATATACAAAATATGAACATATTATTAGCCATTTCTTTTTTTGTACTGTTTTATGACATATCGATTGGTTTAGGCCCTGTGTGAAGCTTTACCTACTGCACTGCTTATTTTGCCTTATTTATCTTGCATTGTACAACTGCTAAAGGTGAAATACAGATCCTGACAGTGATGCGTTTTAATCTGCCAGTCAGTGAGCTTTGATTTTGCAGATCTGTATTATTCTGAAGGTATTTTTGGAACACTCTGGAATGATGAATATGTAGGTCTGAATACAAATAAAATGACGGTATGTAACCAGAGAGCCGCTTATGTGCTCATAAAACTGAATTTGACTCAGTTTGGTTGTAAAGCTTCATCTACGTCCCATGAAGATTGCTTTGTTGTAAACACCCCTAACATCATATTGTTACGATAACCTATAATTTGGCTGAATTTCAGTTAAATATAGTACTCTAATAATCTACATTAAATCTTCCAACGTAGACCATTAAACAATTTACATTTTTTTAAATCAAATGGGCATATACAATAATCAAATAACCCTATTTATTAAAATTGTCTGATAATTCTTTAATTCATAACAAAGTTATTGTTCTTCAAGTCACAGATGCATATAGTAAATGCTCCCCTTAAATCTACATTCATTTAATCAAAGCCTGCAAGAAATAGGGCAGTGTGGTGTAGTGGTTAAGGCTTTGGACCTCAAACCCGGAGGTCTTGGGTTCAGATCCTGCTGTTGACACTGTGTGACCCTGAGCAGGTCACTTCACCTGCCTGTGCTCCAATTGGAAAAGCAAAAGAAATGGAACCAATTATATTTCAAATGTAGTACGATGCCTTAGAGAAAGGCATCAATTAAGTAAAAACAATAATTAAAGAAATCATCTGGCACATCCTCTACTCCATACCTATTGATATAATGTGTACATGGACCGATAAAAACCCAAATCTTCTTCAACCAATTTCACACGGATGTTTTTTTACGGGCAATTTGGTCTTCACCACAAATGATTTCACTGTCCAGGTAATACCCTATATAATACAAATCATTTACTGTCTTTCTAACACTGCTGTGTTGTCTTATAAAACTAGCTATAGTTGTCCATTTGCTCCTCAGGGAAGCTGAGGTTTATTTACCACATATGAAGGTAAAAACAGAATTACCTTTACATGGTAAATGTGAAGGGGCAGACGGTGTGTGGAAATGTCACACAAATGTGTACAACACTGCAGAAATAAGCAGCTTTGTCATCTTTTATCGCCTTAAATAGACATGTGATTCCTTTGTGAAGCTACTGTAGTAAAGTGTTCTTTGATTTCTTCAGAAAAATTGGTGTCCAGCACAACTCAAAATTATTTTTGTTGTGTCTTGGATGCTGCTGTGTTTCACTCTCAGCAGCTTGAAGGATGTATTCAGCAAAAGTCCCATACTTGAATTTTACATTTTACCTGAAATAAGTGCCTTCATTACTTCTCATTTGAACTGCTTCACTCTGCTCATTTTGGTGTTCCCGCATAAAGCATTAACGGTGCAAAAGGGTGCTGCTAGAATCCTGACTTGAACCAAACATTAGAACTAAATAATCCACAGTTGTGCAGTATCGCTTTCTAAATTACATCAGTAATTTACAAAGTTACAAGATGCCACACACTAGAATACGTCCCTAGTGTTGACTGGGGAAATTTGACAAAGCATTTTTTGAAGTGAATCTGCTGGGTTTACCAAACGTTTGCTATGCATCCCGGTGATGCTTTGCAAGACCAGTGTGACATCACAGAGCTGTACCAACCAATGTTAGATGATGGGATAACCCCCCCCCAAGTATATAACACTGATCCCTTGAATCACAGGCTCAGAGTCTGCCAGTGGAAGCCTGACCTCAGCTGCAGAACAGAGAGCAGAGGCGCACACCCAGAGGTGGCCCGTATGCAGCTCTTTCTCTTAAATCCTTCCCCCTGCTGTTGCAGAGGTTCACAAACTTTTATTCAACAGTACCCATACAAGTAAGGAAAAAGGACTGCCATACCCCTCTAGATTTCTTGTTGAATATGAGTTTTCTGGATTCTAGAAACTCAAGGTCTATTATCCTTTGAGAATGAAACATTATTTCAGAGAAAAGCAAATAAAAATAAATAAATAAAAAAACATTAAAACTAAAACCAATGGATCATTTTTTTACAGTTCAGTACACTGCAAAAAATGAAATCTAAGCTAGTGAAAAGTATTTATATCATGACATTAAATCTTTTTTACATTATTGTAAGAATTATTGACTTGACTTATCAAAAGATTTGTATTTACAATTATTTAGCTTACTTTAAGAAATCTTGTCAAGAAAATTTTGCTCACCCCCATTGGCAGATTCTTTTTGCTAAATAAAAGCAAAACAACTCCTATTTAAAGTTTTTGTTTTGTACTTTTTGCATATTCAGTTTTTGCAGTGTACCGAGCACACTTGTCTTTTTAGCAAGTAGCTTATTTGGCAAACCAAGTAATGTGAAAAAAATGTCAGCAGTGACTTTTCTCCCATTGCTTGTGAAAAGTGTATGAGCTTGCAATTGAGTGAGAGATTTCTCCAAATAGGGAATAGTATCCAGTATATATATTTATTACTTACATCAGCAGCTACCCAAAATTTGACTCATACCCAGACTTGTTGGGTTTGCTTGACTTTTACTTTATCAACAGATATGTATGACTTACATATAACACATGATGCACATAGTGTGGTGTGAGCCACTAGGGGGTGTAGCGCCACCCTAACCTGGACACAGACAGGCAGGAGACAGGTTTTACCACACTCCACACGTTTATTTACAGTTTTACTTGCCCAAAATACCATTCAACACAACACACCAATACCATTCAGTCCCTTCTTGCCTCCAGTCCTTCTCCCTACACTCCTCTTCAGGCTTTGTCATCTCCTCTTGACTCTGGTCAACTTATGGAGTGAGGCGGCTCCTTTTTATAGGGCACCTGGATGGACTCCAGGTGCCTAACGAGCTCTTTCCAGCCACTCTTCCAGATGTGGCAGAAGCGTGACCAAATAAGGCCCTGGAAAGGTCCATGCGCCCCCTAGCAGAGGCCACTGGTTCCAACAGGATTGAGAGCCCATGCTCATAACCCGTGGCCCTACTGGAAACCAAGGGAGCTGCTCTCTATCAGTCCGGGTGAGACACTGTGCCACAAATACTCTCTCCCCCAGTCCTTTCACACTCTGGGCGTCCTGGCAGAGTAAGGATTCCGGCCACCCGCCACAGTGCCAAGTGCATGATATGGCCGTAAGGCTGTCAGTATATGAAGTACATAGCCAGCATCAGTTCTACATGGGGAAAGGAGAACATGTGAGATGGCACATTGTAGATGGAGTGATCCACAAGCATATTTGCAGTGTTTACACAGACATGACAGACTTGACGAAATACGCAGATACAAAAACTAACAGTTGGTATGTACATCCTTCGTGTATGCAATTTAATACATGCAACAGCATTTCCATATCGCTGTACTCAAATCATATATTTGCCTCTTATATGGTGCCTTATTTATGGCCAAGTACCATGTTGCATCAGTCCTTCCACTTTCACAAAGAAAGCCCAGCATTTATAATACAACTTATTTTTGTGTAGTGATCTTCACAGAGTGCAGACACAGAGGACTGTGAACAATTCTCAGTTAAAATACAAGCATAGATTATCCTGATTATTTAAAAATTATGTTAAAAAATACAGTGATACCTCGGTATACATCCGCTTTGGAATAAGTCTAACTTGGTATACGTCCTGTTTGGATGCGAAAAATTTTGCTTGGCATACAACCTTTGTTTGGAATACGACTCATGTGCTAGAACACCGCACACTACCCTTGTTTACCTCTTTCGACACAAAGCCACGACTGCCCAAGAGTGTCAGTACGCCAGTTGCTAGCATTCAGTGAACAACCCGCGCTATAACTCTATGTGAATTTTCACGTGATTTTGTGTTTTTTCGCGTAAATTTGAATTAATTGTTGAAAAGTATGAAGGTGACATGCGTATCCGGGACATGGCTGCTGCATACCGTATGTCAAGAACAACGGTATTTACAATTGTGAAAAACAAAGATGTTATTAAAAAGTAAAGTGAGGTTAAATTTTCATTTATTTCATCGAATTGCTTTTGTATTTATGTATTTTAGTATTAAGCAGTGTTTAAATTATTTTATACAACCCCATCAATGTATAATATGCCAATAACAATAGGATTTTTTTTCATGGGAATGGATTAATCATTTTCCCTTTATTTCTTATGGGAAAAATTTGTTTGGTATACGTCCTGTTTGGTATAAGTCAAAGGATCTGGAACGGATTAAGGACGTATACCAAGGTACCACTGTACAGAGAATAAGGTAGACACTGATTAAACATAAATGGAATCCAACAATGTTATTTTCAGATTTACATTCATTGTCGTGTCTGCTGTATCTATGAAAACTTTGTGAGTGAACTACTGTCCACTGCTGCGGTCTTCACTCACACCTCAATCGCTCCACCGGATTGAAACTCTTTGCATGATCTCCTTTCACCATATCATATTCATTCTGGCTGTGTATTTCATATTCCACGATGTGTGAAAAACATTACAAGGCCATTTCAAATGAGTTTATAATCATTTTACCTAACTGAAATAACTGGAGCATTAACAGTTTTCAGGTTTTTTTTTCTTCATCACGTGTAGTGAAACAATATGAGTAATTATAAGTGTGACTCATTTCATTGGATTTTTTTTTATAGTCCTCTGCTGAAGACAGGCAGCAATCCACATCTAGGAAACAATGTTCAGTAATGCTTATAACAGCCACATTAGAGGGTTTGCTGAAATAAAAAGATTTTGCAAATGCAGTCAAGTGTTACTTGTGGTGGTACTGGAGATGATCTTCTGTGTAAAAAAACAAACAATAGAATTTCAGATTTGCAAGGACATGGGCCTTTGAAGTGCAGCAACTCAGGAAAAGTTGAGGAAGGACAGGAGCATCAATTGGCAGTGGTATTATTTTATCTCTCAACTTCATGTGGTGCACCTCACTGCAATGCACAGTTAGAGAACAGCATGCTTCCCTGCAAAGGAGCACGCCTGCATGATGCAGTTCAAGACCATTCTTGAACTGCCAGCGTCTCAGATGGGTTAAGCCAAATTGCATCACACTGTCAATTCCTTTAAAAGGTTTTTTACTTCTGTGAGATATGAGACTTGTGCTTGTCCACCGTTTCTAAGATTCCTGTCCCTGTGACAATGTGCTTTCTCTGTGACTAAAGCGGCTCAAGAATGCAAAAGCCTGATACATGACATCATTTTGTCTCAGGGAGGCAGAGTGGTTGGCATTGCTACCTCAGAGTACAGGTCACATTTTTGGCCACAATAATTGCTACAGTATAGATGGCAGTCACTTAAATAGCCCTTAGGGACTTTAATCGGGAAAAGTGCTTGAGTTGCTATCAAAATAGATTTGAATGGCAGCACTCATGACACTAGCTACCAGTAACCTTACAACCATTAAAGGTGGAATTTCTTTAAAAACTGTCAAACAAAAATGAATTATGTTTTTGCAATAACAATATGGATATGAACTTTTACAAATTTTGTGTCTTATTTCAAAACTTACATTTATACCTGGGAGCATTCTTACCTTCAAATTGCAAATTACTTTTAATGGCTTTTGTTTCAAGTTTCTTCTGGTGCCACCATGTAAAATGCTGAGAGAGACTTATTTTAATTTTAAAAGTAAGTTTCTGGGGCAGATTAATGTATTCCTAAGTTGTGAAAAACAACACACTTACGAGATTTGATTAGTGCCTTTTTCCAATATGAATTCATTTACGCCTGTGACTCTTACACTGTGGAGTGTTCTCCCTAGGATGTCCATAAAATGTAATCGATCATAATGTTTAGATATCATTTGAACAGCCATTGCATTTCTGATACACAGTACAACTAATTTTTGTGTAGTGCTCTTCACAGAGTGACAGACTTCTATGATGCAGTTGAGTCTACTTACAGACTACAGAGTTTTAGTTATTCAGTTGTTTCTTTTGTATGTGTATTTATCTTCTGTTTGCCAGTGGCTCAATATTTTACTGTGATCTGATGTGTATTTATACTCTTTTGTAGTGTTTTTTCATGCTTTTTTTGCCATGTGTAACAAGTATTTTGAAATTCTCACCTTATCTTGTGTGGACTACATTTTATGTGTGTTGCATAATGTGTCGTAATAATGTTTGTTGTGATGATTTATATTTCAAAATGAAGTACTTCTGACTCCATTTTATCCTATTGTTAGGTCAATTAAAACCGGCATTAGCAATTCTATATGCTGAACAAAAAACAGATGCCAGCAAAACGCCTACTTTCTGCAATACACCAGTGGCCAGCAGCCATTTTCGGTATAAGATCACCTTTTGAAATTAACATAAATCAAAGATCAACCACTGGTGGCTCTAGGCTATCCATATTAGGTGTGCATTTAGCTTATTCCCACTTCACTAGAGCTACAATTACATAAAGTATGCTTACTTTATGAAAGGATCACTCTACCTAAAATAGATAATTTTTTATTGGTTACTTACTGAATATAGTTTGTAGTGATGCCTAAGAATTTTTTTTATCTCATGCATTCATTTGAAACGATTATCAAAAAAAGAGTTTCTGATAGCTTAGCAGACATTTCTTTATTTTCTTACTACTATCTTCTCCCTTTATCAACTGGCTGTTATTTTTGTGATTGCAAATTTCTTGATTTTCTTTCCTTTGGTGTTTGAATATATACATATTTTATAACCTTTTTTTTTTCTTTTTGTGAGCCAGTTATCTTTTTTGACTGCGTATCGTCAGGTGTTTTCTGAGCCTGGCTCTTTCTTTGAAATGCTGTCTTCCTCTGATTCTGTCTGTTTTATTATTTTTAGGTATCCTCCATTAAGCGCCAATTACATTATAGGAGTGCTGCGCCAATACTTTAAAGATGGAGTGGAGCCCACAGTTTGTAGTTGCAAGTAACACTATTTAGTTGTCATGAAAGCCATCTGGTAAATTCCAGTCATTTTTTTCAACAAATACTGTTTTTTGGATTTTTGACCCTTTTCCTGGTGTTTGCATTCTACCTTTTTTGTAATGTATTGGGTGTTTTTGATAGTTTTTACTTATGTGACTGGGCCTTTTCATCATATGCTGGTGACCAATGATATCTTTGCATTTTGAATTGTTAAATGTGCACAGTCTGAACTTTTTATTATGACTCTCAGATTTTGCCCAGGATGCCCAACCATATCTTAGAACAGCATGCATCTTGTGTATCTAGAAATTCTTTATCCACTTGCCCTTCAGTCAAAGAACTGGGAGTTTAGGAGTGTCACCATATTTCAGGTGAAGCTCATAATAAAAGTAATGAATAGCCAGTTCATAGAAGTGCATCTATTCCAGAATACAAGGAAGATATAGATAGGTTAAAGTGAATAAAACACACATGTGGTTTCTACAAAGCACAGTAGCTGTGAGGAAGGAGAAGTACCCAATTTCTGCCTGTCTATCTAAATATCCAGACTGACCAGGGTTAGATGTTGGTGATGCAGTATCACAAACCATATTTAACTTTGATACAAAGTTACATTGGTAGACAGGTAATCATCCATCTCAGTTCAACCATGCTTTTCTTGCCTGCCTGCTGCCTGAATTCCTGTCATGCTGCTTTCTCCCTAAAGGTGTCTCCAACCTCAAAACATTTTTTTAAATAAGATGTCACAGTTTCCCACCTTTCCAGATGAGAAGGAAGAGACAGATAGGTAAAAGTCAATGAAAAAAGGATGTAAGTATTTCTACAAAACACGGTAGTTGACAGGAAGGAGAAATGCTCAATTCCTGCCTGTCTATCTAAGTATCTAGACTGTCCTGGAGGCAGCCTGCCAAAATGGATGGGAGTAGATGTTGGTAATGCACTATCCCAAACCATATTTATTAGCCATTCCTTAGAGTTTTTGCACTGCCTGGTTTTGAAAAGTGATGAGTCTTACCAACATTTTCCAAAGGTGGTTTGATTTGTTAACACTAATCCTCTCTATCTGTCTGGGCTTGGTACCAGCACGAAGTTGGGCTGGTTTGCCTCCCTGCACCAGGGATCTTCTGTAAGTCCTTAACTCTTTGATGTGGTTATTGTTGAGTCATGGGATAAAACACCAATCCTCCTTTTTCCTTATAACATTGTGTTGCGTAGTACCAGAAAAGAGGAGGTGGAAATGAGGTTGAAAGAATGGAAAAGGTCTTTAGAAGAGAGAGGGTTGAAGATAAATAGGTTGAAGACAGAATAAAAGAGGTTTAATGATGATCAGGATTGAGAAGTTAGCTTACAGGGAGAGCTATTGAAAAAATTGGATATGTTTAAATATCTAAGATCATTGATATCCCAAGATAGAGAATTTGATGCAGAAATAACACATAGTGTGCAGTGTGAATGGAACAATTGGAAGAACAGAACATATCAGGAGTATTGTGTGATTGAAGAATTAAGGTGACGGTTAAAAGTAATGTTTTTAAGACAGTGGTAAGACCAGCAATGATTTATGAAGCTGAGACATGGACAGTAAAGGGAGCGCAGGAGAAGAAGATGAATGTAGCAGAAATGAGAGTGTTGAGATGGATGTGTGGAGTTACAAAAAGGGACAGAATAAGAAATAAGACAATCAGAGGTAAAACAAAAATGGGAGAGTAGTGGCGTAGCTAGAGTTTTACCCCCGTACAAATGGCGTGGCGGCATCCACGAACCTGGTGGTGGACACCTAAGGTTCGAGAGGCTGTCAAGTTTAAGAAAGAGTCCTATAGGGTTTGGTTGACCAGTGGGACTCTAGAGGCAGCTGAGGGTTACCGGCGGGCCAAGTGTGTGGCGACATCGGCTGTTGCAGAGGCAAAAACTCGGGCATGGGAGGAGTTTGGGAAAGCCATGGAAAACGATTTTCGGTCGGCACCAAGAAGGTTCTGGCAAACTGTCAGGTGCCTCAGATGGGGAAAGCGGTGCTCCACCAACACTGTGTACAAAAGAGATGGGGCCCTGCTGATTTCAACTGCAGACGTTATTGACCGGTGGAAGGAATACTTTGAGGATCTTCTCAATCCCACCAGCATGTCTTCTTTAGAGGAAGCAGAACTAGAGGACTCCAGGGTGGGGCCTGTCCATATCAGGGGCTGAGGTCGCCGAGGTAGTTAAAAAGCTCCGAGGTGGCGGGGCCCCTGGGGTGGATGAGGATCATCCTGGGTTCCTCAAGGCTCTGGATATTGTGGTGCTGTCCTGGTTGACACGTCTCTGCAACATCACATGGACATCGGGGGCAGTGCCTCTGGATTGGCAAACCGGGGTGGTGGTCCCAGTTTTTAAGAAGGGTGACCGTAGGATGTGCTCCAACTATAGGGGGATCACACTCCTCAGCCCCCCCAGTAAGGTCTATTCAGGGGTGCTGGAGAAGAGAGTTCGGTCAATGGTCAAATCTCAGATTCAAGAGGAACAATGCGGATTCCGTCCTGGCTGTGGGACACTGGACCATCTCTACACCTCGGCCAGGATCCTGGAGGAGGCATGGGAGTTTTCCCAACCAGTCTACATGTGTTTTGTGGATTTGGAGAAGGCATTCGACCGTGTCCCTCGAAGCATCCTGTGGGGTGTGCTCCAAGAGTATGGGGTACAAGGCTCGTTGTTACGAGCCATTCAGTCCCTGTACAGGAGGAGCAGGAGCTTGGTCCGCATTGCTGGTAATAAATCAGACTCGTTTCTTGTTGAGGTTGGACTCCGCCAGGGCTGCCCTTTGTCACAGATTTTGTTCATAAGTTTTATGAACAGAAGTTCTAGGCGCAGCCAAGGAGCGGAGGGGGTCTAGTTCGGTGACCTCAGAATCTCGTTTCTGCTATTTGCGGATGACGTGGTTCTGTTGGCTTCATCGGATAGTGACCTCCAGCTCTCACTGGAGTGGTTCGCAGCCAAGTGTGAAGAATGGGAATGAGAGTCAGTACCACTAAATCTCCAGGCTGGGAGCACATTACTGCCTCAAGTAGTGGAGTTCAAGTATCTTGGGGTCTTGTTCACAAGTGAGGGAAGAATGGAGTGGGAGTTTGACAGACAGATTGGTGCGGCTTCCGCAGTAATGCGGGCTCTGCAACGGTCCGTCGTGGTGAAGAGAGAGCGGAGCCAAAAGGCGAGGCTGTCGATTTACCAGTCGATCTAAGTTCCTATCCTCACCTATGGCCACGAGCTTTGGGTTGTGGCCGAAAGAGCAAGATCATGGATACAAGCAGCCGAAATGAGTTTTCTCCATAGGGTGGCTGGACTTTCCCTTAGAGATAGGGTGAGGAGTTCAGTTATCCGGGAGAGACTCGGAGTAGAGTCACTGTTCCTCTGCATTGAGAGGAGTCAGTTGAGGTGGTTCGGGCATCTGGGTGTTCCAGGTATGCCCCACTGGGAGAAGGCCACAGGGCAGACCCAGGACACGCTGGAGGGATTATATCTCCCGGCTGGCCTGGGAACGCCTCGGGGTCCTCCCAGAGTAGCTGGAGGAGGTGGCCGGGGAGAGGGAGGTCTGGGCTTCCCTGCTTAGGCTGCTGCCCCTGTGACCCGACCTTGGATAAGCGGTGGATAATGGATAGATGGATGGATGGATGGATTTACAATTACAATTTTATTACAACAGTAATTTAATTAAAATCTGAAATCTACAATCTACAACTATTCAAACATTAAATCTACAACACTACTTTTCTTGCTTTCATGTTGGCAAAATCGTCGATGACATTATCAAAGTCAATTTCATTTGTCAGTTGCTGCTCTATGGAAAGTATGGCTAGGTTTCTTTACAGCAAAGAACTCATTGAAGATCTTAAATAATTTTTTATAAGTTTCAGTTTGGAGAAACTTCTATCACACTAATAGCAATTGTGATAAAAATTTGCAGAAGTATTACAATATTTGGAACAGAATGTTGAACCACAGATGCACCTTGACATATCTGTAAGATCTGTGTGTCATTTTGCTTAGCCAAAGACCGATACGTTTTACGTTAACAGCTGGAATTTTTTTGTTTGTCATACATTTCATTGCTTGAAGATGAAAAACTACTTGAGCTTGAAGATGGCTTTAATTCGGAAACTTTTTCATGTGCAGTAACAGTAGTTTCTTCACAATTGAGGTATTTCAAAAATGCCCTTCATTCTTTTTTAATACATCTTCCCTTGCCTTTTTCATTTTTCTAAAAGCAGCACCACTATCTTTTGTTCTCTTCATCTTGATATTGAGAGAAAACTGAAATATTAATAATGAAAATGAAGGGTTCATCCCTTTCGGTCTAGTAAGTCAATGGAGAGAGTCTTTGGTTGGAGTAAGTCAGCGAACCTGTCAAGATTTGCATTTGTAAAATATAACTTTGCAACATATGTAATTTTAACAGTTTTTAAACATTAAAACAGTGTAATTATGACATAGATAACACACAATAGCTTGTCAAAGCCCTATCAAACAAAATTTTCAAAAAAATCAAAAAAGGGTACTACTAAAGTTTATTATAAAGTGCTGCCCCTAAAAAAGAGGTGTCTGGGGCAGTTCTCCTTGAACCCTTGTTTCTTTGCAGGGTGTTCAAAACACCCTTGTATAAGCAAATCTAAGCTTCCAGATTCAAAGAAGGAAAAATAAATTAAAAAATGGATCTTGTTTGTTACATTATAAAAATGTAAATGTCTGTATAGGGTTGTCTTTTTCTTTTATCATTTTCATTTCTAGGTTGAACACATTTAACCTCTTTATTTTCCAAGTATTTTGACTCCTAGAATACATACAATAGGAAAACCATTTACTTCATAAATCCAAATCAAATGTCCCCTTTACTTCATTTGCTGCTAGATGAATACAGTATCGGGGGCGGCATGGTGGCGCAGTGAGTTGCGCTGCTGCCTCGCAGTTAGGAGACCCGGGTTTGTTTCCGGGGTCCTCCCTGCATGGAGTTTGCATGTTCTCCCTGTGTCTGCGTGGGCTTCTTCCGTGTGCTCTGGTTACCTCCCACATTCCAAAGACATGCAGGTTAGGTACATTGGCGATCCTAAATTGTCCCTGGTGTGTGTGTGTGTGTGCACTCTGTGGTGGGCTGGCGCCCTGCCCTGGGTTTGCTTCCTGTGTTGGCTGGGATTGGCTCCAGCAGACCCCCGTGACCCTGTAGTTAGGATATAGCGGGTTGGAAAATGGATGGATGGATAATGGTTGGTTGGTTGGTTGAATACAGTATGTATAACATCTGGACTGAATTGTAATGTACATTAAAAAAGATGCCTTTACTTAACAGCGCAACCAAAAACAATAATATGAAAGAAGGATTTAGAGTGAGCTTATTATCTATTGACCTAAAAATAGTGGAGCAATTTTTGGGGTAATAAATAAAAAAGAGCTTATAATGAATACGTCTAAAGAATATTAATAAAATCTTTTTTCATCCGTTGAAGTTCATTTTTGGTTTTGACATTTTCTTTTTGGCTTACACTGTGGCTCCAGCAAACTCAATTGACCTCAGTTTTTAAGATAATATTCATATTGGACTATATCTGTGTTTGTCTACGAAGCAGTTAACCAAAAGATGATTTTTATACCAAGGAGGCTCAATCAATTAAATCTATGTTCTAGAGCTTTAACCCGTTATAGGACTTGAAACAAAAAAAAGCAAACTGGCGAATCAAAAAGACACGCAGATGTCAAGTAGGGCTCGAAATTTTCAAGCCAACACCAAAAGCATTTCCAGCCTAGAGTATAATTTTAGAAAAGATTATTGGTGGACTTAGCTTTCTTTGCTTATTTCCTGACTGGAATGCAGAATCGAGAGGGGGGCATTGGCCTTTGGCTCTCATCCCTCTTTTCGACAGACTAATGGCTGGAGATAGGTACTGGGTGAGGGCCAGCCACACCTGCCTCCATGCATATTGAACAGTGCTGCCTCTGGCCGTGTGGCGCATGCAGGCTATCTCCTTTGCCTGCTGATTTTGCACACCCTGCCGTTCTAGACCATCGGCCTTCTCAGTGTGACTGCTGCTTCTTTTAACTCTGTCCTGAAAGCAGTTTATTGAGAAAATGATTAACACATGCAGGCATGCCATCAAGCTACAACTCTAAGATAATCAAGGTCAAGGCTTTTCTGTGCAGATGAACCTGGAAAAAAAGTAATTTGGGAAAAAAATGCGCGCAAACCTTTAACGAAAAATACAACAAAAAGTTGTGTAGTAGAAATGGTTAATGCCTCCCAAAGAAAAATTCATTTGGTACTCCAACAATATGGACCATTAGTGTAATGGAGGCCTTTAGCATGTTTTCATTATGAATGGAAAAATAAAATAGCTGAACATCCCTTAACTGGACAAGACAGGTGTAAAAATTGAAATGATAAATGCACAGAGCTTGAAGCATTTTATGAATGTAAATTCTGGATGATTTAATACATTTTTATAACTACTAAAATGCACACAATTTGAAAAATGCCATTGCCTTAGTGCTGTAAAGAAAATCTTCCATTAATTGAATTTAGAGTCAATATTCAAAAGGTTAAAATATCACACCTGTAGCCTGGGGTTAGCTTAAGCTTGCCACAAAGTGGGCAACAGAAATGGCATTCAGTCATAAAAAATTCTGCTCTAGTATACTCTTTTAGAAGGCAAACACATCAGCCTGGGTAAAAAGCTACCATACTTCTTCCATTACAAGTTACAGGTTGTCTATTCTGATAGACCTTTCGATTCTTGTCGGTGATCATAGCCTATTTCTTATTTTGCATGTCTGACCCATCTGGCACCTTTCTGAGCACAGTATTGTCTTTAGTTGGACACATTTTGGGTTGTGGCTTGTTTACAATACCCCTGGGGCATTGTCATCCATTAAAACCCATATAGATGTGCTCTTCATATTGGCAAGACTAGCAGGTCTTGTATATTATATTTGAAGCTCCTTAAATGCTTCATTTTACCCATTCTTCTTAAAAGTTACACATTACAATAATCTGTCAGTATACTGTATCATGTTGTTTTATTGGCTTCTGATGACTGGTGTATTTTGAGGGGTGGTTCATCTTTGATGCTCTCATAGGTGAAAACCTCAGCAGGGCAGCTGTTCTTCATTCAATCACACTGGTGTTCCCGGTGCCCTCTATTATATTCCATTCACAGCCACTTACGTTTTCCCCGCTCTCCCCCTGTACTGCACATCCTCACATTATATGCTGACGTTTGCTTACCAACTTTAAAAAACACACAAGTGGTGCTGTGTTTGTTTGAGTAATCAGTTACAAAATACAAAAGCACCTATTGCTGTCGTCAAGTCTGTCTGGCTATTGGTCAACATCAAACAACTCAGTTCCTAGGGGACTGATTTTGTTGAAATTTGCCACACTTATTTTTTAAAGAAATATGTTAGGAAAGTTCAGATTTTTTTAGATGTCTCAAAGAGACTGCACAGTACAAATGTTTGAAATTTGAAAAACTTTCATCTAAAATTTAATTTTTGAAAAACATCTATCTTTAAACTAAGAAGAAGTATTGTGTGAGGCCTTAATTACTGATTTATTTATTTTTTCAAATTTATCTTGCAAGTGTTTATTTCAGCTTCCTATTTTATTCTTTTACACATCTAACTGGTGCTTCTGAAGGCAAAACAAATCTTGAATAAAGGTTATTGAAACACCAGGAGAGTTGTGAGGGCAGCCTTCAACACAAATTCTAACTATCGATTGTGTACTTCTTTCATACTTTTTAAATTTAAGAGATATGAACTATAATTAGTAATAGAGCCTTCAAAACCAAAAACTAGCATTATTTAATCAATCTGTGAAGTTTTTATGTCACTGAAGTAATCTGGTGTCTAAGAAAGCTATTTCATGCACCATGGTTTTATTTAGGCTTGGTTGTTAATTACAGTATATTCAGTTAAAATTATAAAACATGTGTTTTAGGTGTACTCTATTACCACTTTTATTTTGGAACGTGAATTCAAAAATATTTAACCAACTTAAATGTCTCTGTTTGTTAAAGATACTATTTCCCTGGCTCTGATATAATTGAAATAAGCAAAAAATGTAACAGGTCCTAACTGTCAAATAGTTTCCTAAGTTCCAGACTGTTATTCTATGCATTTGTTTTCTAACTTGTTTAAAACTGTAAGTTGTATAACTGAAATTGTAATAAATTCCCACCTTTTTAAATTTCCAAACCAGCTCTTTCACAGCAGGTGTAGTTCTTCTCTAGAACATTTTAATTCAATTGCTGGCAGCAGTTTTTAAAAGTGAGCAAAGAAATGGTCAATACCTATTAAACAAAAAGCCACATCCATTTTCATTGTCTGTGGAAGCTCAGCTTCAACTGTATGTACACACAAACCACAATATCTGGGGAGTTGTACATTTTACATAATGACCCTGTTAAGTGCTTCAGAAAAGAGTTGACTAACGGCTGAGTTTGTTTTAAGCTGCCAGAAGTTAAAGTGATTGTGATTGGAGAAGGCAGTTAGGGAAGGAGCACCAACAGATACGCTGCAGAAATAATTACTAAGACAAATTTGAGAAGTGTCTGTCCGTCTGAAGACTGACACATTCCATTGATGGCAACCACAATAGGCACCCAGCACTAGTAGGTGTTTGGTGATGACCTTTGATTGCAATCATAACATAACACTCTGTGCACTGCTTAATCCAGTGCAGGCCTGCAGGGGGCCAGAGCCTATCTTGGCAGAATTTCTCTCTAAAGTTAGTTAAGACCTGCTTCACAGCAGATTTTCATGGATTTAATCAGATCAGTTTCACTTTTACATTGGTAAATATCACAATGTATTGTGGGGTGTAAATTGTGTGTTGTGTTGAGAATGAACAGTGTCAATTCTGTGAACTGCAGGGGATTGCAGCTTGGCACCAGAGGAGGTGTGCTTTTTCTGTGTTTATGAAGCTGGCTAGTTCCAATTTAAAGTGGTATTATACACATAAAGCTTTTCTTTCTTTCTTTCTTTCTTTTATTAATTATTATTCAGTGGCATGGATAAAGGAAGTTGTAAGATTGGTGCTTAAAGAAGGAAGTGCAGATTTCATGTTTTCTTTTATATTTTACCCAATACCTGTGTACGTTCCTAGTGCCTCTTAAGACAAACGCCATTATGTCCATTGTGTATTGGTGTAGGATTTAATGAAACTTTGAAATTGTGTTTTATATAAGTGAACTGTCACAAAGTGGACGCTTGGTGGCACTATCGGTCACCTATACCCCAACAGACAATATGCAAGACATGGGATAAAATCACTAAGAAGTTTTTTAATCTCTTCTTTTTCCTGTGTTGTGTCCCAAAGCACCACCATCACCACAATAAACAATAAACCATCCGTCCCGCTATATCTTAACTACAGGGTCACGGGGGTCTGCTGGAGCCAATCCCAGGGCGCAAGGCAGGAAACAAACCCCGGGCAGGGCGCAAGCCCACCGCAGGGCACACACACATCCACACACCAAGCACACACTAGGGACAATTTAGAATCACCAATGCACATCTTTGGACTGTGGGAGGAAACTGGAGTACTCGGAGGAAACCATGCAAACTCCACACAGGGAGGACCCGGGAAGTGAACCCGGGTCTCCTAACTGTGAGGCGGCAGCGCTACCCACTGCACCACTGTGCCACCCAACAATAAGCCAATAACAAATAATACAATTCTCCTCTACACTTCCCAGCAAGCTCTGTCACACTCCCTCCCAACTCCGGCTCCCTTGCTGGGTTTCCCATAGTCCTTTATATAGTTCTTGACCCGGAAGTGCTTCTCCTCTTCTGTTCATGTGATTTGTCAACACTTCCGGGTCAGATGGAGAATTACATTTTCTTCCGGGCTATATGGAAAGTATAAAGCCTCGTGTCTCCTGGCAGCATCCCCTAGCAGCACCCATGGTACCCAGCAGGGCTGTAAAGCTGAACTACAAAGTCCATGATGCCCTGTGGGAATCCGAGGCACCGCTGTGCTGCAGGGAACTCGCCATCTGGTGTCTTCGGGGAGGCAATGTCCCTGAATAGGTGCCTTCCCCCGTCTTTCTTCTCTTTGGGCATCTCGGCCAGGTTGCGCAGCCAGCTGTCTGCCATGGAACACATTCTAGTATTAGCTCATCTATATATATATATGTAAAGTTGACTGACTAGCTGAGTAATTTATTCACTCACACACTCATCCATTTTAGTTAAAAAGCTGAAATTTGCCAGGATGGTGCATCTAGGATACTAGGTATCCACTAAGAAAGGACATTTCGATATATAAATATTTAGAGGTAAAAACCTCCCTTACAATAGAAAAATTAAATACCCGAAAATCTCAAAAAGGCTTTGACTAATTTGGTGACATCACAGGACAATGAAAATTAGCTGACCCGTGTTTTTGTTTATTGCCAATATTTTGTTGGTAATACTGTGTCCTTTTTTCGGCTGAGCACAGAGAAGGAATCACACAGAGAAACGGGGTTCCCTCTTTAGTCAAATGAAGGATGAATGTTTTCTGAAGCTCAAAGAAGACATGTTTGGGTTCATGCAGTACTCCTTATTCTGTTGGCTTCTTCATACTCCTCAAATTTGATGGGGTAAGGTGATGTTGTCCCACTTAGACTGTCAAATATATATATAGTTTGAAGAATGGGGTGTGGAAAGGGGGAAGGGTCTTGGTGGTGAAATACTTGTAATATTTCAAAGAACTGGGGTGTCCCCTTCAAATTCAGATCAAAATGTGCCACAACGCTCTGGTTCGCAATGTACAAACAGAGAACTGTTGGTATGGCATAACAGCCCACTTCAAGCCCTGAGTACAACACAAGCCAGGAGTGACACCTTGCCTCTGTAAGTTTAAATGCTTGTATAGCTCAGTAAACGGGTCCACCATGGACAGAATATACAGGAGGTGGGCATTGTACATAGATCACAACATTATTTCTTTTCACCTGCTCTTTTCTGTGCCATGCTTAAAATATTCAATTCATTGCATGGGTCACATAAATATATGCCTGTAAATGTCAGTGCGGCATGTAATAAGTAAATGTAAACCATGATTCAGAGAATATTGATTTTGATCTAAATCCATCAAAACCTTGCAATTGTACTAGATTACAGATCAACGAATTACTTTCAATTCTGATTGAAGCTACCATTTTTTCATGATGTGCTACAGGACAAAATTATATTTATACTCTAATTCGCATTACTCCTACTAATTGCCTGTTTGAATTAATGCAGTTTCCAAAAACATTGTGTCAACAAAGCCAAGGTCAGTCTCTGTGAAAACAGAGAATTGATCTACGGCATGAATGTTTTACTCAGGGGCAATTGTATGTAGCATATTCAAGAGTAAGGAGTTTCAGTGAACTAATAATATTAACCCTTGGCAAAAATAACAGAAAACTGCAAATATTGTATACAGAAACCTACTTACATAGTGTGACAAGAGGCTGGGGACAAGACCCAGCCAGGACGCCTGGAAGGACCGGGAGGCGGTCTATATGTCCCCCCGGCCATGGGGGGGCAACCGTCCTGGATAATGAGGGGACCACGGGGACGGAGCAGGGATGCTCAAGCCCATTGGGGCCCGTGGCCACCACCAGGGGCTGCCCCAAGCATCGTGGAGCTCGGGAGATAGGCACTTCCACCACACCTGGGAAGGAGGAGGAAGAACCTTCCAGGGACACCCAAAAGGGCCGCCGAAAGAACATCAGCGAGCATCTGGAGCACGTCTGGGTGACTATAAAGGGGGCCGCCTTCTTACAGTCGCGGAGCTAGAGTTGGGAGCTGGAGGTCTCCTGTCGCAGCAGCGACAGGAGGAAGAAAGGCGGCCCATGGACATTGGAGGGGCCCGTGTGTAAGGGTGTTTGGTGCCGGAGCACTGTGTGCTGTGTGGGACTTTTAAGTTTATTAAACGTGTGTTTTATAAGGTACTGGTGTTTGTCTGATAGTGTTTGGGTGACCTCTCACAATAATTACATAGTACTTCTGAGACATCCAAATAACTGACAGCACTATAACTGAAGCCCATTGTCTTTGAAAATTGCTGGTTAACACAGCTTGTCACTGAGGTCTATAGCAGTAGCGCACCAGGATTTCATATTAACTCTTTGAGGGCTGAATATTTTTTCCAAAAAACTCAAAAAAAGCAATGGTTTCACATATGAATCAACATAAAACATCTGTTGCTATGTGCAGTGGTTACTGTTGGCACATGTTTGGCATCCCTGGTGGCAGTGGCTGTGAGGGGACACATCGATGGTCAGCAGGAATGATCGGTGAGCCAGCTGCCTGGCTGTCTTCGCACAGCAGGTGGGTGGCGGTTGCAGTCGCAGTGTGACGCAATATGGTTTGTACCTCTTATCATCATCAGCATCAGCTACACAAAAGTGTTCAGTACCACGATCAGCTGGGGATTGATCAGATAAGGCTGGTACCTCATTTTTGTTTTCAATATCCATCTCCAGATCACTTGCATCAAACTCTAAGTCCGACAAGTCAGAGTCCTATTCAACAAAATTATGTAAAACGTCCATGCAGTAACTTGCTTTGCACATTCTCTTTGGCCTCTCGCCAGATGTCAATGCCATTTTAGAGGTTGTTTGCTCTTTGCTACTTATACACGCATAGGGAATCAAGGTTGAATCAACAAAGCTATGTAAATTTCCTTCTAGCAAAGAGAGTCGAACTAAAACATAAAGGGCGAGTTTTGTTGCAGTTTACAGCTGATTATACCGTCCTCAACCCCTGAATTTCGACAAAACTCGACATCAGCCCTGAAAGAGTTAAAGTGGCCCTAAATTTGTCATGGGTGGGCCTAGTGTTGTTTTTACTTTAAAAATAATATTAGAAGTCCAATCACACTAATGTAAATGACTTTTTTTGAATGGATTTTGTTAACTCTAATTTAAATCCACTTAAAGATGAATTGACTGCCTACCTTTTGTTGATATGTATGACATAATAGCTCATTGCAAGGCACAAACAGCCAAATAATATCCATTATAATTTTGAGCAGTATAGCATTAAATAACAGCAAACAGTTTGACTACCGTTATGTTATTCCTTGCAGTATGTGTATGCATATCTGATACGTGCACTTCCAGTCTCCAAATACCATATTCCAACCACACATTGTTATCTCTTGTATCAATGAGACACAAAGCTGCCCACCTTACCAGCTATAGCAGAAGTTGGAAACTTTAATATTGATTGAGTTGGCGGCTCATGGATATTGTGGAAGAATAATTTTAGGGTAACATAGAATTCATCTTTAAGGGTTAATAAATGTCATAAATGGGATAAAAGTGAAGTGCACAACAAAATGTACACTGAAATATAAGAATTGGTTTAGAAAACATACTGAGATGGTCAAGTAAATAAAGAATGTACCAGAAGAAAGGTTGATGTAATACAGTATACAAAATGTACTGAAGGATGACTAAGAAATCAGCAGATGTCCTATAAACTACAATGGACAGTTGTTATATGCACAGAAACTTCAAGGGTGGTGGCTCATCTCAAAAGGTATAAGAAGAACCAGAATATAATATAATGGACGTTTATTTTATATAAATCATTTGGGTGCAAACCAACAAACCAACCAGAGTAAAATGTATACATTGATTGACACTGTATGTAAATTCAACAGTTTATAAAATGAACCTCTAGTCTTTGTTTCTCTGACCATTTTGACCAGGCTGTAACAGATTGCTTTTGAAGAATGCTCCCTCCAAGGCATTTGGCTGTGGAGTCATTAAAAGGTACAATGAATAGCTTTTCTCCTACCTGATTACTGAATTGTCCTGTTAGAGGATGTTTCTTTCTTTAAAAAGATGTTAAATTTCGACCACAATATCCTTCAGTATTTAGTGGCTAAGTGGTTGCAGATTTTCCAGCACACTAGTAATAGCGTTGGTAGCACACCCGTAGCTAAAGAGAAGCAAGCTAGCAGTGGGGTTTTCACTCACCATTGGCATTACTGAAATTTGACTCTCACATACTTTGCACTTGTTTCTTTCCTTTCACTAATAAAACCTATAATGTCTGTTTGTCGAGACATCATTCACATTTCCCTCTAATAAGACATAGCCCCATAGTAGTGATGGTCGATTCTCGAATGGTTGTTTTTGAACGACTCTTTTCAGTAAATCACACAAATTGATTCAGTAAACCGCGGTAGCTTCAGTAAGTTCCTGTTAACGTCGTGTTTTGAGTAGCTGTGACTGGCAACAATTTAAGTCAATCTTATTTTTTAAACCTTGTTTTGTAGACATGAGCTGTATAATTGCCTTCCATATATGCACTTTTCAAATACTTTTTTTACTTTTTAAGAGTTAAAAAAAAAGTTCTAGTGATAAAGTTAACACTAGTGATTTTCCTGTGTAAATTTATAATCAACTGATATTTTAATCAAGGGAGATGTGTATTAAAATGCATTTATGCAGTATAGGCTAATTTTCATTTAAAGAAAATAAAATTAAAAACCTAAGCTACAGGATGGGCCAATGAAGAAGATGGGCGGGCAGGCCAAATACTGGCACCACCCTTAGTCTCTAGGCACAGTACAGGGTAGCAGTCACCAATCTGAAGCGTGAATCTGATAAACCAGGGTACATTACACTACCATTTTTCTTTCTGCTGTGTGTTTGTTTTTGGGTGATATGGCGTTAAAGTGTTTTGCTGCTCCATTACAAGTTGAGAAATTTAGTATGGCTACTGTTTGTGCCAAGCACGCTCATTCTCCACATATCCCAGTGAGACATTTCTGTGTGCTTTTGTTTCCTCCCATACCCCAAAGATGTATATGTGAGGTAACCCTCTGAGCAATTTAAACTGATCCAGTAACAGTGAATGGTTCTAAGACTGCTCTGTGCTGGATAAACATTTCATCTCTGAGATCTTAAAATGGAAAAAGAGAACACAGAAAGTGGATGGATAAATGGATGTGTTTGTTTTATTTATTATTGCAGGTGAAATTGTGTTTGCGATTTGATAAACTCACAGTATGCATGACAGTCCAGGCCTTCTCATTCTGACCATTTGCTGGAGCAGCATGCATCTGTTGTGTGATTAAATTTATGATGCTCAGCATAATCTATATATATAAAAGCCAAATACCACTGACTCACTCATCACAAAATCTCTCGAACCATGAGGACTTGAAAATTGGAATGTTGGTTGCACTTGGCCCATAGGAGGTTGCTAAGAAGCGGTTTTAAAAATTTCGTGGTCCAAGCACAAAATCTCTTATAGTTTCTTAGATCTGTTTGTAGGTCTATCCGCTTTTCACGAGAGAACTACTTAACGGATTTAGATTGAGTTTTTTTCTATAATTTGCTTGAACATTCCGTTAATTTTGTGACTTTCTCATCGCGCTAAGGATTATAATTCACTTGCGGCACCGATTTATTAGCGCGAATCCAAGAGAGACACATCATGCTGCGGGGCCCTCCTTACTCATGCGTCTGCCGCGGGGCGTAACCTTAACTCCGCTTAGTTAGCAAACGAGAGAACTACTTAACGGATTTAGATCTTTTTTTTTTTTCTATAATTTGCTTGGACATTCTGGTTGATTTTGCGACTTCTCTCATTGTGCTAAGAATCATAGTTCACTTGCAGGAGTGATATATTCGCGCTAATCCGAGACAGAGGTTGCGGGCCAAGGGGACAGGGAAGAGTGACGTCAGGAGTAGAGAGCTGGGCAGGGCCCTCCTCACTATCTTGTTTCACTAATAGGCCATGGGGGATGGCTAGTGTAACATAACAGGACATACCAAAAGTGAAACCTGCTTAACCCAATTTAGGGTTATGGAGTTGCTGGAGCCTATCTTACTTGTTTACTTAAATTTGTGCCATCATGGCACAGTACTGGCACCTCAGAGTTCCAAAAGTCTTGGTTCAAATCTTATTCCAGATCCAGTCTAAGTGTAGTTTGTATGTTCTTCTCATATCTATTTAGGCTTGTTCCAGGCACCTCAGTTTTGTTCTGCATCCCAGAGATGTGCATGTTAGTTTAACTGGCTAATCTACATTCGGCCAGGGTGAGTTTGAACCTACCCCATAATGTAAGAGTGTCCCTTCTCTCCCAGGATACACTCTGGCTCTATACAACCATACATCAAAAAAGATGATTTCAGAAAAATGGATAGTGTCTGACCATTTATTTGCTCTACAAATACAAACTTTACACTTTGGTACTTATTTTTATGGTTTATTTTATTGCTACCTTTATGCAAAGTGACCTTCACTAATCATTAGAATATTAGAAAAATTTTGATGGGAGCAGTCCATTCAGTATATAAAACCTGCCAATCCTATTCACCTCATTTCTTCTACATAACATTAAGTCCAGTTTCAAAGGTTCCTAAAGTCCAACTCTCTACTACATTACTTTGTAATTTATTTCATGTGTCTGTTGTTCTCTGTTTAAAATAAAACTTGCTACCATTTCTGCAAAACGTCCCCCAAAAAAGTCTTTAACTGTGTTCTCATGTTCTTGCTCAACTCATGTTTATCCACTGTAGTAATTTCTTAACTATAATATTAAAAATGACTTCACTTGTGTCACTTCTTAATCTCTGTTTGCTTAAACTGTAAAGGTTCAACTCCTTTGATCTTTAGTCATAACTCATCCCCTGCAGCTCCATAATCAGCCTAGTCATTCTTCTCTGTACAACTGCTTGCATACAATTTTACAAATAACAGGCAGGTTAAAGTGATTTGTTCAAGGTCACACAATAACAACTGAGTGGAAATGTCTTAGCTTTAACACCGTGGCCCTGTTCTTTCAGCTTCTTTATTTTTCCAAGTCCATTCCATCATGTTTGAACATCAGAGACAAAGGTAAGCCTGTCAGTACAATACTTTGACCTTTAGCAAGTGTGAGGAAGTACAGTATACTTGTTTTATTCTGGAATTTTCTTTGGTTCTAGAAGAAGAAGAAACTTTTGCGTCAGTCTAATGTAGAATCCCTCCCCCCATTCCCCTGCAGCACAGCACCAACACAAGGAAAATGAAAATTAAAAAAGGAGTATATATTATTAAGTCAATCTGCTAGTCATTTCATATCAGTATATTATCGATTAAACAACTAAAAGTGAAGTGAAAAACAATTGAGTGACCGGCCAGGAATAAGCATTCTGTTTGATTCCATGTATTCAATTAGTCAACAATTTCCTCACAGAACAAAGAACTACCAGCCACACCTCACCTTTTTTAGTTGGCTTCCGATATTTAATTTTAAAGGAGGGCATGTATGTGATTTATGGACCATGCTTGTTGTTTTTATTTTTTTTTTTTCTGGCTATCAACCCTCATTTTTACATTGAAATGCTCTTCATTTTCTGTATATGCCATAATATACTATTCGCCCTAACTCTCAGTCAGTCTGGCATTATCATGAAAGGTTTTATGAAAAAACCAAAACACACATGAAAGAAAGACTATGATTGGGAGCACTACTTTAAGTGCTCTAAATTATATTGTGCCAAGCACCGGTACCACTAAGCGCACAATTAGGTGCAAAGAGTTTGGAATAACAATAGAAAACAAGCACTTACTGATACCATGAGTCATCGTTCAGACGAAATCGATCCAAGCCATGCAAGGACACTGTCCTTAGAGACACTAACTATAAAGGAGGACCACAGAGGGTTTCATAACTGTACTCATATTTTTCTCCTGTTCATCTCATCTCTTCTTCTCAACTGCTTTACCTGGTGAGGGTCATAGAGATAGCAGGCCAAGTAGGGTTAGCCCATACTTTTCTGTTCTCAGCTACATATTCCAGCTATTCCTAGGGAATTCAAGAAATATAATTCCTCCAGCGTGTCCTGGGTCCCCTTTTGCTTGTGATCTCATTCTTTGAGTCATTACCTCTAGCTCATGACCAAAAGTGAGAACGGGGATATAGATGAACCAGTAAAATGGGAGTTTTTTCTTTAGACTCAGCTCCTGCTTTATCACCACAGACTGGTACAGTGCCCGCAGTGCCCTCCAATCTACTTGTTGATCGTAAACTCCCTTTTTCCATCACTTGTGCACAAGATCCCAAGATACTTGAACTCTTCCACTAAGGGCAGGTGTTCTCCCCTCACTTGGTAAGAGCAATCCAATGTATTCTGAGACAGGACCATGACCTCAGATTTGAAATTGCTCTTCTCAACTTCTTCACACCCTGCAGCAAATCAGTCTAACACATGGCAAAGGTCACAGTCTGATGAGGCAAAAGGGACAACATCATCTGCATACAGCAACAATGGTAGCCTCCCCAACTGGACACCTTCACAACCTCAGCTATGCCTTGACATCCTGTCCTTGAAAAGCCCAAACAGAATGTGTGACAAGACACAGCCTTGATGAGGTTCAACACCCACAGTGAATAAATTTGACTTAACTCCAAGTATTCATACAAAGCTCTCACCGTGTTCAAATATGGAATGAATAGCACACAAGAGTGGCCCTTTTACTGTATGTTCCCCCAACACATGCCAAGGGACACGCTCATATGTTTCTCCAAATCTATAAAACACATGTAGATTGGGTTATCATGCTCACGTGCAGCCTCCAGCAAACGGGCCAGATAGAAGATCTGGTCTACTGTTCCATGAACAGGACAGAATTAACTGTATCTTTGGCTCCAGCACTCTTGCATATGCTTTAACTAGGAGGCTGAGGTGTGTAATCCTGTTGTGAGTTCATCCATTTCCTAGCCCACCTGTATACATTTTACATTTTGATCTTTGAAATTGATAACATAAAATTTTCATAGTCACTAAATACTATTCAGGGCCATGAGAGGCCCATACCCATTCTGGCAGGAATGGATGCAGCATGGGAACTCATCCTGGACTGCATCTTAGCCCATCGCAGGTCCCACGCAGGCAATTCAGAATAACCAAATATTCCAACAAACATGCCCTTCAGATGAGGTGAGAACTCAGAACACCCAGAGAAAAACCCATGCAGACATAAACAGAACAGAACTGCTGTAAATAGTAACTAGAAACGTGTAACAATTAACTCTGTCTAGTAGTTTGCTCTAGCGCACATATATAATCATTCAGTATACACCTGGGTATTAGGACACTGACAGCCTCCATCAATATGTTAATACAGCTGGTAAAAACATGAATGAGATTTTAGTACTGGAGGATTTTGTTATGTAAAGTCTAATAAAAAGTTTCATTTTCTATTATAGCTCAATTATATTGTTTTATAGTGAGTTAGTCATAGAACACTTTAATGTTATCACTATTACTTTTACCAGCTATATTTTATAACATTCCCTGCAACCATGTATTGGAATAACCAGGTTTGGAGAATGAATAAATTAATATTTTATAGCAACCTTTCAAATCATAAACTTATTTATTTTGTGTGGCTTTTTAATTATGGGTTATTACTCATATTTATTGTTCATAAAGCAAGTCATTTTGCTTCATGTGTTGGCACAGTGGTGCAGTGTTTAATAAAGCAACCTTATGGATCCTACATCCCAGTTACAGGCTCTGTGCCTGGACATTGTCTTAGTAGAGGCTGCATGTTCTTATCATGTCTGTTTGAATTTTCCTCACAGATCCCCAAAGATGTGTATGTTAGGTTGAATGGTGACTTTAAGCTGGCCCTGTGTGTGAATCCATGGGCCATGAGATGGACTGATGCTATGTCCAGGACTGTGCCCAATACAGTTGACATAAGGGGATACTAACCCTCACCTATTCTGTTTCTCTTCTCGGTACTCAAATGTGGCACTTGGTGCCATGGCTCACCTGCCAAGTTGTTTTGCCTGCCTAAGGTAAAGTCATCCCTGATGGAGGATCGCAGGAATCGTGGGAAAGAGGGGTCCTTTTATTGGATTGGCTGGCCCAGCACTGTTTCAGCCATGGAATGGCCAAATGGGGGAGGCAGCTTGATGGATGATGTCTCCAGGATTCTAAACAAATCCAAATGATATTATGGGATATCATCTACTGTTAAATTCTGCTACGTACTTCTAAAATTTGTATTTGTATACTGTATTGAGGATTTGTTCTGTTCTGTGTATTGTATTGTATTGACCCCCTTCCTTTTGACACCCACTGCACAGCCAACCTACCTGGAAAGGGGTCTGTCTTTGAACTGCCTTTCCTGAGGTTTCTTCCATTTTTTCCCTACTGGGGTTTTTTATGAGTTTTTCCTTCTTCTTAGAGAGTCAAGGCTGGGGGGCTGTCAAGGGGCAGGGCCTGTTAAAGCCCATTGCGGCACTCCTTGTGTGATTTTGGGCTATACAAAAATAAATTGTATTGTTTTGTATTGTTTAAGCTTGAACCCCACATGATTCGAACTACTGTAATTGGATTTGAGAATAATATGTTGCGCTATTTTTTCTTCAACACCTATGACATAGGAACAGATTAAAAAAGAATAAGTGTCAAAATTCTGTCATATACAGGATGGATCAAATCAAAATTAAGAAAAAAACTGCAAACGTTTTTATTGCCAGCATCTGTAAAATTCTATAGGAAACAAAAATGTTGGTTGAGGCATTCAGAATTCTCTTCACATTTCACAGTAGTAGTGTCAGTCTTTTTTGTTTTGTCCTTTATTTAGTTGCTCATGGGTGACAAAAATGTGCAGTAGCTAACGCTGCTACCTTCCAGCTCTAGAAGTCCAGTTCTGATCCCTGCCAGTCACTGTCTGTGTGGAATTTGCATGTTCACTCTGCGTCAGAGTGGATTTTCTCCCAGGTTGTCTTTCAAATCTCAAAGTGGAACATATTTGAAAATGGATGTGTGCACATGTCTCCCTTGCAATGCCCATTCAGGTCTGTTTCCTGTCTTACATCTTAAGCCACAGGAATAGACTCTAGCTTGCTGTGTCCCTAAAATACTGGACAATACATTTTTTCAAAACCTTTCCTTGCTGAGATATATTTGGTGATTATGGTCGATATATTTTTATTCAGTTGAAAACTAATTTCAGCTTGACTGTGTCACATTGGACTTCTGAGAACCATGAAACAAACTTTTACTGAATTTAGTATGTTTAATTGCTTAAGACATATTGCATTAGTTGTCATTAGTTCAACTGCTTTAGTTGTGAATAGTTCAACTAAGCTAATATTGTTTTGCTGCAGGTTTTCATTTGCACTCCGCATCTGATGCTTCTCGTTTCAGTGTTCAACAATATTCAGCCACCACTGATGGATTCCACTTGTTATTTTACTACTTTTCTATGATTACAGTGTCCTGGTGAAATATTTCACCATGTTTGTCAACAACCGCACCAAGACTGGCAGAGCAGAAGTCCAAGTGTGAATGCAGAAAATGAATCTTTAGCAGCATGTTGCACTTCATGGTTTTGTATGCTTAAAACATGTTTTCAACCAGTTAGGTGTAGTCTGGTAGTCACCAACAACATCATTAGATGCATTCCATGAAATGTATTGTTGCAGCATTGGTAGATCTTTGAATCACTTGTCATTGATGATGTGTCTGATTTGTGGACCAGCAAAAATGGCTTTCTTAATCTTGGCATCATTGTTTTATGGAAAAATCCATCTTAAATATTTATATTCTTTACCTTCCTTTTATATCACTTTCACAAAATATTTAATATGAAGAGGAGGCAAAAATTTCTTGGTTGAGTTAATATATGCTTTATGTGCAACACTTTTCTACTTACAGAGCGGCCAGTTCCTATTAATGTAGTAAGACTTGTCAGCACAGCTATCTCAGGAAGTGAAATCCTTGTTGTCCAGTGTAATGGAAAATGTAGGTTCATTTATAACCAACCCAACCAGCTGTATAGCATAGGCCATATCATATGTAATATTTGATCATTTTCCTCAATAAATAAATGACAAAGTACAATATTTTTGTCTCATTTGTTTAACTGGTTTCTCTTTATGTACTTTTAGGACTTGAGTGAAAATCTGATGATGTTTTAGGTCATATTTATGCAGAAATATAGAAAATTCTAAAGGGTTCACAAACTTTCAAGCACAACTGTAGTTGTATCATGAAAATAACCCAATTAAATTATTTAACTAAATTTGGCAATATTGGCTACACTGCCAATGTGGTGCAGTCATACCACATTATCACCTGATCTACTGTTACCCGAATGTTCGCGACAGATACTGATACGTCTCGAACTTTCTGGATTGAAAATACGCGACTATAAAAGCAGCAGCAGCGGCGCCGCTCATCACTTAGTCATTAGATCTATGCCTTAGAAATGTTTTATTTTAATTTTAGTTATAATGCATTCGTTGTGATTATATGCTTGCAAATTTAAATTTGAAATAGAAATGTCAAAAATTAATTTTGATGTCTTGTTCATTTATTCAATGTCCCCTTTGTACAACTTCAGCGCCCCCCCAGGGGGGTGCGCCCCACAGTTTGAGAACTGCTGTCCTAGATAGTCCCCCATCAAAGTACTGGCCTGGCCCTAACATACTTAGCATTAGGTGGATGACCTGTTCTGAAGTGCAGGTGGTATGATTGCTAGACGCAGGTGGTCTGGCTTCTTATTTATCGGTTTCAAAAGGGATGGGATATTGTGAAGTGGAAGGGGTGCATTTCATTAATGTTGATTATGCCAAAATGCACTTTCCAGTTAATTTTGTCTGGCCAATATACAGAATCCTTACCTGAATTGGTGCAGCCAATTTTCTGCAAGATATGTCACTTGGAAAATTAATATAAGGACTGCGTAAACAGTTAACAGAATTCCTTTATCCATTTTCCTATTCAGTGCAGCAACTCTGGAAAGATGAAGAAAACAAAAAAAAATGCTTCATGTTAATCTGACCTTCTAACTGAAGCATGTACATTTTATTTTGACTTTTTTGTCTAAGTAAGTAAATATGTTTGAAATACCTGTCAACAGTTGACAGTCTCATTCTGCTAAAGCAATGTAATGTCGTAAGCACCACTTGGCAAATTCTCTTGTGACAGTGGTGTCATTACATAATTTTCTTGCTTTTGTAAAAGCACTGCGATTTTAGCTGTTAAATGGAATCTTTCCAAATTCTTGTTCACCAGCTTCAGAAAGTTACCAAGACAAGAAAAGAAAAATCCTTCCCTTAAGGTCTGTGTCCATTTTTTTTTACCCTGAAAAAGAAAACTCCTTCCCTTAAGGTCTGTGTCCATTTTTTTTACCCTGAAAATAATTATTACTCAATGCACTTATGTTTGGAGAGTCCTGGTGTTTAATGATATATAATTTGAGGATGTCTGTAGTTGATTCATTCATTGCCTACAACAATGTTGTTCTTCAGAGGGTTGTGCAAAGGAGTCTATCCTTACAGGACACTCTTACAAATTAATTAATTGATTTCTTAGAAGACACAAACAAAAGATTTATTGATCTGTTTCATGAGTCAGACTTGTCCAATACACAGTTCTGCAGCTAGAGTTTTCAAATTAAATATTCTGCATGTCATTTAATTAATGTATGCTCCTTCAGCTTTGAAATCAGTTAGATTATCGTCATTAGCCTTTCTTTTGTATGTATACCTTTAAATTGAAGTTGTTGATTTAGTTTGTTTAAATTACCTCAAATATTGTTTAAGTTGCTATGCTTATTTATGAAGAGTTTGCGTCTACCTTTCTGTCCTAAAGCTATTAAAAACAGATTGCTTAATCCATTGGTTTGGGTGCAACAGCTTAAGTCTTATAAGAAAATTGTAAGAAAGTTCACCTTGTTCATAAATTCTCTGAAAGACTGTCATTTAATCTTTGTTTATCGATGCTGCATGTATATTATTCTTCTACAGCTATTTTTTGTACCCTATAACATTATATAACAGTAAATTGAATTTAGTGTCATGAAGGGATGAAGCCAAATCCCAATAGTGTTAGACGCAAGATAGAAAACCAGCCCTAGACAGGGTGCCAGTCCATTACAGGACACACTTATGCATACAACCACAACCATCTGCACATCTTCCAAAAGCTGATGATATCTGGATTATATATATAATATACAATATGGCTGAGTAGGCACTGCTTTTGCTTTTTGCAGCATTTTGAATAGGTACTTTGCATGAGCCCCCATAAAAGGTGAAACATCTGTTGAGTTACGAAAGTGAGGAAAGAAATGTCTAAACTGGAGGCAACAGTAAAACATAACATTGTTTTCAAATGGTTTGATTGTTCTCTTATTCCAAAGTTTTAGATCCATGTAGTTTCAATAATATACTCACAAGTTCTGATTTTCAGCTAGTAAATTCTTGATACCGTATAATCTTGTGGTTATAGAGAAAGAAGGATGGATGAAGAGGCTGTCATGGAAGAATTAAAAAGGAATATCAGAAATCATATTGGTAATTCAAGTTACAACTGCTACTACATATAATATCTATGCTTCGCGATTCTTTAAGGATTGAGGTTCTTATTCTCTATGATCATTAAAACATTTCTAAAAATCTTCTGAAAAGTTCCCCAAAAGTTTCCCATCACAGCCTCATCCATTCTGGCTCCCTAATCACCTCCTGTTTCTATCTGACTATCTCTCTCACCATTTCACCACCTAAAAGCTAATGTATAGTGAGTGTACTGGTGTAATAATGGCTGCCATCGCATCATCCTGGTGGGTGCTACACATTGGTGGTGGTTAAAGTGGTTTCCCTAGGTCTATGTAAAGTGCTTTGATTAGTGAGAAATGCACTTTATAAATGCAATAAAAATAATTTCCCAATTCATTAATGGCTGGAATAGGAAATTACTATGCAGTATCTAAATTTGTATACCTTTATTTTACCACCGTTAATGAAGTTGAAGATTGCCTTCATCCAGGGCCCTCTTACAGTCATACATTAAGCAGCTGGACTACTCTGTACACTACTACAGTCTCTGCTGTCATTTCCTATCTGATGGCCAAACATTTATTTCCTATGATGAACTGATTGTGTTTTCCTTTACCGATCTTGGCAGAGGCAGTTCACATTTGACCACTAAGGGCATTGGCAGTAATATCTGGGTTTCCATCCTTAAAGTGCTTTATTCACTGCCAGTGCCCATGCAGGAGTCTCCATGTGTATGTTGAAATTGTGTATGAATGCAAGTAACAGAGATTTCCTCAGACACTTTAAGCCATTTTCCCACACTATCCTATGCATTACCACTAATATTTTGTAATGGTTTTGCAAACTTCTAAAAGGTTTTTCTGATTGTAATACATTTTTTCTTACGGTCAAATATGATCATTAAGGGGTTTTTGATTGCAGAAGATTCATTGTTAATTGAATTGTTAATTGAATTGCTTGTCATATTATGTTACTTTAACTTAACTTAACAGCACTCAAAGAATTTCAAAAGATCTCTGGTCTCAGAATTAATCTGAATAAAAGTGTACTCTTTCCAGTAAATTCTCAAGCATATAATATTAGATTAGATACCCTACCTTTTATCATTGCAGATCAGTTTAAATACCTAGGAGTAAACATCACAAGTAAACATAAAGCTCTTTATCAACAAAATTTCGCCGTCTGCATGGAAAACATTAAGCAAGACTTGCATAGATGGTCAACCCTTCATCTTACTCTAGCTGGAAGAATTAACACTGTTAAGATGAATACTTTTCCTAAGCTCCTTTTTTATTTCAAAACATCCCAATATACATCAATAAATCATTTTTAAGCAATTAGATTCAACAATAACCTCATTTATTTGGAACTCAAAACATCCACGTATCCAAAGAGCGACTTTACAAAGACAAAAGGCAGAAGGCGGCATGGCTCTACCTAACTTCCAGTTTTATTACTGGGCAGCAAACATACAAGCTATAAAAACCTGAACACAAATAGAAGAACATACACAGGCTTGGTCCGCAATAGAAATAAAATCCTGCAGTACTTCTTTATATTCCCTGCTTTGTGCCCCAATTAACACAAGTTATCGGCAATATACTAATAACCCAATTGTGCTTCACTCACTTAGAATATGGAACCAATGTAGAAAGCATTTTATGATGGAGAAGCTTTTATCTGTTGCACCTCTGCAAGAGAACCACCTCTTTCAACCTTCACAAACATATGCAGTTTTTAATATATGGAAAAAATTTAGGATTAACTTGCTTAGAGATCTTTATATAGACAACGTCTTTGCATCCTATGAACAATTACATTCCAAATTTAACATTCCAGCTACACATTTCTTTCACTATCTTCAAATTAGGAACTTTGTTAAACAGAACCTTCCCGATTTTCCTCATCTTGCACCCTTATCCATGCTGGAAAAAATATTGCTCAATCTGAAGGACTCAGACACCATCTCTGCAATATATACAATCATTTTACAGTCCCTCCCTTTCAAAGATCCAAGAGGACACTGGGAAAAAGATCTCTCAATTAATATATCAGAAAAGGAGTGGAAAGTAGCAATGCAGAGAATTCACTCGAGCTCCATATGCGCAAAGCATACAATTATTCAACTCAAAATTATATATCGAGCACATACAAAATGTTTCCAGGGCAAGATCCAACCTGCGAACGCTGCAATCAAGTCCCAGCCTCACTGAGTCACATGTTCTGGGCCTGCACCAAATTAACATCATTCTGGACCAAAATTTTTAATTACCTTTCAGACAGCCTTGGTGTCACAATCCCTCGTAACCCATTAACAGCTGTGTTTGGGGTTCTTCCAGATGGGTTTAAAGTGGAGAAGGTCAAACAAACTGCGATTGCACTCACTACACTTCTGGCACGCAGACTTATTCTGCTAAACTGGAAAAATCCAAACTCTCCTCTTTTAAGATAGTGGGAAACCGATGTTTTATACTATTTGAAATTGAAAAAAATCAAATACTCAGTTAGAGGATCTGTACAGATTTTTTTCAAAACATGGCAGGATCTAATCAGTAATATTTTAAAATAAGCTCTTAAAGCACAGAGGAAGCAGTTATTTCTGTATTTCTTTTTCTTCTCCATTCATCTCTATTGGCTTATCAAACTTATCAATTTAGGTATGTTTACAAGCCTTAAATTTTACTCCGTTGGCCTTGCTCTTTCTCTCAGAGGTGGGCGTCGACTTGTTGTCAATTCTACTTTTTACAAAAATTGATTGATCTGTATGGAATGATTGCAATAAAATTAACAAAATTTAAAAAAAAAAGAAAATTTATTGTTAATTTTTTTGTATTTGGTCATTAGAATATTGTCAATTTTTAAAAATGTTATATTTTGTATTTACTATTTCATCTTTTTTTTTTCCAAGGGTGGCACAATTTTGTGGCTCCGTTACCACAATGTGATGAGCTATTGTGAAGGGCATGATTTCTTGCAGTTGCTCTTTAAGATGTCACTCATGTGTGTTATGTTACAGCCACAGTTTTTTTACTAGTTCAAGAATGATATTTGTTTAATTATTCTTGGTATTGTTTTTTAGCGATTGCTTGTCATATTATGTTAATTTCATTTTTGATTTTGTTTTATGTGTTATACTTATGTAATATTTTGTTAATTAATTTTTATTTTGCTATTTTGTATTATTTTAAGAATGTATGTAGTGTATTTTGTTATCTGCCCTGCATTCTTTATGTGGAGTCCAAGGAGGTGAACCGAATGATGCAGATGGATGACAGCCCCAGCTGTGTAAAAAAAGATGAATGTGCTGATAGACTAGCAGCTTCAGCATTGATTTGTTTAGATTCTTATATTTCAAAGGATTATTTTAATGTTTGCATTTTCTGGCTTTTGACCCCTACCTTCATTTATAAGGTACAGTAAGACACTGCTTAATGCTCCAAGAAATCCCAATGCTAAACGAAACAGCATTAAATGAGGTCATCTTAACATGTAAATAATGGGGATAGGTGAAACAGGACAGAGAATAAAAAAGTTTATCATTTTTTTTGTTTTATTTTGTAACATCTAATATTAAATACTTTTTTATTACATTAATTATATACATTTTTAGTGCTAATATCGATTTTTATTCATAAATCATTCATAAAAATCAAAAATATTCGAGTAAATACATAATTTATGTTTGTGATGAGGAAGGTTCTTCCTCATTTGACACTTTTTGATTTTTTTGTGAAGAAGTCATCGAACGTCGTTTGCCTTTTTTTCTGTCGTTCAGCAAGCAGTTATCGATAGCAAGACAATGCATCAATGACACTTCGTCTTGCCTTTGAACTTCTTTAAAAGTTTGGATCATTTTGTATAAACTGATCCATAATTTCCATAATAGTGGTTAACCTTTTTTTTTTAGAAAAAAGAAGAAGTGTTAATCTTTTGCAGCTTTAAATCCTGGTGTTCGCTTTTCTTCGCAGGATAAAAATGTACGTTTTATGTACGTATCTCCACTTACCGCTTCTCCATTAATCTGTATGTTATGAGGATTATTTCTGTTTTTAAATCAATGGAACCATCCTCGACTAGCTATGAAATTGTCACTGGTGTCACCTTTTTCATTCCGAATGTGGTTAAAAATTAATTTCGCTTTTTTCATTATGATTGCTTGACTTAATGGCATATTGTGTTCGACTTCATCGTCAGTCCAGGTGGAAAGTAATTTTTCCAATTCCTCAGTCACATTGCTTCTGGAATGGGTAATGTTTGCTGCAGATGTGGTTGTAGTTGCTGATGATACGATTTTCTCTTTATTTTTTAAAATTGTCCGTATTGTTGGAGTTGACAAATTTAATGCCGTGCCGATATCAATTTGGCATTCACCTGCATCTAATCGTTTGAGCACCTGCATTTTAGTTTCCCGGGAAATGCTTTTTCTTGTCACTTTACCTTGTTTTTCTTTGCAACCACTCATATTTAAACTAAAAGGGATAATTGTTATTTATTACAGTAAAATAAAATGTTATGTTTGTATCCTTACACAATAACGTTGATGACCAATCATAAATGAACAGTGATGCAGCAGGCATATGTAATGTACTGTACTGCACTGATATCAAGCACGCCACGAGACTGCATGCGAGTATCTAATCAAGTCGTGCGATTGCGGCGAAAACCGGCAAAAGTGCTTTTATGTGACTACAAAGTAAATCAATGAAAAATTTGAATAAAAAAAGCGTAATACCGAAACAGCATTAAACAGAGCAGCATTAAGTGTGGTCTTACTGTACTATAATTGGCATGCTGATTTTAGATTTGTTTGCTGTTATTCAAAACCTATTTTTGCTACTTTTGTCATGCCTTGCTTTTATGGAATCCTTTTTCTAAAGTATTTTTATGAAACTTTGCCTTTCTTCCTTTTATAAAAAATGTAAACAATTTTGAAATATTTAAAAGGCTAAGCACCATTTTTGGGCCTGTGCTGGCAGGCGGCCCACCTTTTGAGTTTAAGGCCTGGCTATCAATGGCGAGCCTACTCTGAAGGGCCACAGAGAAATAGAAATTCATAACAATTTGACACTTTTTAAGCTGACTCCACATATCAAACAACGTTCAAGATTGTGGATAATGTCTCAGAGATTTTGATGTGTGTTTGCTGTTCATTCTGGTTTTTGACTTCTGGCTAGGTATATTTTTTATCTTGATTTTTGAAAAGTGTTTTTATTTTGACAAATGATTGGCAGGTTTACCTTCTGGTCTCTTTCTTTTGCCTTTGTGGCCTGCCATCCTTCCATCAATTAAAAGTACACCAATGACAATACCCTTGAACACATAACAGCAAGTGACATTATTTTTTATTCAGGTAATTCCAATAAATTCATTATTTTTGACACATTCATTTTATTTTAATAGTTGTTTGCAGAAAGCACTTTATAAGACAGTTTTATTTTAAACTATCTGTGTTACTCTATTTCACCTAAGAAATTTTATAAGACGACAGGCGTCAGTTATAGTCCTGTCTGTTAATCTGATGTATCAGAAGTACTATGTAACTAACTAACTAAGTGCTTTTCTGTAAACAATATTTCTAGGTTTTATTTATTTTTATTTTTTTACCAAGGGATAATATTATTGTCAGGCAGTGTGTTGTAGTGGTTAAAGCTTTGGACTTCAAACCCTGAGGTTATGGGTTCAAATCCTGCTACTAATAATTTGTGACCAAAAGAAAGTCACTTCACCTGCCAATGCTTTAACTGGAAAAACAAAAGAAACATAATCAATTGTATCTCAAATATTGTAAGTTGCATTGGATAAAGACATGAATTAAGTAATAGTAATAATAATAATATTATTAGGCCACTGGAACTGCTTACTGTTGAACATGCTTTATTCCTGCTTAATTCCGCTTTTCCTAATGACTTGGTTTGTTTTGAAAAACACAATTTTGCAGGAAAGTGTATTCTATTCAATCGAAACGGGTACTAAGTAGGACAAATGTGAAATCTGAGAATATATTATTATCATCATTAGATGTTTGATTTGAAATTGTTTATGTTGTTTACTCAAGTACAGTTTTTTTGTGTTTTTATCCGTACTATGCAGTTCCCATTTAAAATCCACAGATGAGACTATATGTGTGAGCAGTTCTTGAAGTGGACAAACATAAGTGATGATACCCTATGTTAGTATTTCTCAACCAATGGATAGCGACCCACTTTTGGGTCATGAGTTAGCATCAGTGGGAAATGAGTGGTCATTGCTGGGTTGCATGCACATGATGAAAAAAAAATGCTGTTATAGCTACTGAGATACACTGAAGTCACCAGAAAGTACATCTCTAACTGTACTCATTTCACCAACTGGCCAATTCTCCTCCCAGCTCTTCCACTTGCTTGCTTTATTGATTTGTTTTCTGTGGGTTGTCAGTGCACTTAAAAAGGTAAGTCATGGTCCAAAAGTCATAAAGGTTGAGAAACACCACCCAGTGTGTTACACTGATGAGTGAATGAGACAGTCAAGTTTACATTATCTTTATATACAGATGGACCTATTTTAGAAAATAGATCCTGGTTTAATGAGCGGTTAGAAAGAAAACACCAAAGATATGACCAATGACATTAATGCTTATTTAAGAAATGTAACAAGTTATACAGCAAGCAAATGAAGGACCAGGTTGGGGTTAAACTAGGCACTGGAAATTGTCTTGAGGATATTTAATATTTTCACAAGTGTTTTAGCTAATCAGTGGTGCTGTAGCTATCAAAATATCTGTATGGATTAATCACAACCTAGGTCACATGCCCACCAGTGCACAAAGTTCACATTATTTTGCTTTTAATCTCCAGTCACTCTCTTTCTATAGAGTGAATACTCTTTGATTAGGACAAATACAAGAAATTTAATCGATCTTTAGCATGTCGATAAATATACAGCTTTTACCCACTCCACAGAACAACTCCAGACTCTTATGGACTGCTTGGTGGGAGTGTCCCCAGCTGTGAGAACACTAATACCCTCTACAAAGAAACACTGGTCATTTGTTCACTGCTCTCCACAACTTGGCAACCCAGTTTCGGAAAATGCAATCATCTAGGAGCAAAACATCATTCAGGCCAGCTCCTCCATTAGAAAATTGTGCTCTTGGGTATTCCAGAGCCATGACCTCATGAAGGAAAGCAGTCTAATGGTCTCTAAAGCTGTTTGCATCAATACTCTACTTTATGGTAGTGTGACTTGGGTTGCCTGTCATTGTCACTTAAATCTCTTAAGAGATGCCATCAGCAATGCTGATTCTACATAGCAACTAGTCAGATTGAAATACCATCTTCAGTCTCCTCTGTGAGGTAAAGATGACGAGTATAACCAACTTCAAAAGACAGGGCACTTTTAAAAGAACACCCGCTATCTTGTATGACGTTAATCTGCATCCAACCCTGCATGTAGGCCTGCCTTTTGACAGGGAAAAACCTGGTGGCACTCCAGCCACCATAAAAACCCTCACACTGTTCCATTCCATCTGAACTAGTGTGGTGCTGAGGTGTCACCCATCGCATGGCTGCACTCAGGTCCTAATCTGAGATCCTGAGTTGGTTTGTCATGTGGTGGGTGCATGCACGTGCTCCTAACTTCTCTCCCTCCGTCCATGAACAAGTCCTCTATTCCAATCTGAGCCAAGATCAAAAAACCTGGGGTTACCAGATGAAGGGGTTGAAGGACACTCTAAAGGCCACATTTTAAAAATCCAGGACCAACTTCAAGAGTCTAGAGACCATGAGTAACAAATCCCCCCAACGGCGTAACATGTTACATTATTATGAGACCTAATTTCCAATTGATGAAGCAAATGACTGTGATGGACAAAGAGGGAAGATAAGCAATAATTTTGAAAGCCAGTCTCAAAATGAACCTCTTGCCTTACTATTCAAAGATGTGTGGCTTGAGGATTTAAGTCCACAGCCATCCAAGGTAAAGAGCATAACTTTGAGGGGTGTCACTCTTGTTCTGTGTGACTGCCGAGAGAGAAAGTAATTATTGAGCTCAGATTTGAGGGTTGTTTGTGAGCCAGCTCCACTGACTAAAGTTGGGATGATAAGAGGAAATAACAAGAGACCAAGACAATATGAGTGGAGGTTTGTGAAATGAAGGCTGATGTTAAAGCTTGATAATAATTCAGGCAACTAAAAAGTGTGGTGCTAAGCCACATATACTTAATTTTTTTAATATTTTGTTTTTTTCTGTGGTGGTATCAGAATTAAAGAGCATGTAGAAGGAGCTCCATAACAACACAATATGTTGAAGAAAATAAAAAAAAAACTGTAGTATTATTTAAGGAATAAAATTGATTATTCTCATGCCATTCTATACCAGCAAATTCCAGCCAATATGGCCTATTGGAAAGGAAACAGTAATGCTTTGAACAGCTACCTTTATTTAAAACTAATACCTTTTAAATGCTTTGAATAGCTTCCTTTGAATTGTTTTCTTTTTTTTTATTCCTGCATAATCATGGCACTTTGTTACATATTATTAGCACAGCACATGTAAGTAAGAATTTCAATACATAATGACCTTATAAACGTATAGCAATTCATAGAGTCTTTAATACACATGATGTTTTATAATGTATGTACAAAGCATTTGAAACAGAAGACAGTGACAAAAACTCAGTTACTCAAAAAGGTTTAACACACAGTAAATAAACAAATGAAAATGTATGAAATTTCAGTGGACACTGAACTCTGTCATGGAATTAATTTTTTAAGGGATAAAGACTATAGTCGCTAAAATAAACTGAGGTTTTGTGTGTTCTCTCCTTTTTGTTTTCACTGTTATTTGGACCTAGATTGACTGTTACCCAAATAAACCACATAAACTTGTGTGTTTCTCAGTCTGCTAATGTCGAGATAATACACTCTGACTGTGTCGCACACACACTTGTTTGGCAACCTGCTGGTTTACAAGCTCTCACTCGGTAGATAAGGCCTGCTGTTCTGAGCCTAATAGTTCTGCTTCATTTAGCTGTATCTAAACGCCATGTCTGTATGAAGAGATCTAAAGAAATACAATCTACATTTTTTTGCTAGGTGGGGAATTGAGTATTCTAATCTATTACACTCAAAAGAAGCTTTGCTATTTTTAAAATCATATATTGCTACTAGTGTACTGAGCCTAATAATAAAGACTGTCCAATCAGCTTTTCTGTTAGGCTTCACTCAGCATGGTGTCCTAGTATAGAATAACTGGTGACTTGAGTCTTCCTGCTGCGTGGGCCCTTACAGTATCTGTTGAGAAAGAATTGTATGACACATTTGTTTTTTGATGAGTTGCTTTCTCATTACTCAGATCTTCCCAGCTAGATGCAGCTAGGTTGTTGCATGATTTGGTTTCCATGGAAACTGGATTATGGTTGATTGCAAGACTTGTATTATCATTGTAGGTAGAGGATAGAAAATGGATTTTGTGCCTTATAGAGTACCCCAGATTTCCTTATTGAAGGGTTTATTATATTTATTACATGAACTATAATATTCTGGTGGCTTGTCAGAAATATTTAACTAATAAGGTAAGGGCATTTAAGCTTCATTGTAGCTTGTAATCAATTCATTCATTCCATCCACTTATCCAAATTCTTTCCCTGCTTTTATAAGAACAGGATTATATTTAAGCAAACAACTGTCAGAAGGCAAAACTGTCATTGAATGGGATGCTAGTTTAATGCAGGGGGTGTTTTAAATTGATTGATAGAACAAAATTTTATGTTTAAAATGAATATATACTATGATTATGAAGCAATAACTTCAAGATGAAAACTTCCAAACTTATACCTAAATTCTCTGTTTAAAGCAAAACAGTGTTTTTTTTTTTGTCGATAATAAGGTCAGAACCCTGCTGGAACTGAACACGGTAGCTAGACCTGTCCTTCCTCCACCAACAATACACTTCACTAGAGAGAAGCAAACATACGTCAGTGCGACCTACTCAGCTGATCAATGCACTTGTAAATGATCAGTGGAGAGTTTCTCTTTTTGTTGTACTGTTAATTCATATTAGAGTTTATGGGAACAGTTCTGATGTTTTTGATATATCTGTAGAAAGTCTGTAGTAAAATGAAATGAAGACAAAGCAAGGATTTACTAAGGATGAACTTAAGGATTTAGCAATTGATGTAGGCCTTCCCAAAGATCCTGCAGAGCTCTTCGGGTCCCAATTAAAAGAAAAAAAAATTGTATCCAGATGCAACTTTCTCTTGGTACTGAAACAAAAAGGAGTTTGCAGCATATTTCGAGAAAGAAGGAACCTTGGTTTACTGCACTGTCATAAGCGGCCTAGTGCAGAAACTTGGTGGAGATTACAATGAAGAAGAATGGAGACAATTTATAGTCTCATCTAAGAGAAGCCTAAACAGAGTGCTTGATAACGGTAATAAATATGTATGAACACATGTTGCTTTTTCTGTGTGTTTAAAGATAACCTACAAGTACTTTGGAAATCCTGTCAAGACAATTAACGAGAATGAGCACTGCTGATTCCGTCATTGAGACGCTAAAGTTTTGTGTATGTTACTAGGTCAACTGTCAGGGTATACAAAATTCCTATGTTTTTGCTGTGAGTGGCAACAAATGGTTTATTTACCATTTTATCAATAATTTTGTTATTTTTTATTTACTATTTTCCATGTGTTTTATGCAATTTTTCTTAATAAAACCAGCACAAGTAGCATTCATTCTTTTTTCAGCTTTGACCTCCAGTGTGTAAAGTAACTTCAGTTACTCAGTATTTTAATTTTGTATTGCATTGCAGGAGAAGTGGTTTGGATGATGAGATTAGATTAAATTTCTCCTATATCACTTGGGAATATGAGGTCCAACCCCCCAAAAAAACCAACAAGACTGTGCTTGTAACTCTTTTTATTTACAAATTAAGAAAATTAACTATGATCACCTTCAAAGTAGATCACTTGTGAGTTGACACGTTCAAAGTAATTCCACATATTATTTTTGGAAAGACTGTGGAGGATCTCCATTGTTTTTGCTCTTTTACAGACAGAAAATGTGTTGCTTTGAGCACCGACTTGTGCCATTCAAAAACGTGTGCAGGAGACGTGCACTGTTCATTGTAAGCCTTAGTCAATAAATGAAATTTTTCAGTTGCGGATTTCTTCAGTTTCTCAAGAACCTTGTTGTTAACTTGCCGTTCACTCATGCACTCTGACAATTTTCGAACAAGAGGAAGAAAATTTCTATATTTGAACATATGTGCACTGAGTGAAGCGATCAAGTTAAGCCTTTAAGTTTGAACATGTTCTATAACAGGGGTGTCAAACTCCGAGCCTGGACGGCCGCAGTGACTGCAGGTTTTCATTCTAACCCTTTTCCTAATCAGTGACCAGTTTTCACTGCTAATTAACTTCTTTTCCCTTCATTTTAATATCCTTGTTTTTAAGAAATCAGTCCTCTGAATTGATTATTTTCTTCATTAAATTTCAGCAAAACAGAAATGAGACGTGAAACGAGCCGACAGATGAACAGCTAAACTGGGGCTTCAAACTCCAACCAATTTCACTCCAACCAGTTTCTTAATGAGAAGCAAATTCTTGCTGTTAATTAAACCTGTTATTTAATTCTATGGCTTGTTGCTGCTCTCATTTTGCCACGGCAGACATTTCCAAAACTGTTGGTTTTCTGTTTTTTTCTAAGAACACCATCAAAATGTTTAGGTGACCTCAGAGATCAACCTTACTGAGACCTTCAACTTTCTTTATTTTCAGATATTGTGGTTAGCTGGTTATGTGGTGGCTTGTTTTGTGTCTCATTATTGTTTGGCTGCTAATGAAGGAAAAAGAAACAACTAAGGGGCCTGAGTTAAGTTAATTAAAACTAAAGAGAAAGAATTTAATTAGCAGCCAAAACTGATCACTAATTAAGAAGATGGTTAGAATGAAAACCTCCAGGACTGTAGTATGACACCCCTGTTCTATAACCATCTCTTTGTTTCTCCCCTCCCACTCTATAGGGTTAGTTTTGTTTTTTTTCTGTAAGACCTCGTACAGAGGAGTTTGTAATTTTTCTTTTCTATATTTTTGTCTTCACTTTTAATGTTTTTACATTTGTACCACATTTGAATTTTTTTTTTCAAGTTTTATTTTTTAAGGTGGTACAGTGGTAATGCTGCTGCCTCCCAGTAAGGAGACACAGGTTTGTGTCCTGGTTCCTCCCTGCATGGAGCTTGCATGTTCTCCCCATGTCTAAGTGTAACATGTGTTGAGTAAGCTATATGCACACGGCAGTGCTGACATACTTCCGGTGAAATTTCAGCCATCTTTGTCAATTCCTTTTCCATACTGCAGTTGTGATTTTTGTTTAGTGGCCAGAACGTCCAAGAAAAATAAATTAAAGTGTCAGCATACAGATAGCTCTACGGCTGCACATTGGTGTGTACCTTTATGTCGAGCTTCTAGTATGTACAACAAGGTATTTGGTTTTTAGACATTTCCCTCCTATGCAGTAACCTGATCTAAATGGACTGTCGTTGTCTGGAGAGAGAGAGCTTTATGGTTAGTCCCCATACCCAAGTTTGTACCTGGCTTTTAAATAAAAAGAGGATTTTCGTGAGCCAGGGTCTGAGACAGGGCAGCGACTGTTGAAGAATGGAGTGGATCCTTCGTTGTTTGAGTGGAACAATTTCTCTTTTTTACTTGCAAGACCCGGGGTTTGGGAGAGGAGAAAATGAACGATGGAGGATGATAAAATCCTAGATGACAACAACTATGCTTCGGATCCAGCAGTTGTTGACCTGCGGCTTGATGAAAACATGTCTTTCAGAGAGGAGATCCTCCAGCTGAGAAAACAAATTGAGACCTTTACAATGAAGCAGTAGTTCGTCGTTTTGCTGGCTCAGACAGAGACATTTGCTTTTTAACAAGGTAAGATGTTCAGCGGACTCATGTTATTATGTATTGTAGCATCAGTGCAATGGATTCTCTGCTCTTTACATAGCTCTATGAGGTGGCTTGCTAACCTTAAAAGGACTGCTCGCCTTTGGCCACACTTGTTGGAAAATGCACTTGCGACTGTGCAGAGCTGCCATTTTTATGAGCACTCCTGCTATTGATGATGTCATGCCAGCTCGGTGACTCATCCCTGGCTGATATAACTTGTCCAGCACCGTTGCAGTATTAAGCTTACATACTGTACATATTCACCGGTCCCTGAATTAAGTTTAATGACTAATTATTAAGATTCTGTTTTTTTAAAGAAGCCTAATGTAATCATAGATTTCTCCCATGTTAGTTTATTGTAGACACAAGTTTTTGTGGATGTAGCTTGAAACATATAGTCTGAAGCCCTTCTCCTTTTTACCTCCTGACATTTGAATAATGTGACTGTAAGTCTGGGCATGTCTTGAAGCGATAGGGTGAAAAATGCCATAGCTAGTTCGCTTTGATATCTGTGCCGGAAGTACAGCAGCTGGCCGATGCAGAATCCGGGAGAGAGGGTGCATATAGCCTACTGTTGTCATAAGCATACCTCAAAAGGCATGATTTTTGAAACTGGAAACCTTTGCTAGTGCAAAGTGGATGTATCTGGTAAATTTAAATTTTTTTTTCATTTGTACTAATGACCCATAGGCCTCATTTTGTCAAGAACAATGACACTATTTTTTGATATATTATTAAATATTATATTTTTAATTTATACAAAAATGATTTACTTAAGAAGAACACCAAGTTCCCATGGGAAATTAGTGTATAACATGATTGTGAAAAAATAATAATTTGAAAAATACTAAAGTTATCTTTTAAAAATGCTTTCTTGTTTTTTTTTTACTGCTCAAATTAAAAAAATGTTACATGCAGTAATACATTTATACTGCCACAGATTTTTATGTATCCATTCAGCACTCCTCTCATGTTACAGTATATCCAAAAGTGTTTATTGGCTTTTGACTGTATTATGCAAAAGAAAATATATTACATTAGTACAAATTGTACAAATCAAAATCTAAAGAATCATAATGTATTTTCTTCCTCTTATAATTTGTAAACAGTATAAATGAAGTGATCAACATTTCTACTGTGCAAAAGTATGGCATTAGAGACCACAGTGGAAGCACAGTAGGCCGGCAACCCACAGTTTACCTGACTTTGAGTTTTCCTCCATTTCTTCAGTACATGTGCAGCAAGCTAATCAATGCTAGAACAGAGCATAATACTCATAAAAGGAGATAAAAAGTGACCTTTGCTGCCAGTGATTACAGGAACCTGCCTAGAAGAAGTCAATGTCAAAAAATAGATTATGAGAGAGGGCTCACTGCTGTAGGTCCGTGTATAATCCTTAGTTGGACCCCAGCCATTAATCATAGAAAGGGTAGGATATTAAAGATAAGATAGGAAGAGGGTCTTATGTGAGAGAGCTGAGTCAAACTGGCAACTGATCAACATGCTTACCTCAAGCAATGCCTCAGAAATCCCGGATAATGCTAAAATTCTAAAAATGTTCAAGAGGCATTTTGATAAATCATCTTTCAGCTCAGTTCTATTTATACTAAGCAGAATTTGAAAATACACACATGAGGAAATAATTCATATTATTAGCTATAGCCAAAGTAATAAAGGATGTGATTTACTAGCTCTTACTAGTAATACTTGGAGCCTTCAGTCCTTGCTTCTTGTCACTGACTTATTCCCCACAAACCTAAAGGGTGGGCCAGGGTAATTAAAGAGATAACCTTTATGAGCTACAACTTATGTATCTACTTATTTAAAATTATTGGTGACTTATTGGTAACTACATTTAATATGAGTATACTTACCATATGAGTATACTCAAATTAATAGCCCATTGTTCTGGCCAATAATATGTTTTTTCCTTAAGAATGCACCATCATAAATCATTACACCAGCACACAGCTTTAGAAACAAAACATAACACCAACTTTACTGGAAGTTTTGTAACAGTATATGTATTTTCAAAGCAAACATGGTCACTAGCTAAGCAATATACAAGCCATTGTAAGCATGCTAAAAGAACAGTCAAAGTACTTTTTTACATACATTACCATCCTTAACAACACACAGTACAGCAAATACAAAGTAAATGAATAACCAATGAATAACCAAGGATTGAGTCATTGCTAGGATTTGTTATGGCCTACAAACTAACACAGACACTTGCTCCTTCACTTGTTCAATGCAAAAAACAGAAATTAAAACACAAAACAAGTGACTGCTGCCTAGGAAGTATTTGTTCACATGGCTCCCCGTTTCTGGAGCTCATTTTTTGTTTTCAGGGAATCCTTGGTGATGTCTGTCTCTCCAGATTTAACTGGTTATCATCCTTCTAAAAAAGCACTGAGTTTCTGCCCTTTTGGTAATAGACAACAGTGTCCAGTCCCTTCAGTTAACTATTTCGATGTCCAGCTATATTCAAACTCAGAATGCTAAACTTTCCAATGTTGCCAGCTACATTCACACAGGGTACTTGCTGCAATACAAAAACCATTGGCTATGTATTTCCATTCATTCACTTTATAGGTACTTTCTGCTCTTCTTCTTCCAGAACTAGTGCAGACAACTGCTATGGTGATTCTTATGCTTCTCCTGCATCTCTCTCTGTACCAGAATCCTGTGATTCTTCATTCTTTCATGCCAGGATTCCCTGCAGTGTATAGCTGAGCCAGCGCCTCTGCGACTCTTCTTTAAGTGGTGGTAGCTCCTACCACTTCCTTTTGACTCCCGTGGGTTTCTCATTAAGATACTCTGTGTAACTGTTGTACCAAACTTTCTGTCAAACTGCCCACAACTCCCTCTGCAGCTCCTCTATGAAACTACTTTGCCAAACCTCTTCACAGGAACTCACACATAGCTCTTACTGCAGCTCCCCTTTGAAAGCGCTCTATGACATTTTTCAAGGCACTCTTTCAAACTCCTCCTTTACTAACTACTCACTTCATATGCTCCTCCTTTTTAGTTTGGAATGTATCGATGGTAAAAAGCCAGCTCAGGCATGTGACCTAGAGCAAGGAAGCAGGAACAATTACCACCATCCTGCCTGTGGTGTCACTATGCTCTTAAAGCAACTGTTGTAGGGCTTTATTTATGTTCTACTGTGGAGTCAGTAGGTTACACATTTTACATTCGCTTCTGCAGCCTTACTCCCCACAACCCATCCTAATGTCACTCTCTCTATCTTGTCTTATGAACGCCTCCTCTCCTTTTTGATCCTCTCCTTTTTTTACTTGATTCTGCTCATCTGCAGATCATTCTGCTTGCCATGTTTACTGGTGCCCAATCTCTGTAACTTCTTTTAAACTTCTTCTCAGGACCAAAAACTAAAACAGCCCTGGGTGACTTTTGCCCAATTTCTTCCCTCAGTTCCACACTCACAGATTGTCTGGGCAGAAACAATATTTGATTTGCCCCATCACCAATGGCATATACTGTAAAGTTGGCAGAAAGTGCCTGCAATGTGATCCAACTTGCATCTCCCATCCATCCATCCATCCATTATCCAACCCTCTATATCCTAACAATCATGTGATAAAAGTAAATACATCCCATGGAAACTGTTGACTTTTTCAAAATATTTCCACAGGCAAAAAAGCGCCTACAACTAAAGTTGATAGACTAGAAGAAAAAGAGAAGTAAAATGAGCTTTTTCAATCATTTAGTCAAAAAAATATCAATAGATATAATTGTCCACTGGGGAAACAATAAGTATGCCCTTGGCCTCAGAAGCTGGTATTACCTTCTACAGCAGAAATTACTTATTGTAGGTTTTTTGCATAACTGTACACCAGTCTCAGACTTGACGCAATGACATTTATGACCATTCTTCCATTTAGGACTTTTTCATCTGCAAGATATTTGTGGGTGTTCTTGCATGTACTGTCTGTTTTGAACCCACCCACAACTTGGCAATGTGGTTCAACTCAGGCCTTTGAATGGGCCAGTCCATAACCACCCAGTTTTTCTTTTTGAGCCATTCTTTGGTGGATTTTCTAGTGTGCTTCAGATTTTATTGTGTTGAAAGGTCCACTTCCAGTTCAGCTTCAGTCTTTAGAAAAATGGCTTCACATTTTCCTCAAGCACACTTTGATATAATGCAGATTTCATAGTTGCCTGTAAAGTGACTGCAAGCTGCTCAAGCCCTGAGTCAGCAAAGCAACCCGAAACCTGAACATCTTCATCACCATGGTTGTCAACTGTTTTGAGGTTCTTCTCCTGAAATGCTGTCAAACTAGCACACCTCGCATGCAGGCCAAATTTGTGCAATCTTTCTAATTGTAGATGTATGCACGATGACACCAACTATTACAAGAGTTGCCTGCAGATCCCAAAGTGAAATTCTGAACTTATTGGAGACTTCTTTTAATATCAAATGGTCAGCTGATGGTTTCATTTGCTGGGTCTCTCAGTCCTGGACAAATTAGTAGCCACTTGGTGGATGATTTTTGTTAGAGTGGAATGACTAATTACAACTAATTTGGAGATCTTTGTAAATCCCTTGCCAGATATCTGCACCCTTCTTTCTAAAGACATTAGATCTCTTTTATTCTTTGTGTGCTGACACTATACACATCAAAAGCAAAGAGAACAGGAGAACCTTGATGCCTGCAGTTTAAATAAGACAGTTTTAACCTGCATAGGAGGTTCTAATCATTGGCACCTAATCTGGAACACTGGTTCTAATTTCATGGATTTTATTGTTGTGGTAAGTATACTTACTTTTTCCATGTGACAAAGTTTTGTTAATTTAGACCACGAGAATGATTACACTATGTAAATTTTAGATGTCATTTGTTCACGCACCTTTATTTGTAAGCACTGCTGGCATGAAGATCTAATGTTTTCCATTTCAGAAATGTTGAAAAGTCAAAATTTTCCATGGTTGTACTACTTTTTTACATGACTGTATATACCAGAATAAAGTCAATGATCTGGTAGGAACAATGGGTTATTTTTTTATCCAGAAAACAAATAAGAAAAAAGTACAGATAGGGAAATGAAAGCTATTGGAAACTCTAACAGAGATCCTGTCAAAAACATGTTATTAATTTGTGTTTTGCATTCTCCTTTTTTTGTGCGTCATTCACTTATATTTTATTTTTGTTGATACTTTTTGTTATTATGGTGACCATCACATTGCCTTTTATTTGCATTTTTTTGCTATAAATGTGCCATTGTTTGTGTTTCTATAGGTTCCACTGTTTTGAAGTTTTTGTAATCACAACGATGCTCTGTCTACATGGATGCTAGGTTTGTGACACATGTGCCATGCATACAGCCATGGTAGGAAAAATAACAGCACACATCTCACAGCATCTAAACTTTGTTTGTGGGAAAGAACTGACGAAAGACTAGCATTTGAGTAATCTGAAAAACATATTTAGGATAATAATTTAGTCTTTACTGTTTGTTTTGTTATGACCTCAATTTTGGTTTAGTCTTTAAAAGATTTTTTGTGAATGATTTATCGGCTTTCTTATAAAATAGCTTTAGCCTAATGACAATTACTATCATCTGGTTTTGCCCTAATGAAAGACCTCTTTTACTCACGTCTTGTTAATAAAACCTGTTTAATACAAACTTTCTTTTGACTCATAATAGCTACTAAATAACTTGGCTACCACAGACTTCTAGATCTAGATGGGATGCTTTGTCCACCTGCCCACCTCCCAAGCACAAACAAAACACTGTCTGTCTCTTTCTCTCCATCTTTCTCACAAAGCTGAACTATTCCTTCTACCAGTGAGCCTCTTCCTCAGTCTCTTCTCCTATTTCCAGTCGAATTGATCCTGTGGTCACATCTGGGTTCAACAGGGACTCACTTTGACCACAGAATAACCAGATTAGACCACCCACTTGAGAGTCCAGATGTCTCTGACCTAGAGAACCCTGTATATTGAAAAAGGGGGTAATTAAGGGCATCACTTGGTCCTGAGGTTCCTGTTAGGAATCCTATGTGGCCTCCTATCTATCTGAGGTCATCTGGCCTCCTGGCACCTTTACAACCAGATTGTCTGTTTTGGATTTAAAGGTTTAACTACCAGCTTGGTTTATGTCTGTCTTGCGAAATCCCTTATTTGGTCCTCATAATTGTGTGAGAGTGTCCTGCACCTTAACATTGGATGGAATGGGCTTAGTAAATACATAGGTAGACTTTTGTTACATACAGGCAAATGATGGATGTAGCATTCAAATAGTTGATTATCAAGTGCAACGAGAATGTTTCATGCAAGTGAAATATTCTAGCTAAGGTTTGGAGACGTAAAATTGTAAAAGCAGATAATTAGCACACTACATTAAATCGATTCATTTTGGCTTTCTTGTTTAGGAACACCTTACAACAAAATCATTACTTTTTTTTAATGCAGATGACATCTATAATGTGAAACAGTTTCATATGGAAATACCTTTTTAAAAAGCTTAGGGGATGGGGTAAATCATAATATGC
>JANRMT010062856.1:68314587-68410285 GCA_026402145.1 Polypterus bichir lapradei
TCTCCAGCTGCAAGTATATAAAGTTATACCGTATCTACCAAACAGTACAAAGAGTACATGACACGTGTTTCGCCCTAATTGGGGCTCATCAGGTGTATGCATCTTTGCTTCCCCTCATGGGGATCAAACCTCGGATCACAGCACCTCAGGCGAAACCTGTGACGGTATGCCATGGCAGCCGGTTCACTTATTTGACAGGGTGAAAATCAAAATATTATATTTTCAGGTCTGATCACAATCTGATATTTGGGTGGTTACCTACCAGGTAACACTTGTGGTTGGTCTGCCAGTCAGCAAACATCTGCCACGTCCTCTCAGTTGTGAGAAGCACATCATAGATTTGTTATACAGTGTCTGCCAAACAATACAAAGAGTACACAATATGTGTTTTGCTCTAATTGGGGCACATTAGGTGTACATACCTTTGCTTCCCTTACAGGGATTGAATCTCAGATGTCAACGCCTGAGTTCAAAGCCACTGACATTGTGCTATGGTGGCTGGTTTGCTTATTTCACCCTGTCAAATCAGGATCCTGCCACCCATCATCCTGGGGTCACCTGGTCCAGGGAGGCAGTCTCCTGCTGTCTTTCCATTCTAGCCTCCTGGCCAGGAAATGTGCCACCAACCAACCTGGCTGGGATGACTGTCCCACTGCATCCTTCTTTATAATTTATACTCATGCAGTATATACATTCTGAACAAGTGAAAATGGAGTAATGAGTGTTGCATACATTAAAAGGTTGGACAAGAGCAGTTTATCTCTGAAAGACATTTACATACAATGGATGTAATGGATGAATTTCATCTACGGATCTTTATGAGAAAACTCGTGATTGCATTTTATTATTCACAGAGACGTGGCTAAATTCACTTATACCAGATGTAGCCATTGAGCTAGTAGACCGTACAGCATTCCATTGGGATAGAAGTAAAGACACTGGCAAAAGTAAAGGTGGGGGATTTTGTATTGACATTCATAATAGCTGGTGTACCAACATGAAGATCATAGGCAATCACTGCTCTCCTGATCTGGAGCTTACTGTTGTCATAGTTACAGCTGTTTATATTCCACTGGATGCTACCGCTAACAGGGCTTTAGGTTACTTGCTTGATACTGTTAATTTGCAGCAAAACACTTACTCCAAAGCCATTCTTATTATAGTGATTTCAACCACACAGACATAAAAGTAGTTCTCCCTAAATTTCATAAGCACATCAAATATGCAACTGTTGTGGTGTGAAATTTTGCATATAAGTTGATAAATATTTTGTATGTCTTTATTGGTAACTTGTAACACTAATGCCTGTCATTGATAAGAACAGCAATGGTTAGATAGTTAAGAACCCCTTCTCCCACTTTTAAGAACCAGTCCTTTGTAATTTTACGACAGGGTTGGGGGAAGTGCCTCATACAAGTTTGGCCAGTGATTCTCTGCAGGGCTCTCTCAATCAGCCCCCACAGGAAAGCCAGACTGCCTAACTGGCAAGCTTCACGGGGTTAGGTGTGAAGGTGTTCTCTGTCCCATTGGTCTGAAGTATGGCTGTTTGCAGTTGGCTTGTCTCAGAAGCCTTTAAGTACCATGACACCCTATTGGCTGTAGGGGTTGGACAGAAAACCTATACATTTGCTTGTTTTACCTCTCTCTCTCTTACCAAACTGATGAAAGACCATCTCACACACCATGAACTGAAATGGACAACACAATAAAGAGCACAATTCGGTAGCCAAATTTAGACAAGCGTGTGGCCTGTTCTGAAGAAAGCTGACCACAAATGATGCCTTAACTAGAAACATTTTAAGTAACTAACAAGTCTGTGTGCCACCTGAAACTACACATCAGCATTTATCAGGTTCTATGGTTGCCAATATTCAAATGTACTTTGCATATTATTATTGTTTATGAATATTATCAATAATATATTATTTAAAGTGTAAGTAACTCCTGCTTGTCTTTTACTACACCTAATTGCCTGAGGTTATAGATGTAGAAGGGAAGGTGGGGAGAAGTTATATGATACAATACCTTATAAACAGTGGTAAGTCTGTGAGATTTGAGGCATTCTGATAAAGGCTACATATTAATACAAAAGGGGAAAGTAGAGTAATATAATACTCTACCAAGACAAAACAGCAACCAAGGAAAAAATACAATGGACAAGGCTTATTCAGATATCAAGAATTGTTATAGGACAAAACAGTTGCTTCACTTATGCCAGTCACATCATTTATTTATATATACACTCCCCTCAGAAGGAAAGCCCAAATCACCACAAAGACCGTTAAAACATGGCCTGAAGGAGCATCTTTGCAGCTACAGGATTGCTTTGAAAGGTCTGACTAGGATATTTTTTAGGATCAGGACTTGGAAGTGCACACAGCAACTGTACTCTGCCACATTAAATACTGTGTTGACAATGTCACTGTCAGCAAATATATTTGTGTGTACCCCAACCAGAAGCCCTGGATGATGAAGGAAGTAAGATCTCTCCTCAAGCACCGCAATTCAGCCTTCAGGTCTAACAACAAAGCCCTTTACAGCACAGCCAGAGCCCACCTAAAGAGAGCCATCAGAAAGGCTAAAATGGTCTACAAAAGGAAGATTGAGGGCCATTTTGCTAACAGTGACCCACGGTGGCTTTGACAAGGCATCCAGCACATCACCAATGACAAAACCGGTAACCACAAGGCTGTTGACGAGGAAACCTGGATGGCAGAGGAACTGAATAATTTCTTTGCTCATTTTGAGATGGAAACAGCAGAGACAGTCATGTCTAAGCCTCAGCAGACAGGCCTCAGCAGTCTCACTTCACCCACACCAACCCTCTATGACCAGACTTTCACAGCACAAGAGCATGATGTGAGGTGGGTGCTCAAAGTGGTTAGTTCAAGAACAGCTGACAGTCCTGATGGAGTGAAAGAATGTGCAGATCAACTCTCTGGGATCTTCACAAAGATCTTCAATTTCTCCCTGTCTAAGTTCATCATTCCATTTTACATGAAGTCTGCCACTATCATTCCACTGCCAAAAAAAAAAACTGTTATCAGCAGTCTCAATTATTACCACCCAGTGGCACTCACTCCAGTTATTATGAAGTGTTTCAAACAACTGGTCCTACAACACCTCAAAGCCAGCCTCCTAGTCACTGTGGATCCACACCAGTAATCTTATAGTGCAAACACATCCACAGAAGATGCTGTCTCCACTGCCTTGCATACTGCACTTTACCATCTTGAGCAGCAGGGGAGCTATGTGAGAATGCTCTTGGTAGACTTCAGCTCGGCTTTTAATACAGTTATCCCGGATAGACTGGTCACAGATCTGCTGGCTTAGAACTTTAATAATCTGTCTGCCACTGGATGAAAGACTTTCTCACTAACCACCCTCAGACGGTTAGATTAGGTCCCTATTTCTCCTCCACTCTCACACTCAACACCAGTGTCCCACAAGGCTGTGTGTTGAGCCCACTTCTACATACATTCTATACCTAAGACTGCGTACCCTTTCATTTTTCCAACACCATCATTAAGTTTGTGGATAACAAGACTGTAGTTAGACTAATTGCAGGAGGACACAAGACAGCCTAAAGAGATGAGGTCCAAAGACTGACTGCATGGTGCACTCAGAACAGCCTCACCCTAACTTCTACCAAAACAAAAGAACTTAGACTTCCGGAGGCATAACACAAATCACAACCCAATATACACCAATGGAGACTGTGTGGAAAGTCTTCAAGTTTCTAGGTATACACTTTGCAGAAGATCTCTCCTGGTCCATAAACACCACATTAGCAGTCTAGAAGGCAAATCAGGGACTCTACTTCCTCAGATTCCTTAGGAAAAACAACCTCAAGTAGAAGCTGCTGGTGTCCTTTTAACACTGCTCCATTGAGAGTGTCCTGTCATACTCAATGAAAGAGTGGAGAGCCCTTCAGAGGATCATGAGCTCTGCCCAGAAAATTATTGGCGGCACATTGCCCTTTTTGGAGGAACTTTTCAGCTCTTGCTGTCTCAACAGAATAGCCAACATCATGAAAGACCCTTCCCGCCCTGGACATCACTTGTTTGTGTTATTGCCCTCTGGCAGTTGGTTTAGGTTCATCCAATAGCAGACAAACATATTTAAGAAGAGTTACTACCCCAGAGCCATATGAGAACTGAATACTAATAAACTCTTATAATGATTGACAATGACCAACATAACAACAGTCACTCTTGCAATACAAGTACATGTTTACATTATTTGAACTTTATATTATTTTTCTATTTCTACTATTGCATTCAGTTTCAATTGTGCAATATACCTAAGTTCAATATTTAGCTATTCTATTGTATTGTATTATAATATAATTATGCCCAGTATATGTGAATGCACATTTACGATTGCTGCAATTTTGATGTAGTAAGTACAAAAAAAGTAAAAAATAAGGAATCTGAATCTAAATCAATTCTCAATATTTTTGCCAAGACCCTTACGTGAGCCTGCAGCCAGTTTATGGCAAACAAGTATACAGTTCTAAAAAAATGAAATATTACAAACACATTTAACCGTTCACCCCACCAAATGCAAAGTGACTCCCAGAAAAACATTAGAGGAGTATTGAAATATTACAGAAATTACACAAACTGTTGAAAACATCATCTTTGCTTTCTTTTAAAAACCAAATATCATTCTAAAAGATTTTACTCAAAAGTGAAAATCATTAACAAAATCTTACAACTGGACTGGCTTTGTTCAGTTGGGGAGTCCTCGAGGTGAGCTCAACTGGAGGTGACAATTCGTTAGGGTCCTCAATCTGCATAGAACCAGCTGATGCTGCAGTTGAATCTGTCCACCCTGTAGTAAAACCTGAAGAGTCACAGCTTAGGGCTGCTGGTACAAGTACCTTGTGGAGATGACTTGCATGCCATCAGGAACTGTCAGATAGGCAAAATGTGTCTGGTGCTAACTGGCTTAATAATTGTAAAGAAGAAGACCAAAATGATGTCATCTTATGGTCTATGTGTGACCTCTATCTGAAGCAGTTGTGTCTGGCACTCTGACCCGGTGTGACCTATTGAAGTATTGCTTCATCTTATGCTGTTTTTTGGACACATTGATATGTGTGCCCTGGAGTGTGAAGAGTTGGTTGAGCGCGCAGAGGATCCAGTGGAAACTAAACTTCATGGCCAGTCACAAGGGCTGCTGGCAAACTGCCTGCGCTTAAGTGCTGTGTGACTCTGTGGTGCAAAAATGCCTGTGGAAGTGCCGAAAGAAATGTGCATCCATCTGTGCTCTAATATCATTTGTATTATTTAGAGGCTTAACGCCCCAACAGTCTGAAGATGGTAGAATTATGTGTAAATGCAACAAATTCATCTGTCCTTCAAAAAACATGTAAATTCACTTGTGGCAAATTGTGGACCATTGTCAGTTGAAACTGTCACTGGCATCCCCAAGTTAGCAAAAAGGGACTCCGAGAACTCAGTCACAGCTTTGGTTGTGAATGAGCTGGAGGTACTTCTGACCACTTAGAATGTAGGTCATATGCCAAAATATGAAAACACTGATGATGTGATGTGATGTAACTTAGCATAGCTGTCAAGGTATATCTGTCGTCAAAGCTTAACTAACAATTGAACAGGCTGCAATTGAGTTGGATGTGGAGGGCCACTGTTGCCACTCATGATGTAAGCAGAGGATTACTTTACCAGAGGTTCAGTGTCACCCTCAATCTTTGACCACACTACCCAAGATCACTACATTGTTGCTTAACGTGGACTATAACCAAATGGCCCCTGTGTGTCGTAACCAGAGCACATACAGTTATTGGAGAGACCTTGAAACTACAGTACAAAGCCCACGTGCCATGCAGCTGACATTCTAGCATGCAAGTTCATCGTTGACACCATGAAATGGTATCAACTCTGAAGATACTTAAGTGGGCGACACCTGTCTGGAGAACATGCTAAGTCGAGTAAACTATGACTCTTGCTCTGAGCAGCACCTGGGGTGACAGTGGCCTGCAGAGGTGTGTGAAGAGGCTGAAAATATTCAGCCTCTGTAGAATCTGGGCAGGGTGCTGTGGCCAAAGGAGCAGAAGAATGAGAAAGAAAGTCTGTCCCCACATTGTTGTGCCCTGGAGTACTCTGATGTTTAAAACTATACTGCACTCAGAGCTAGTGGCTAGAACTGGATGTTTGGTCAGTTCTGAAAGTAAATGCATGACTATACATTTGCTAAACATGCCAGTGCCTCACCATTAATGAGATTAAGATGCCTGACTAGTACTGAGATACTCATCATGGATTGAGGATGACAGACTATGCATGATTAGATCATCAGGGTGAATAACAACTCTTGGAGGTCCTAGCAAAATGACAGACATAATCTTTTGAAAAGAGCACAGAATAGAAAGTCCAACTGGCATCACAGTATAGCAGAAGACATTAATGTGAGTGACAAACTCAGTAAGGTCTCAACTGATATACGGTAGAGGCACTTGCAGATATCCTTGATAAAGGTCCAAATTTGTAAAGATACTAGAGCCATAAAACTGTGTAGTATACTCCTCTGATGTAGGCAGAGGATATTGCTAGGAATGACCATTTTGTTCTGCCCTTACAGTATATCAACACAGATTCATAGATCCCCTAACTTTTTTTTTGTAACAAAATGCACAGGTTTTAAAATTGCAATTCAAGGAGGTGTTGCAACTCAGTTGATGCTCCATCATGGAACCCTAATGAGATGAGGTGTGGTGGCTGGATGACAGGACACACAATGGAATCCAGTAAAGGCTTTCGATTAAAGACAGAGGGACAGCCAAATCCATCAAAAACTGATGTGCACCTCTAGTGCGAAGGGAAGCAGACATTAAGAAATAACTGATCCGTTCATGTCAAAAAAGATAAACCAAGGCTGTGAAAGAGATCCACTCGCAAGAGGCTGACACCATGGAGGGAGATGTGAACGGTAAATTTAGGAAGAACCATAATGCACTGTGATCTATAAGGTCAATCTTAGAGCTGTAATACTCACAGATGCTGGAAACTGGAGCAGATAGATGGAGATCTGGGAAAAATTGTCTCTTTGTTTTAAGATTTAAAAGGTACATTGTTGCTCCGGTGTCTAGCAACAGCATGGCCAGGATAAGGATTTTAGAATTTTTTACAGCTTAAGGTGTTTTCAACAATTTTTAAAATGAAATGCATTCTCCTGCGGAACCATGTTGTTTTTCTTAAGGGTGCTGCCATTATGGGAGCTTTCTATTGAGTGTTGCTAAGCTGTTTTTAGGTAAAGTAAACTGAAAATATGAGGTACATGTTATCACCAGGTTGAAAGTATAAAGGTCAGCGTAATGCACCCTCTGGTTGTCCAAGTTTGTGGATATGTAAAAAAAGTTTTGTTTTTGACTTCCCCGGTACATTTTAAATTACGATTTCGGTTTCACATCCTGGGTTATTTACTTAGATTATTGCTTTTCCATTACTGATCTTTGCATATTAATACAACCATGACCCATCCCCTGATTCCATTGTTATTTAAATTCTGCTGTCACTCAGTGAAGTCAGTATCAGCAGAAGAAGTAAGACATTGATTTCCAATGTTCTGTACATATTTCAAATGAGATATGCCTGGGTGTCACATTATAAATTGTCATGAAGCCAAACAGCAAACCGTTGCAATGTTTTAGGCTTAAATGCAGCACTAGTCAATCTAACACAAGGTACAGCAAGTATGATTTACAGCCACAATTTCCACCAAACTGTTGGGGTCATAGAGAAAGCTGTCATGTCAGCTGCACACTGGGAATCTCATTGTAGTAGTCTCAGTCCTGTCTGTGCTGCAGTGGTTGAGCTGTATCTCCTGTCACTGCTGAAGGAGCAGGAGGTTTAGCAACAAACTCTCCTGTGGACTCAGTTTGTAACGTCAATATGTACAGCCTGTAATCAGGTTAAATCATCTGCTTTTTTGCATCGGTAGTGTGTTCAGCCAGTTGATCTTATATAAATTGTTCTTGCATGTTTGCTTAAACCCCTTATGTTAGCCATGTATTGGTGAACTGATTTGCCAGCCTGCTGTCGTCTTTTACAAAACTGGATTCAGTGGAGGATAACACTCTGCCAACATGAGAAGTGTGCTTCCAAGCAGGTCACAGCTGCGGAATGTGTAGCTGTATTCCACAGAGTCTTAAACACATACTGTTCCTCCATGTCCAGAGAGTGCAGCAGCAAAGCTTTTTTGTATGCGTCTTTCATGTTTTCAGAAGATTCAAAAGACTCCAGCCAGAGGACCCAAGGCATTGGGGGCTTTTCATTCATGGTGAATAAGAAAGGAAGTGAAAGAAGCGAAAATTTAGCTACCCTCAGCAAGATGTGTACAATAAGAGGCTGGACAAAAGCAAATTATCTCTCAGAGGCGTTTATTCTTCTCCAGACATTCCTGGCAAAACTTTCTCTTAAACCGCAAACAGTTTATGACAAATAACCACACACTCCTATAAAATGTAAATATCACAAACATAATAAAGATACAGCTCCTCCTCAAACTGCCACCTTATCGTGGTGGAGGGGTTTGCATGTCCCAATGATCCTAGGAGCTCTGTTGTCCGGGACTTTATGCCCCTGGTAGGGTCACCCAAGGCAAACTGGTCCTAGGTGAGGGATGAGACAAAGAGTGGTTCAACCAAACCTCCTATGAAGAACAAAACCTTGGATGACGTTTTCCCTCGCCCGGACGCGGGTCACCGGGGCCCCCTCTGGAGCCAGGCCTGGAGTTGGAGCTCGAAGGTGAACACCTGGTGGCCAGGCCTGCACCTATGGGGCTTGGCTGGGCACAGCCCAAAGAGGCAACGTGGGTCCCGCATCCCATGGGCTCACCACCTATTGGAGGGGCCAAGGAGGTTGGGTGCAGTGTGAGTTGGGTGGTGGCCGAAGGCGGGGACCTTGGTGGTCCGATCCTTGGCTACAGAAGCTGGTTCTTGGGACGTGGAATGTCACCTCTCTGAAGGGGAAGGAGCCTGAGCTAGTGCATGAAGTCGAGAGGTTCCGGCTAAATATAGTCGGGCTCACCTCGATGCACATCTTGGACTCTGGAACCAATCTCCTTGAGAGGGGCTGGACTCTCTACCACTCCGGAGTTGCCCCCGGTGAGAAGCGCCGAGCGGGTGTGGGCATACTTATTGCCCCCCGACTTGGAGTCTGTTCATTGGGGTTTACCCGAGTGGACGGGAGGGTAGCCTCCCTCTGCCTTTGGGAGGGGGGACGGGTCCTAACTGTTGTTTGTGCGTATGCGCCGAACAGCAGTTTGGAGTACCCACCCTTTTTGGAGTCCCTGGAGGGGGTGCTAGAGGGCATACCTTCTGGGGACTCCCTTGTACTGCTGGGAGACTTCAATGCTCACGTGGGCAATGACAGTGAGACCTGGAAGGGCATGATTGGGAGGAATGGCCCCCCGATCTGAACCCGAGTGGTGTTTTGTTATTGGACTTCTGTGCTTGTCACGGATTGTCCATAATGAACACCATGTTAAAGCATAGGGGTCTTGATATGTGCACCTGGCACCAGGGCACCCTAGGTCTCAGTTCGATGATCGACTTTGTGGTTGTGTCGTCAGACTTGCAGATACATGGACACTCGGTTGAAGAGAGGGGTGGAGCTGTCAAATGATCACCACCTGGTGGTGAGTAGGCTTCGATGGTGGGGGAGGATGCCGGTCAGGCCTGGTAGGCCCAAACATGTTGTGAGGGTCTGCTGGGAACGTCTAGCAGAGTCCCCTGTCAGAAGTAGCTTCACCTCACACCTCCGGCAGAACTTAGACCATGTCTCGAGAGAGGTGGGGGACATTGAGTCCGAATGGGCCATGTTCCGTGCCTTTATTGTTGAGGTGGATGACCGGAGCTGTGGCTGTAAGGTGGTCGGTGCCTGCTGTGGCAGCAATCCCCAAATCCGGTGGTGGACACCGGTGGTGAGGGATGCCGTCAAGCTGAAGAAGGAGTCCTACCGGAGCCCCTTTGTCCTGTGGGACTCTAGAAGCAGCTAATAGGTACCGGCAGGCCAAGCAGAATGCGGCTTCGGTGGTTGCTGAGGCAAAAACTCGGGCGTGGGAGGAGTTTGGGGAGGCCATGGAGAATGACTTTCGGACGGCTTTGAGGAGATTCTGGTCCACCGTCTGGCATCTCAGGAGGGGGAAGCAGTGCAGTGTCAACACTGTATATGGTGGGGATGGTGCGCTGCTGACCTCAACTCGTGACGTTGTGGGTCGGTGGGGGGAGTACTTCAAAGACCTCCTCAATCCCACTAACATGCTTTCCAATGAGGAAGCAGAGCCTGGGGACTCGGAAGTGGGCTCCCCCATCTCTGGGACTGAGGTCACCGAGGTGGTCAAAAAACTCCTTGGTGGCAGGGCCATGGGGGTGGATGAGATACGCCCAGAATTTCTCAAGGCTCTGGATGTTGTAGGACTGTCTTGGTTGACACATGGACATCGGGGACAGTACCTCTGGATTGGCAGACCGGGGTGGTGCTCCCCCTCTTTAATAAGGGGGACCGGAGGGTGTGTTCCAGCTACAGAGGGATCACACTCCTCAGCCTCCCTGAAAAAGCCTATTCGGGGGTTCTGGAGAGGAGGGTCCATCGGATAGTTGAACCTCGGATTCAGGAGGAACAGTGTGGTTTTCGTCCTGGTCGCAGAACAGTGGACCAGCTCTGCACCCTTAGCAGGGTCCTGGAGGGTGCATGGGAGTTTGCCCAACCAGTCTACATGTGTTTTGTGGACTTGGAAAAGCGTTTGACCGTGTCCCTCGGGGAATCCTGTTAGGGGTGCTCCGGGAGTATGGGGTACCAGACCCCTGATAAGGGCTGTTCGGTCCCTGTACAACCGGTGTCAGAGCTTGGTCCGCATTGCCGGCAGTAAGTTGAACCCATTTCCAGTGAGAGTTGGACTCCGCCAGGGCTGCCCTTTGTCACCGATTCTGTTCATAACTTTTATGGACAGAATTTATAGGCGCAGCCAGGGTGTTGAGGGGGTCCAGTTTGGTGGACTCAGGATTGGGTCACAGCTTTTTGCAGATGATGTTGTCCTGTTTGCTTAATCAGGCCATGATCTTCAGCTCTCTCTGAATCGGTTTGCAGCTGAGTGTGAAGTGGCTGGGATGGGAATCAGCACCTCCAAATCCGAGACCATAGTCCTCAGCCGGAAAAGGGTGGAGTTTCAGGGTTGGGAGTGAGATCCTGCCCCAAGTGGAGGAGTTAATGTATCTCGGGGTCTTGTTCACGAGTGAGGGAAGAAAGGAGCGTGAGATCGACAGGCGGATCGGTGCGGGCTCTGCTTCGGTCTGTCGTGGTGAAAAAGGAACTGAGCCGTAAGGCAAAGCTCTCAATTTACCGGTCGATCTGCGTTCCTACCCTCACCTATGGTCATGAGCTATGGGTAGTCATCGAAAGAACAAGATCGCAAATACTGTACAAGCGGCTGAAATGAGTTTCCACCTCAGGGTGTCTGGGATTCCCTTAAAGATAGGGTGAGAAGCTCAGTCATTTGGGAGGGGCTCGGAGTAGAGCCGCTGCTTCTCCGCATCAAGAGGAGTCAGATGAGGTGGCTTGGGCATCTGATCAGGATGTCTCTTGGATGCCTCCCTGGTGAGGTGTTCCGGGCATGTCCAACCGGGAGGAGGCCTCAGTGAAGACCCAGGACACTCTGGAGGGACTGTCTCCCAGCTGGCCTGGGAACGCCTCGGGATTCCCCCGGAAGAGCTAGAAGAAGTGGCCAGGGAGAGGGAAGTCTGGGCATCTCTGCTCAAGCTGCTGCCCCGTGACCTGACCTCGGATAAGCAGAAGAGAATGGATGGATGGATCGATAGATAATAAAGATATATTAAGTGTTTGTGTAAATGAAATGAGCTCCATACTTTAACCTATTCTCGTTTACCATGGTTCCAGAGAGTGGTGACATGTTGCATGGTTCAACACGCAAATAAGAATTTCACTATCCTCTCTACTACTACTGTTACTACAATCCAAAATCAGTCATTCACCTTATTGTGGAGGAATTTTAGCACACCTTTCCTTGCAGAACTTATTTTTTCATTTGGAAGCATTAGCAATTTTTCAAACATGAACTTCCTTTTAGGTTTTTCCTTAGCACCTCTATGGGATTAAGGTCTGGATTTAGTGTAGGCCACCACAAAACTAAAGTTTAGCTGCATTCACCTTCAGCTCATACATGGATGATGGATCTTATGAATTTTCTAGTATACAGCAGAATTTTTGATACTTTCATTTATAGCAAGTGTGACCACACAAGGGCGCCAGAGAGTCCCAAACCACACATCCCGCAATACACCACACATACAGCAAATGGAATAAAAATAAATGATTTTTATTTTTCTTCTAAGCACTTTTTCAGACCACCCTCAATCACAATCAAAATAATAATAAATCAAATTATTCCTTCCTCATTCTCCACTTCCTTTGAGCTTTGCCTCCTGGTCTTCCTTTTATGCCAGACCCGGGAATGCTTCTGGTATCATTTTGTCTCCTCCAGGAAGCACTTCTGGGCCATAAATGAAGAAGGTTGGTCCTCCCCTGACAGTGCCCTCTATTGACCCCAAGGGACTCCTACAGGGGTACATTTCCGGAGTTCATTTCCCTAGCACCCCTGTGGGTATCCCATCTGGGTCCTTGTATGAGAATCACTGCCACCTAGTGCTTGGGGAATGGAACCACTCCCAAGTTCCAGCTTCCCTTGGTCACCCATTATTTCACTGTGGAAGGGCATAGAATTATCTTTCCGTCTAGTTGGTTGATCCATCCGTCTTTCTTCTTGTGCCTCCCATCCAGGTAACAACTCAAAGTCCCCCCTGGCCGGGAAGCCTGTTCTCATCCCACACAAGTAATTTAAGTCCTGAGGCAGCACAGTATATACACAGCACAACACTACCACCACCATGCTGGACGGTTGATACAATGCTGTTGCTGTGTATTGCTGAATTTGTTTTCTGATATTTAGGAATTCCAGTTTTATTTCTTCTGTCCAAAGGCCAATCTCCCAAAATCCTTGGGGATTATCCAGGTTCTTTCTCTAAAGGAGAGATGTACATTTATGCTCTTGGTTAGCAGTGGTTTTCACCTTGCTATTCTCCAATGAAGACAATTGTTGACTTTATGATTATTGGACCTAGAGTTTTTTGGATGATTTTTACTATCACTTATAACTTCCAGCATGATCTTGTGCAGCTCAGCCGCTAAAAGAGGCAATTCACTGCTGTTCCAGATGTTTCCCATTTGGAGCTTAAAGCTCACACTACGGCTCAATGGAGTCCCACAGCTTTACAAATGTCTTTGTAGCATTTTCCAGACTGATAGAGATCTTAACAGGAATTTCTTTTGATCATGGCATTATGAGCTTGTTGAACCTTTGTCCACCAACTTGACTTCATGGTAAGGGTCAAAATACATGTTTATATCATGCAGAGCTGGTTGCAGTCAAGGCTGACTCTGTTTCATCACCTGACTCTAATTTTCTTTTCATTTGGATGACTTAGTTAGGGGGCAATTACATCTTTATACAGTGATGTTGAATAACTTCACTTATTAGATAAATTAAATAAGTTAAAAATAAACATGTTATTTGTTTACTCAAATACCCTTTATATAATATCAGATTCTGGTTGAAGACCCGAAAATATTAATTGTAAAAAGTTTTCAATAGGGTGACATGCAGTTAGGAGACCCAGGTTCTCTTCCCGGGTCCTCTCTGCGTGTAGATTGCATGTTCTCCTCGTGTCTGCGTGGGTTTCCTCCGGGTGCTCCAGTTTCCTCCCACAGTCGAAAGAGGTTAGGTGCATTGGCGTTTCTAAATTGTCCCTAGTGTGTGCTTGGTGTGTGTGTGTGTGTGCGTGCCCTGTGGTGGGCTGGCGCCCTGCCCAGGGTTTGTTTCCTGCCTTGCGCCCTTTGTTGGCTGGGATTGGCTCCAGCAGGCCCCCGTGACCCTGTGTTAGGATATAGCGGGTTGGATAATGGATGGATGGTTCGATGGATGGAAGTTTTCAATAACAGTGAAAATCAATATGGGGGCAAGTAATTTTCGATGGCATTACATAATGGTCCTGCTTCATATATGTCACCTATTACAAATTTTCAGGATTATTTCTTAGCACTACAACAAGTGTTAAAGAAGTAATAAAACCCAACAGAGACTTACTAAGAGTTAATTCAGAATGACCAGTAATATTTTGGATGTTTTATGAAATACCTACAATATAAGTGTATCCTGCTTATCCTATCATTCCACCCTTCCTTGTATCAATAATCACAACCTTCCTGCTATACAGTGACAGACACAAGGAAGTAGAGGATATTTCTAGGGCTCTTTTGAGAATTTTATGCATGCACCTGACAAAAGGAGGATGCACTTCCTAATTCCTTCTCTCTGTTCACCTGTAGACTTTGTGAAGAAGCAGCAGAAGAGCATTAACATCACTTCCTGCTCAAGACCAGAAGCCCCACCTCTTCCACCTCCACCAATATGCAAAGACGAGATAACCTGGGAATTCAGTGTTCATTTGAAAACCCGTGACTCTGAGAGACAGAAGCCCCTAAATTCATCAATGGGCCCTAATGGTCTATGCTGACCTGTTTTCTGTTTCAACAGTCCTTTTTGGTTTTTCCATCCATTAAATGGGAATTGTCGTGGAGGCACTCCAACTCTTCATCTTGTTCTCTCATCTAGTTTTAAATCAGATTGATCCTTCCGCACCTGAGCAAACATCTACATCTCTCTTTAAAATCCAGAGCCACCATGCACACAAGACACATTCTCTTAGAAAAGGGGTCAGTGTGTCATATATTTTAAAAGATACATTTTTATATGACACCGCTTTCCTGCCTGTATGAAACCTGTACTCGTCAAGAATATATTTTGGGGAATATTTTGAGATCAATTCGGATCAAAGCAAATTCAGAGCCTTTTAGATGCTGATCTATCAATGTGTGTTATGTCACGCATATTTCTTAGACAGTTATCATAGGCAAACTGAGACGCTAACTTATTTTGCTCCATGCATTCCAAGCACTAAATGACAGAGTAACCGATTGTCTTCTTGGATGGCTTCTCCAACATTCCTTCTGGCTTTTCCCCTGATCATATTCTCTGTTTTCATCTTCCCACCCTCTCACTTGAAAACCTTCTGTGCTTCCTCCTCTTCAGGCACACTTGATGGAGGCTGAAAATCTGAAATGTTGGGCTTCTGACTTACTTTTAATTTTCTAGTGTGGAATTTACTGTTTTTTCTATTATAGGTCTCTGCTGACACAGCTTTTCACTAACTGTTTATTGTAAAATAAGTAATTTAATAAAAAAGAAATCATTACAATACAGTTTGAATATAAAGTATGTATCTTTTTAATGCTGTCTTTTGTTTTTGAAGTATTATTTTTCCTCTGTTTTTTGTAATTTATGTATATAATATGTTTAATTATTATTTAGCGTGTAGGTATTGAGTATGTATTGTCTTTACTTCCATTCCTTGTGTTTTGTGGTGGAACCCACCACATCACTGTTGCTGGGACCATCCTCAGCCTTTGTATTAAGGTGAAAAAGATGGTTTCAGAAGTGGTTCAGTTATTTACTGTAGAAAGGTGCATTTGCTGTAAGCATTGATTTACTGGCTCTGAATTAATTTGGTTCAGTTATTTGGATTTTTAAGAGTGGATTGTGTTTCTGCACTTGTTCGCCTTGGATTTCTTTTTTAGACAAATCCTTTCTATCATTCTCCCCATTTGCTTTATTTTTTGTGCTTTCTTTAATTTAATTATTTTTTTTATTTATAAAGATTCTTTGGTGTCTTTGTCACTCAAGCCAGAGGACAGATGGTTCCTTTTAAATGAAAGGCATTTTTTTGTATATTTTGAAGGACATTTTAATGCCTACTTGTGCAGTTTGAGGCTGGCTGCCTAGGTGTAAGGCTAGGTCTGGGCAGGCTATTGAAGATGCCAACATGATTTATGGGACTTTCAGAAAGCCTTACACCCTTTTTGCCACTTCTTTACAGCAATAAGCATTTTCTAACAATTGAACAGGTACATATGTTAACAACAGGTTTGTAAACTGACTGAGCTTTATAACCACCGACCTGTGACATCATGTGTAGTGTAACCCCAAATGTCAAATCATAGTAACAAATAAACAAAGTAGCAACATGTACAGAAATTTAAAATGGCATTGTGTGATGGCACAAGACTAGGCTGTCAGAAACACAAAATGCCCTAATAGAGGTAAAAAAGGAGTTAATTTACAAGATTAGCATAAAAAAACAGAAAAAGATATAGATATGCAAATACTAAAATAACACAGATTAGGTCATCTTGCTCTGCCCATAAAAGATGGCATTGTGTAGCAGGCAGTATTATAGCTTTGGGTAGTTTTATAGTGTTGGATTAATTTTGAAAAAATAATTTTTGTTTACGTATTAATGTTAGATGGGGGGGATTCAAGTTTGTGTTAGATTCTTTAGATTATGATCTTCTTTCATTTTAAGTACATTCGTGCCTAATGTTTCTGTTTTAGTCTCTGGATTTTTTTCTTTAAACTTTACAGTATTTGATCTTGTGATTATCTCTGGGTTAAACTTCTGCTGTCCCTGTTTGGGTCACTCATTTTCCATATTTTCTAGACAAAAATATTCATTCCTTTCATTTCCCTCCAGAACTTGCATTTTACAGATGTGGGAGGAATTGAAAGTAGCTGAAGAAACCCACACAATGACAGCGAGAATGTGGACGTTCAGGAGAGACAGAAATTGAAACTCAGTATCCTGGAAAAGTGAAGTATGTCTTATTAAAATACAAAAAAAGACACAAGCTTACTAACCAGAGCTACTGTCTTATTTTATTATTGACTTTCTGATTTATATGCAATATTTTTCACGTCACAATATTTTTGATTTGAAATTGCATTATTGTTTAAATAAACCTTTTTTTTTGTTTGAATCTTTTTACCTTTATATACAAGTCTTATTGTGTGGTTCCTGTTTACATTGAATTGCTCATGGATAACACAATATTCTTTGCTGTCTCTGTATTTCCCTTATAGTGCATTAGGTATGAATATAATCATTTATTTATTAACTTATTAGTCTGACAATAAAAATCTGTCTTCTCTATAATTCAAATGTTTTAACTGTGCCACTTACAGTATATTTGTTTGTTAGTGTACCACCTTCTACCTCTTTTTGGCCAAAATAATTTCTTTTCAGGTAAAGGAATTTTGGATGTGCTTATTTTGTAAAGCGATTCATAAGGATTTATTAGAAAGAATGTATTTTTATAATGTCATGTAATAAACATGTAAATAGTAACTGAGATTTTGGAAGGACAGTTCATGAAATGATTGGCCAGGGATAACCCAGGAGACACCATTCGTTCTTGGTATTTGCAGGAATGAAGCTTTTTTGACACCTTAATAAAGATGTAAATTTCATTCATGTGTCAGAATATGTTTAATACAAAGGTTTTGTACATCTAATGATTCTAACACCTTTCTTGTTGTTAGCAAAACCAAGGAAGTCAGATCTGAATAAATTAGGATTACTCTGATTTTCAGTTTGTTTCTGAGTGGGCAGCTCTTTCCAGGACTCTTGTGTGTGTTACTGCATGCATCTAACAGATTGCAGTGCTGGTATGGATTGTATCAAAAACAATTTATGAAAAGAAAAACTGTCATCTTAAATTGCACTGTTGGACAGAGATTATATATATAGGGAATCCCTTTTAACAAATGGACAGCATGGGAGAGGGGACAGTCAAAAAGAGAGAGAAACAGAATCAGAAAGACAACATCATTCTTCAATCAGAGTATTCTCCAGAAGGGATGTAACAGTGCATTTGCTATCTAACCAAATTTAATTATTTGTTTTGCCTTTAACAGGAAATCCAGTTAGATACCCAAATATTTTCCTTGTTCTTCACCAGTCTGACCACACAGTACAGTATTTGATTTTCTCTTGGTTTGTGCACCAATGCCATGTGGCATTCTGTGTGGTTAAACTTGTGTGAATACAGTTCAGAGAGCTGAGTATCCATCCAGACTCATGTATACTGTAACTATAAGGTCAGATATTCACACTTCTTGACTGGAAAGCTACCACACAAGAAGTCATTGATGGTGAGCTGGAGACATCCTGGTCTGAACTAGATCTGTGAAATGGCTTGGTGTTGTATGGTATTGAAAAAGCTATATACAGTACGTGGCTGTTAAAATGCTTTGTAAGACATCTAGGAGCCATTTACTGGGATCATTTTGTGGCTTTGTAATCCATAACACCGATATTGTATGATTTTTTACTAGCAGAGTAAAAGGGATAGCAGAGTGTTTAGTGTACTGAAATTTGGCAACACTTATGGGTGCAAAATGTAAAAGAAGAATTTAAAAGAAGACTGTGAAGGAATGAGTGACCAAAGTCACTTTAAACCAAGATAAAAATGTGTTGCTGATTGTGGGTGATTACGAGTATCTTTAAAGGAATTTTTTTTAAATATGGATTTTACATGTTTTCTAGGCCTGAATAAACCAAAGTTTTAATGCATAATATCCATTCATGCATTTTCATACCAGATTCCTGCACCATCTTCCGAGTCATTTTTTTGCATTTGCTGATTTGAATAGAGGGTTGCTGAGTACCAGGGATAACTCCAGCAGTGTTCAAGGCAGGAAATGCATGCATATGGGATGGAACATCAATCTATCACAGGAAACTTTATGGTTGCCCATTGATCTAACACACATTTGTTTATATGGAGTACTCAGAGAAAAATACACAAAGATGTATACTGTACTTCATATACAGTATGGCAGTAACCATACAATGATTCAAAACCAGATCCCTGATGCTGTTAGACAGCAGATGCAACTACTATGTCATTCCTGATGCCTACATTTTCTATAAATAAAAATACATAACAGCAACCATTGCATGAAAAGCCTGACTTTAGGTAAGCTACAGGACTAGGGTTTTGTATCGTGTTAGCCATTATGAATGAAAAGAGAAGTCAAGCAAAATGGTACCTTTTATTAGCTAACTAAAAGGATTACAATATGCAAGCTTTCGAGGCAACTAAGGCCCCTTCTTCAGGAAAGATGTAACACACAAAAAAGTAGCATAGTGCAGTGTTCTTCAACCTTTTTACACCCGCAGACTGGCAAAATTAGGAGAAATATTTTGTGGACCAGCTGATGGCTAAGACAGAAATAAAAAACAATGTAGATAGTATTTTATTTGTTAAATCAAATGTCATAAAATTACAATTTTTAGTTAGTGTGACATCTGCTGCTGCTTCTTTGTTAGAAAATTTGATATACATGGCTGCAGCGTTGTTTCTGAGAGAAGAAGTGCTGCATTAACATCCATTTGATTTCTCTGTTTGGTTTTTATAACTGATAGGGCTGAAAAAGTCTTTTCACACAAATAAGAAGTCAAAAAAACGACCAACAATTTAATAGCTTTATAACTCAGAGATGGAAATTCTCCAAAATTGAGACAACGATTGCATTTTATTTCTGGACACCAGAGTGACATCAGAAGACAACTTGATCAGCATTTCTTTTTTGCGAGGATCAAGTGTGCATTATTTTATATCTTCCAAGAAGGGATTATTAATCCAGAGGTTACCTTTACAAGGATCCTAATTTTCAGGCAAGGAAAGTTTTCAGCTGACGCCCTTAAATGTTGACGCATTATGTTGAATATGACTTACTGGTTGACATCAGCAGCAATCAAAAATTCTCCCAAAAGTGGAAACATTTCTATATCTTCCTCTTGTATGCGGCTATCAAAAAGAGCCAGCTTCTTTTTGAATGCATCCATTTTATTTCTCAGTGTACAGATATTTGTACAAGACCCCTGAAGAGAAATATTAAGTGTGTTAGAAAGGCTAAATATGTCTGCCATATATGCTAGTTTAGCCATCCATTCCTCATTCAACAAAGGCTGTACTAGGTGTGATTTTTGTTCTGGCAAAAATTGCTTTACTTCTTCCCTCAGTTCGAAAAGGCGTGCACGAACCCTTCCTCTCAATAACCATCTTACTCCTGCATGGGGAAGGAGATGTTGGTGGTGTGAGTCCATACTCTCACACAGTGCTGCGAACAGCCTGGAGTTCATAGCTCGACTACGAATTTCATTAATGATCTTCACCATGTCATTCATCACAGTGTTTAGTCCAGTAGAAGGCTTCTTTGCAGCTAGGTGTTCCTGGTGGATCATACAGTGAGTGGACAAAACTTCTGGGTGTGTGACTTCCTGTATTTTCGCAACTACTCCTAAGCGAAGTCCAGTCATGCTTGCAGCACCGTCCATACACATTTTAATGCATTTGCTCCAGTCTAAGCCCTCATGAAGAGCATTAAATATCTCTGAACTAGTGGTCTGTCCAGGTAAGTCAAGGCAGCATATTCCCTTAAGTCTTCATCTTCACTATACCTCACAAACTAAAATAGGATAGCATGGTTACTCACGTTACTTAATTCATCAAGTTAAATTGTGAAACATCTTGCTTTCTTTATCCCCTCTACAACTTGCTTTTCAATATCGGTGGCCATATCAACAATTCTCTGAATGGTGGTGTCCGAAGGCGGTATAGCCTCTAGTTTTTTAGTGGCTTGAGGACCCAAAATGTCTCGTATGACCTCTAAGATGCAAGGCTTTACTAACTCCTCACCAATGGAAAAAGTTTTTATCATTTTAGCTGTTGGAAGAGCAACTAAATAAGACTCTTGAAGCAGAGACTTGTCACTAGTCGTCATCATTTGACTTTTCTGAATTTTCATCTGGTCACTTAATCTTTCAAAAAAATCCAGTGGCTTATCAATAAAATCTCTATGCTTCGAATGCAAATGACGAACAAGTTTGGAAGGTTTCATAGCATCATTTGACAGAATTTCGGAACATACTACACACAAAGGCTATGATGATAGTTCACTGCCAGGGGCTACAATGAAACCAAGCTTTAAATACTCCTTATCGTAATGCCTAACAAAGTTTCCTTTTCTCTTTTTGGTTTTTATTGCACATTCCAAAGTATCAAAATGTTTCTTTTTCTTTGTTTTTCTAAACTTGAAGCATTAGTACTTGACATACTTTCAGTACCATCACTACTCTTCTCCTGAATATTGTCCTTATCTCTACTAACGAAGGTTAAAAGGTTTTGCTGTTTGACATTTTTTGTCTCCATTTTGTACAGTTTCAAATTTTATGAAAGAAATACCGCAACACAATATTAGAAAACAATACGCACAAGAATTTTTGCGACATATTGTCAACAGGTGAGCTAATGCAATACTGACATTCAACGGCCATGCACTTCACCTATACTTGTTGTCATATGAAGCATCCCGCTTGCCCCGCAACAATGTAGCACCCGAGTCATGTAGCCGCTACATGATTCAAGTGAAATTTTTCACAGACCAGCAGACCACCCATTGAAGAACACAGGCCTAGTGTACAGTAAGGAGCCCCATATGTGCAGATGTAGACAGAATTTAATTTTGTTTGTTTTGTTATCTGTGAGCCTAACATGCCATATTGAATGGAATGGCGCTTTTTGATTGCACAGCTGTATGTTCACACAGGCTCCTTCAGGGTGGCATACTATACCAGGGACTCTTAGAATAGTATCCCATTGAGGGTTCTCCTGTGAGACATTTAGCACAGTCCAGCTGTTTCATAATCAATGCACCAAAACCAAAAACCCCATCTGTACTCAAAGGATGTTGGTGACATTGTGGATTACATGGAAAGAAGTCCTTATAAGGCAACATGGTGAAAACCACAATGGATGGGCTGAGGTCTCTTGTTAAGGCTCATGGAACTTTACATTGCAGCTGGTGGGGACAATTTTTAACATAGCTTGATTAGCAATTTTCTTAATAACATTCAGTAATATTAATTACTTTTTGAATGTAAAGTAACATTTATTAATCAGTTTTTTCTAATAAAACTATTAATAACATTGGCATTATGACCAAGTTATTTTTTTTTTGGCACTTCTCTGTACTATACCAGGCTCGGAAAATCAATTAGTCCATTCAATAATTAGTAACACTCAGAGAGAAGATCGACTTATTAGTTTAGTTAAGTACTTAGGCATATACTCACTTCAGATTTCATATTATTTGGCAGGGCATTATCCAAACTTTTAGGCTACATCTTTATATGTGTATCTGATATCTATTTAGAAATAGTCGTAAAATGGGGTTTTACACCAGGGAGATGCTCACAGCCTCACGTGAGGCAAAGGTCAGAGAGAAAAAATACACAGAACCAAAGTACCAAGGAAACCATGACAGCAGTTGCAGAGTTAACTCCTGGTTCCAAACCCAAATGGCTTACCATACAACTAACACTGTTTACTCTTAGGAGAGTTCAGCCGTAGGATTCCTAGATTGTTTAAATTAATTTTATTAGTTACTTATTATCCATATGCTGATTACAATATGTGTAATAAATTGGAAAAGGATTCCAAACACGTTAAAAATTCAACATTTATTTATCAAGTCATTGTCCAGTTTGGAACAATGGAGGCAAAGTCTATACTAACTTTACTGTGTACAATACAGGACCAAACCCTGGATGGGCCATCAGTCTCTTGTATAGGATCAATTTAGAGTTTCCCAAATATTCTAACACATGCAAATTTGAGATATACAGTAGTAGGGAAAGCAAAGGGAAAATTCCTGCAGACACAGAGAGAAAAGTGCAGATACAACACAGACAGCAATGTAGATGGGATTTGAATTTAGTGGTTAACAACTGCACCACCACATCACTCAAGGCTGGGAGTCTGGAATCATTCCAACAATTGTTTTCTGAGTTTCTTTAGTGGACTATGAAGCATGTCTGTCACCGATCAGTTCCGTATTAGAGTGCCTGTTTTAATGATAAGTGATGATATATCTAATAACCTTAATGATAGTGTTCAAAACCACAATTTTAGCTGAATATTTAAAATATAACTATAGTAAATAGATTTGGGTATGTAAACATACTTTAATATATTCATTTGTATTGTTAATTTAAAGATTTTACTGTATATTTAATAATTAATTATACTAACATTAACATAAACGTATAGCTGACTAGTCAAGGCCATCATGCTGTACCGAATTCCAGTTTCACTGCCACGCTTGTGCTGACCCACCTTAGGTGTGCTGTTGACAGTAGCTCGGAGATGCCATGATACTTCTGGGATTAGATCAGTAGTTTTCTAGTAGCTATGGAAACCCCAGCATGTGAGGCATGATGGAATGTGAGACACCATCTTGAGAAAACAAGAGCAGCTGATTTGTAAGATGTTCAGGATGCAAAGCGCTGCTGAAGCTAAATCCCCATCAAACAACCTTGAACTGCACCCCCAAACCCCCAAAATGATTGCAATAGATTAGAGTTGCAGTTTTGCTGTGTAATACAGAATACTTCTCCAGAAATAACTTCAAGAGTTTTGATAAATATTTCTCAGAAATAATGTTGACTGGGAAAAACATTCAGAATGAGTGACAAAACATTCAAAGTGTGATAAAATCATATCCATATTCATTTTCAGAACATTACTCAAATTTGTGTGTGTCCTAATTTTATTTCATAATTTCCATTTCTGATGAAGCACTGTCTGCTTTAACAGATCAATGTGCCATTGAGTTCTCCTTAACACATTGAGAGGATAATGCTTATCTTTTACTCTATAACAACAAAAAGCCTGATCTGGGGAGAGGGTGGAGGGTTTAGCTTGAGTATGGAGATGGCTGTTATTTCTCGAAAACAGTAGATCACATTCCCTGCTTGCTAATTTCCTCAATCCAAAGGCTTTGACTTCATTTCCTTCAACTATGTGAACATATTTCCCCTCAAAAATAAACAATATATTACAAACAATTCCATAGAAAAGATGATCACACTCAATTTAGACAGTAGATGCAAAACCTTTTGGAGATCAATAGCATATTAAACATTTGAAACGAGTCAAGATAGGCAGTGTTGTTGCCTGGATATCAGCTGAAGGTAATTTCTTAATTATTCTTAAGTGGAATAATGCACCAATGGAAGGTTCTCAATTTTCAGAAAATATGCAAGACCTCTGTGATGTTGTTTTCCATAATGATCATAGATAACACATTGAAACAAACTTTAAAATGTACCGGCTATCTGTGATGCCCACACATGGACATACTGTATACTGTAAGTACATCTGTATAAAAAATAAACATGAAGAGGAAGGTGTGATGGAGCAGAAGATGATATTGTTGTTGTTAGTGTGGCTGTGTTCCAGCTCCAAGAGACGAGGTTCAGTTCAGTCAATGACTGTGCAGAACTTGCACATGCTACCATTTCCTGTGGGGATTTTCCTTTGGGGTACACTGATGTACTCACATATTCCGAAAACATTCTGATAACGTAGCTTGGTGACTGTAAAATTGTCCAGTATGTGTGAGTTTGCACTGTGATGCATTGGGTTTCTACCCAGGCTTAGTTCCTGAATAATCATCATCCTGAATAAGCAGCAGTGTTTTCACTCCTTATTAACCTGAATTAGAATAATCATGGTTCAGAAGATGGATGGAAAATTTGGAATGCCCTTGGCACACAGATGTTTAACTTACGCAGTACTAGGTTATTTTTTGCCCTAGGCCAAACTTATTAGTGTGCCATTAATATGTTCTACACTTTGTTTTCCATGAAAATTCAGGCTATAACCTTTATATATATATATATATATATATATAAGCCATATTTCTGAAAGTTGTCCTTTATGAGTTTGAGGCTACTATATCAGGTCACACAGGGCAGTTGTTCCCTTATTTTGGGTTCAGTTTCCTCTTTCGTGCTATAATAATAATGAATGTTAGTTTGTGTAAATGGGTGTCATACAGTGACATCTCAATCCAGGGTTCATTTCTGCCCAATTAGTACTAAGTATATTAAGAAAATGGACAGATGGAAGGGTATTAGAGAATACATCAAAGGTATTATGACATTAAATAACCTATATCAGCCTAAATGGCTCAGGGTGGTATTCTTGAACCTGAATCAGAAGGATCTTCAAGAAGTGCCGCCTAGTAACCTAGACACTGGACTAAGAACACCTAGGATGCTGGCCCAGTCCCTGCCTCCCACTCGTCCTGTGACCCTTAGCAAGCTGCTGAGCCTGTCTTAACATGCATCACATGTCTTTTAACTCTAATACGATTAGAAATTCACTAATCACTTTTTTGTTGACACAGGTTTCAACACTGAGTGTATTTAGGAATTGAGAAATATCGTCCTAGACAGAATGAAATCAATGTAAGGTTTAAGCAATTTAAAAGTTTAAAGATAAGTTGAGATGATCTATTTTCAATATCTACAACTCTGACATGTTAAAACAGGATTAACATATTTTTCTTTCTGTTAAGAAATCAATGTGCTTGGGGGCTTCATACTACAGTATAGTGCATTTGATATGGAAAAAGCTAAGTAGATGAGCACCTTCCTCAGGTCTAAAAATTGACACAATTTAATGGCTATTTACATTGTGTGATTCTGTGCACTGTATTTTCAAAATCACATGAGGGAGGGGAGGAAAAAAACATACAATATGAATAAAGATCAGGAGACAAAATACTAACACCATCTCCAAATTCGCTTTCAGCACTCCGAGTGCACAGCCTACAATCAGCAGAGAGGTTTTTGGCACTCTGTTACTAGCCTTTTCGTTAGAAAACGATTGTGTGAGGAAGAGGGAAGAAGTATGGGGGAAGAATTTGGAATGCACATTGAGTTACGGTCAGCAGGAAAGCTAGAATGAGGTGGGAGGATTTAGAAGAGACAATCTGTGTCCAATTTGTATGGAAATATGAAGTTTACTGAAAAAGATTTTATTTCTATCTTTATCTTATTGGTCTTTGAGATGACATGTTTGAAGGCGTCAAAAGATATTTCACAAGTTAATGAAAATAAAGTTCTATCTATCTATCTATCTATCATATCTTTTATACTATGTAACGTAACTTAAATCTATCTATAATAATAATAATAATAACAATAATATGAATAATTTCATAGCACCTTTCCTATGCTCAAAGCAGTTCAGAGAAATTCAGAAAGAACAACAAGGCATATATAACATCGGCATAAAATACTAAATAAAGATAAATACAGAATATACATGGGTGGCACGGTGGTGCAGTGGTAGCGCTGCTGCCTTGCAGTAAGGAGACCTGGGTTCACTTCCCAGGTCGTACCTGCGTGAAGTTTGCATGTTCTCCCTGTGTCTGTGTGAGTTTCCTCTGGGTGCTTCGGTTTCCTCCCACAGTCCAAATACATGCAGGTTGGGTGCATTGGCGATTCTAAATTGTGCTTGGTGTGTGTGTGTGTACCCTGTGGTGGGCTGGCACCCTGTTTGTTTCCTGTGTTGGCTGGGATTGGCCGTGATATCGGCTGTTGGCTGGGATAAAGTGGGTTGGATGATGAATGAATGGACAGAACATACAAAGCATTAAAGTAAGTAACAATAAACCAGAATAAAATACAAAAGTATGAATTCTACAAGGAAAACTCTGAACAGATACCATGATTTGTGGTATAAACACAAATCTTCCTGGGTATCTGGACAGAGAGGTTAAACTGAAAGAAGGATCAGAATGTAAGGGTAAGTTAAATGCATTAACTGAAAAATTGACTTTGAAGTTGTTTTTTGAAAGAATGAGTTGAGTTAGCTGCTCTAATTATTTTAGGGCGGTCATTCCAAAGTCTGGGTGCTATAGAACTGAAGATTCCATCACCCAAAGAGGACAGGTTAATTTGTGGCACAACGAGATTGCCAGAATCGGTGGGCCTGATTGGGCAGACAGGAGCATAGTGATGGAGAAGGTTACTGATGTAGTCCAGTGCAAGACCATTTAAAACGTAATAGATATTGTCACGGATGCACATCTGTGGATCGCCCTTCGGCCTCATCTGAAGCAGGTATTACTACCCCGGGCTGAGAGGGGACACTCTCGCTAACCTTCTCTTCTTTTTGCTCCATAGCACCAAAAAGATGCCCAATGAGGTGCAACTGACCCCACCCCTTCCGGTCTCCCACCTTTAAAACCCACTTCTGCCAGAAGGAGGTGGTCAGTACAACTGAACCAGAATGTGGAGCTCCCAAAAAAACTAACATCTGATTGAAAGAGAACAACTGACTTACTTGCCTTACTTTTTGTTAATTCCTGTAGAGGAACTCATACTTGCCCATTTTTGTTTCATTTTGACTTAAATGGAGACGACCCGGCTGGCGTTCCAACAATTTCCAGTCGGACCCTGCAGTTCCTTATTCAACCACAGCATCTACCCAATATGATTTTTCGATGTCATTAGATCACTTTGCCTCTTTAGCTAATGAAGATATGGCAAACAAAAAAGTAATATGGGGGAAGTTTTTAATATTTCAGAACATTTCTGTGCTATGCAAATCAAAATGTCTATAATGAAATTTGTTACTGTTATTTTTTTTGTATGATAAGCCAATACTGTAATTATAATCATGAGTGTTGAACATACATTTAAAAACCCTCCGCCTATCAAAGAAATGCAGTAATAGTCTTAAGATTAAAATTTCAGTCTATTCTCATTAATTCTATTAAGGATAAAGTAATGTATGCCCTAAAATATAATAACTGGCCCAGGTGAATAAAACACTTGCTACTTGCCATTAGGCCCAAAAGCTCTGCAGTCTGGGTGTCTTGTCGCAGTAGTGGTGGACCAGCTAATCAACTAATTTGACAATGATAGAGCAAGCAGTGAGGAGATGTTAATAGATTATTATGTTTATGGCATTTGTTTACCAAGAGTGATTGAGAAGTTTACGGATTCTGGGCTCTGTGGAAATAATTCTCCAAACATTAGATATTTTCAAGTCAGAGCCAGAGTTTCCGCAGAATAAGACACGCTTTCAGTCTTTAGAGATGCTTTTTAAGCCTCTTTCATTCTTATCTAAAGCACATGTACATTGCCTGCTGTATTCCAGTCTTGTAAACAGCTAGTATTTGACTTTGCCAATGATGTAAATCCACTCACAGAATGTTTTGGCCTCAAGCAGTGCAACAGGTGTTAAAATGTTTTCCTTTAGAGCAAGTTTGAGTCACAATGAAACTGGTATTTTGCCAGTGTAAAACTGCCGAACTACTTCATTGTAAATATCTCAAGAGTTATAGAATATCACAGTGTCCTCACCTCTACTATTAATAACATGTCACATGTGGTTTTTTAACCATTCTTTCATTTCATTCACATGTTTAGAAACTGAGCATATTGGTATAATTTGTCTTTTTAATATGTAAAATGAATCTACAGCTGAATCTATTCTGTACACAAAATGAAAATACCCTATTGTTATTAAATATTAAATAATGTGTACAGTCAAGTGCCCACAATGGCATAGTATGGGCCAGGCCTACATCATTAATTAAAAGTGTATGTCATTCTTTTCATCAGTTTATGTAGTTAGTTTTGCTTACATTGCGTGTGTTTCTATCAAATGTGACCAATTATTTCTGAGTTTTTACAGTGGGCCACTTACAAACCCACAGATAATTATTGACAATGACAGATCTTACACTGTTAGAAGATATGGGAAATGAAGGTTTCAGGAAAGAATAAGCAATGAAGCTTTCCAGAAAGAATAAGCATTTCAGGATCATACTGATCCTGTTAGCCAAAACCAATGAATGGCTGATAAGCCATAAACATCTGCCAAAGGAAAATCTTCTGATTCTCTGGAACCAAGCGCAAAAGGAACCACAAACAGGTCTCATACCACTGGTGCACATTTACACTGTCATCTGCCCTGGGTTTCATGACTAGAGAGAATTTGCCAATGAGAGACCAGAATTTCCAAGGCCTGCTTAAGCCATATGCTCAAAGGTGTACTAAATGTTATTACAACAATGATAACAGGATCATAAATTGTACAAAACAAGGCAAAAATCACGCAAGAATCACTGCATGTTGCTGGAACAGAAATCTGCATGTGTTATTTAATCTTTAAAAATAATGTATCTTCTTCCATAGTAGTTTTAGTTCCCACTTTGTGCCTGCTGCTTTCAGGATAATCCTCAGATTCCAACATCATTTAATGAAGATGGCTCAGAAAATTAATGATTGGACAGGAATCTTTTTATAATCTTCTTATAATAATTTAATCCATTATGATGATCTGCGTAAAGCATTGCATTTCAAACATAACAAACAGTATGATATCTACAATACAGTGAAATACATACTTACTTGTGCTATTCAATATGCACTCTCCACCAGGATTTAGGAGCTGTCCAGACTCGCTAAGTGCTGCTAGACAAAAGCATTTTAGGCAGAGATTTGCACACATCCTAGGAAAGGCTGAATGTTTTAGAAATGCTGGACAACAATGAACTTGTAAAAGATATTGATGTGAAAGAGATGGAATAATATTCATAACAGATCTCATTTGTTACACAATCAATTCAACTATGCAGAGAACCCACATGCTGTCAGTTGAAATGAAAGTGTTGATGACATTTCTTTTTTGGCCTCAGGGAAAATGCAGCTTTGCAGTAGTGATGATTTGGGTATGTTACAACCATTTTCAGAATTTTGAACCAAGCTTTGAACATCCTTACAACATGATTTATTCATTTTACCATTAATCCACATGAGGTAAGTGTGAATGAGCACACATATGGGAATGGCAAGCAATATCACAGTATCAACACACTGGTGGTCATGGATGCATATATGTTCTTTGGAATTGGCAACAATTACGTGCAACTTAGCGTTACATTCTTCTGTATTATGTTTTCCTTTTTCTTCTTCTTCTTCTTCTTCTACTCCTACTACTTTGATGATGATGATGATGATGATTATTATCTTTGTGTTGAGGGTTTAGCATTAATATCAGAAAACTACAAAACATTATCATAAGTGCCAATTTGTATCCAGGAGTGCTGTAAAATTGTGATATCATTCATTGTCGAGCATGGCATCCTAAATCTTGTTGCGAGTGGGTGTGGAATGCTTTGTAACTAGTTCTCATGTCCTACTCTGAGGCGGGACAAATTCTTATCTTAATCAATGCATTATCTAGGAGTAATTCTAAGACACTGGATAAATACATGCAATGATCTTCATCTAAGACACAAATATAATAACAACAACAACAATACTTATCTGCGGTGGGCTGGCGCCATGCCCGGGGTTTGTTTCCTGCCTTGCGCCCTGTGTTGGCTGGGATTGGCTCCAGCGGACCCCCATGACCCTGTAGTTAAGATATAGTGGGTTGGATAATGGATGGATGGAACAATATATATTTATATAGCATATTTTCATACAAATGATGTAGCTCAAAGTGCTTTACAAGATGAAGAAAGAAAAAAGAACAATATAAAAATAAGATTAGGCAATACTATGTAACAAATAATAAAGTAAGGGCTAGGAGGACAGAAAAAACAAACACAAAAAAAAAACTGCAGGGGCTGGAGAAAAAAAAAAACAAAATCTGCAGGGGTTCTGAGGCCACAAGACTGCCCAGCCCCCTCTATATAGACAGACACAATATAATTAAGTTAATAACACACAAACAATTACAATCATTCACGTTTTTAATGAACACACCCATCAAAATGCAAGTAAAACCTTTGATTTACTATCTGGTGAAACCTGTTTCAGCAGCAATAACCTCAAACAAGTGCTTTTGGTAGCAGCGGATCAAATCTGCATAATGAATTTTGGTCCACTCTCCCTTACAGAACTGTTATAGCTCAGCCTTATGCTGAAGATGTCTGACGTGAATGGCACTCTTGAGGTTAATTTACAGCATCTCCAATAGGTTAGGTCTGAGCTCTGACTGTGTCTGTCCAAAAGGCTGATTTTCTTTTTTTTTTAAGTCATTCTCTAGAAGAATTACTTCTATGATAAGGGCTATTGTCCTGATGCATCACCCTGCTTCTGCTGAGCTTTAGCTGGTTGACAGCCACCTTTAGATTTCCTGTAGGATCTTGATAGACTTGGGAATTCATTTTCCTTAAGATGATTGGATGATATCCAGGCCCCAAGACAGCAAAGCAGCCCAAAATCATTTACTGCACCCTACTTGATCATTTGGAATGATGTTTTCATGTTGGTATGCAATGCCCTTTTTACGCCATACTGTATGTACTGCTGCATATTCTTTCAAAATAATTCAACCTTAGCTTCATCAGTCCACAAAACTTTATCCCAATAGCATCAAAGCAGTCTTTGGCAAACTTCAAGTATGATGTGATGTTTCTCCTTGGTGTCCTTGGTGTCTTGCCATGGACTCTATACCTGTTCAATGTTTTCTGTGAAGGCAACTAATAAACAGAGATATTAACCTGTTCCAGTGACTCCTTCAAGCCTTTAGCTGTTACTCTAGGGTTCTTTTTTTACCTCACTGAGTATTCTGCATTATGTCGTTTGAGTCATCTTGGTATTCTTTTAAGGAATACGTTATTAGTCAGCCAGTCAGTCGGTCATTGTCCAATCTGCTATATCCTAACACTGGGTCACGGGGGTCTGCTGGAGCCAATCCCAGCCAGCACAGGGCACAAGGCAGAAACAAACCCCGGGCAGGGTTCCAGCCCACCGCAGGGCACACATCCACACACACACTAGGGACAATTTAGAATCGCCAATGCACCTAACCTGCATGTCTTTGGACTGTGGGAGGAAACCAGAGTACCCGGAGGAAACCCACGCAGACACGGGGAGAACATGTAAACTCCACGCAGGGAGGACCCAGGAATCGAACCCAGGTCTCCTAACTGTGAGGCAGCAGCGCTACCCACTGTGCCACCATGCCACCCCCTACATTATTAGTATTTTTATTTAAACTGGTATGTTCATTGCACTATTACTGATAGTAGATGAAAATATGTTTGCATTGAATATTTGCATTGAGTAATATGGTGCCATTGATTATCCATGCAGCAGTGGGTGCAAGGCAGTAACCACCACTGAAGAGGTTGGCAGTCCATCCTCAGGCATAATCACACTCTCACAGCCCTGCTACCCTGTAGATAGACAGATAAACCACATTTTATTTGTCCCAAAGGGAAATTTTGCATTTGCTGAGAATACTCAATGATAGAGTGTCATAGAGAGAGGATGTGCAACATGGTTCATAATGGCCATTAATTTTGTCTTTCTCTCTTCGGCGCTAAGGTGTCACCCATTGCACAGCTGTACTCGGATCCCAGTCTAAGTGGTTCGTTGTGTGGTGGGTGTGCCAACGCTGTAATCTCTCTTCCACTACCACCTCCACGGGGTCAAGAGAGCATCACATAACTGAGACCACCCTATTAATTAGCTTGTTGATTTGGTTGACCTCTTCTGAAGTGATGTTACTGGCCCAGCACAGCACAGAGTAGAAATTGCAATAGCCAAGACAGAGTTGTGTAATATGTAAAGGATGTCTTCATCCCACAGTAAAGAAATGCAGTCTCCTTAGTATAAAGAGTCTGCTCTACCCTTCCTTAAATAGGTCCTCTGCATTTGCTCTGCCATTTCCTATATAGTGTTACAAGACCAGTCCAGGCAGATGCGCAAATGCTCTTTGGTGTGGCGAAAGTCAATAACCAGTTCTTTGGTTTTGCTGATATTAACTCTGCACACAATTTTCTTTGAACTATGAAACAATATTCTCAACCTGCCTCCTATACTCTGTCTCATCCCCTGTATCATTATACCCCATTAGTACAGGATCATCTGAGAAGTTCTGTAAGTGACATGACCTGTTGTTATATTTATAGCCCAAGGTATACAGGGTGAAGAGACAAGGAGTCAGGACTGTTCCTTGTGGTGCTCCAGTGTTGCACCATATGTATGAGTATGTGTGTCTCTGTTAGAACATATATTCAAACATCTATTTTATGAACCACTTTTTCAGTTGCAGGGGCACAGGAAGTCTGTCCTACTGGATGTATGGTGGTTGATTTTGGTTTGAGCTCCAGACCATTGTAAGTCACATGCAGTTTTCTCACCCAGTGAACTATTTTTGATCGGCATACGCAGGACAAAGTGGGTTTTTGCAGGCTACAGTTTTTTGGGCTACTTTTTAAAAACTATTGGGCTATTATTCAACCTCCCCTCATATCCTCATATCTTTCATTTATCTGGCATCCCTTCTACAGCTATTTGCACTTGTATGTGTTCTTTATCATTGTAAAATCTCAGAGGGAGGCCTATTCTGTCACACTGAACCTGAACTTTTTATGGTATGTACCTCACACTTCTGCTCTAACACAGCTACCCAGCTATCCATTGTGTCATTTTGTCTACCTCAGGTATTGTTTTTTTTTTGGCAAATTCACTATTTTTAAGCTGTCCTCGGGCTATAAATCTTTTAAGGACTGGCAACCTGAGGACACATTCGACTGCATGTGGCAAATTAAGAATCACCAAATAACTTAACCAGTACATCTTAGAGATATAGAAGGAAATTTCAGCACATATAAAACCAAGATGGACAAACAACAAACAGATTGTGATAAGGCCAGGAATATATATATATGAAATTGAAATTAGACTTATGCTTTTTTGTGTTGTGTTTCCATTGCGACTCTTAGTGCCTTATTTGCCAGATGCTTTTCTTCTTTTCTTTGCACAGCCATTCTAAAATCCCATGTGTCTGCTTTCTCACTCTTTGTGACGTCTTTTCTTCACACATTTTCTTTTCAACCCCCCAACACCCTCCCTCTTCTTCTCCTGCTACACTCACCCTATTCCTCTCACAAAATCTGACATCCCTTAACTACAGGAATCTCACTCTTTAAAAATTCAATTATCTTCACGATCTGTTTCTTTGCAGAACTGAAATCCCAGATTAACGGCAAAACAAACAGTCATGCAGAAAACATCCCTGTCAGCTAGATAGTACAATTTTCCAGGGGTTTCTTATATGTTTTAAAAGATATGATGTTCTTTATTTAAGATTTTCCTGACTTTAAATCCATATTTTGTTGTTATTTACTGTTCACCTGCCCGTTTTTTTCTCATTCATTCTTTAACTTCCACATCATTCTTATTTCTAATTCTGCGGCCTCCTTCAGGTTGCTGACTGTCAGCTGTTTTCATTAAATATCTCCTTTATACTGTTAAGTTTTCATTTCAGATCATTCCCTTTTTTGGCTTGCCTTTTAGTTTTTTAAAACAGGCTTTGAAGCCTGAAGTTATTAAAGCAATTGCAACGTCTTGCAAATTAAGCACTATTGTCAATGAAAAGAAGAGCAAAGATTGAATTCTCAAGGTACTGTCAAGAAGTACTGCTAACTAAAACTGGGAACTGATTGCTGAAAGTATTTGACTAGGTGATGATATAAATGGTGTGTGTTCTATTAAGCTACAGTAAAAAGCTTACTGATACATTTTATGTTTTCAATATGCTAGCAGGGGATAACAATTACCATCCATTCTTGTATGGAATGAAATCTGCTGCAGGTAAAATGAGTAACAGTGAAACATCTCAATCGAAATGTGCATAAAAGCAAAAACAGCCAATAAAGCACTGACAAAGATCTCAACTAATTTGTTCTGTTATGAAGAATGTATTTTAGATTTCATTATCTGTTATGGAGATTATGAGATTGCAATGTATTTAATATAAATAAGCAAATTAAAAAATGGAAAAACATATTAAGCTGTTAACAGTAAAAAAAGTCAGTAATGGATATAATTAGTAATTAATTATTATTATTATTACTGCACATGTGCGAGTGACACAAGCATCACATTCGGATTCCCAGAATCATTGAATCACTTTTGGTTTCACTGACCGTTTCAGTTTCACTGCCTGAACACAGATTCACTTCGTCATCACTGCTGATGAAAGCCATTTTTTATGAGACGCCATTATGAGGCTAGGAGAAAACTTGTCTACACCGTTGCCCTGGTGATTCTTGGATGTGATGCTTGTGTAAGACACGCCTATACTGTTACCCAAGCAACGTTCGTCACTAACACTGTTGGCACTTTTATAGCCCGAGTACTCCTCATGTCTTATGCAAGACGCATCTATGCCAATGCTGGAGTGACACTTGGGACTAACGCTTTCAGCAATGTTTATACAGCCTGAGTGATGCTCGGACAATGCAATAATTGTCTCCATCTGGAACATATGATCCAACCACGTAAGGTGGAAACTAGCAGTCACAAGCACCTCTTTTTAGTGCTCCTCATAAATAACTAAGGGTTTTTTCTATTAATGCCACATCAGTTTCCCTATACGTAGGGCCACTATTTGGGTCTGACTATCACCCACTTGTGATTTACCTACTGTAATTATTAACTGAAAAAGTAATCTCATAAGAAAACTTTACCCAATGAGCTAATAGCACATTGAGGACTTCAGAAAGACTGGATCTACAAAAGTGGCCCAGTGGAGATTGGGGACTCTCTCCAATAATCAGTAAGACCAGCAGGGGCCACTATTCCAATTAAGAACTGTAAGAAATTGTAAGAATTCACGTGTCCCTGACAGCTGCTTCATCTTGACGAACTCTTGCGTTCTTTATTACAGCAATAGAAATAACAGATGCTTCACATTACTGAACCTGTCCTACAATTACCAGTCTTAGACTACAAGTTTTAACGGTAGATATTTATTTAAAACCTATATCCATTGTCAGATTTTCTATTAGGAGATAAAATCATGATTACATAGAGACAACCAAGTAGCCCTGATGAAGAATTTGGTAAATACCAAGGTCAAGAAGAAAAGCAAAGGTCTGGTTCTCCAGAATCTAGACACTGCAGCTCCCATAATGCAAGGTCCACTTCATTGCAAGGTAATTTTTAAATATAAAACTGTTTATTTGAAGAAGTCAATAAGTCTAATTATAATTATAAGTCTACTTGTATAATTAAGCTTATTATTCAATAGCTGTAAAAACAGGCACCAGGGTGATGCAGTAGTTAGCAATGATGCATTGCACTTCCAGGTATTATAACTCAGTCACATTTTGTGTGCAGCTTGCATCTTCTGCTCAGGTCTGTGTGGGTTTTCTCCAGGCACTCCTGTTTTTTTCTCATATTCCAAAGACCACAATACTTAGCTGTCACCTCAATATTTGTCTGGTGTGTGTGTCCATGATTTATTCCTGCCACGTGGGTCATGCAATCAGGATAGGCTTCAGACCAAAACAGCTTGTAATGGAATACTCAGTTTCAGGAAATAAAAGAATATATGGAATTTTAAGATATTAATTTATTATAAATTCAATATTAATCAGCTACACTATCAGTTCACTGTGTTCTGAGCTCAATGCAGTATACATATGGTCAATATAAGAACTTCTTCACAAGTTATCATCATCTGTACCATTAAGTGCATTTGGCATGAAGCAGTACTTAGATTGCTTTTGCATTTCTTTTCTTAAGCTTATAAATTATTATTATTTTCCATGTTATACTGTTATTTCTGTTTCATTTATCATTTATTTATTATTTAGTATTAACTGCACTTGCATTCCTTGTGCTTTGTGGATGGAGCCCCTGGGGGCAGTGCCACCCTGACATCACTCCTTCTGAGCCCTCACTCTGGTTGTTAAAGGCCACACCTGAGTAACCTCAGATCAGGAGATCATTGTGCTGGGTGTTTGTGATAGAAGTTTGTAAGTATTGTTTGTGGCTTTTATTCATTATTTCACTTCTGCCCCTGGTTTTCTTTTCTGGATTATGGATTTGGACGTGTATGTTGTATGAATGCAAGGCAATTCCTTTTATCTATTTTTTCTAACAAATCCTTTATTTACAAAGATCCTTTGGTTGCCCTTTCTGTGCATATGGTGGGGGATGACAGTGACCCTCCTTCTTGTGGGGCTTTCACTTTATTTTAGGCACTTTTCTAGTTATTTTATTTCAGCTTTTAAAGGTCTACTAGGCTGGAAGCCTGTGGTTAGCAGTTTTGAGGTTAGCTGGATTTACGGCAAGTCTCCTAGGACAGGCTGTTTAAGTTGTGGCCCTGCCTTTATAGTCCTGTCAGGAGGCCTTATGCATATTGAGCTTTGATTCATAATCATATAAGATACCTGCTAAACCCTTATATGGGGCCTCAGACAGCAGCCCTAGGAGGTTCCACCCCCTTGGTCTCAACACAAGGAATAAAACCATCACACAATAAAAATAAAAGGTACCACTTCCGGTTAAAGGAAATAGCCCAAAATTTGATAGAAATCTACGTCTTGTACTTGGTTATCATGTTTACATACACACACACACACACACACACACACACACACAGAGGCAGAATTCCAGAAATGGGAGGTCTAAAACATTGAGATTCATTAAAATCTCAACATTGAATCTTTGGACGATTGCAATATTTTCCCTACATTTCATATACGAGAAAGTAAAAAACAAAATAAACAAAAATAAATAAAACTAAGGCCAGTGACAACACACAGCACAACTGTGACATCCCCCAAGGGACAGTTCTTCACTATGGTACTTCATTATAACCACTCTTTTTTTTCTGAGTAGGCTACTTTTCATTTATAAAGAAAATTCACAGTATTATTATTTTTATTTTTATTTTTTTTTTGCTTGTTTTGGTGGTTTTTGATTCTTGCTTGCCCATTCTGTTTGGAAGGTTTGATTCCTAGTTTTTAGATTAATGTAATTTAAAGATTTTGTGATTTTGGTTTTGCTTGGATTTCATTTATTTAAATTGAATTTTAATTGAACAGATTATACTTTCTGGACTGTATATAAAACCAGGGCGGTTTATCAAAATATGTTATTGTTAGTTAAGATTTAAATCTATTGCCTCAATTATGCTTTCTAGAATCCGATCTTTTGTGGTACTTGGCTTATCCATTAGATAAAAGAAAAGAAAATGTGAGTTTTGTTACAATGAAAATGAAAGCAACTTATTTTCACATCTACAAGTCTACATGGTTTCTTAATGTTGTGAAATAAAAGTTAATCTGCTTTTGTTAAATACATTCTGAAACTATATATTTAAATGTTATAGCCTGATTTGAAAGGAGATCCTCAGCTGTAACAATGTTTTTCATTCTGAGTCTATGAAGGCATGATATGTAAAATGCCCTCCGATTTCAAAGTAATGATGAAGGAAAATAAGTGGGTTGCTGTATGGGAGAATGGGCCAAAATTCTCCTGAACGTTGGGCAGATCTGACAAAACAGCTACCAAAAGCACTTGTTTGAAGTTATTGCTGAAAGAATTCCACATTTAAGCAATATTTACAACTGGACCCGCTAAACCTTATATCTCTGACATTCCTTCTTTTAATGACTTAAAAATCATTAATTTAAGAGTGTTTTTAAAGCTTGGAAAGTTACTTTAAGTAGTCTTTGCTGTTTCAAACTATTCTAGGCGCAGTGCCTGGCATGACAGAAGCATTACCCACTGTTTGTGCCTTCTTTGGCTGCTGGGTTGCCAGAACTGATTAAAATTACAATGCACTCTACAAAATATTAAGTCAGATCTCTCTCAGCTCCTACTGGTGTACTTCCTTTTATAGTTGTAGCAATCATTCGGATATGCAACATGAGTGGTGTTGCTCAATAAGAAATACTGATGGAAGGGGCTGGGGCTAACAGCATATAAAATGGAGTGCCACCATCTTGACACCAAAAAGATATCAGAAATCATACAACCTCTGGCCATTGTTCAGAGCTTCTGGAAATCAAACCATGGCAACATCATGCTCAGAAGGTAATATAGCTGAAGTTAAAGGAGATAACAATTATCTCTATATATAATCTTCATTTGGATCTTAATCTTTGTTTGTCCGCGAATGAATTAGAAGAAGAAGCACTAGATGGCAGTAGAGAGTCAGCTAAAACATAGGCATTGCATTAAGAATCTCCTCCAGGCCTATACTACTGAAGACTGTAGTACGCCAGTCACACTTCAAAACACAGACATTCAAATTAAACAAATTGTTGTGCTTTAAATTAACTAAAGAGATCTTCATATAGATCTTGATCTTAGTTTGTCCGCGAATTCCAAGCATTCGTAGACCACCTTCCAGTTTAGTACGTTGTTGTTACTCACGGATGCCAACAATGTGCCGGAATAACGAAAGGGGTGGTGGACAGTGTTACGCTGGTTAGCTCCTGAGGCCTGGTTAGAGAATGAGATTGCCAAAAATAAAAGATACGTGCCTACGTAACATATGAATGAAAGAAAGACAGTGGGTAAAATGAATGACAACGTAACAGCACATTCCGGAAATTATTATTGTTACGTTGTAGCCGGCGAGTGCTGCGCGTCTACCAGTTGTACCGTGGCTTGCTCACATGTCAGTGAAGTGATCCCTATTTATGCTTTAAAGAGCCTGGATACCTATGTGTCCCCCTTTTATAACCATTGCTCCATGTATATTGCCTTACTCTTTGGATTGCCACCTAGCAACCTTAGAGATTAGAGAAAGGTTGAGAAGAGATCGTGAGATGAAACGATAGCGTCGTGAAAACGAGACGGACTGTGAACGGACAGAAGCAGAAATGCTCCTACACCACCACATAATTACGATTCGGACAGTGACAGTAGGCCGCTCCTATGGAATCTATATCCAAGGGTTTTCTTTTGTAATTTTGTTTCCCTTATAAAAAATCATAATACTGTGCGACGAAGGGCCCAGTTCACGACTGGCAGCCGCATTTAAACAGGGAGCCCTTCACAGACAACTTTAACACGCCAACGTAGTTGGGCGCACATGGCTAGTATGAAATAATTTTGCAAGTGAGTAGCTGACTTTGGCCTCCTTCTAAAATGGACTTTATGGTTTTTTGCTTGTACCCAAGTAATAACAAGTTACATTGAACCTAAAACATTCTTGCAACAGCTCCCCTAAGCCACACTTGTGCCCATGGCTTTGAAGCTCCTTGAAAGAAGTAATTAATTGCTTGTTTATTTATTTTTTCTTTTTTATTATACATCATGTACATACAGCATAACACTATTAACAAAGAAAGAAACAATGACATTTTAATATGGAGTTCCAGTCATTGTTTTGATGGAGTAAGGTACTTTATGTGCTGTGCTTAATTTGTGGGACTAGTTCTATTAGCATACTTAGTGCTTGGCAGAGAGAGAGAGAGAGTTTGTGTAAACACCCTGAGGACAACTAAGGTGTTCTGATCTGTGTAGGTACCTTGAGGAAAACTACTCTGCAAAGTAGAGTTACCTCCGTGGTGTCAATCTGTCAGCAGTCTTCGCAAAAATATTGTCTGGACATTTGTAAAGATATCACGTTCAGATGCACTTCACTCATAGATGAAAATGTATTGTAATGTACAAACACACAGTGTTCCTAAATGCACAAGCCAGCAAAAACAAGATACTTGATATGAGAACATTTTTATATTTAAGGATAGATTTATCAATTCTCTCAGCTATCTTTCCTCAAGCTACACTGATCTACACCCATTCCCCTGCCACCCCCCCAGGGACCAGGCTAATGAAAATCTAAAAATCTTTAATTAACCCTAGAATGTCAAATAGTTATGTTGAAAGATGCTTAGGAATGCCTAGAATGTTTAATTTTTTTAAGCACACGTCAGTCTGCATCACTCAAAAATACAATAATAAAACATGCTGGGGCACTTAGACCTCTGATACAATATCAAGATTACAGTAAAGCTCCTGAATCCACTCTGGAGAATTTGTTTATGCAGCATACATCATATAAACGTATATGATAGTTGATATCCAATAAAACCACAAAACCTCCTCTGTAAGTTTGTTATAGTCCTTCACTTTCCATTGCTTGCATTAGCAGACATTCTCGCCCTTACCTGTCTCATTCAGTTTTTAGTCCTATAGCAGCTAATGAAAAAAACAAAAAAACAAAATTGACTACACTAATTTGATCATTGTTTTAGCTCCAACAAATATTTAATATCTCTTTCAATCTGAATGCAAACTGGTGATACCACATTTCAGTACAAATAGAACTCATTAAAGGCATGTTCCAATAATGAAAGCAAACTGAGTTGGGAGCCCAGGGAAAGCCCTGAGAGAAACGCTGAGCAACTCCAGATGTCCCCAAGGCATGGTCTACTCTTATTTTTTTAGGAGAGGAGTGAATGTCTCAAGGGAAGAATGCAGCCAAGAAGGTCTGGATGTCTAAGGGAATCTGGTATGCCCAATAAGGAAAGAAACTGGTCCAGCCCCCTTCTTGTCATGTGACTCTGGGCACCTATGAGAGAGGGGTGAGTACAGAACAGACTCGGCTTGTTTCCTGTTTCCAAGAAACTGAGAACTCCACCAGGGCAGCCAAAAGTGAAATGATTGCAAAGGGTCCATAACCCTGGAAACTAGAGGAAGCAGGAATCAACTCATTGCTATAAAGGACTGAACTGGGTGCAATAACACCTTGGTAAATGAACGCTTGAACTTGCTGTTTAAAGGTTGGCCATTTCTGCTAGCTGTGTTCAGCCCTATTCGGTCCAACTTACTTGTTGAGGCTTGTTTTTGAGTTTTAATAAGCAAATCTTCATGCCTGGAGGGACTGTCAACTTTACTGAAAGAGTTGGTGTCTTGGCTTATTGAATAGTATGCCTCAGGTCAAAATATGTTATTCTTATTTTCCTGTGAAGCTTCTCTCTCTCAGTCTCATACACACATATTGTTAACACACGTACTTATGTATATATAAATTGGTGGCCAGACTAAATAGCCTGGGGTGGATAACCATTTGAAATCCATTACAAGTGCTACCCACTACAGCTAATCTTCAGCAGCCCATTACCATCCAAATCCTTCATTAGTGGTATGCTAGAGAAGCAACACTCTTCTGGCTTGGAACTTCTAATAAGTTTAAATAAATGCTCTTAGGGGCTATATACACTAGAAATACAACAAAGCTGAACAAGGCACATTATTTATATGCAAATTAATTTCATTTTATGGCACAGAAAGAAAAAAAATGCAAATTAAGCATTTGAAAATTTTCATCATAATTTAAGATGCTAATGGAAAATGATGTGGAGAGGACTGCTTCTCAGAAATGTTAGAATTTGGAGGAGGCTGGCAGATTGTGATTCCTGACATTTTTAACTGTCAAAATGATGCTTCTCAGCACACATAAGAGTGTTTTCTGCTTAACAATTCATGTCTAATTCTCCAGATCCCCTGCCTACCCATCTTTTCGGGGCTTTTTTTACTGATGTTAGCAATTTTGACACAATACACAAATTATCTGTTCCTTAATCTGTTGGATTTGCAATTCTGTTTTCAATGGTGTTTCTGCATAAAGTGTTAGTAAAACACTTAAAGTTGAAACTTCTGCTGCCAAAGATGAACAAATCACCCCTCATCTGCTTCAACTATAATGCCTCGTGTTTTATTTCAAGGCATTATGGAAGCTCAGTTGTTGTTTTCCAGCTGCCTCATCCAGGGTTTGTTACTGCTTTGCAACCAATGCACCTACAGAAGAGGTCAACCCTCCTCCTGCCTTGCAATGGAATAAACAGACTTAGAGAATGTGAATGAAAATGAATGTACAGGAGCATTTGTAGGTGAGCTGTTCTTAAAATTTCTTTAAATTGTATTAGATGGATGCAGATGACAAAATTTGAATCCAAACATATTTTATGTGAGGGGAAAATACAGAGAAAATAGTCTAGTCAGAAAATTATGCAACTTTAAGCAGAAATCCAGAGTGTGCATTTATTGTAATTGGGGCGACCACTGGACTCAACTCAACAGTGTGGAAGGTAGTCCAGGAAGGCAAGTAGTGGACTGTACATTAATAATACGTAAAATGCTGAAATATATAAAGAATGTTTAAAATACAATATGTCAGTTTTTGTGACATACCATGTGCCGATTAAATGTAAAAAAACACAGTTTCTAACTTCCCTTTAGGTTTTGCTATTGAACTCATCTTTACACTTATTTCCTTTAGGAAGTGCACCCTATCTCTTCCATGCAGAAAACCAAAAAAAGTCCAATACTGTGAGTGTATGCTATGAAAGCTGATATACAGAACAACTGATATGCTTTACAGTTTCATTTTGTTCATTGGAAATTTGTAGCCATTTTTGCCTGATAAGGACCATTTTAAGAAGTACTTTATAACAGCAGACATTTATTTCCTATCTTTTTGATGAGATAAGGCAATAACTTTTTTGGTATTTTACTACCTAATCGCATGGACAAAGTTTGGAGGTGTTTTTCTATCGTTTTGTTAAAATGTGTTAAAATAACTTTATATATAATATGATCAAACTTGACTACAATAAAACTGAAAAAAAAAAATTTATAAGCTGCTCTTCAGATAACAAATGATTAGTGTTTGTATTTTCTGACATTGATTGCTTTTGTTGTTTATGATGTTGAACTGCATATAAAAAAGCCCACTCTCAGTTTTTTCAGGCTACTCAATAATCACATTCCATTGACAGTAGCTACTACAAAAATTGAATTCTATTTTATGTAGACACATTTATAATTATACACACTTATAACACTGATTCACATCAGTTTCACAGGACAGTTTCCCATGTTACTGTATTTAACATGCCATTGTATTTTATGTAATTGTTTTTCATATATTTATTTACTTTTGCTAATTATCTCGGAAATGGCAGGGTCTATAAAGCCTTAAATAATAATAATAATAATAATAATAATAATAATAATAATAAATCCTAGCCACTATCCACAAGCCAGTGTGTTTTTTAATGCTGGTCCCAAGCCTGGATAAACAGGGAGGGTTACATCAGGAAAGGCATCTGGTGTAAAATTTTGCCAGATCAATAGGTGGTTCATCATGTGGTGGGTGCTGTAATGCGTTATCAGCGCATGCTCCCTAAATATGCGGACAATAATACAGATTTCCAAACTACATCAGTCGAGGCTTGTGTTAACAATGGCCACCACCAGTACTGTTAGCCAACAGGGTGCTGGGGAAAATTGGGCTACTTTCAGCCAAAGGAGAAAAAGAGGGGGAAGGCTTGTCTGAAGGCAGGAGAACAGAAGGAAGGTTAGAAGAGTGGAAGTGAGGGTAGGAAATTTGAATGTTGGCAGTATGACTGGTAAAGACAGACAGTTAGCCAAGGTAATAGAGAGAAGTGAGGCTGATATATTGTGCATGCAAGACACCAGAAGGAAGGGGAGTAAGACCAGGTGGATCGGAGGCAGGTACAGATTGTTCTACCATGGTGTGGATGGGAGGAGAAATGGGATAGGGATTATTCTGAAGGAACAGTATGTCAAAAGTGTTTTGGAGGTGAAAAGAGTGTCAGACAGAGTGATGATTATGAAGCTGGAAACTGAAGGTGTTATGATGAATGTTGTTAGTGCATATGCCCCGCAAGTTGGGCGTGCAAAGGATGAGAAAGAAGATTGCTGGAGTCAGTTGGATGAAATGATAGATAGTGTACCCAAGGGGAACAGAGTGGTGACTGGAGTGGATTTCAATGGATATGTTGGTGAAGGGAACAGAGGGGACGAGGAGGTGATAAGTATGTATGGTGTCAAGGAGATGAATGAAGGAGGTCAGATGGTTGTGGACCTTTCAAAAAGGATGGACATGGATGTGGTGAATACATATTTTAAGGAGAGGGAGGAACACAGGGTGACATACAAGAGTGGAGGAAGATGCACACAGGTGGAATATATCCTATGCAGGAGGGTCAGTGTGAAGGAGATCGGAGACTGCAAATTGGTGGCTGAGGAAAGCATAGTTAGGAAGTATAGGATGGTGCTCTGTACGATGAGGGCAGAGCCAAGGATCAAATGGTGGAAGTTGAAAAAGAAAGACTGTATGGCGGAGTTCATGGAGGAGGTACGACATGCATTAGGTGGTGGTGAAGAGTTATCAGATAAATGGGCAACTACACTAGAAGTGGTAAGGGAGACAGCAAGAAAGGGTGCTTTGTGTGACATTTGGACAGAAGAAGGAGGACGAAGAAACCTGGTGGTGGAATGGGGAAGCCCATGAGAGTATACAGAGGAAGAGACTGGCAAAGAAGAAGTGGGATAGCCAGAGAGATGTAGAAAGTTGACAAGAATACTAGGATATATAGCGCAAAGTGAAGAGAAAGGTGACAGAGGCTAAAGATAAGGCGTATGATGAGTTGCATGAGAGGCTGGACATTAATGGATGCACGTAAGTAGCGTGTGCAGAGGACCCCTGAGATCAGAAAGTTGTGATAAAAGAAAAAAAAATGCATCTTCAGGAAGCTGCCCGAAGTTGGAGAAGCGTGTATGTGTGTGTGTATGTGTGTGTGTGCGCGTGTGAACGAGATGTCCAAGTTATAGAAAGAGTTCCGCCTTTTTTCTGAGGCTGTAGGTGAAAAGTGGTGTCGCTGACTGGATGGTGTCGGGCAGGTTTTAATGATTGGCCAGGTAGATCAGCTAGGCATATAAAACCAAAGGATACACAGCAGGGGTCGTCTTTTGACCATCTATTAGGAGAGAGAAAGGTTAGCTGAACAAACTGAATAGCAGTCCTTGTAGAGTAGTCCTGTATATAGCGAGTTATTAGTTTGTTTCATTTTGGTTTTTTGTCTTAATTAACTGCATTTTTGTGCTTGTACCATATTCATTACTTATGATTTTGATAACTGTTTTTTCTGACCTCTTGATTTTTGTCCTGGGAAAAGGGAAAAGAAGAGGAGTTGTCTGATCATTTGTTTTTGTTATTTTTTTCATCACCTTTATTTTGAGCCATTGTAAATACCCTACATATTTACCTTCACTTATTTTTGTTTGGTTGTGTATATATATATATATATATATATATATATATATATATATATATATATACGCTGATTATATATATACAGTAAATTTTGTGTCATTGCAGACGACTGCATTTAATTTGAAGTACATGACACTAGAATTTTCTTTTTCTTGCTGTTAATTTAATAAAGACTTGTTTTCTCTTGAATATTTTTTTTCTGTGCCTCTAGTTTTAATCACTGATCTGTTCAGTTATGTTACAGATGCCCAGAGTTTGAGTGTGTACATCACAGTACCAAGACAGAAGGATCGAGACACACAATAACGGATTAAAAGCAAAGCCCAATAATAGGTGTGATTATTTAACAATGAAGGATCCACAAGTGTACTTCCAGAAAATGACCTTCCTACAGTTATGACCATGGGAAGCACCTCATAAAGTAACAGTTATACTGCCACTAGCCAAGCCAATAAGTCGCATTCACTCTTTTAGTGTTCCCAATCATCTTCCACTGTGGAGTGGCAGGTCTCATTCCATGATCCCCCCGTTATGTTATGTGAGGGTGTATTTATCTAGTACCCTGGGAGTCTGCGCCTGCCTTCATGAACCATCCTGGGATTGTAAAGTGTAATGAGAGTGTTCCAGGGGTTCATGGAATGCAGAGCTCAGCACACTTGTGTGACATTTCACTGCCGATCACTCACCCATCAAGCCCCTCTTATCTTCAGGGTATTATGCTGGCCATACAGTACAGCAGGTATCCATGACTGATTCATATATGCCTGATCATACACACTTGGGGCAACGATCTTCAAGTTTTATTTATGGAGCGCCTTTCATACACTCAAGGACACTTTAATTTCTACTGTCTTGTATTGAATTGTACATACATGAAGAAGAATGATACTCATTGAAGAGATGTGTTTTTAACAGATGTTTGAAATTAATAATAGATTTTTCCATTTAATGGCTGAGAGGGAGAGCATTCCAAATTTTAGAGACCATCACTCTGAAAGCTCTCCCACCCATAGTTATTAACCTGTATTTAGGTACAGTGAATAACTTAGCGTCCGATGATCGTAATGCACGGGCAGGAGTGTAAGGAAGCAGCAGCTCAGACAAATAATGAGGGGCTAAGCCATGAAGTGCTTTAAAAGTGAGAAGGATAATTTTATATTTGATTCTTGAAGAAACTGGTAACCAATGTAACTCATAGAGGACAGGAGTGATGTGAGCAGATTTTTTAGTGTGTGTAAGTAAACAAGCAGCAGAATTCTGAACATATTGTAATCTGTTGATATATTTAGTCGGGAGGCCATAAAACAAAGCATTGCAATAGTCCAGACGGGTAGTGATGAAAACATGAATGAGTGTTTCAGTATCCTTCACACTGAGGAAAGAATGCTGATGAGCAATGTTGCGAAGATGAAAAAAGGCTGTCTATGCTATTGAGCTGATGTGTGATTGAAAAGTAAGAAGCTGATCAAAGATGACACCCAAATTACGGACTGATGCTGAGGGTTGAACCAGGATCCCATCAATGTCAATTTGTAGCCCACGGAGGATAAATTTAAAATTTTAAAGGATAAATTTGGATAAAAGAAGGAACATTAAATACAAGGAAGGAACCAACTCTAAAAATATAATCAGTGCATCAGAGCAATTAAATAATGTATTGTTTAATTAAAAAATACAGTTTGAAGATATACTGTGAATATGCCACTTTATCTCTCATACTGTATATACATATGCACTACACCCTCAGGTACACTGGTATTTGTTTTCCTATTAAATACTGTGAAGTTCTGTATTTATGCCATTGGAAAGTGATGATGTGTTTCAAGTAAGTCAGACGCGTAAATAAAAATTTCACTGTACCCTGACAATACTGCTACTATCCATAATCTTTTTGAGAAAAACACCAAAAACGTGAGAAGATCGCATATGAGAAACCACTCCATAAACATCTTCCTTTTAAGGAGCATGACTGACCAAACAACTGACAAAATTACTTATTAAAGGACCTGAAGATGTTCCATTAATATCAGCTGCCAGTGAAATCTGAAATAACTATGTTTAAAAAATTAGAGATAGCTGTGTAGCTGACAGGGTCACATTTACAGAAATAAGTGTGCTATACCTACGTGGGAAGGGTAAAATATGGTAATTTGTAGATAGATAAATGAAACAAATGTGTAGTATACCACAAATCAAAAAATATATATATATGAGATCTTGATGAAGGAAGCATGGATACGCCCATACATTCTAAACAACAACAACATTTATTTATATAGCACATTTTCATACAAATTATGTAGCTCAAAGTGCTAAAGGAATGAGCATATGTAGGAGCCCAGTTCAATTGGTGCCAGAGACAACCAACAGACATTAAAGTGCACTGAGAAAATGCTATTGCTGTGTGGTACGGGAGCTGCTGCAACTGCTTTACATGCACAGCTCCAGAAGAGTTTGGTTTGAATATCAGCCTAGACACTGTAGACAAGTGTGATCTCCTTTGCATGTCTCTCCCATGTCCACACAGGTTTTCTCCTGGGTAGTATGGTTTTCCTGCTTTGTCCTAATGTTGTGCATGATATATTAAATGACAGCTTTAAACTGTCTTAGTGTGGATGAGAGTATGAGTAGTGGACTGGCATCCCATCCAGGAATGGCTGCAGGCTTGTGTATGATTATTTCACCATAGGCTCCAGCATCCCACTAGCTTGATTAACCAAACTGTATGGTCATAAATAGATGTACTGTTGATTTAGTTTGCCCTCCTATTTCAATCATCTTTTAGAATGGGGTGCTCAGGTTCAGTCCTGGAATATAAATACCTCAGTATAACAAAAGATGAGAATTTGCTTGAAGAATAAGACAACACCAATACTTACATAAATAACTAATATAAATAAAACACATTGAAACTTTCTTTCTTCTCATTAATATCTTTCTTTTTATTTTCTGAACTCAGGAAAACCAATTTGCAGAGAAACAAGGTGCCTTTTATAGTCATTTTGCTTTTACTTTTTCATAGGAAGCAACTGTTAAAAAGAAACGTACGGAGGAGAGTCTGGCATCCTGTCTAAGGCTGTTTCCTGCCTTTCACCCACAACCGCTGAAATAGGCCCTGGCCCCCTGTGACCCTGAACTGGATGAAGCAGGTTTGACAGTGTTATGTTTAATATATGTATGCATGTATATAAAGAGGAGTGCATTTTACGACATTAAGAAACAGTTACAGATTCATTATCTGCCTGGCTTCAGTCATTACCATCCATCCATCCATCCATCCATCTTCTTCCGCTTATCCGAGGTCGGGTCGAGGGGGCAGTTGCTTGAGCAGGGATGCCCAGACTTCCCTCTCCCCGGCCACATAGTCCCTCCAGCATGTCCTGGGTCTTCCCCGGGGCCTCCTCCTGGTTGGACGTGCCTGGAACACCTCGCCAGGGAGGTGTCCAGGAGGCATCCTAATCAGATGCCCGAGCCACCTCATCTGACTCCTCTCGATGTGGAGGAGCAGCGGCTCTACTGTGAGCCCCTCCTGGATGACTGAACTTCTCACCCTATCTTTAAGGGAAAGCCCAGACACCCTGTGGAAGAAACTCATTTCAGCAGCTTGTGTTCGCGATCTCGTTCTTTCAGTCACTACCCATAGCTCATGACCATAGGTGAGGGTAGGAACGTAGATCGACTGGTAAACTGAGAGCTTTGCCTTACGGCTCAGCTCCTTTTTCACCACGACAGACCGATGCAGAGCCCGCATCATTGCGGACGCCGCACCGATCCGCATGTCGATCTCACGCTCCATTCTTCCCTCACTCGTGAACAAGACCCCAAGATACTTGAATTCCTCTACTTGGGGCAGGATCTCGCTCCCAACCCTGAGAGGGCACTCCCCCCTTTTCCGGTTGAGGACCATGATCTCGAATTTGGAAGTGCTGATTCCCATCCCAGCCACTTCACAATCAGCTTCGAACCGATTCAGAGAGAGCTGAAGATCATGGCCCGATGAAGCAAACAGGACAACATCATCTGCAAAAAGCAGTGACCCAATCCTGAGTCCACCAAACCGGACCCCCTCAACACCCTGGCTGTTCAGTCATTACCAGTAAAGTATAATATGATATTTGTCGTTTTCTTTTTGATAATGTTGACAGGTGCCATGTAAAATAAAAATCTGTTAATACAAGAATTTTGGACGTATGGTTGTATCTAAAAGTTTTGAGAATGACACAAATATTAATTTTCGCAAAGTTTGCTGCCTCAGTTTTTATGATAGCAATATGGATATACTGCAGAATGTTATGAAGAGTGATCAGGTGAATTGCAATTAATTGCAAAGCCCCTCTTTGCCATGAAAATGAACTTATTCCCAAAAAACCTATTTCCACTGCATTTCAGCCCTGCCACAAAAGGACCTGCTGACATCATTTTAGTGATCCTCTCGTTAACACAGACGAGAGTGTTGATGAGGACAAGGCTAGAGATCACTCTGCATGCTGACTGAGTTCGAATAGAGAGGTTCAACTGTTGTGAAGGCGGCTTCAGGGCGCCCAATAAAGTCCAGCAAGCGCCAGGATCGTCTCCTAAAGTTGATTCAGCTGCAGGACTGGGGCACCACCAGTGCAGAGCTTGCTCAGGAATGGCAGCAGGCAGGTGTGAGTACATCTGCACACACAATGAGGCAAAGACTTCTGGAGGATGGCCTGGTGTCAAGAAGGGAAACAAAGAAGCCACTTCTCTCCATTAAAAACATCAGGTACAGAGTGATATTCTGCAAGAGGTACAGGGATTGGACTGCTGAGGACTGGGGTAAAGTCATTTTCTCTGATGAATCCCCTTTCCAATTGTTTGGGGCATCCGAAAAAAAGATTATCCAGAGAAGAAAAGGTGAGCGCTACCATCAGTCCTGTATCATGCCAACAGTAAAGCATTCTGAGACTATTCTTGTGTGGGGTTGCTTCTCAGCCAAGAGTGTGGGCTCACTCACAATTTTGCCTAAAAACACAGCCATGAATAAAGAATGGTACCAAAACATCCTCCAAGAGCAACTTCTCCCCACCATCCAAGAACAGTTTGGTGACGAACAATGCCTTTTACAGCATGATGGAGCACCATGCCATATGACAACTAAATGGCTTGGGGAACAAAACACTGAAATTTTGGGTCCATGGCCAGGAAACTCCCCAGACCTTAATCCTATTGAGAACTTGTAGTCAATCCTCAAGAGGTGGGTGGACAATCAAAAACTCACAAATTCTGGCAAACTCCAAGCATCAATAATGCAAGAATGGGCTGACATCAGTCAGGATATGGCCCAGAAGTTGATTGACACCATGCCAGGGCGAATTGCAGAGGTCTTGAAAAAGAAGGGCCAACACTGTAAATATTGACTCTTTGCATAAACTTAATGTAATTGTCAATAAAAGCCTATGAAACTTGTGAAATGCTTGTAATTATACTTCAGTATACCATAGAAACATCTGACAAAAAGATCTAAAAATACTGAAGCAGCAAACTTTGTGAAAACCAATACTTGTGTCATTCTTAAAGCTTTTGCTATATAGAGTCGCTATATAGGGTAACATACTGATTGATTTGGAGAAAATAGATACATTGCATGACAATATGTGTAGATCATATGAAACTGATGATTTATTATGTAATTAAACAATCACCAAAGAATTTCTATTAAAATTGAGTTTACCGACTAATTAAACTATTGTAATAGATCTGCATAGCAAACTCAAACAGCTATCCTTTATGTAGCCAGCCCTCCTTGTGAAACCACTGCAACAAAGGCAAGGTGTTAACAGGTGTCTGTCTGCATTTGCCTTCTCAGACCCACTGCATTGTACAGAAGGTGTGCACAGGCAACCCAACCACCAGATGAACAGGGCACTCTGATTTTAAGGGTAACATCATTATTGAAACATAACAAGTTTTCAGAATAAACATACTTTCGTTCATTCTCAGGTTTCATCCAAATTTACGGTCATGAAGGTCCAGAGCCTATCCCTAAAGCAACGGGCATGGGAAGGATCCAACACTGGCATGGTAGGCTAATCAAATATTATTAAAATTTTGTAAAGGCTTCTGTTCATATATTGTGATAAAGTGACACTTGGTATCTGTAGTATGCTTCACATTTTCATATGGTTTTAATTTTTGTTATTCCAGGAAGCCAAAATGCTTTTTTTTCTGAAATAACAATTGCTATCTAATGAAAATGAGCAAAAACAAATGCATTATTCTTTGCAAATATCTTCAAAGGCGGCATGATGCTCAGAATTTATATGTCTACTAAAGCAGTTCTGGCTGGCTAATTCAAATTGCTTAAATGTGGCCAATACTGAAAATGCAATATTAACTTAGAATGTGGTTAAATGGGTAAAACTAATTTAAACTCATCTACATAATAACATGTGAAAAGCAAGAGTGCAATTGTAAAGTAAAGCCACTGTATACAGAGCATAAGTTTATATCAAAGCACTGTCTGCAAAAAATAAATTCCTAAAATGCCCCATCCATGATTGCCCCTTTACATCACTTTGACTCACAAACATCAAAACAGCCAAAAGAAAAAATATATAATCATTGAGAAAAAATGACCATTCTTCTCAAACACAGAAAGGTGTCTACCATTCAACTAAACCAACTAAATTCAATGCTGGGCACACTACTGGGGTCAGAGACTATTCTGGCAACATGTTCTGTAAGCAAGGAGCAACCTTGGACTAAGAAGTCTGTCCATCTCAGGGCACACACGGGTACTGAGACCATACATCTAATCTGAAAGCGAAAGATTGCTGCTCTGTAGATGGTATTGCCCTCTTGGCCTCATCCCATTGTCATGTCCATCATGCACTGGAGTGGTTCAGGCTTGAATGTGATGTGGTTTTGATGAGAATTAGAAGCTCAGAATCGGTGGTCATGGTGCTTTCCCAGAAAAGAGTGATTTGTTCACTATGGGTCAGCCACTAGTCCAAACAGAAAGAGAGGAGAGATGTTGTAAATTTTGGCATTTGACTGTGAGTTATTGTTTTTGTTAATTTGTGATTACATTTAACTTATTTTTATCTTATTATATTTTTACTATTTTGCTTGTGACATCTTTCTGGCATCATTTTGGGCTTGTTCAATGGACGCTGCCATATTGTTGGTGGCAAAAATGCTTGTTGCCGATTACGTGTTTTGTTGGCGTCCTTATGAGCAATGTCACTTCACAAACACTATTTAAGATGTTGGTGTCTTAAAAAAACAATCACAAACGTAATACTTTGTTTTGTCTTGGTAGAGTATTATATTGCTCTACTTTCCCCTTTTGTATTATTAATATGTAGCCTTTGTCAGAATGCCTCAAATCTCCCAGACTTACCACTGTTTATAAGGTATTGTATCATATAACTTCTCTCCACCTTCCCTTCTACATCTATAACCTCAGGCAATTAGGTGTAGTAAAAGACAAGCAGGAGTTAAGTTACAAGTTAAACAATGTATTATTGATAATATTCATAAATAATAACAATATGCAAAGTACATTTGAATATTGGCAACCATACAACCTGATAAATGGTGATGTGTAATTTCAGGCGGCACACAGACTTGTTAGTTACTTAAAATGTCTCTAGTTAAGGCATCATTTGTGGTCAGCTTTCTTCAGAAGAGGCCGCATGCCTGTCTCAATATGGCTGTCGAGCTGTGCTCTTCATTGTGTTGTCCTTTTCAGTTCATGATGTGTGATGGTCTTTCATCAGTTTGGTAAGAGAGAGAGGGTGAGGTAAAGCAAACAAATTTATAGGTTTTCTGTCCAACCCCTAGTGCCAATAGGGCGTCGTGGTACTTAAAGGCTTTTAATACAAGCCAATTCCAAACAGCCATACTTCGGACGAATGAGGGGGATGGAATACCCTCACACCTGCCCTCCAAACCATGTGTTAAGGTAAAGCTTGGCAGTTAGGCAGCCTGGCTTTCCTGTAGGGATTGACTGAGAGACTTTAGCAGAGAAATACTGTCAAACTTGTTTGAGGAAATTCCCCCAACCTTTTCATAAAATTACAAAGAGACTCAGGCCTAAAAGGGAGGAAGGGGTTCTTAAGCATCAAACCATTGCTGTTATTATCAATAATGTAACACTAATATTACATTACTTTGTCTAAGTTACAAATAAAGACATACAAAATATTTATCAACTTGTATGCAAAATTTCTCATCACAACATACATATTTAGGGAAAAGATTTTTTGTTAGCCATGATTTTTTCTTTGCCTCTTTTTTGACTCTGGGTTTTGCCTCAATTATCATAATCTGCTTTATTAATTTGTTGACTTTGATCTTCTAGCTTGCTCACAACTATTCTTCTTACCTTTACCTCTGTTTTAGTCTTCATTTCAGGGGCTGCTTGATTTGTTTTATATGCATTTAGACAAGCGTTTTTACATGTTGCTCATAAGAAGAGGTGACTGCTGCTAAGATTGTGGGATTTTGGTATACTTAACCCCAGAGTATTGTCAAAAGTGAAATGGAATACTAGAAAGCAAAATAAATTAACTAAATTAAGTTTAGGTGCCTATCAGTGACTCTGATTAACTGCTCATACTGACAGTGACTGTCAGATTCAATGTTTAAAGACAGTAGAAGCAAAAAAACAAAAATAGATCTAAAAATAGTACATCTTTGGCAAACAACTAATAATGACCAAATATTAACATTAAACTTTTTTTATCTTATGTTTTCAACACTAAATGAAAATGTGGCAGGTTTATTTAAGGAAGTTTGCTTCTATAACACCCAACCATTAAATTCACCACAGAGAAATATATTCAAAATCAGGTGACCAATACCTAATGGTCAACAAGTGAATAAGTATGAACGTGCACGTTTGTAGGCAGTACTATTTATAAATATTTCATTGAAGTATGTATTTTTTTAAATTAATAAAATGGTTTTGTTGTATCAGAGCCACCATGTTCCAAAAGAAGCTTGCCTTTCTGGAATGCAACACTTTATTATCCACACCAGGCATGTAAAGAAGTGTAGTGTACCCTCCTTCTCTATTCATTTCTCCCACAAAATAAAATGGACTCCTCTTGGAATAAGGAGAAAACGATGGCGTATAATCATAGCAGTACTGGAAAACCATAGATGAAAGCTGACATGTATCTGGCTGCCATACACTGCAAATGCTTTTGCTTCAGTTTCCCTTATCTTCTCACAGCAATAAAATAGGCATTGTTTTGGCTCCTGCTATAGCCAGTGCATTATCTGAAATGCCTGCAGCGCGTGTGTCATAAATAGAGGTTATCATAAGTTGCAGGCGCTGCTATCCCCGGGGAGTAAAATGCTGTTTTTTTAACGAGACGCCTCAAGGCAAAGCAGGGCTAAGCCAGCTGAATGCTCCCCTGGGGATGAGGTGACTGAATGGAAAGAGGTCTGTGGTTTACTTTCCTGCTTCTGTTCTCTTTGATAGTTTTATACATAAAAAGAAACAATGTGCTTTTTAGTTTTTGAACGAGGACATGATTGGCTGATGTTTCTTAGGTATACAGAGAGGCACAGAAAAAACAAGCAAGGCTGATTTTTTTTTTTAAACGCTTAAGTATATTTTGGTCATGATTCCTTTAGACTCATTTATTTTTGCATTATACCACAAACAGGTTTGCTGTGTTTCTGAAACAGGTTTATTTTGACTGTATGTCAACATATTACCAGGCCAAGCAACTTCTCCGAATTTATGTCCTACTTTAATTTCATATTTGAACTGATAGCGAGCTTTCCATTTTTATTTCATAGAAGCCGAGTCTCTACTTGGCAGCTCACCTCATGTCAAGCCAATCTACATATAATGAATTTTAATGCATCCTTAATAGTTAATGCAGGGTTAATTAATATATTATACATAAATTAAAAATAAAATAATTATTACACTGCGGCATTAATTAAATCTACAAGAGTTTATTCAGAATTTGAGCTCAGGAGGGTGAAGCACAATTATTTTACAGTATTTTGAGTGAAATACAGCATGAATTTATTCAGATAAAAATACATTGGATACACAAAGTTCAAAACATCAACGAAAGTTCTAGTATTAAGGGTACAGTGAAATGTTTATTTTATAAGACCAAATATTGACTCTGCAATATTCCAGAGCAGTCATCTTCTCTTTCAGTTTTAGGATTCTCCATCCAGCCACCTACCTGAAAATTTGTAGCTTTTGCTTTGCAGATAAGAAATGCTGGAAACAAATTCGGCTGGATAATCAACCTACTGTGGACTGAATGTCCAATTCTTTAAGAAAAATGGCAACAGATGTATGTGTTAGGTTATAATGAACTCTGAAATCTCACAGCTTATCCATACTTCCCTTATCAGCAGTTGCTACCGCATATAAAATCTTTGACTCTCAAGCAGCAGCAATTTTCCTTTTATCCAGTGTCCAGTATGTGGACTTTACAGATTTTATTCTTGTCTGTTTGGGTTGTTCTCTAAGTACTCCCGTCTTATCTCCTACATCACCAAACACTGGCCCTTTGTGGGCATGAACAGTATGAGTGTGGGTGTCTACATAGGAATACAATGCAATAGACTGGCATCCTGTCCATGTTTGGATCATCCATCTGTTTCCACCAGGATAGCCTGCAGCCCTCCTTCACTCTGAACTGAATAAAGAGGTTTTCAGAATGTTATTTTATGTTTTGTTCACTTGGGTGTTTCACAAATATTTAACCAAAAATGTTGAAAAGAGGAACATAATTGTGCCACTTGGTGTGGTGTGATGCCTTGAATCTCCTAAGAAATGGAAGCATGGTTACAACATGGAATCAGAATTATTTAAAAGTAAGTAAAAATTGGAAAGAAGCTCTAGATAAATAAACATGCACTTCTTTCATCATTCTTTTATTGAATTAATGTTTTTTGATGACCAGAGATCATTTAAAGTCCTACTTGTGACAGGACAGGGTGTACCCCCTTAAAACATGTAAATTGCTTTAAAAAATAGTAATACTGTACATACAGTGGGTATGGAAAGTATTCAGGCCCCCTTCAATTTTTCACTCTTTGTTATATTGCAGCCATTTGCTAAAATCATTTAAATTAATTTTTTCCCTCATTAATGTACACACAGCACCCCATATTGACAGACAAAAAAAAGAATTTTTGAAATTGTTGCAGATTTATTAAAAAAGAAAAACTGAAATATCACATGGTCCTAAGTTTTCAGACCCTTTGCTCAGTATTTAGTAGAAGCACCCTTTTGAGCTAATACAGCCATGAGTCTTCTTGGAAAAGATGCAACAAGTTTTTCCCACCTGGATTTGGGGATCCTCTGCCATTCCTCCTTGCAGATCCTCTCCAGTTCTGTCAGGTTGGATGGTAAACGTTGGTGGACAGCCATTTTTAGGTCTCTCCAGAGATGCTCAATTGGGTTTAAGTCAGGGCTCTGGCTGGGCCATTCAAGAACAGTCACAGAGTTGTTGTGAAGCCACTCCTTCGTTATTTTAGCTGTGTGCTTAGGGTTATTGTCTTGTTGGAAGGTAAACCTTCGGCCCAGTCTTAGGTCCTTAGCACTCTAGAGAAGATTTTTGTCCAGGATATCCCTGTACTTCGCCGCATTCATCTTTCCCTCGATTGCAACCAGTCGTCCTGTCCCTGCAGCTGAAAAACATCCCCACAGCATGATGCTGCCACCGCCATGCTTCACTGTGGGGACTGTATTGGACAAGTGATGAGCAGTGCCTGGTTGTCTCCACACATACCACTTAGAATTAAGGCCAAAAAGTTCTATCTTGGTCTCATCAGACACCTGAAGGACTCTGAGATGGTGAGAAATAAGATTCTCTGGTCTGATGAGACCAAGATAGAACTGTATCTATGCTCTTAAATGATTTTGGTAAGATATGAACTGTGATTCCTTCTACATTTTTTGTTTTCTGCCTACCTCTCAAGTACATTTGTGTCAGAATGACCTTAATGGTAGGCAGTGTGATGTAGTGGTTAAGGTTTTGGACTTCAGACTCTGAGGTTGTGGGTACAAATCCCACTATTGATACTGAGTAAGTCACTTTACCTGCCAGTGCTCCAATAGGCTATATGCACACAGTAGTGCTGCTGTACTTCTGGTGAAATCTCAGCCAGCTCAGTCACTTCCATTGTCCATACTGTAGCTGTGATTTTTGTTTAGTGCAAGAATGTCTGAGAAACGGAAAATGACGTTTCAGCATACAGATAGCTCTATAGATCAACATTGTTGCGTACCTTTATGTTGAGCTTCAAGTAAATACAAAAAGGTACTTACTTTTATGTATTTCCATCCAATAAGGAAACCCAATCTACAGTTGTGCTTGAAAGTTTGTGAACCCTTTAGAATTTTCTAGATTTCTGCATAAATATGACCTAAAACATCATCAGATTTTCACTTAAGTCCTAAAAGTAGATAAAGAGAAACCAGTTAAACAAATGAGACAAAAATATTATACTTGGTCATTTAGTTCTTAAGGAAAATGATCGAATATTACATATTTGTGAGTGGCAAAAGTATGTGAACCTTTGCTTTCAGTATCTGGTGTGACCCCCCTTTGCAGCAATAACTGCAACTAAACATTTCCGGTAACTTTTGATCATTCCTGCACATCGGCTTGGAGGAATTTTAGCCCATTTCTCCATACAGAACAGCTTTAACTCTGGGATGTTGGTGGGTTTTCTCACATTAGCTGCTCGCTTCAGGTCCTTCCACAACATTTTGATTGGATTAAAGTCAGGACTTTGACTTGGCCATTCCAAAACATTAACTTTAATCTTCTTTAACCATTCTTTGGTAGAACGACTTTTGTGCCTAGGGTCGTTGTCTTACTGCATGACCCACCTTCTCTTGAGATTCAGTTCATGGACAGATGTCCTGGCATTTTCCTTTAGAATTCTCTGATATAATTCAGAATTCATTGTTCCATCAATGAAGGCAAGCCGTCCTGGCCCAGATGCAGCAAAACAGGTCCAAACCATGATACTACCACCACCATGTTTCACAGATAGGATAAGGTTCTTATGCTGGAATGCAGTGTTTTCCTTTCTCCAAACATAACGCTTTTCATTTAAACCAAAAAGTTCTATTTTGGTCTCATCTGTCCACAAAACATTCTTCCAATAGACTTCTGGTTTGTCCATGTGATCTTTAGCAAACTGCAGACGGGCAGCAATGTTTTTTTTGGAGAACAATGGCTTTCTCCTTGCAACCCTGCCATACACACCATTGTTGTTTAGTGTTCTGCTGATGGTGGACTCATGAACATGAACATTAGCCAATATGAGAGAGGCCTTCAGTTGCTTAGAAGTTACCCTGGGGTCCTTTGTGACCTCGCCGACTATTACACGCCTTGCTCTTGGAGTGATCTTTGTTGGTCGACCACTCCTGGGGAGGGTAACAATGATCTTGAATTTCCTCCATTTGTACACAATCTGTCTGACTGTGGATTGGTGGAGTCCAAACTCTTTACAGATGGTTTTGTAACCTTTTCCAGCCTGATGAGCATCAACAACTCTTTTTCTGAGGTCCTCAGAAATCTCCTTTGTTCATGCCATGATACACTTCCACAAACATGTGTTGTAAGGAGCAGACTTTGATAGATCCCTGTTCTTTAAATAACACAGGGTGCCCACTCACACCTGATTATCATCCCATTGATTGAAAACACCTGACTCTAATTTCACCTTCAAACTAACTGCTAATCCTAGAGGTTCACATACATTTGCCACTCACAAATATGTAATATTCGATCATTTTCCTCAATAAATAAATGACCAAGTATAATATTTTTGTCTCATGTGTTTAACTGGTTTCTCTTTATCTACTTTTAGGACTTGCGTGAAAATCTGATGATGTTTTAGGTCATATTTATGCAGAAATCCAGAAAATTCTAAAAGGTTCACAAACTTTCAAGCACAACTGTAAATGGATTGTTGGTATCATTGATTAGTCCCCACACATGAGTTTGTAGACAGCATTTTAAAAGAAGGGGATTTTCGCGAGCCAGGGTCTGAGACAGGGCAGCGACTGTTGACGAAAGAGAAGTTCCTGTGTTGTTTGAGTGGAATGACTGGGGGTTTTGGAGAGGAGAAAGCTACCAATGGAGGATGGCACATTGGATGAGGAGGAGGATCATAAAATCCTTGAGGACTACAACTACGCTTTGGCTCTGGATCCAGCAGCTGTCGACCTAGTGCTTGATGAAAACATGTCTCTCAGAGAGGAGATCCTCCAGCTAAGGAAACAAATTGAGACCCTTACAATGAAGCAACACTTTGGCATTCAGACAGAGACATTCACCGTTTTACAAGGTAAGATGTCCAGCAGACTCATTATGGTTTAAGGTTACATTCATTTTCACCTGTCCCTGAATAACGTTTAAAGACTAAAAATGTTTTAATGACTATGTAAGCCTTGGATGGTACACAAACATGTTAATACAATGATCTGATCTTTGTAATTGTGAATATAGCTTGAAGCATTTAGTTTGAAGTCCTTCTTCTTTTTAGCTCCTGACATTTGTCACAATGTTCGAATAATGCTATTTATGGCATTTAATGCAAGTCTGGGCAGGTCTTGAGGTGATTGGGTGAAAAACCCCACAGCATGTCCGTTTTGATATCAGCACCAGAAATGCAGCAGATAAATCTGGAAGAGAGTGTGCATACAGCCTATTGGAAAAATAAAAAGAAATGTAACCAATTGTATCTCAGATGATGTAGTGATGTTAGAATGGGAGTACGTGTGAGTGAGTACTGTGATTGACTAGAATCCTGTTCACGAAAAAGCCCTGCCTTGTGCTTGGTGCTGCCAGAATGCGATCCTGAACTGGCTCAAGTAGGTATCATAACAGTTAGATCAATTACATGTTAATTTTGTACAATACATATTAAAATGTTAATGACTTGGATTAAATTGAATGGAGTTGATGGCCCTTACCACAAAATATGTTAGTGTTTAAATAAAGAAAGCTATTTTATTTCTTTCCATTAATAAACCTTTTTATGATGGTTAAAAGAAGAAAGGGCAATATTGTGTCAAAGCTGAATGCATCTGCTTTCTAGCACTAATCTTTTCATTCAGAGCCCACACTTATATGACTGGGTGCTCTGATTTTACAATTCAGTGTCTCCTGATTACATTCTTCCAATGTGGGCTTCCTATGAGACTTTACTCTAACCAATATTGATGTTGCTTTGCCATCTATTGCACAATTACACATTATTCATTGGTCACTAGTTACAGGACCCTCAAAAAACAGACATCTTGCTCAGAGAGATTTAATTGTAACTTTTCAGGATTTTACAAAAAGGTGCAAAGATTTATGGCAGAATGGTGTTTTCTCTAAGACAAGTTCTGGAAAAGTATTTTTTATTTTCTCTTATATCATTCTTAGCTCTGTCTTTTATGGAAAAGGACCACTGCTTCATTATTAATACAGAAGAACAAAGTGTACATAATAAAATGTTGTGGCTCAGTCTTCTGCTGCATGGAAGGATGTACTATGCCTTTCTAAACAGATCTCTTCACAAGTTTCTACACTTTCTGCAAATGTTTCAGGTTTTTTGTTTGTCATTTCTTTTATCGCTTTTAATAATTCATTTTGAAATTTTTAATTTTCCTCATTAATTACTGTTCTCTTGCTGTTGTTATTGATGAAGATACCTTTTTAATTCATTTGTACTCAAATCCACTCCATCGAAATACTGGTTTGCTACTTTATATGACCAAGTGGAGTTTTAACAATGCCTCAAGCACGCCATTTAAACTGTGGCACAGGGAAGCTAACAAAATCAAGTCTGTTGAGTTAACTAACTGTGTTCTCTGCTAGAAATTTATAGTTTTATAACCAAGAGCTCCTCTAAATACTGCAGCCCCAACTTACATTACCTTAATTTAATGCTTCTCAGGTTGTTTGTCTGTTGAGACCCATGAAATGCTATAAGAATAAATATTTTAAATTTCTTTTAACCGGTATGTTATATTTTGTCAGATTTATGCCAGATCCATCAGCTGGTTTACTGTTGCTTTTGCCATCAATGCCAACACCATTTAGCAAGTTAGCACTTTGACTCTTGTACAGTCTCTTCAATCTCTTCTTAATTTTGCCGTTTTGCTCCTTTCACTCAATGTCATCTATTGATTTAATTTGCCTTAAACAATGACTCTGATTAAGCTGAATTTTCACCAGATCAGTCTAAAGGAGAATGAAAAGTGTTCACTGCAGCTGCTTCTGAGGCAAGTAGTTTATTAATTACATTTCAATACATCACTGATCATTAGACAAAAATTCTGCATGTAGTATAGCATATGTGCACAATGCCTCTCAACCATTCACAATCCCGAATGTTCTAAAATCACATAAATTGCTTATTTATTTAGAATGTGTGAGTGCCAGATGCTGCTGGGATAGGCATTGTTCCCTATGTGACCCTGAACTGAAATAAATGGGTTTGAGAATGTTATGTTAGTAGGTCTTAAATCATAAATTCAAAATTATACATACATAGTTTCAAAGCTGCTTAACCCAGTTAAGGTTTGTGGGTAGGATGGAACACCATGGCATCAAAAGTATAGCATTTGATAAAAGAATCTTATAGACGGGCCACTTTGCAGTGTGTGGTGCTGTTGAGTATTGGATTTTGCTGTGAAGCTGGCACTATACTGCTACTGTCAGATCGACTAATTATCTTCAGAAATAAGTTGAAGAATAAAAGGAAGAATTAAACTAAATCAAACCAAAGGAAAAAATTAGTGAGAAACTTGTCCTCAATCAACAGATTAATCTCGGCTCAGATTCTGGTTTTGATTTAGTTTTGTTCTTCAGCTTTGATGATAGTGCAACCCCTTGTATGTATGTATGTATTTATATTCAGTAGAATGAACATTGAGGGCTGGGCAGTCTTTAGGCCTTGGAACCCCTGCAGATTTTATTTTATTTTTTTCCTGTCCTCCAAGCCATCTGACTTTATCATCAGACTCATCTTTAGAAACATACATTATGATATTGTATATAAGGAAACTACCCTTCTACTAATTATATATCTATCCTTTATAAGATTGTATAGTTGTATTTTTCTTTGTTACTTGTTCATTATTTATTCTTACCTACTCTTATTTGTTTTTTTTTTCTTTTTTTGTAACTTTTTATGTGACAGCTTGTAAAGCACTTTGAGCTACATTGTTTGTATGAAAATGTGCTATAGAAATAAATGTTGTTGTTGTTGTATTTTAGTGATTGATCTTTTCATTTACTGTACCAATCTTTGCAAATGACAACATTATTCTTTCTCCCTAACCATAAGAAAAGAATTTGAAGATCTCTGCTACTCCTAACAAATTGTGTGAAATGACTTGCTTATTGTTCTTTTTGAACATGACAGCAATGAAAAAAGCAAGTTCAGAAAATGGGTGAATGAATGAACACCAAATCAGAAACACTAAATTAGAACAATTAAGGACAAACTGATTAAAGACGTTTTTTTTTTTTTTGTTTTTGCCTGCTTGAACGGCCCCTTTTTTTCAAATTCAAAATTTACAAACTGAGCCAGCACTTGTGTGATGTTGGTTTTGCACATTGAAGCCTAAGTAGTATGCGATATTTGTGGTGCCAATAGTTGCAGGTCAAGAGCGAGAGGAGGCTGAAGTAATCTGGAAGCATTAAAAAAAATGATGGAAAAGCTAGACAGCATTGTAAAGGTTTCATAAATGATTAAAGAGATAAATCTATAGTCTTCAAGGTGCAGATCCACATGTTGTCTTCTCTATTATGTAGTCATCCCAGTCTTTTTCATATCTTCTACTCCAGCGTTTCTCAACCTTTAAGTATTTGCGACTCGAATTTTCATAACAGTTTTAATCACGCCCCCTAACATTTTTTTGAAATGTAGATGCATATTTTATTATACCTACTTAACTTTTATCGACATTTATCTAACTCTATATTTATTGTTCTAGTATCAGAATGTAGTTTAAGTTAATTTGTTTTGGTTTCAACAGTTTTTTTTTCATATTTTTGATTCTTGTTTTCTTTTTTTCACATCTTCGCGCACCCCTAGGGGGGCCCGCCCCACAGGTTGAGAACCACTGTTCTACTCTGAATCAGTTTCCTTTTCTAGTAAAAAATACCACATGGGAATATACATTCACAATCAGATTAACAATGGAATCTCTTGGATAACAGCGTAAACTTGAATTGTTAAGCTGCAGATTCAGAATGACACTTTTATCTTGATGCATTAGTCTGAGTATGTCATTTTGGCCAAAATAGTAGGTGTCATTATAAGCTGTCCAACTGTTACAGATGTTTCCTTGTGCTGGGTTATGGAGAAAATGGAGGTTGCAGCACCATAAGTGACAGGCCCATTAGATGTGAGATGAGGAGTGCATGTAGTGACCTGGGAATCCATTCAGGGTAAAGGGTAAAGCCATAAAACACTCCTAGGGTGTTCCTGATCCGAAAACTAATCCTATGGTCCCTGAAATTGGTTCTCAGCAGTATCTCTTGGGGCAGGGAATGTATTGCTACCTTAGCTAAATGCTTATTGAGCCTAAAGTTGAGTTGTTAGTTGGGACAAGGGCTAAACATCGTTAGAAGGTAGTGTGCCAAGGTGAGGGGTCATAAACAGCGAGAATTTAAGTAAATGACATAGTGATTTATTCAGTACTTGTCTTACAGTGTTTTGGACAGTAGGCCAGTGGACAAGTGAGACCACTGCATACACTGGGACTTAAACTCATATATAGTAAGGACCAGGAAGGCAGAATAGATTTATTTTGTGGTTATTTATGTTCATTTGCGTTCTCTGGCTATTCATCCTTTAATCTGGGTGCCTTTGTTTCCTCTCTCCCCAAGATCTCAAAGAGTTGAGGAAGATAATTGAGCTGTACGTGTAGATCCTCATATAGGCTGTTGTTATCAGTCTTCAAAATGAAGGAGCCATGTGCACTTTCATTGGAGACAACCTGTTTTAGGTGCTGCTTCAGTAAGCCAAATGAAAGTGCGCATTGCAGACCCTCCACCAAAGGCTTGCAGATACCAAATTATCCAAGTAGTGTAGTGTGGGAATTTTCTGAGACTGTTCCTTTGTATTACATATTTGGAAGACAAGATGAATTTGTAATTTCTTTAATGAATACCCCGATAGATGCCAATTTGGACCAAGACTGAAATCATATATAGTATAGGGCAACTGGGACTGTAGTTCACTGGACTGGACGTCAGCCACTATGATTTGTGGTTCATAATGGGGTTTCTGCAGAGATTGGCTTTAAGTGGAGATACAAAAATTGCATTTGTTGTGTATGTATGCATGTATATATTACTTAGATCTCTAAATCTCCCACTGCTTGGCTACCTCTGCACCACTTTAAGGTTATGGTTTATTATAGGAGGGGATTGTGTAGATTGGTTTAACCATAAGGCAGAATGTTTGACAGATGAGATAACTATTAATACAACTGATTAATTTTTTTGCTTATTTTCAGCTTTGGTTTTGGTTGTTTTTATACAACCATGTGATGGGACGGAGTGGGGACAAATTAGGGCAACAATTCAATTTTCCTTTCAAACAAGATCTTGGGGATTCATTGCTGTCATGTAATACTTACTTTGAAGCAGCAAGGCCATACGTTCTGTGTTTTGAATTCTGTAAAAGGTGCTGTGCTTTTGTGGCACTTCTGGTACTTTGTTCTCAGTTCGAGTGGCACACAGAGGATTTTATATATATAAAGTCCAAGACAAGATTTATCTTAAGAAAACCTCCATTACAAATGCCACGGTTGACTAGAGTATAGAAAGGGAACAGACACCCTGCAAAATTCAGCTTCTGTAAAATCTTTTCACAGAGCAGCTGCTTTCTCTGCCTCTTGCTTTAAAGGTTATCCTACATTTACTCATTCTTCCATTCATTTCTTTCTGAAGCTGAAGCAATTTAGGGGAGCCATGGAACAATAAGTGCATGACAAAATCATTCATCCACCTCTTGTTCTTCACATGTGATCATTTTCTCTGATTAGCAGACACAGGTACTATCAATTTGGAAACAAAAACCATTGCCTAATATTTGAAAAATATAAATAAAATTCCTAAAACCCAATATGTATCCAAATCTTGTTCTTTCGTTTTTATTGTTTAATGTTTTGTTTATTTTTTAGTATTAATTAGTCACATGCTGGTGACGTCTTTAAGGTTCCCAATTTTAGGATTGTTGCTATGATACCATGCATTGCATGTCCCATGTGCATGCATGTGACATTACTGTGCCTTAATCATATGATTTTGGCAGCCATATTATTTAACAGCAAGTTGCTTGCTCAATAATTATTTGCCCTAGTTTCTAAATAAAGGAAAGAGTTGTTGACTAGAGAAAACTGGTTTCTGAAATATTTTCATTTCATGGTCTCTGGTTACATTTCTGACATTTTACGATTAACAGTGTGTTTTGCCCTTTTGTTTTGGTCACTGACCACTTGCCATTGTAGTGTTTGGAACCCTGCCATGTTTGCTATCTCTCTCTCTCTTTTCATTCATTCACTCTGAAATTATCTCCACCATTCTTTGGCCAAACTTCAATCAGATCCTCTTCTTTGCTGTAAAGGATCATTCGATCATGACAGTATATTATGCCTATTTTTGTAATAAGATTTTATCATGCATTCACTCATTCATTTCAAGTCTATTTGTTCCATTAGTGGGTCACAAGAATGTTGAAGAGTACCACAGAAATAATGGATGTGCAGGGTGAACTTACTAGATGGAACAGCAGTTCATTGCATGTCAAACATATTCATTCAAGTCGCATCAATTCGGGCCCAATTACCAATCTAATCTTCACAAATTTTGGGATGGGCGAATAAACGCTACATGAACACAGGGAGAACATGCTCATTGTGCAAAGGCACTGACCAAATCAGGCTGTGATTCCAAGACACATTGAGCTGTGCAACAACCACACTAACCATTGCCACCCATTAGATATAGTATCACATTGCAAATTATAAAAATGCACATTTAAACAGAATGTGGGAAATAATACTCTACTGGATACCATTCCCTTTTGAAAATACCGTAAATGAATGATAATATATCAAACATTTTCATAATATTTCTAGTTTTATGGAAACCAAATGGAGCTTTTTGCTGGTAACTACTAGTGTAATAAACTATATTCATTCTTCAACCACAGTCAAGGCTAAAAGTGGGATGGTATTTTCTTCTTCTCCATCTTTGCAGAAAATAATGTGTACTGACATCTCCTGCTCTGACCATCAAGGCAAACCCAAACCTAGGTCTTTGATCGAATGAATGAATATCATCACATTTGAAACTCCAGGGGGGACCATTCTCAAATAAGACATTTGTTTCTGCTTAAGGCACTGGCCTCAGTGATGTTGATCCTACAGTGGCAATCAGCAGATATGATGCAGGAGCTCTGCCTGGATGGGAAATGAGGGATCTGTGCAGTATAGGGACACAATCCACATTTTCACACTCAAGGACAATATTGGAATACCAAACTACTGGTGGTTAAACTGCAGTTAAGAAAAAAGTGACTAGAGCAAGGTGATTTAGGGGCCAAACAAAATATATCCAGGTCCAGTCAGGATTTGAATTAGAAATGTGTTAATGATGGAAAAGCAGATGTTGTGGAGAAAGCTTCTAATTCAGCTGCCTTGCTTTCTCTTAGTCTAACCACTGAGAAGAGTGCAAGAGTTGTCTTGTGGCCACATTAAGTTAAACAAAGTGGTGTGCAACCACCACGTACTGGTGTTTAGTAAAACACCAGCCATGCGTAAGTGAAACCGAGCACTTGCCCATCAAGTGAAGCCCTATTGTAAAATAACCAAGAGAGTGAGTAAATAAATGAATAAATAAATAAATGATCCATACCCTGACTAAACATGGAATTTGCCCAGAACGGCTGTAATCTCTGACACTTGTTCAAAAGGCTGACAAATAAGGAAAAACAACCCCTTTTGTCAACTACAAGTCTTGTTTTGTTAATGGGCACACGTCCGGCTTTGGGAGTCCTTTCATTAAGCCAGATTCCACAGTAAATCCAAGAAAAACTAACAAAGGACTGAGAAAAAACCATTTAGCTGTGCCAGTTGCATATGCAAATTGCCTCAGTGTCTGCGGTTGCTGTGTAAACAGGGGAATCTGAAAGTAGCACGGGCCAGGCTGTGCATAACATCATTTGTTTAAATCATTAAAATGAAAGCCACAATAAACTGCCACATAATTTGTAAAATATGCTTATCGACTAGCCACTTGTGGTGTTTAAGAGAGAAGCACGAGCTGAATAATGATTACTGCATTATCTTTACTCACAATCTGCTGCTTGAATGGAACTCCCCTGGAACATCCATTATTTTCATTTTATTTTATTTTTTATAAGGTAAGGAGTAGTTTTTTTTTTTTTTATTTGAGTGTCAGTCTGACGACATATTACTCCCGTCTCACCACCCATCAACCAATAATATTATTAAACTGCAGAGCAAGCAAAGCTTCTTATGGGAAATTTACTTTCATTCTTTAATATAATTTTAAATGACAAGTGCTAGACGTTAAGTCATTGCTTGCTCATTCGTGTAGCTTAATAATGTAATGTCCAGAATGTCGACCTATATTCCATATTACAGTATAATATTAAAAAAAACACTTTTATATTAGAAAACCTAGCTTAATTTTTGAATAGCAGCTATTGCAAAGTTTTGAGAAATAAGATATAACTATAATAGGAGCAATAAAACTTGGCTATGTTTAGTATAATTTAACAAATTATTATTAAACTCACTTAATCCAATTCAGGGTAGTGGAATTGGGGGGGTTAGCATCTGTGTTTGTCCTTCTCTGGCTGTATTGGGTGTAATACAAGAACAAGCTCTGACCACTATGTCAGTCTAGATCAATTTAAATTTAAACAGAATAATATTAGAGCAGCAGTGGGATGATCTTCATTTAATGGGATGCCTTCATACTGTAAGGAAAGGTAGTCAGCTGAGGTAGAATGAAGTTTAATTAAAACAAAAACAAAAAATCATTATTTTCTGTTTTTGATGCAATACATTAGCCATCCCCAACCCACGCGCCATTCTTGGCAAATATGGAAACAACAATGAATATCATATAACAAAGATCACTCATTTCTGCTCTGTCTAAATATCATACATAAGTTCCACCTTTATAAAGTTTAAATGTTAAGAACATGTATAAATACTCCCTATATATGCATACAATACTGAAAGGAACATACAGTAGTTAGGGATGTCCTTGGTTCAGATTACAGATTTGGTTGATGTCTGTGGGGCGATTGCACATTTTATGGACTCCATTTTTTTCCCCACATCCCAATGACATACAAGTTAGATTTTTCTAGTGGCACTACACTGACATAGTGTGAGTATGGGTGTGTATATAGGGATATTCACCGCAAATGTCTCGCCTGCCCTACACAGTACTGCAGGAATAGGCACCAATCCCATTCAACCCCAAATAAGAAATGGCAGGTTAAGAACTGCACGTGCACATGGCACCAGTATTTGCCATCTTTTTGACTTTTGCCATTTTTAAATATTTTTGCTCTGACCACAGTCTCATAAAAAGTATTATGTAATTTGTGCATACTGTAAATGAAGAGTTAAGCCTGAAAATAAAATCAAACATTTATTAAGTGCACAAAATGTTTGAAAATGCTTACTGTTCTCCTCCTTCCCCTCCTCCTCCAAATTGCTTAACCCCATTAATTTTAGCATTCTTTGATTCAACAATTAGAACTAATTTAAGTCTGGCTAACTTTGGCCCTTACCATCAGTGAAACAGTACCTGCACAAAAGTTCAAAACTGACATCATGTAATGATCAGAAAACTCTTTCTATCTGGAAAAAATGGCCAGGGTGGTAAAAGCTTAGAAGCCATATCTAAGGCCCTGGGTCTCATTTGAACCATAATCAGAGACACATTAACCTCATAGAGAATGAATAGAGAGGAAGCCACTCCCAGGAGTCTCCTTTAGAATAACATGTAGGCATCCACAGGCCCTTTCATCTCAGTCTAAAGTCTAGAGCTAAAGTCACTTCAGTACACATGTACTTTGTGAGCATGCCCGTGTCGATCAAACAGAGGAAGCTCTGCAGTTTACTTGTGACTTTACACTGTAGGAAGATAAGTAAATGAATCAAGGTAAATATCATTTGATCTGGCTTTTATATAAGTAAAATATACATGATTTTCATATAAAGTCCATCACACAATATAATCACAAAAAGGTCTTTGCGCGATACCTTGGCGAGCTCTGTAAGCCGTGCTGTTTCGTTGAAGGACAGATGTGGGGCAGATTCACTGGCAGGATGACGCCCAACCTGTTGCTGCATCCAAATGACACCATCTTTCACCTTTACGCCTGGTGTAGCTGCGTTGTTCTTATATGTGAGTGGACACTTCTTGTGGGGAGGGCTTCTGTTCTCTTTCTCTGATGTAGAACCCTTGTTCTCATCTGATTTCACCTCTGTTATAGCACGTCTTTATTTTAAAACAGCAGTTTGAGATCGGGGTGAGAATGAATGTGACTGAGAGAATAAAAGCGAATAAATAAAAAAAAAAAAGTTAACCTTTACAAGTACCATAAATTTACACCAGCTGTTAAAGACTCAAATCAAATGTATGTTTTTATTCTATAATAGTAAGAGTTACAGCAGCTCACTACTCAAAACGGAGGCGTCCGGTATCGAATCACGTACATCTTGATTTTGAGTCAGCAATTCTTACCGCTGCGCCACCAAAGCAGTTGCATTTAGGGCGTGTCAATGTTGCACAAGTTTTTTTTCTGCAGTTATATTCTTGAATAAAAGCGCACTTGTTTTGTTATACTTGTACCTTTTGTGAAAGTGTTTATTTAATATTTGGACTTCCAGCTTCACACATTATAAACTTCATGTCTACATTTTGTCAATTATTACTAAAACATGAAAAACATTTCTGTTTTAACGATGTGTTTACATAGATCATTGTAGACACGGAACACACATGACATGCATGTATTCCAAATAACAATATATTATTTACCCTATACAACTCTAGGCAAGTGAACATGCAGGTAAACAGACTTGAGCTGAGAGAACTTTTTGCATCTTTCTGAATTGGTGGGGGAATGGGATAGCAGGCTGCTTGCTGTTTGTGCTTATCGACACATTTACAACATAAAAGACGCTGATGGAGAGGTGCAAAGGGATTTAAGGCGGGCTGGGATTACAAGTTTTTTCATAGGCTTTGGTAATTCTAATGTTAATCCAAAATAAGGTCAAGGGGGGCCATAGCCTATCCCAGTATCAGGTGGAAGACAAGAATCAACTCTGGACTGAGTGCCAGTCTGCTGCATGGCACACACACACAAATACACACAGCACGTGTTTAGATTTGCGAAACCTAACTTATGCATTCTTGTGGATGTGAGAGGAAAGCTGAAGAATGCAGAGAAACCCCTCAGTTCCATGACCAGGTAATGTATTTTATCCTAAAATCCTAGTTAAAATGTTTATTTTACAAATTATGTGACAGTTTATTGAATATTTCATTTTATTCATTTATGACCTAACTTGTATGTCTTCATAACTAAATACTTTAAAAATATGAGCAGAAAATATAGATAATGTGAAAAAACTGACTTTATGAAATAATTACACACTATTTAGCTTTTCTGCAATGGCTTTATTTACCCATCTATACACTTTCTTCAATAGTACTGCATGCTGAAATACAACTATAACATAGCTAATTTTGTTATTAATTCCCATCTATGCTGTAGAGGCTTGGTAGACATTTTATTCCTGGATCATTTTGCCACCCATGTATTAGCCGCATTGAGGAACTGCATATAACTTTATCAAGATCATTCATCTTTGCAGTGATGTCCACTATACAGTATGTAATTCCTGTTACAAAAGACTTAACAATACAGTAATGGAAAGGCACAGTTTCTAGCTCTTTCTTTGTTGCTGCAAACATGTAAATGGACAAATGAATACATCTGCCATACAGTATACTTTCTGCTTCTTAGGTTGCCTCTGTCTCGCTTCTGTTTTCCGACAGATCTCTAAAAGCTGTGACGGAGTGAAACTCTGATTGTACCTTTCAGTGTGATGGCCCTGTAATTACAAACATAGCTTTTCAATCCTCCTGTACCAAGCAGCTCCATGACTGATCCTCATTCCTCCTAATTATCCTTTATGATGTCTGAGATAAATTGCTGTTGTCTTGCTCCCCACCCCCACACCCTCCACCCTCACTTTGTTGAAAGAAAAAAAATTAGTAATTTAAAATGGACATAATAGACAGCTTTAGCAAAAGACTGATTTTTCTTTTCCTTTTTACCCTTTTTCTGAGGCCTTTTTGCAAGCGTGTGTTTTTATTGATTAAATTGTTCTTTTCACTTTCCTGCATATCTTGATTTATTTGTTCCCTGCCTAGTTTTCTGTTCTGCAGATGGGTTTTAGAATGTCATGTATTGGGATGACTAGTTTTTAATCACCCTAAACCTAGTCTTAACCAACTGTAGGTACAAAACAATTATTTCTCAATCTCTTAAGTAACCCTTATGTGTCCAACAATCTTTGAGGCATTTGTATTCTTATAGTAAAAAGAGGATCAGTGATGTGATTATTTTGCATGCTATATTTTGATTTTAAAACAAATATGTATATAAAAGAGAGGCACTTAATTTTCATTAAGTGGCGCTCATAGTGTGTTATTTCCTATATATCACAGCATTCAAAAGAGTATGATATTGTTACCATATCTACTAGTAGTAATTAAGGCTTGCATTCTGCAAGCTATTTAATGTTTTGCTAATGGAATGGATGACATAGTAATCATGATAGTGCATACACAAACAGAGAAATTATAGAATACTAATGACATACTTACAGTATGTGTGTGTCTTTTGTTGGCATGGCATCACTGTCACTGTTCTGAGGAATTTCACTGTACTGTGTACACATGACAATAAACGTGAACTAATGAACTAATAAACTAGAACTGGAGCAATTTTAAACTGCCATCTAAATAATTATGCAAGAGAAAAACAGACATATGTGCTAATGAAGAGCAATGGAATTTAGACAGAGACAAGAATGGGATAATAGTAATGTAATTAGGTTAACTTACAGAAGACAGCAATGGATAATTCAAAGAAAATCAAAAGATGTTATTTTATATCCAGACAATAAATGAATATATCAATACATTAGAAAGGGATATAAGTAAACAGTATGGATATCCTAACCTTCTCATATATAACAATAGTGGGACAATATTTTCTCTATGGTGACATTTTTTTATTTCACTTACATAGTGTTCATAATTATTGCTTTGCATATACTTCAATATGATCAAAATACAAAAAAAAGGATATGGGATGATTTGAACCATGAAGCTGCTGACTTGTAGTTGGACTTGTTATCATCTTCATTATTCTGTGACCACCACTGACCAGCACCAAGACAACACTTTATAATTAATAACCATGAAATTACATCACCAGTGCATCACATGGCATACTTCTATTAAAGATACTGTAAACTAGTTAAGTGTTTGCATAAGAGGTATGAAATATTTTCAGAATTTGATTATTGTTTACCGAAATTGAAGTTTGCTGCCACCATCCTATGTCAGTATGTGTTGAGCAATGAACCGAATTCTAGCCCAGTTCAATTAGCTGACATGTACCTGGTGAGGACACTTTATGCACTACCTCCACATATCCTTGTCCAGTATAAGCAGTTTCATAAAATATATGATTGCCTCCTGTGCATTTGGGCATTTGTTCTTAGCAAGATCTCTTTAATAATTATCATCTAATTTGGTAACTCTAACTTACTATAAATAGATATTTCATCTAGCACAGAGTCTTCCAAAATTCAATCAAATTGTTTAAACATTCTTTTAAAATGTTATACCACATTCATTTACTAATATTATTTGTATAACTTCAAGAATATGAAACAACACAAGTTCAAAACTAAGCATGTACATTAAAGTATTTATTGCCACATTCTAGTCTTTTCTAAAGAAGGCTTAGTAAAATGATGAATTATCAGCTTTTCAGCTTCATATAGAGAAATAAACAATTCATTGAGTTTTATCTGGCAAAAAAGTACTCATACAAAGAGGTGATATAAAAAGCAAAAAAGCTATTTTTAAACAATTAACAATGGACCTATAACAAATGAGGTAAAGTATTAGGATGTAGTATTAATAGAAAGATTGGTCACTATCAAGAAAATATTTTTAATGTACACCCAATTACTGTTATTTTTTTAATTGTATTTCTTCTTCTGGCTGTCTTGTGTGTCTTAAGTGCACTGCAGCTTGCTCCAGTATTGCCAGGGTATCCTTTTATTTTGTAGGGAGGGTGTGGCTCCCAAGGTTTGTCACCTGTTGGCAATTGCAGCAGTGGATTTAACCAGCCACTCACTTTGCTGCGTCTTTATCTGAACTGTGGAAAAGAAAAATCTATTGCATATATTTCTTGCTTGCTGAGTTGATCTCTTGGGTTCCTGGCTTTCTTCTTGTCCTTCTGACATTGATTTTTGTCTTGCTCTTTGGCTTCATTGTTTCGGCACTTATTGATCTCTCTGTTTTGGCCCTTTTCTCTTTCACGTCTCTCTCCTGATTTCCCCTTTATAAATCCTGTTGGTATACAAATACAATAATCACTCACACACTTAAGTACCTTTTTAATGGTGTACCCTACTTTAAAATTGTTTAATAATTGTACGTACTCTGAATGTTACAAGACCATGAAAAGCTTAAAGGGTTACTTATTTGATACAATTAAAAAGTAAGTGATGCTGACTTGTAACTGCTACAGATAAATTTTAACTATTAACATTTTTTACATTACCGTAATTGCATTATTTAGCACTGAAGTTGTAAATTCAAATCCTGGGATGTACAGTAAGTTGGCTGTCGAAGGTTAGCATGTTCTTCCTTTTTTGCTTTGTTTTCTGTAGGTACTTTGAACTCATTAGATTGATGACTTGATCTCGACTCAATGTCAGTGAATGTGCTTTGTTATGACTGTCACCTCATTCAGAGCTGTTTTTTTTTTCTTTAAGCCCAATACTGTTGCTCTTCTCAACACTACAGCAAATAAATTTAGTTTGAAAAGCATTTTTACATCATTTGCATTACATTAAGCTTATTAAATTAATTTAAGCATAGATGAACTATTATAAACAAGGAACCATTTTGGCCATTGAGGTTATTTGGATAACCAATTGTTAAATTGTCATAGGATTTCCACCATTGTGTAACTAGTTTATCTTAAATCTGGATTGCCTCCTGCATAGGAAAGTAGTTCTGGTCTTTAATTTAGTTTTCTGTTATCTTCAGAACTTCGCTAAATTGAGGGAGTGATAGTCAATCAAGGCAGGAACTAACTTTGCATAAAGACCTGCTCCATTTTAGACAACAATCAAGTTCATACTCAGTCACACCGAGCCAGTTTAGACTGCCTGCGTAATCTAGTAATCGTAACTTTGGGTGGAAAACCAAAGTATTAAGAGAAAAAAAAAAAAAAAGAGTGGCTATGAGGACAATGACAAAATTCTGCACCAACAGTGACTGAGTCAGGACTTGAACCTTGCCTCCAAAAAATGTCAAGCATTAGTATTGATGTCTGCACCACTAACGTAATTCAATTCAAGTCACTTTATTCATATAGTCAGTCACAAAAAACATATAGATTTACCAATGCAAGTCATAAACATTGACAGGGCAAATATTATAGGCAAGAAAGTAAAAAACAGCAATTGAATGTTGCTGCATTCAATAGTCAACCATTGACAACATGCATTTCTTGAGTTCATAGATTCTTTATTAGGTATTAAAGATTTAGCAGCAGAGGAATGCAGTGATGCTTTTATTTAAATGAAGCATTGAAAACTCTAACAAGTTTGAGGAGCCTGGTCTTTGATACACTATGGAGCGGAAGTGCTTTAGGCCACTTTGAGGTTTTTTCTTTTTTACTTAAATCCATCAGAATTTTTGTGCTATTTAGAATGAAAACAAGATTGATGTTAAATTTTTGCTTGAAATCTGTATTTTTTCAACTATTGCTTTTGTAATTTGGATAAACAGTATAATTTCTTTATTAATTATACACATTCTGACAACATCTATCCAACTTTAGCTATTGGTTTTTAGTAATGGATATGTATACTATGAATATTTATTTGAAAATGGTAAAAGTGGAGAAAAATAATCCTGTTTTTTATGCTGTTTCAACACAGTAAAACTAGACATACTGTATTAGTTGTTCATATTCATAACAATTTTTCTTTCTGGTTGTTTCTGACACATTAATTGATACTTTTACAGTTGTTGGAAGCTTATACCAATACCTATTTTAATAAGAATAACATTCAAAGTGAATTTTTTGGTAAAAACTATGCTACATTTTACAGCTTATTTTGAATTAACAAATATGTACAACATAACTAATTCTCCAGCTGTACACATTCTGAAAAATAAATGTCTAGCTTTTATTTTGAGGGAAAGAACATGAATATTGAGTGAAGGATAATGAAGTTATAGCCAAGTAAATCAAAGTAGTAGAATATGGCCAAAGATAAGACTGAGTTTAAAGGATTAAAAATGTACTTTAAAACTTGGCAAACAGAATTCTCTGTTTTTCACTAACATCTATGAATTGAATTGATTGATGGTTGCTTTTGAATTCACTTCTGGCTTACTAAAAAGTTCCCTATAGCCAGAGTCTTGTTTAAAAACTCTGACATTGTGCATTGAGCAAATGGTGATATTACATTCTCTGTATACATTGGTGTGGACAGTAAGCAGGAATCATGGGTCACTGTTTAGAGATAATGATTATATTTTAATTATATTAAAGGTTGTGATTATTTTGGGCTAATTAGTTTCATAGATCCTAATAGACTTTATACATTTATGGTTTATAGGGCTTCTTTAGTATGATTATAATGTTGCTTTCACTGTCACTCTTGGTTATGTGCTATAGGCTGACATGTAAGGATCTGCCATTATACAGAGTCTATAGCAAACACTTCCTATCAACTCAATTTTAACAGTGCAACTTCACTCTAGTGTCACTCTGCAACATGAAGGACATAGTCTCCCAACTCTAGGATTGGAGGCGCACACAAGTCAATGCACCCTCAATAGATGGCAAGTTTGAATATACATACGTAGTAAACAAACAGGATGACTTTTTATTGTTGCATTTGCAGGTAAGCTGCGTCTGGATGGCTAAAGTGGCTCCAAAGTTAGGTTTTTTTTTCCTGAAATCAGAAGGTTGCTGGTTCGAACCCCGTAAACATCAGAAATGACTCAGTTCCATTGAGTCCTTGAGTATGGCCCTTAACCTGCAATTGCTTCATCCGTTAATCTGCATCCAGCCCTACAAGCAGGTCCTCTAACTTACAGGGGGTTGGTGGCAGGACTGGCACTCTAGCCATCATAAACAAAAAAAACTCACACTATTCCAGTGTGCTACTGAGGTGTCACCCCCTGTACCCAGGAGGTTTGGCATGTGGTAGATGATTCAACACGTTATCAGAGCATGCTCCCAATCTCTGTATCTGTGAAAACAAGGCAAGTGAGCAGTTTTCAGTTGTGGATTGCTCTGACCACAATGTTCCATTTTGCGTGTTCTCCTTTCCTCATGTAAAACCAATGCTGATTGTGCACTTCATATACTGATAACTTTGCTAACATATCAGACACATGGCACATTTTGTTCAGAAAGGCACCATGCATTATAAGAAAGGGTAGACATACTCATTGATGTGAAGTTTCTCCTCAAAGAATGTTGATGCTTTTTGATGCAGCAAAAGTCAAACAAACCCAACAATTCTAGAATCAAATCTTAGGTAGCTGAAAGAAAGAAATACAGATACTTGGTACTATTCCCTATATGGAGAAAGAGCACAATCAATTGCAAGGGAAAGACAGTGTCACTGGTGATTTGACTTGTGAGCCTTTCACAGGCAATGGGAGAAAAGTCACTGTTGACAATATTTTCACATCACTTTGTTAAGCTGCTTGCTCTGCTTTGTACTGAGCTGAAAAAATTAGGAAGGGAACTTCCAACCTACTGTGAAAGATGATCAAAGAATTAGACATTGATAATGTGCAAAGGCAGTAAGAGAACACACATACAGCGAAATAAAAGTGAATACAATTAACCCATTTTTGGTGTGCAAACTGCTCCAACTACACAAATAATAGCTGACAGGTTATGTGAATATAATGCCGTAATTTTATAAACTATTAACTGTAATACAGAAAAATACCATTTTGACCTAATATAACATTTTATGCATTCAGCTGAGAGCAAAGTGTCCTTTTGCTTTCCAAGATTAAATATTTAACTTGTTCTATGCCACTTTTGGAAAACTGCTTATGTCACAGTTGGGTTGTTCTCATTCCTGTTAGAATGAAGCAGTGAAAAACTGGAGAATGAACACAACAAAACAAAAAGAAAGCTATGTAAAGAGTCACCATAAAAATGAGTTTCTAGTTTATTAGTTATACATTACTTTATGTACTCAGATTACTGAGTTGTGTTGTTTTGCTCATCACTAATAAATTATGAAATAGGAGGGGTTTTTTTTTATTGAAAATGTATGCTAACATTTAAAGTGAAAATATATACAAGCAATATATGCTGTGTGCCAAGAAATTATTTATTCTTATGTTCATTTATGCTGTATTAAGCTAAGTGTGGCTTTTGGGGGTAGGGCAGTAGGGATGCATTATCAGGATAATGAGCTGAAGGGCCATTTGTGAGTACAAAAGGATTCAGACCCAACTTGCCTTGGCAGAAAAAGTACTGAAAAAAATGTGTGCTGGTTTTAGTGTTAAAAGACTGATGGAATTAACTTAGTAGTGGGAGATCAATAAGTCAGGAGTTATGGGGCATTCATAGTATTTATAATGGGAGTGTGGATTTATAAAATAATGCTATTAATTTACTTCTATTAAGTTAACTTGTTCTGTTTCATTTTGTGGAACACAAATTAAACTTCACTTTCTCTTTTTTTGGTTTTACTGTGCTGATAAATAATAATAGATAACTGATGAACAATAGGTGGAGCACAAATTTATTAATTATATCTCCCCTTCTTAATTCATGTCTAATAACTGAAGGAAACAATTTTTTTGGGGGATAGGCCTTTAAATGCTTTTCTAAGATTTCTATTCTTTTAGCCTGTTGAATGGATACATCTTTATTTTAAAAAAGTTTCCAATGATTTATAATAAGATTGTTTTACAGCTCAACTGGGTTCACCTCATTTTCAGCTACATTATTATTAACCATAAATACATAAGTCAATACAGTCATTGCCTTCAACTTATGTATGAGGTCACAAATATTATTCTCTAAACCAAAAATATAAAACAACAGGGTACCTATTCTTTGTTTGTTCCTGTTGTCTTGAAGGATGCAGACAATGCTCGGTCCTGATTTTTTCAGGGTTCCTGTTGAGAATTTGACTGGTGCACAAGGACGGTTGCTGAGCATGCTCTGTCTTTCTTTGTATAAGTTTTTTTTCCTTGTGTTGAGTGATTGCATGCTGGAGTTACAGTCTTGGAGTTTTCAAATAGTGATCTTTTGGTAGTCTAAAGTTTGCCTCTGGAGAACTGGTGATCAGTCAACTTTTTTATTTAGCGAGATGGATGTACATCTTGCTGTCTTTTATCAATAACTCTCATCCATCTGGTCTTCGCTACTAAGGTCCAGTACTAGACTACTCATTTGAAAAAAAGTCTGTCCAGCATTTTGCTGTAAGCCAAACCCTTGGCAATAGGTTTTCTGCTATGGAGCAGAAATTAAAGGGGGATTAGCTGTGGCAGAGAGACATGTTGCAACAAGAGTGGGGAATTAGTACAAGCATTGTGTAATAAAGAAAGTAGGCATTTTACAAATGGTTTCTTGGATGTACATAAGCCCAAATCTTTGGTAGATATCTGGATGCAAAGTTTTGCATGTCAAAGTTAGCAAAGATTGAAATTATGGTAAATTTACTCACTGATCAAAGTGATAAGCAGTACAAGACCAAGACATCTCCAAGCCTGGATATGCATGTTTTGCTTCATTGAAATAAGGCAAGATATATAAAAAGAAAAGCATCAGGAGACAGGAGTCAAGGTCAATAAACTCGCTTGTGTCAAAAGCAAAGTAATTTCAAACCTAGCAGCCAAAGGCTGATGCGTAAACCACACTCACAGTACAAATTAAAAAACGCTAATTTCTAAGACTGTTAAGCAAACACTACACAAAGAGCACTGCTAAAATGTATAGTATGTATTCTGGAATCTGAATTACCACCTGCAGACAGTGTTGGCTTATAAAGTGTTTCACCCATTACATAACAAGAGTGACCTCTAGCAACTAACAGTTAAATTGCAGCAACAGAGTCACAAAATGGCGGCACCATCAAAAAACAAAAATTAAGCATAATGGTACTTGTTCTTTTTGTAAATTTCACTATTATTAACATTTTGTTCTGGACTTTCCTGAATCTTTTTTTACATTTGTTTTTGTAGTAATTGTACTTTTTCTATGAAGTACTTTTGGATGGAATTACTATGAGTATTCTTAACATCTGTATGTTTTTTTTTTCTGTAATGTGTCATATATAGCATTGGTATTTTGTTTTGTGATGTACAGTGGAACCTCGGTTCACGAACGTCTCGGAACACATACAAATCGGTTTACGACCAAAAAGTTTGTCAAACTTTTGCATCTGTTTAGGACCACATACTCGATATATGAACATGCCAGTTTCCCTTTCGGTTTGTGCGCGCCGATGATTTCCGCACGTGTTTAGTATCTCCCTGTGCAGTGAGCGAGAGAGAGAGACACACACACACACACACACACACACACACAGACACGCTTGTGAGAGAGAGACACACACATACGCGAGAGAGAGACAGACACACACACGCACACGCGCGTGCGCGAGAGAGAGACAGCTGGACGCATAAGGCCGAGAAGGCAGTTAAAGAATGCACCGGGCTTGTTTTTAAAAAGAGACAGATCCGAGTATTGTTTTAACCTCGTTTTATTTAATGAAGACTTTTTTCTTTTGGATTTTAACTTCCACTTCACTTCTGTTTACAGCGATCGGTTCGTAGCGTGCATTGTTGCAATGTTACTTTTCTTGGTGGTTTATTAAATTACGGATTTTTCAAATGTTAATTTTTTTCCCTGTGCTTAAGACTCATTAAAAAAAAGTGTTTTTAGCAAGCGGTTCGTAGCGCTATAGCGTGAATTCTTGCAGTGTTATTCAATGTTTTTATATTTAGTTTAATATTATGCTGTACATTCTATGGTATAATTAACTATATTTGTGCTTAAAAATCTTTAAAAAAATATTTACATACAGTTTGTACGGTCTGGAACGGATTAATTGTATTTACATACAATCCTATGGGGGAAATTACTTCGGTTCATGACCAAATCGGTTTACGACCAGAGTTTTTCGAATTATTCCACTGTACAACTGCTGTTTTGTGAATCAGTTGTCAAGATGCCAACCCCATTTTCCAGGGGTCTGTTTCTGCTCTATGTGATGTGTGACGTCATTAGCACGACATTTTATATACTGACAAAATGCGTATTTCAATTTCCATGTTTGGATTTAGAAAAAAACCTTTTTGCCACATAATCAGGGGTGCACATAACTGGTACGCTGGTATGCATGTGCGACAAACATTGTAAATGCGTAACGTCATCTGTGTCTCTACGGCGCCGGTGCATTCCTGACAGAGAGGGCATCGACACCTCATGTTGCTAATATACGTTGTTTTCTTTTTGGTTTTGATTATCTAATGTCTAAAAAACAACAGACATTAACCAGCTACTTTGGCGTTTCATCACCTGCAAAGAAACAACAAGCCGAGCCAGAGCAGAAAAAAAAGTTTTTTCTGGAACGTGGCTTGAAGCGAATGATGAGCGCACTGAAATGTGGTGTAAGTCGTATTGCAGACAAAACAAGTGCCTTTTACACAGGCTCAAAGAATTTCAGTCATCCGTTATTTGACAAACATGAAAAGAGCAAGGAGCACATGAATGTAGTACATGCTATTTCTAATAAACAAGCTAGTCAGGAAGAAATTTCCACTCACCCTCTAGCTAGATGGTGAACAAAGGCAAATTAAGAACAACGGCAAGCTCTGTGAAATATTTTTCTCCTTGCCCTACATAAAGCTAAACATGCTCATCCCCTATCTTCCTATGCTGAAGATATTCCTTTACTGGAGCGGCTAGGAGTAAATGTCGGAACTGCGCATCATTCACGTAAGGTGGCCACACGGATAATGCAGACCATGCACTATCAGCGCGGAGTTGAAAGCAAAGTTGGATTCTGCTAAGTTTTGGGGACTGATTTTTGATGGATCGGAAGACATCATTAAAACTGAGCAGGAGATCATTTTCATTGTGTCTGTGTCGAACATCGGGCAGTTTACCAAGGAGTTCCTTGGCCTAATCGAATTGGGTGCTGAACGATCTGCGCAGGCTGTAACGGACAGACTCGTTAAACTTTTCCAGGAAGCAGGCTTGGACAACTGGAAGAAAAAGTTGGTCGCTGTGTGCACAGACGGGGCTCCTGTTAACGTCGGTATATACAATGGCATTGTTCTGAAACTACTGCAACTGGCTGCAGTAGGAGACTCCCTTGTGCACATTCTGTGCATCGCACACACAACAGAATACTGCAGAAAACCAGCTGATCACAACGTTCCATACTGTGAGACCTTTAATCGCTCTGTGGTCAAGCTGCTGCAGTTTTATTTACAAAAAGGTGGAGCAAAAAATAAAGCTGTGCTTAAGAAGTTGTGTCAAGAGAACGGCATCTCCTATGTGAAATTGGGTAAATTTCATAATATCAGATAGTCTGCATGGAGGCATGACACACTGCTAAAAATATCAAGATTATTGCCATCCATTAAATGCAACTGGCCATGAGTGATAACAGTGACTTGCAGCATATCTGCACAGACCAATTTCAGTGTTTTCTGGGCAACGTGCTTGACATTGTCAAAATTCTGAAGACCACATCCATTGTGTTTTCAGAAGGAAAAGAAGAACATTGGAGAATGTAAGAATGAACTCATGGTGGCCATAGGACAGTTTACACTTTTGCTTGATGCTGAAGGCCACTACAGAACATATACTGTTTCTAATACTGATACTGACAGGGACAAGATAAACTTACTCCAGGGCTTAATTGAGGAGTTTGGAATCAGATATGACTCACTGAAGTCATGTGATCATTTCTTAGTATTTGATCCTTCAACTTGGCCTCAGGAAATACAAGATTTACATGGTTATGGCAACACAACAGTTTGTACCATTCTTCAGAATTATGAAGCCATACTGAATCTTGACAAAGACACAACTGTCACAGAATGGATGTGCTTAAAGCAAACAGGGAAATGCTTGGCAGCATCCTCTGTGTATGACTTGGTCCAGATAAATACAAGCAATCCAGATCTTTACTCCAACATTGTCAAATTGGTTAAACTGTCTCTTACACTGCCTTTGAGCAGTGCAGCCTGTGAGAGGGGATTCTCAAATCTTAACATAATAAAAAACAAGCACAGATCTCATCTGTCACATGCTCACCTCATGGCCCTAATGCACATCCACCAGTCAAAGAAGACCACAGAGACATTTGACCCAAAACCAGCTGTTAACCTGTGGATGGAGACAGCTAAGCGGAATGTTAACCAATGAGAGGGAGATGCATTTGCAGCATCATCATCTACCATGCAGGAAGATGAAGTAGAGGACTGTGAGGTAGACAGCGAGGAGGACAGTGAGGAAGGTTGCACTTATTAGAACCTTACTCTGTATAGAGTGATCAGGTATTTCCAATTCTTACCTCTTTTTAAGCTGCTACTTTATTTTTATTTTATTATTATTGTTGTTGTATCTGTGTTTATTTTTTACCCTAATTCTTTACCTTACTGTTAAATCTGTTATAGAAATTGTTTTATTTCACTTTTTTCAATTTCTTTGGCAAAACTGTTTATGGTCCGGACAATAAAGCTCTTTGAATTGAATTGCGAAACTCCATCTGATGGTATTCACTTGAGTAACTCACTGAAAAAGTTATGTGCACCCCTGCACATAATGCTACTTTGTTCTAATTTCTATTGTTTTAATTTCTAGGAATTAGTTCTATTTTCTTACCTATTTCTTCTACTTAGTTTCAATTTTCTTACGTTTTCTTTTCTACTCTATGTTAGCCTAGCAATTTTGGTTTTGCTATTTTCAATCTCTCTGTCCTCCTTGTAATGACTTTCTCTTTAATCTTCGACCGGTTTTCACTCCCTGGTCACAAACCTCTCTTTGTTTCTATTGTTTGCCATGGCCATAAATGTTCTAGACATAACAACTCTACAAAATACTTATTCCATTAAAATACTGTTGGTCCACAGCTGTCAAAAAGACATACAGTGCCCTCCAAATTGTTTGGGGCAAAGACATATACTCCCTTGATTTTACCCCTCTGCTCCACAGTTTAAAATAACAAATCAAACAATTCAGGTGTGATTTGCAAACATTTTGGTCACACCATGTAGAAATGACAACACTTTTTATACATGGTCCTCCCATTTCAGGACACCATAATGTTTGGGACAATTGGCGTCACAGATGTTTGTCATGCCTCAGGTGTATTTCATTTCTACCTTTTGGAGTTTGTAGTTGCCATTGTTCCACATGAGGCCAAAAAAAAGTTAAAGAAGTTATTATGAGGCTGAAAAACAACAATACAACCATTAGATACATTGGTAAAACCTTAGGATTACCTAAATCAACTGTCTGAAATATCATTAAGAAGAATGAACGCACTGATGAGCTCAATAATCACAAAGGGACTGGTAGGCCAAGCAAGACCTTTGCTGCTGCTGATAGAAGAATCCTCACTATGGTAAAGAAAAAGCCCCAAACGTCTGTCCGACAGACCAGAAGCAGTCTTCAGGATGAGGCTCTGTGTGTTTCAGAGACTACTATCCACAGAAGACTTCATCCATTTATCCATCCAACCCGCTATATCCTAACTACAGGGTCACGGGGGTCTGCTGGAGCCAATCCCAGCCAATATAGGGCACAAGGCAGGAAACAAACCCCGGGCAGGGCGCCAGCCCACCGCAGCACAGAAGACTTCATGAACAGAAATACAGAGGCCACACAACAAGATGCAAAGCACTAGTTAGCAACAAAAATAGGATGGCCAGATTACAGTTTCAGAAAAAGTTTTTACAAGAGCCTAAGGAATTCTGGAAAAACATCTCATGAGGAGACAAAACAAAGATGAACCTGTATCAGAGTGAAAGCTAGAGCAAATTGTGGAGACATATAGGAACTGCCGAAGATCCAAAGCATACCGCCTCATCTAAACATGGTGCTGCGAGTGCTATGGCTTAGGTATGTATGCTGTCACAGGTTCTGGCACACTTGTCTTCATTAATGATGTAACAGCTGATGACAGTCACACAATGAATTCTGAAGTGTACAGAAACATCTTGTCTGCTGAAGTTCCAGTAAATGCCTCCAAGCTCATTGGACGGCGCTTCATCCTACATCAAGATAATGAGCCCAAACATGCAGCTAAGGCAATGCAGGAGTTTTTCAAAGAAAATGAAAAATTCTTGAATGCCCAAGCCAGACAACTGATTTAAATCCAATTGAGCATGCCTTCCATATGGTGAAGAGAAAAATTAAGGGAAAAAGTCCTAAAAACAAGTAGGAGCTGAAGATGGCTGCATTAAAGGCTTGGCAGAGCATCCCCAAAGAAGATTCTCAGCACTTGATGATGTCTATGAATCTCAGACTTCAAGCAGTCATTGCATGCAACGAGATATGCGGCAAAGTACTAAATATGACAGCTTTAATAGACCTGCCATTGTCCTAAAATCATTTGACTGTGATTGATCCCATCTTATCAGATGCAAGTACAGATGTTTGCATATTAAAGTGACCTCACCATTTGTCTGTAGCTGAGCATCAGTGAAGGGGGTGTCTGCAGTTCAAGTCTCATGTGTCTTGCCAAAGAAATGTGGGCAGTGCCGTTCTGCCCTACACATGTCAAAGAATTTATTAACTTTGTGCACTGATTACCTACAAAAGCATATTTCCAAAGATAACTGAATGAAGTCAATTGCAAGTGAACAACTTTGTTGATTAGTGATAATATTTATTAATATAATTTAAGAAATGTGTTGTTTTCATTTTCTAAGTGAGCTCTGTTGTAGTCAATTATTTAAACAAAGACACTGTAATACCCAGTTTATTAAATTTGTGTTTTGTTTTTAATCATTATTTCCCTCATAGGTACAGCATTGCTTTGAATATTATCAGTACCTATAATTTTAAACAATGCACATTACTGAGTGCTAGTTATTTACTTTTCTTTTTTCTTTCAGAATGGAGTTACCTTTCAAAGAAAAAAAGGAATTAATCAAAAAAGCAGGTGGCAAATGTTTCTTCCACTTAGCATCCCTTTCTTTTGCTATAGCAACCGGCTAATTATACACTTTTGATGAATGTTACAGCTTGGATGCTTGAAGTTTCACACAAATGCCTTTTCTTTAAATGTAGCCAGAGATTGCACCTCGTGTTTCTGCGTGTTTGCTGCAGGTTAGTCTTGTGGTTACGATTTTAATAGAACATTTTTCATATAATATTCATATTGTTGAAAATACAGTTTTATAGTGGCCCTGATAAAATTATTTTTGTGCTTTTCAATGCCACTGTGCTGAAACCATGATTAAAATGTAGATAGAAAAACATTGTTAAAATATTTATTCATTATGTAGCTATTAAAAAGAAATACATGAATGTGAGAAGCTAATAATGATGAGAAGGACTGTACATGATAATCTGGTTGTTATTCTTTTATCAGTTGTAATTTTACATAAGTTGAAATCATTAGTGTTGGATGTGACATTGGAATTGCATGGGTACTCAAAGTTTTTGTCTATCAGTGAATGATAAAGGTGGCATTCATTCCGTTTAACATGATGCAGGCTCATTAGAAAATTAAAAAAACAAAACAATTGCTGGAATTTTTTTCAAATGTGTGTTTTAATTCTAAAATGCAAATATTAAAATTGGCCTACTAGTCATCGAGTTATCATCGTTTGAATAGATGACAAAACATTTCTAAGATTAAAAAATGGCTAGATAAGTCAAAAATATGTTTTTTAGGAGGATACAACTTCTAGATTTGACTGATGTCTGATGAATAAAGTCTTAAGTGAATTGTGCCCATGCAAAAAGTGGTGCTGCCAGAGAAAAGGGGTGTGGCCAAAGACACTGACAGCTGTGCCATATGCCTCCTGCTTCACTTTTTCACAAACTACAATAAATTTAATATTCACTACCATGACTCATTTTATAAATAGTGCCAGGTCACACATTAAACAGACTTTTTCATTTTTAACATCTCTATGGATTCCTGGGCACCTGAATCTACTGTGGCTTTATATACTTAAGAAGGTGAGTTTGTTTTCTACTCGTTTAAAGAAAGAAAGGAAATGAATGAAGGACGTAACCAAGAAAAGACTAAGGGATTCTTAGAAAGTGTAAAGATATACACAATAAATTTGATTTCTTTTTCATATATACAGTATGTAACTGTGCCAGCATATTTTTTAAACCTAAACCCCACAAACCCCAGTTTAGGCTTTGAATAAATAAAATTATATTACTGTAATGTTCACTTTTGTGTGCCTGTCTGCAATAGATATGTCATTTTAAGCTCCAGACATGTCAGGTTCAGTGCTCTGTTTGACTATGGCTGCTTAGGTACAAACCCAGGCTGGCTACTTTACATTTCTTGATGACAGAAGTTTAAGTTCATCTGCGGTCAAGTGTCACTAAAGTGATCATGAAATGACGCTTTGTTACTCTCTGCAGCAGTGCGCAAGGCATACATATTGGACTTGACACTAAGACATGCTGGAGCTAACATTGGTCATCAGTCCAGCTTTATATTACCAGAGGCCAGGATCACTGTCTGTATGGTGTTTGCACATTCTCCCTTTCTCCAGATGATTTGTCTCCAGGTATTTTAGCTTTCTCCTGTGTTCCAAAGACATGAATGTAAGGTTAATGGGTAACTCAGAACTGGGTCTTGTGTGAATGAAAATGAGTATTTGTGTAAGTTGGTTCACAACGGGCTGGCAGTGAAAGATGTTGGAACAGGTTCTGGCACAACAAAAACCTGTAATGCAAAAATGGTTTCAATAAGTGGACTGATGGATATCCAGATATTCTCTTAAAAATCCCAGTTTGTCCCAGCAGTAATTTTAATACCTTTTAATTAGAACATCATGCTTTTTCCTGTGTCCTGCCTTCCTTCAACTTCTTGCATTTTACTTCTAGAGTGACGCTGTGATGGTATAGTGGAGGCACATTTGTCCAGGGTAGGACAGGTTATTTAACAGACCTAGGTCAGACCTTTGAATTGTCTATTGTTCTTTAAACTGGTAAGAAGAATGTATATTTGATTATAATTTTGTCTTTATATGCATTCATTTTTACTCACACTTGTTAGTACATTTCCTTATTACTTCAATAGCACCTTGGACGGAATACATAATGCATGATTTTCAGTGGACACTGCCATTTTGAGGCTGCAGATTTAACGCATTGCCGTGCAACGTAAAGCACAGTTGAAGTATAAAAGAAGACGGCATGTATAGAAAAGCATTCACATTTTGACCACTGAAAGCAAAGACATTGTGGCAGAGTACCACTCAAATAACATCGAGAAAGAAACAATTACAGAAAGAAAATGTGGCTTTGACCTGTCTTTCATTTTCTGACTGCGGATTTCTCAGCTCTATAAACGTTAAGAAAGACAATTAATTATTTCAGTGTGGCAATTTATTTTGATATTCCTGACTGTTCTTCTGCTTCTTACCAAACAAAAGACTTTTGGAAAGGTACCCAGCAAAATCACCAGTGTAAAATAAAGGCTGTCCTAAAGGAAATACTACTATATTACTATCTATATATATAATTTTGAATGGCTTTTTTAACACTAAATTAAGTTAATTTAACACAGGCAATTTTTCTGTGCTTGCCAATCAGAAAAGCTAGGCTAGATTCTGATAACTTAAGGTCATTTGATCTCTTTTAGTTTCTCCTTCACAATCAGATCAGATTTAAGGATGTTCATGCTCCTTGTTTGCTTGTGAGATTTCACTGCTTATGCCTTTCCAAGCTGGATGGTTGGACTTGGAATCCGGGAAAGGTTATATAATAAATGTTATTTATTTAATTTTTTAAGCGCTGAACTTGGGGCGGCACGGTGGCTCAGTGGGTAGCAGTGAAGTTTGCATGTTCTCCCCGTGTCTGCATGGGTTTCCTCCGGGTACTCCCGTTTCCTCCCACAGTCCAAAGACATGCAGGTTAGGTGCATTGGCGATTCTAAATTGTGCTTGGTGTGTGTGTGTGCGCGCCCTGCAGTGGGCTGCTGTCCTGCCCGGGGTTTGTTTCCTGCCTTGCACCCTATGTTGGCTGGGATTGGCTCCAGCAGACCCCTGTGACCCTGTAGTTAGGATATAGCGGGTTGGATAATGGATGGATGGATGGATGAAAGTTTTATATTTTTGCTACCATGACGTGTAACGTGACTGTGAGCAGTGCTCCAATAATGTTAAATGGAAGTCCTGCTATAAACCTTTCTGCATATTCATGTGGCTTCTTCCTTTGCTAGATAAAATAGCTTTAAAACAAATCTCTAGCATAGTTAGCACTGTTTCAAGTAGACCAAGGTTTTGTTTTGGTTTTCAATTCCCTTTTTCTTCTGACCTTTCTTTAAGTTTGGCCTGATATTTTGCCTTTCCAGTTCTTATAATCATTTTGGTTGTTTGCCTTTATCTGTCCCTCTTTACAATTCTGTCTGACATCTCTTGGTCACCTTACTGCTCTTAATAATCACTGGAGACTCTGTCACTTCTTTTACTGAGGGATCATGAGTCATTGTAGTTACGGAGTTACTGATAGGAGGTGACTGCTGTTAGGGAACAGATGAAGGGCCTTGCAGCTACGGTTTAGAAAGCATTAAAAATAATTTTTTGGTTCTCAAAGAATTCCTTAAAAAGTTTAGTGTTGCTGAACTGCACCTTCCTCCTGCCACGGATCCAAAAAGGGTTTGCATGTTTATCAGCCAGTGCAACATAGCATTGACTCTCCTGTCACGCAGTTTTACAGTTAATGGGATGAAAATAGAATTTATTATTTTCTTATTAGCAGATAAGCTTATTGACTGGATGTCAGCACTACCTATATATATAATATATATATATATATATATATATATATATATATAAAATCCAGTGTCTGTCTGCCTGTCTGTATGTCTGTCCGCTTTTCACGTGAGAACTACTTAATGGATTTAGATCGGGTTTTTTTCTATAATTTGTTTGAACATTCCGGTTGATTTTGCTACCCCTCTCATCGTGATAAGTGTCATAGTTTGCTTGAGGTACCGATTTATTTGCGCGAATTCGAGAGAGACACAGCAGGCTGAGTGGAGGGGGGCGGGGCCATCCTCACTCACGTGCCAGCCTCGGGGTGTAGCTTACATCCGCTTAGCTAGAGAACGAGAGAACTACTTAATGGATTTAGATTGGGCTTTTTTATAGAATTTCCTTGAACATTCCGGTTTCTGACTTCTCTCATTGCACGAAAAAATCATAGTTTGCTTGCAGAAGCGATATATTCGTGTTAATCCCAGATAGAAGCTGTGGGCTGATGGGAGGGGGAAGCATGATGTCAGGAGTAGGGAGCCAGGCAGGGCCCTCCTTGCTGTCCTGTTTCACTTCTACGTGGGCGGAGCTGTAGGGGACGGCTAGTACTTTAATAAAGGTTCATGTACTCAAAGTTTGGAATTATTTTTGAAAGAATTAACTCATATCTTTGATATTCCCAATTGCACTCATAACACCCATAGTACTTTACTGAAATTTAAACAGGCAAAACAAACTTATTGGAGACTATGTCACATCTTTCAAAACCCTACCTGTTGGCTCAGGATGAAATAATCTTACTTTAGTGTTGGTGTTTAGGGAAGGTTTGTCAGAAGAAATTAAATACAAAAACTTGAGACACTGTCCCTACGACAACACCTTCTGTTTAGACAGCACAGGATACTCATTGATGCATTTCTTAGAGCTGATGCTAGTCAAATGACAACAACTGTCTGTAGCCTTTCTCTTTTGAGGTATTCAGAGAAGAAAGGGAGGAGTGTGGAAGACCTGGAGGTGATGTTAGTTGTCTTTGGGCGACACGTCCTCCGTCTTGTTATTGTGAACAAAAGCTGTCACTCTACACATTGCAAGTGTAACCCCTTCACCATTCTGCTTGGTACCCTGTTAAATCAGCCCCCGTGACAGAATTACGAAGCCCATGTCCATGACACTAGGCTTTGGAAATTTGGATGTCTACAGAGGATCTTCAAGATAAATCTATGTCTAGCATGTTAGCACAAGTAGGTAAGGGAAGTAGGCAAAAAAGATTGTAACTTTTGATAAGGATTGGTTCGAAGGGCTAGGTCAACTGAAATGGAGTGCAAGGTAGGCATCACTGCAAGCTGACCAAAAGTCAGCACTTAATTTGGGCCTCAGCTGACCAGAACTCAGCTCTGATTTTGAGTCCACTGTGCTTCAGGACCTCAAAATCTACATAAAATATTTGTTTTCAAGTTGTTTAGAACAGTTACATAGACAAATTTAATTAAACAGATTTTACTTAAACGTTTTAAATAAGCTGAGTTAAAATTACACTTGTTTTTGACAGGCTGATGTTAAAAAGAATAAAAGTGTGCCAACAATTGAAGTCATACAAATTGAAATGAATCATCAAGTCAGTGTAGTAAAATAAAAATCTGGTTCTGGTGCCATTGATACAGATGCTGACATGGAGAGGGAAATAACAGGAACAAAAGCAAGGCAATGGGGATGAAGACACACATCAGTGGAGGTTGAGGAGAGTGAGAACTCCAATACGATTGTGCTGTGCAGAGTGTGAACGGAAGAATGGTGTAAGATTGCACAATATTCAAGGGAAATACAATTTTTTTCTTGCAAGTATATGTGTAAACAGTACTGATTTCATGTATTTATTAGATCGATGATATAATTCAATGTTAACAGTGATCTAAAACACAATTTGTAATTGTCGTCACACCCACATTCCACTCCCGGGCAGTCACTATGAGCTCCGACATGTTGCAATGTTTAAATTAAACACTGCCAAGGATGGCAAAAATATACTAATTTCCTATCAATAGGTGCATGTCATAAGGTATTCTAAATGCTAAATCCAAATGTGACCAAAATAAGGCAGCGCAGGTTGCAAAGCTGAAACAATTGAGGTTGTGGCTCAATATGAGTCAACATGGCCCAGATACAGGAGTATTGACAGATTAGTAGTTCATTGCTTTTCACCCCTCTAGTTCTACTGTCCTGCTCCCTTTAAGTATTAAACACTTTGTCGCTTTGTCTACTGTACATTTCCAGCTTCACATATCATTTGCTGGCCTCAACCACATCTTTCATTCTGGTTCCTCCAAATGCACTCTGGATCATCTAGCAAGTCATTTTCACATCTTACAGGTCTGATGCAGCTTCTCTCATCACACATATTCTTAATCTGTCCCTTTAGTCCAGTGGTCTTACTTAAGTAAGAAGTGTTAAACTTTTCTGTTCTCTTAAATGTTACATACTTTACATCTTATGAAAAAGTACTCAAAATCTACTCTAGTAGAAGTATTACTATGTAGAAACAAATGTACTTAAGTAAAAAATCTCACGTTAAAAATATTCAGGTAAAATTAAACAGTTTTTTTTACTTTAGAAAAAAAATGAATTGGCAAATATCTTCAAATATCCGTAATATACATTAGAATGCATTTGTAAAACATATAATGCAATTATTATACACTTGTAGCAAAAGGGGCCCATCATCAGTTGCAAAGCTCATTGTACTCCCCTCCACTGGAAAGAGATTTAAATTTATGGAAGCAGACCAAGTATTTTCATTACTAGAAGTACACAAAGATAATTCATATTTAAATTCAATAATTCAACGTTCTTTGTTTAGATTTTGTTTCAAAACAATTGTTTTCATGCTCATAAACTCAGAAGAAACCTTACATGCAAAACAGCCAATGTCAATTTTTATATTTGATATCAAAAATCGACTGATTAAATTATAAAATTCAAAACATAGAATATGTATGACAGAAGAATCCAGTATCATCAATTTCTTGCCAGCTGTCTACTGTATTTCAGCATATGAAAATATTTTTACATTGAAACAAAAAAAACAAACAGTACAGTAGCATCAGTGGTTCAAAATGTAATTATTAAGCTAGGCCCTTCATCAACTGCAAAATGCCCCATTCTTTCCCTCCCTAGAATGAGACTTAAATTTATGAACACAAGTCAACATATTTTTAATACCACACAGGCATTATACTAATTACAATTTGAAATCAATAATAAGACTGCTATATTATTTAGGTAATAATTAAAGTCATTGACCACACTCATTACAGCCTAATAAATTAGTATATTATTGAAGTAAACCATATATTTCAAATATTGTAAAAAATGACATCATGACAATGAATGCATCATAAACAAGCACTCAAAATCATCTCTAAATATCAGTTCATTATGCAGCCTGTAGTTATTATTATAAAGCATAATTTAAGACAGTAGAGGCTTTAGTAGTGAAAAAAGCTTATAGTTTTGTATTATGTGCATTAGCAGGCAAAAGGCCCTTGAATTATGACATTAGGCAAGTACAATCTGCACAGCACAGACACACAGAAGCAAATTTTAAAAACTCAAACCATGGTTAATATGCCATCTCTGAATAGCAGAACAAACTACAGTAAAATGCTTGTGATTGTATTATTGAATAAGTTAAAAAAAATACATGTAGGCAGGTGATGCAGGATTTATTGGGAGTTAAACAGAACTACTTATATTTTCTGTTCAGTTAAAATATGTGCTTAGACAGTTACAGCATGTGTGTCATAAATGTAATTTTGAAAAAAAAAATATTTTGCAAGGCTTCTTTTTCTTAGACAGAAAATTACTGCTAAATATTACAAACTTTCCAATGCTCACTGCACACATTTGGGAAATGATGTATAAGGTTTAAAGCACCTGACATAACGTGAAGTGAAGGGGAACATCCTGTAAAAAAATGATGCCGTCTGTTAACTTAGTTTATCAATTTGCACACCTGGACACTGCTTTCTTTTCAATAATAAGTTGTTATCAGATATTTACCATAGTATTTTTCATTGCGATTAACTATGATTTTATTTTAAATCATTATTTTAAATAATCTGCTAGTTTAAAAATCAACTTACTTCTAAAGGTTTTTGTAAATTCGACGAAGAATTCTTCTTTCAGGTAACTCCACAGTTTTTTTTGGGATACAGTTTACTATGCATAATGAAGCTGTTTTGTTTTGTGTTCTTGTGACCAAACAGCTTTGTTAAATGTGACAAATTACACATAATCTTGTCTCTTTTTTACATAGAATGTTGAAGCTACAACTACACAAAGAATGCTCTGCCGCATCTTCCATTGAACAGGTATCTGCACATGCTGCAAAGGAGAATTGTGGCTGGAGCTTCTACAGCACACTGTTCATTCTTGGCCAAAACACTGGACCATTGCACTATTATATACTGAAATGCATCCGCTTACTGAGCACAGGAAAATAAGAAAACTACATGGCCATTACGTCAGTTACTTTTACTGTCTTATGACCAGGAACACCATAAGTTAGGAAGATTCCAAGGACCCATTAAAGATATTGGAACATAATTTTTTTACTTTTTGTTGTCAGTTATTGAAATTTCATTTCAAAGAATTATTTACTTACAGGGGCACCATGGTGGTGCAGTGGTTGAGCTGCTGCCTTAAAGTAATGAGACCAGGGTTCACGTTCCGTGTCCTACCTGTGTGGAGCTTGTATGTCTGCCCGTGTTCATACGGGTTTCCTCCAAGTGCACCAGTTTCCCCCCACTGTCCAAACACATAATGTTAAGTAATTTGGCAGTGCTAAATTAGCCCTGGTGTGTGTGTGTTTGCCATGCGATGGAGTGGCGCCCCATGCAGAATTTGTTCCTGTCTTGCCCCCTATGCCAACTGAAATAGGTTCCAGAGCCCTATTCTGGAGAATGCTGCATGCAAAATGTGACAATTTACTTACAATTTAAAAACTCTATTTTTTTTTTGGCCAAAAAAGTAGCAATCCAGGCAGTCTCCAAACATTTTTGTTCCCCCCTTTTCTTTAACACTAGAATTACCATAGCCTACGAAAAAACTTGTAGATCCGTCCCACCTTAAATCACTTCACACCTCTCCATCAGCGTCTTTTGTCCTTTAAATGTGTTGATATGCAGCAAGCAGTCTGCTATCACATCCCCCACCGGCGCACAGTTTTCTCAGCTTGAGTCTGTTTACCTGCGTGTCAGTTGCTTAGAGTTGTATAGAGTGAGAAGTCAAGCAAAATCACACCTTTTATAAATACTATATCGTTATTTGGAACACATGCATTTCATGTGTGTTCCGTGTCTACAACGATCTATGTAAACACATTGTTAAAACAGAAACTGTTACGACCTACTTTAGACTTTTGCCTTTATATTCTAACTAGCAGAATACCCGCGCTTCGCAGCGGAGAAGTAGTGTGTTAAAGAAGGTATGAAAAAGAAAAGGAAAAATGTAAAAAATAACGTAACATGATTGTTAATGTAATTGTTTTGTCATTGATATGAGTGTTGTTCCCATATCTATATCTATCTATATCTATATCTATATCTATATATATATATATATGTATATATATATATATATATATATATATAT
>JANRMT010062856.1:68412033-68457552 GCA_026402145.1 Polypterus bichir lapradei
TCAATTATATAATGCATGTTTTGTTCAGCGTATTTTGGAGCTCTTCCTGGTTTTCTACATAGTGCGTTGACAGTCAGTTCACGTGATTACGTGGGCGGCGTAATGATGTCACACGAAACTCCGCCCCCACGGCGGTCAAGCTCAACTCCATTACAGTAAATGGAGAAAAATACCTTCCAGTTATGACCATTACGCGTAGAATTTCAAAATGAAACCTGCCCAACTTTTGTAAGGAAGCTGTAAGGAATAAGCCTGCCAAATTTCAGCCTTCTACCTACACGGGAAGTTGGAGAATTAGTGATTGATCAATCAGTCAGTCAGTCAGTCAGTCAGTCAGTGAGTGAGTGATTGAGGGCTTTGCCTTTTATTAGTATAGATTTGGGGTTTACCTTAATTGGGTCCTGCCCTAATTACCCACTTAAGTTGCTTATTAATTAACCCACCTGGGTTATGGGTGGGGTGTAGGTTTATAAATTAAGCTTCTATGGGGTTTTAGGTGAGTGAGTGCGTGCGTGCGGGCAGACCGACCGACCGACCGACCGACCGACCGACCGACCGACCGACCGACCGACCGGCCGGGTATGGAGAGTTAGGGTTGGATGAGCTGGCTTTTGGGTTATTAAAGAAATACCTGTAAGCTAGCCAATTAAGTAATAAATGCATATAGTGTGTATCTTGCTGTGAACTTTGAAGTTAGACAGCTATGTTAATGTGGTTCTCCTGCCTTGCTTGTCCTGTATAGTTTCTCCATATTTTGTGTATTGTTTTATTTTGATAATAAATGGAGCTTGTTTTATTTTAGTTTTTTTTTTGTTTTTTTGGTGTGTTGTCTCCCTCTCTCATTTGTGTACGGCCTATTTAAATATCCCTAGACTTTTTGGTAGGCCGTAACATACTTGGGGCTTGTCCGGGATCTTTTTGAGTATTTTTGTGCACTTTGAGTATTAATTGCCTTTGTTTTGACCAGAGTGGTCTTGGTGGTACTGTGTTGACTTTGGAGTCGAGTTCATTTTTCTCTAAGTGCTTTAGTATATTCAAAAAGAGATTTTTTTTTTTTTGAGAGCCTTTTTAAGTGGTGGTATATTCAGTAAATCAGCAATTGTTTGGTAATAAAGTTGTGGAATGAATTAGTTGGTTAATTGGAAGTGATTTCTTTAACTTTGAAGGGTCCATTTTTGTATATTGTAGCAGGTTTTAGTGTTATGGATTTTGATTTGCATAAGTTTACTAGTGCTCCCACTGTTAAGCTTGATAATGGTAGAAAGGCAGATCTTTTGCTTATTGCTGACTTTTTTGATATTTCATTATCTTGTTATGCTAGTAAGAGTGAAATTAAGTCTGAACTTAAGTGTAATTTAATAACATTGGGGGTATTACGTGACAGGGAGGTTTCAGAAATATTAGGGAAGGTGATGTTGCATTGCCTGATACTTGTGCTGAGGCAGAACCCATATTGCTGTCAGAAGCTGCTGCTGTTGTAACTCCTATTGATGTAGGAAGTATACAGCCAGGTGAGGTAGCTGAGCACTGTTTTGATGTTCCTGTTGAAAATACAGCTACTATAGTTCATTTGAAAGAACTTGATCTTGAGTTAAAACGTAAAGAATTTAAATTACAGGAGCTTAGATTGGAAGAACTGAAAGTTAGAGAGCGTGAAAGAAAGGTGGCCATGGAAATGGAGATAAGGAGGACAGAATTTGAAACTAGACGAATCACTCGACTTCGTGAACTTGAAGTTGAGGCCTTAAATACTGACCATTCTCGACCTAATCCTTCTAATTTTGATATTGGCAAACATTTGTTTAGTTCCTCCTTTTAAAGAAACCGAAGTCGATAAGTATATTACTGTATTTGAATGTGTTGCAACTGTATTACATTGGCCAAAAGATGTCTGGACATTATTATTAAGTGGAAAAGCATAAGAAGTGTGTTCTGCTCTTTCAGCTGAACAGAGTCTAAATTATGAGGTGGTGAAGAATTCTATGTTGAGGGCTTATGAGCTGGTTCCAGAGGCATATCGACAAAAGTTTAGAAATCGTTAGAAACAAGTTAATCAAACGTTTGTGGAGTTTGCTCGAGAAAAGGAGAATCTTTTTGATGGTGTGCATAACAAAGTGTTAAACAATTTGAACAGCTCAGATTTAGCCTTGCTTGAGGATTTAAAAAATTGCCTTCTGGAACGAATTGTGACCTATTTAAATGAGCAAAAAGTTTTGAAAGACTCTGAAGCAGCTGTATTAGCTGATGAATTTGTTCTTACCCATAAAACTTTTTACTCCACAAAATTTTGGTGAGGAAATAATAAAAAGTAGAGGTTTGAATGGGTCCTCTCAGAATTTATTACAGGATAAATCCGTGACTTCTAGTAATGCAGCAGTAGATCAAAAGCGTGTTTGTTTTTATTGTAGAAAACTGGGTCATGTAATTTCTAATTGTGTGATTTTGAAAAAGAAATATCAAGATCCAAAAAGTGTGGCTCTGGTACAACTTGAAGAAAAGTCTGAGGGCTTCTTGGTTAGTAAGGGTTATGAGCCTTTTATTACAAATGGCTTGGTAACAATACCTGACCATCCTGATGTTCAAAAGCCTGTTAATTTTGAGGGATACCGGTGCCTGTCAATCATTTTTGTTGGAAGGAGTTTCACTATGCATTTTAGTACCTAAGACCGATGGAACTTATTGGTTTTGTACTGATTATCGAAAGGTAAATGCAGTTACTAGACTTGATTCTTTCCCTCTTCCAAGAATGGACGATTGTATTGACAGAGTTGGCTCAGCTCGCTATGTGAGTAAATTTGATCTGTTAAAAGGGTATTGGCAGGTGCCTCTGACTCCACGTGCTTCTGAAATTTCTGCATTTGTTACACCGGATTGTTTCCTTCAATATAAAGTGGTGGCATTTGAAATGAGGAATGCTCCTGCCACATTTCAAGGACTAATGACAATGGTACTAGCAGGATTACAAAATTGTGAGGCCTATTTGGATGATCTAGTGGTTTAGTCCAAGCTGGACAGAACACCTTCAGGCAATTAATGCCGTTTTTGATCGTCTTGAAAAGGCTAACCTCACTTTGAACTTGGCTAAATGTGAATGTATCTTGGAAAGCAGGTGGGCCATGGAAAGGTACAACCTCTTGATGCCAAGATTACTGCTATTAAAGAGTTTCCGGTGCCTAAATCAAAAATAAATGAGGCGTTTCCTGGCCTGGTTGGATACTATCACAGTTTTTGTAAAAACACCATTGACTGATTTATTGAGTGTAAAGTACTTTTGAATGGAGTAATGATTGTCAAACTGCTTTTGAAAATGTAAAATCTTTGTTAATGATTGCTCCTATTTTGGCTGCTCCTAACTTTAAGTTGCCATTTAAGATGGATATAGATGCAAGTGCTTGTGGAGCTGGAGCTCTTTTACAGGAAGATGAGAATGGAGAGGAACATCCTATATGCTATTTCTCCAAAAAGTTCAACAAACACCAACGTCAGTATTCAACTATAGAGAAAAAGACTTTGGCTTTGTTGTTGGCCTTGCAACATTTTGAAGTTTTTGTTGGTTCATCTGTACTCCCTGTAATGGTATTTACAGATCACAATCCTATTACCTTTTTAAATGGTATGTTTAATTCTAATCAGAGATTAATGTGTTGGTCTTTGATTGCTCAATTATAACTTAATAAGCATAAAAATGGTAAAGAAAATATAATTGCTGATGCTCTTTCTCGTATTAATGTGTAGAAATTTAGGATTAAAGTTTTTTTTTTAAGGGTGGGGGTATGTTACGACCTACTTTAGACTTTTGCTTTTATATTCTAATTTGGGGTTTACCTTAATTGGGCCCTGCCCTAATTACCCACTTAAGTTGCTTATTAACTCACCTGGGTTATGGGTGGGGTGTAGGTTTATAAATTATGCTTCTTTGACATTTAGGAGAGTGTGTGTGAGGTGTGAAGGACAGAGCAAGGTATGAAGAGTTAGGGCTGGATAATTTGGGGTTTTTGGTTGCTTATTAAAGAAATAACTGTAAACTAGTTAAGTAATAATAAATGCATATAGTTTGTATCTTGCAGTGAACTTTGAAGTTAGACAGCTATGTTAATGTGGTTCTCCTGCCTTTCTTGTTCTGTATAGTTTCTCCATATTTTGTGTATTGTTTTATTTTGACAATAAATGGAGCCTGCTTTATTTTAGTTTTTTGTTTCTCATTTGTGTATGGCCTATTTATATATCCCTAGACTTTTTGGTAGGCCATAATGAACATTTTTCATGTTTTAGTAAGAATTGACAAAATGTAGACATGAACTGTATAATGTGTGAAGCCTGAAGTCCAAATATCAAAAACACTTTCACAAAAGGTACAAATATAACCGAACAAGTGTGCTTTTATTCAAGAATTTAACCGAAGAAAAAGAACCCACATTAGGGTGCGACATTGACACGCATTTGCTACGACTGCTTAGGTGGCGCAATGGTATCAACCGTTGACTGGTAATCAACTTCACGGGTTTGATCCCGGACGAGTACGTTTTGAGAAGTGAGCTGTTCGTATTACTATTTTGGAATAAAAACATACGTTTGATTCCAGTCTGTAACAGCGGGTGTAATTTATGATACTTGTAAAGGTTAGCCTAATGCGGGTTCTTTTTCTTCGGTTAAATTCTTGAATAAAAGCGCACTTGTTCTGTTACATTTTGTACCTTATGTGAAAGTGTTTATTTGATATAGACTTCAGGCTTCACACCTTAAACGCATCTCGCAAATGTAAGGACGACGGTCCTGAATCTGATGACTGTATATAGCGTGGAACTGACCTGTCTGTACTATTTGGTCCTCTGTATTTCCTGGAATTGAAGAGATACCAGCATGCAGCAACATGTAGACACTGGCCAAGATGGGGGGGGGCGGACCCAAAAAACAAACGCAGTCATGACTACAATCGCATGAAGGTATGCAAATGAATATGTTACATTAGTGTAACAACATTTTCCGAAATGTACAATACAGGTCATAAAAGGAATTATTCCAAATGTCATATCTAAGTCTTTTTTTTTTTTTTTTTTTTTTTTGGTCAGAGCGGCTTTGACATGGAGCAGAAGGCACAAATTAATTCAGAGTGAGCAGGAACAGAATAAAACTGAACAATTCATGGCCACAGTCATGCACAACACTCACACCCACTTCCAGAGTTTTCCCAGTCTCATTCGCGCATAAGATCTGACACGGTTTTCAAATAGAGGGTATAACAAAACAAGTTTGTACCTACCACGTCCTTACCTGAAAAAGGCATCACACAGGGGTGGTGTGTAAGCTTGAACATAAGTGAGAGAATAAAACTGAAAAAAAAATCGACAAGTACTATAAATTTACAGATGCAAATCAAATGTGTGATATAAACAATAAGAGTAGCTCAATACTCAAAATGGTAAATTTGGGAAGCAGCTGATATCGAAACTGTAACCTCTTGCTTGAAAGGCAGCAGTTCTTAGCATTGCACCACACAAGCTGTCATATCAACCACCTACCATAACCGGCTTTCTTTTTTCTTCAGTTAAATTCTTGAATAAAAATGCACTTGTTTTGTTATATTTGTACCTTTTGTGAAAGTTGTGTGTTTGATATTTGGACTTCAGGCTTCACACATTACAAACTTCATGTCTCTATTTTGTCAATTCTTACTAAAACATGAAAAATGTTTCTTTTTTAATGATGTGTTTTTATATAGATTGTTGTAGACCTGGAACACACATGAAATGCATGTGTTCCAAATAACGATATAGTATTTCTAAAAGGTGTGATTTTTTGCTTGACTTCTCACTCTATATAACTCCAAGCAACTGACATGAAGCTAAACAGACTTGAGCTGAGAAAACTGTGCGCCGGTGGGAGATGTGATAGCTTGCTGTTTATCAACACATTTATAGGACAAAAGACACTGATGGAGAGGTGCGAAGCAATTTAAGGTGGGACAGATCTACGAGTTTTTTTGCAGGCTCTGGTAATTCTAGTGTTAAGCCAGAATGGTTCAGCTCACACAGCAGTAAAATCCACAATTTTGCTAGCCACTGTTAGATGCATTTTGTTTTGCTTGAATTGAGCAAAATTTCAGGTTCCAGAAAAAAATGCAAGAGAAGCCTGAATGAGAGATGAGAATGTGACAGTTGGGCACTCGGTTTTTTTCAGGGAGACATCAGTCATTTTATTAAAGTTAGTCAATTCTCTAAACATGGTGCAAATGAAATTCAATCCAATCCAAGAGGCAAAAGATCAGAAAAATGTAATTAGATGCCAATTCGATTAAGCTGCATCGATCTGTGCTTACCATTATGTTTTCTACACAGAATGGGCAGTAAATAGAAAACAACACGTTTTTGTTACTAACGGTTCTAATGCTGGACAGTTTTTCAACTTTGTTAACTTCGTACTTTCCTAGTAAACATTCAAACTCACTTTACAGAGTTTAAGCAATACCTTTTTAGCAGTAGAGTGAGTGAATTTCAATTTAACTTGCATGATGATTCAATTTGTACACATATTCCAAAAATAACCTTTAAGAGATACGATGGCCTTACTGTAAGTTTAAATGTAAGAACCTCCCAAGCTTTTTGCCAAATTTTTATGGTGAAGCCCAAAGGGCAGAAAAACTGTTTTTCACATGATTTTTCACCAAGTAAATTGACTATTTGGAATAATGGATGTATTTTGTATAAAAATAAGTCTTTTAGATGCTTGGTAAATAACCATGTTAATTTTCTTTTCAACTTATTTGACATTGATGGCAATATTTTAAAGTTCCACAAATTTGTATCAAAATATGGTTTTGCTGTATCTTTTCTAGAATGTATTTTAATTTTAAATGCTACTCCAGTGAACTTGTTTTATTTCTATAAACTTTATCATACAATTGTCCCAAGCCACCCTGATCTATTTATTGACAATAAAAATATTTTGGAACAAAAATTTAATACATTTATCAGGATTCATATCTCTTTATTAAATCAGATTACTTCAAGAGTGTATAGTTCATAGAGGACCATTATTAAGATAAAATTAATTGGCAGAAAGCTTGGTTAATTAAGTGTTATCATCTGTTACCAGAGGTTTGTGAAATCCAATATAAAATTCTTCATATAATTTACCCACTTAATTGTAAGTAAAATGTTTCCAGGTGCAGATATTAACTATACATTTTGTCATTCACAACCAAAAGATGTTCTATGCCTTTTTTTTAATGTTTCTACTCCAAAATCCTATTAGGAAAAAAAACTATACTTGGATTGCCCAGAAATTGAGTTTGGGCAGTTTTTTTAAAATTATTTATTTCATTTATAAGTCTAAATGGTTTTAAACCTTTCCTAACTGAATGTTTGGTATATGTGCTTGAAGTCTCTTAAGTTAATTAAAGGCCATAAAGCTCTTAGGTTAGTTAAAGCCTTCTAGTCTGTAATGCATTATTTCCACAAATATACAGTATTGCTATTTCTTGTTTTAAAAATATTTTTTGTTCCCTTTGTTTCACTTTAATATTAAGATGTTTTGTAAAATATAACAACAATACAAATAACATGTTAAAACATATATGTAAAACTTATTATTTAAATAAAGAATAAAATAAAAATTACAGAATTTAAGCTGCTTTAAAAATGACTTCTAAATAAAACTGATGATGAGGACTAAACATGTACGGATCATTACAACACAATATTTAGGTTATTCAGTTACTTCATTTGGTGAGACACAAAAGTAGGCATAATCTTATTCTGTTCAGTCACAATGCCTCCATATATAAAATAGAGATGGTGTTATGGTGTATAAAATCTGTACATTTTGGTTTTCCATTATATTTTGTTCGAGACAAGACAACAGATGAACTAAGACAAATTAAAGCAGGTTTTCTTCCCTTACACCTTACTTTTATAACACTTGTTCCTAGCTTAGTGCTAATTTGGTTTACAGCCTGGGAAAGGATGCTGAGCTGATACCTCAGGCTATTGATTACTTTATGGATGGACATCTGGAACAACAGTTTGGTTTACAGCCTGGGACAGGAAGAACTACTGACACCTCAGAGTACATCAAAGGTTTTGTTGTTTGGGAAAACGGACAGTGAATTCATCAATCATTTTGACAGCCAGCCAATCAGGTGCATGTGTTGTGAAACCAAGGCATGACATTTCATAATCAATATGCCTTGGTTTGAGCCAGAAGCAGAGGAGAAGAAGAGGAGCGGAAGAAGACGGCATTGGTCGTCAGAACGGCATCATGAACATCGATTGCTAAATCAAACGCCCCCCTGGGACATTCATCCTTGTCATCTGTAACTTTTTCGTAAGCTTTTTCTAAAGACTATATATATTCAGACTTTCCTATCAGTACCTATTTTCTATTATTTTTTGTTCCAGTGGTGGTATTATTCTTGTAATAAATACCATGCTGCTTTTAACTTTCTATGCTTTGGCTTAATGTCTAGAATGATTGAAGTAATAAGTTCAGTTTCTTTGAGCACCTGGTGACAGCCGGATTTTTGCCATTATTTCTGTGCTGCGAGGTTTATAAGGCTGAGAGTGAGGGTGCTACTCAATAGTTAGGGACAATACGATAAAGAAGGTTTTCTTGGCTGATAAATGGCCTATCATCAAGAGTGCTGAGTCTTTGTATGTTTAAATGTATTCTTGTAGACCAAAAGTAATAATTAGGTCTGAGATATCACTAAAATATCGTATGTTGTTTGTGCCGAAAATAAGTCTCTTGAAGTGCTGTATGACAGGCAGTTATTCCTATAGCACTTGTGTGGTTTAAAGTGCTAAGGGTTAATCAGCAGGTGTGTGTCATTCATAGGGCACTGTTGTGGTTTGGGTCTGTGTGTGCGTGTGTGTGCGTTTATCTATGTATGTGTGTGGTCATCTTAAAGTGCAACAGTAGACCAACCTGATAACAAACTTGACGAGAACATTTACCCTTGAGAAAATGGGTAAAGGGTAAGTAGAGGGAAACACTACGATAAACCGTGCTCGCAGCACCAAAATGTATTAACTGAGTAATCGTGTTGCATTTTTGTGTGTTTGGTTTCATTTTTCAAAGACAGGGATGGATCGTCCACAGGCGGCAAATATGCTGTAATCGCATGCTGGCATACAGCCGGCACATGTCAGCCTGCATCAACAGCATTTGTAAAGTTTTTTAGGTGTACGGTAGAGTCAGCTGTTACAGCTGTGTTTTCTTCGCTAAAACCGGAGTCAGCAGCTGCCACAACGTTAACGGCAACAGCTCTAGAGAGTGAAGAATTGCAGGCCCTTGTGCTTTCCTCGAGGAGGGCGGAGTCAGGCGCAGCAGCTGCGCTAGTCAAAGACGCAGAGAAGCTGTCTCTGCATAAAGCGGAGGCAAATGCGTCTAAAATAGAAAACCTACACTTGTCTGCTGGTCAGACAGGTTGTGTATTGTTAAATATTATAAAGCAGTTAGATGAGAAGGCAAGACAGATGAGAAATACCTGGCTAAAACGTTGCGAGCAGCTAGCAGTACACGTAGCGATGTATAAAGAGAATGCCATACAAATTAAGCAATGATCGCTCAGTATTAGAGTGTGTGCTTTGATTTCGGGGTCTTTTGATCCCGAGAAACAGGAGAGAAACGTAGGAGAACTTAAGTTTGTCGCAGATCGCTGCACTCTCATATCTGCGTGCTTTCCTGCTTGTGCAGGAAAAACAGGAAGAGGTGTTTTATGGTAGTGAGGTGAGCGGCTTGCAGCAGCAGACAACAGCAGGGGAGGAGCAGTTTTCAGGTCTCTGCAAGGGGTGGAAAGAAAACCCCTGAGGCCAGCATTTGAAAGGTGGTCCCCTGCAACTGAAATAAGCAGAGTGATAGTGTAGACCTGTACAAACTGACAGTTGTTTTAAGGAAAAAGCATGTTTTTAACTTTGATTTACATTTAAAAGTGAAGTAGCATCGATCCTGATAACTTTAAAGGTGAACAGCTGTTACAGGCTCTAGGGCAGTGAAACATCCAGCAACAGCAGTAAAAATGAAGCTGGTTATTGGGAACACTCCTTTCAAAGCCCATGTTGATTAGTGCTGCAGAGAAAACAAAATTATATGTGACAATATGGTGTGCATTTGTTTAGTGATGGTCAAATGCAACAATTGGTATGAAAAATGGCATGTGGCAGTATAAAAATTAGCCAATGCCAAACTGTAAGTGAAAGAAAGGAAAAGAGTAAGTGTTTTCTTCCATTATTCTCTACTGAGCTGCATTCTCTGTATCCAGTATTTAAAAATGTTATGCCAATAATTAATCCATAACGTTTGGTAAAAGTAACCAGTGCTAAGAGATAATTTGATTTAGACATTGAAGGTAGAGCAACTGGTGGATTTATATAGCCATTGTAGACTGCAGGGCATGAGTTGAATAATGTGACTGAAAACTAAGTGAATTAAAGAAAGAAATACAGGAGATGAAAGCAAAGCAAGTGTTTGTATGTGAAGGATTTTAAAAGTATTTGAATTAAAAGTGATTTTGGAATGGTCATTTTAGCAGTTAGTTGGAATGAAATTCTTATTGGTGTTACAAGCAGCACATTCTTATTGGGGAATACGAAAATGGCAGTGGCTTACCATCCAGTTTCTGGCACTCAGCATGTAGAACAAAGGGATGGAAAATCTAGCTAGTGAGCTGAGTTGAAAGCTGTTGCTTTGATGTTAAGAAGGACATACTGAAAGGCCTGTTGTGATTCACACTAACAGTTGGGTATAGTTTTTAGGGTCTTTGTTACATGAGCATCAAAGCAGGAAAAAAGGTATCACCTATTTGTTAAGTATGTCTGGTAGATAAAAAGCTCTTGGTGATATTTTGGAGCAGGGACAGAAGGCAGACATTTTAATAAAATATGTGAGCACTCTCTCTTAATTAGAAATTAATATTATTTCATTCACTCTGGTTGTGGACAAAGTATGGCAAGTTGCAGCACTATTAATAATTACACCTGATAACAAGGTCTGGATTAATAGTCTAGGAAGAACAACATCCAGAAAATGAGAAACAGTGGCTGCTAGAAAAAGGACATAAGACTTGATTTGACTGAAAGCCAGAAAATACTTTCTTGCATCCATTTCTATAGACTTTATTCAAACCGGAATGAACTGTTTATTTTGGACTGAATTTGTGTGCGACAAAGTTTTTATACTAGGACCTGAAGCAAGCATCAGAATCCTGCTGAAAGAGGCTGTGGGACTGCATCATCCTCACCATCATTATCAAGCACTGGACTGAGGACAAGACAACTGGACACTGAGAGACAAGCTAAGTGTTCTTTTCCATAAGCACATAACATGGGATGTACTGCATGCAGAGGGAAGCTGGTTTCTAAGGGCAAGACAGGATAGCTTAGGACATATTTGTAGGGATTCCATAGGGCCCAAAGGGAGAACAATGAACGACTATCAAAAAGACTATGAGGGAATCACTTTGTCCAAAGGGCCTAGACAGAGAGGTTATGCGTTATTTTGCATGTTTTCATTTTTGTAGCCTGTATATTGAAGTGTATAGCCCACTATACTAAACTAGGTGATTTAAAGTGATGTCAATTCTGGGGTGGGTTAAATGTCAATATAGTGTCTTATGTTTCAATGGTAACTTTGAAACAGGCTATTTTCCTCCACCTTTTTGAGGCCCATTAGTTGGGGGCCATAGATATATTCTGTGCTTTGTGGGTGATGGAAAGGTGTAAAGGGGCATGAGTGTAAAGCTAGCGGTGGAAAAGCAGTAAAGAAGCTTGTAATGTGCTAAGTGAGTACAAAGAGGGGGATAAATGGAGTGCTGGATACCCTAAGGACTATAATCTTAGTCACTTACAAGCAAGAAGCTGCACTGCAGGGAGCTGCACAACAGCATCTGTGACTGTGGAAGTGATGCTCCAGCAAGGAGGCAGTTAACATTCCTCTGGTGGTCCTCCAAAGATTTGTGCTCAAGGTGCACTATAACCTTTGCTACATTTGAAGGGGTGACAATGGCATTGAGTTCTGTGATTCCACCAGGCTAGTCCCACTCTAGCTACAGCTGAGCTAACCGCCACACCACAAACCACCTTACACCTGGTGTGCCTTTTATGGCTACCATAGTTAGGAAGTGGGGGAAGTGCATGTCTCAGAGGAAACCATAAAACTCAGGAATATAACATGAGGAATTGGACATTAAAGCTAAATTAATCAGATACATTTCAGCTTCAAATTCTAAACTAGAAGGTTAGATTTGATGTTTTGTTATGTAATTATTTAGTGAGCAAGTTGGATCTAATAATGTTTGCTACAAAAAAAAAAACAATAAGGTGAAGTCATCTAGAACAAAATAGAACAACAAAATTTAGAGAAGTTTTTGGGCCTTTTGACAAACTGGTATCCTACATTGTATAACAGAGTTCAGAACTGTAAAGTTTATCATAGAGAAGTCATATGAGACTCTGGAAATGTAATATAATGTACAACACAGTAGGTAATAGTTCATTTTTAGTTTTTGAATGGAAAGTGACCACATCAGGGAAGGACACTAAGAAATTGAAGGAGGCATTTCATATGAACACTAAGTAGGGGTATAAGCCAAAAATGTTTTTAGTGCTCAAGGAGGGAAGAGGAGAGGGTGTCCGCCTGTTGGGTGCAGCTTCCAGTGGTGATCTGTTGGATGGAAAGACACTTGATGCCCCATACAGGATGTGCCAATTTATTCTGGCCAGAATTGGTGGCAGTCGGATCTCTCTACTGATTGAATAAATTGAGCAGGGGAAATTACTTTGGTTTATTTGATAGTTGAGATGAAGGCCTCGTTTGAGAAAACGTGTTCCTTCCTAGGACCCGGTATTTAGTTATCAGATGCAAAGACATTATAAAAACATTTCTGTTGTTTGTATAGAATTGTAGCTTAGATAGATGGACTTGTGTTTAGGGGTCCAGGGGTGGAGTAAATCGTTAAAATTGTATAGGTGAAACATAGTAATGTGGCAGACACTAATTTGGAATTGACAAATCACTTGAACTTGGAATAGGTGTTTTAAGATTTAAGCAATCCAGCTTCCATTTTGCATACAACATCTCAGTCATTTGAAGAAATAAAGACAAGAGCTGCAGAAATAACAGAACACAGGAATTACTAGAGTCAACTAGCCAAAGATTCAGAATGCTTATGGAATCATTATGAAATGACAATGGCAAACTTTGCAGTATATCTGATGGGATCCTAGCATAAGAACTGCATCTGCTATAAATTTTTCTTTTTCTGCTAATTGTAGGAGCTGTGAAGTACTTCAAATGTCCTTGGTGAGCCAAATCTGCTTGAGGGACTGAGTACTTGGGCAGTAGGAGGTGACTGGAAGGGGATGGGAACACACTACCAACCCGGACGGCCAAGGGTTTGAAGGACTCCCAGTTCATCTTTAGTTTGTCTGACTAACATAGGGGTGGAGTGTTATGGTGTATAAAATCTGTACATTTTGGTTTTCCATTATATTTTGTTCGAGACAAGACAACCGATGAACTAAGACAAATTAAAGCAGGTTGTCTTCCCTTACACCTTACTTTTATAACACTTGTTCATAGCTTAGTGCTAATTTTGGTTTACAGCCTGGGAAAGGATGCTGAGCTGATACCTCAGGCTATTAATTACTTTATGGATGGACATCTGGAACAACAATTTTGGTTTACAGCCTGGGTTTTGTGGTTTGGGAAAACGGACAGTGAATTAATTCATCAATCATTTTGACAGCCAGCCAATCAGGTGCATGTGTTGTGAAACCAAGGCATGACATTTCATAATAAATATGCCTTGGTTCGAGACAGAAGCAGAGAAGAAGGAAAAGAAGAGGAACGGAAGAAGACGGCATTGGTCGTCAGAACGGCATCATGAACATCGATTGCTAAATCAAATGCACCCCCTGGGATATTCATCCTTGTCATCTGTAACTTTTTCGTAAGCTTTTTCTAAAGACTATATATATTCAGACTTTCCTATCAGTACCTATTTTCTATTATTCTTTGTTCCAGTGGTATTATTATTATTCTTGGAGTAAATACCATGCTGCTTTTAACTTTCTATGCTTTGTCTTAATGTCTAGAGTGATTGAAGTAATAAGTTAGATTTCTTTGAGCATCTGGTGACAGCCGGATTTTTGCCATTATTTCTGTGCTATGAGGTTTATCAGGCTGAGAGTGAGGGCGCTACTCAATAGTTAGGGACAATACGATAAAGAAGGTTTTCTTGGCTGATAAATGGCCTATCGTCAAGAGTGCTGAGTCTTTGTATGTTTAAATGTATTCTTGTAGGCCAAAAGTAATATTTAGGTCTGAGATATCACTAAAACATCGTATGTTGTTTGTGCCGAAAATAAGTCTCTTGAAGTGCTGAATGACAGGCTGTTATTCCTATAGCACTTGTGTGGTTTAAAGTGCTAAGGGTTAATTAGCGTGTGTGTGTCATTCATAGGGCACTGTTGTGGTTAGGGTCTGTGTGTGTGTGTTTATCTATGTATGTGGTCATCTTAAAGTGCAACAGTAGACCAACCTGATAACGAACTTGACGAGAACATTTACCATTGAGAAAACAGGTAAAGGGTAAGTAGAGGGAAATACAACGATAATACAGATGGTGTTGTAGCCTGACGAAGGAAAAACACACTTAGCTGGGTAAAAATAAAATAGTCTTGGAATTTAGTTTGTTTAAGCAATCCTAGGTTATTTCATCTGTATTTTAGATGCAGTATTGCACATACATTATCAACATATTTATGTGTTTATTTATCCATGCAATATAAGCGTTTCATGCTTTGCAGACTTATGGCGATTAAAGAAAATCATATAAGCAATAATGTAGCAATATGTGGTTTCAGTGTGCTAACTGAACTTTAATTTAACCTCTTTTTCATGGCTGATTTTATGGCTATCTAAAGATTTTGCTCACCAACCCATTAGTTCTAGACTGAAGACAAGATTGTTGTTTATATGCCTCTCTTTTATATAGTTTGCCTGCTTGGGATTTGGTGGCTTTTATATTTAAATAATAGTCATCCAAGTATCAATATTTTTTTTTTCTGCTGGCTTTTGTTGTTGATGTTATGTCTGTAAAAATAACAATCATTGTCCTAAATTCGAATATATGCAAATATTTTGTCTTTTTAAGATTTTGACAACCCTTGAGCATTACCAGTCTGCAGTCAAAAGCTTTGATTGGATTTTGGCTTGGGGGGTTATAGTGGTGACACAAACATTGTGCAGGGTTGGTTTGGTCAGGGTAGGGGACACACTATGATATCCCTTTATGGGGCTTAAAATCTCTATTAGCAACCTGCTTATGATTCCCCATTATTTTTGCATGTAGTTTTAATTTTGCAGTGTGAAGTCTATATTTTGAACATAACCAATCATTTATATTTTGTAAAAACCTGCCTAGATAATATAGTATGATCATTACTAAATGAATATACTGTTTAAAGAATACAAGTTTTTGCATTTAAATTCTTTTAAAAAATATAGTTTACTGCAAAATGTACTCAATCACAGCAACGAAAGTATACATAATTAATAACTTTCCATTACTGTTTAAGACTTTATTACTTTGAAGCATATCAGTATTTGACTAACAATTGTCTGTTTGAATCTTTCCAGTTTGGATTTCAGTCTTTTAACAGTTTTGAAACTGCAGTTTCTAAATTATGAATGATAATCTTCTGAACTGATGGCATGGTACTTCAAACTTGGAACTCCTCAATGTCTTCCTACCTTTCCAGTCTCACCAGTCCCATGCAGTTAGATGACTTTGTTGCAAGCAATCTCTCTGCTCTAGTGTCCCTCAAAGTTTTGTACTTAGTCTGTCTCTTTGTAACATCTACATACTGCCTCTGGAATTTTTGATTTGCCTGTATGACTTCTGCAATGGTTTCTTGTCAGATATTAAAACTATGCTGCTGTCTTGTTGCTCTGGCACTGTAGAAGCACGGACACGCTTACATCATGCAAATCTTTTGCACAGCTGAGATTTTTGATCTGCTCCAAAGTACCACAACGCAGCTCTTGGAAAACACTCATTCCCTTATTGTAGACTGGAAAATACAGTTTAGCTTTGTCTAGTAGCACAATGTGCATTTTTCTGATTATACTGTACTGTAAATCTGGAGCATCATTATTGATGTGTTTTTTCCATGTACAGTAATTTTATATTTTAGTTTAGCTTGCTTTATAAAGTACTTTACAATGGTTGCGATGAAAGGTATTATACAAAACAGACACTGATTAACTGACTGAGATGACATTGAAGCCCCATGCCTCATTATATCTGTGTTTATAAATTATTGTAAAATCAGTATAAATATTTAACAATATGTAATATAAGTAGTCTGAAAAGAATAGAGAGGTAAGAATAAGATTAAATCTTCAATTCAAGATACACATACCTGGTTTTTGTGCATTAAAAGTTTTTAATATATGACAAAGATGGTAACCCATGGGAATTTTATGTTTGATTTTCCCTTTTCTGTAATTGTGCAAGAACATTTATTAGAAAGCTGTCAATAGATAAAAGAGGAGGGCTGGAAGAAGTGAGGCCTATAAGAAGGAAAACATTCCCTAGAGACTGAATGGCGTAATTTTTAAATTGAAATCATGCAGTCCTAAGGGCTTCAGTCATAGTGATGCCTGATTATAGGGGTCAATGCGACAGCTGTATTTACATAATATGCATGGGGGGTCATGGTCAGCATTTAATAATTGCTTTATTTTTCAGCTTTTTGTATACCTTTTATAATTTAAGGTCTTTTTTTTTGCTTTCTCTCAGAATTAAAAAGTATAAAGAAGACTTTTCTCACATACTGTAATGGTGATTTTTAGTCAGGTTTCCAAAACAACATCTGTTCTAGCCATGTTCTGTGCCTATTGACTTGAGACAGCAGCAAGTGGACATGGATGGAGCACCAGTTTATCTCAGGATATTTTCCCATACCAGATGAACTGAATATCAGCAATTTATCTAATATCTATTTTGAAGTATTTTTAATTTTTGAAAGTATGGTGGTATTACATTGTTTGCCAAAGGTGGACTGGGCACATATAATAGTTCCATTTTTAATGCTGGAAGCTCAAAAAGCCTACTGTGACCTCAACAAGCAGAACGTAGTTAATTATGGCAAACTGAAGGAAGAAGTGCTCGTGAGGTATGGAGTAACAACAGATCAACAGACACAATCATGCTGAAAGTGAAAATTCCACATGGAACAGCTCACTAGAGCCCATGCGTTTGACATTTGTGGTAAGTTTCTGGCTGAATCCAGGGGAAAATAAAGTACAGAAAGTGGTAGAGAGCGTGGCCTGTGACTACTTAATAAGTGCACTTTCCAAGAATCCCACCCAGCATGTCCATGCCAGAGCTGCACAAATATGCATAGCTTGGCCAACACACTCAAACAGGACTGAACAGCTATGTTTACTGATCATCCAGAAGAAGAACTGGAAAACAAGAGAAGACACATACCTCCTTGCACTACATGTTTCAATATGAGAAAAAGAGAGCACAAACCAGGGGCTTGACAAAAGGAAAAATCACCACCTCTTGAATACTACTGCAATGGTTGCTAACCGGCTCAGTCTACCTTACACGGGTACAGTTGTAGTTGATGGTTTGACTCTGGCAGCAGGATTTCTATTGTTGCTAGCTGGTTACCAGTTTTGTAATTTCCATTGTCTGTTGTTCTTCAACAATGGACGTCGGGAAAGACCAGTCTTACCTGTAACCACAAGGAAACCTCTTGAACAATTATGTAAAAGAAGAAAACCTGTACAATGACGGTAGGTGTGTTTCACTGTCCACCGTATTCCAAATCCTAGTTCAGGAATAGTCTGACATAAAAAGTGGACAAACCCCACCATTACCGAATGAAAACACAGGCCCAGTTAAAGATAAGAATTCCTCCTTACAGAATGCCTCTACACTGCACCTATCAAAGAAGTGATCAATCCAAAAAATGTTTTATCAGACTGAAGGAGGCCAAATATTTTGGATATATAGTGGATGCAGGAGTCGTGAAACAAAAATGTTCAAAAGGATGCTGCTGTACTATACTGGCCCCATCCGCAAACCAAGCGACAAGTGGGCCATTTGACAGCAGAAGTCCTAGCGGCCGGGCCACTAATTCATTCTGGTAATGGACCTTTCTCCTGTATAGTTGATTGTCTTGAAGGAGAAGATTCCCCGGGTTACCTGGTGGTTCTGAGATATCCAGTCATACAAGTTTATGGTTCAGTATGGTAGGAACTCCTAGTATGCCAATGCTGGCATCCTGTCTTGTTTTCACAACTTCTCGTTTCAGGTTGCCTGGCTTGAACTGGTTTTGTCTTGCACATATGAAAAGAGGGTATTCGAATGGGCCTATAAAGGCTATTCACTTTAATTCCAGTTGACTATGTTCCCAGCCAGGGTCAAGAGGTGGAGCTGTTATTCACATCTTGTTCTCCTTCATCTACAGACCGGGACCTCATGTATAATGCCTTGCATAGAATTCACACTAAAACAAGGCATATGGAGAAAAGTAGAAGTGTGCGTACGCACAAAAAAAATTAAATGCATAAACCCGTGCATAAGCAAGTTCTACACACTTTCCCTATATAAATCCCAATGAATGTGAATTTTAATGCACATGAATGCACCTACAGCCCCACCCCAACTTCTCCCAGAAATATTCCTATTTGAATATGCAAATCAATATAAATAGCCTCTTCCATTCAGTGTCTTGTTAAAAGACAATGGCAAAAGCACATGTAAAAAAGAAGAATTTCACCAAATGTGAAATGGAGGTCTTGCTCAGAGAAGGCGAGGCAAGGAAATACGTACTATTTGGCTTAAGGAGTGGTATAAGCACAAAAAGGAAATTGATGGAATGGTACATTGTGGTGGAGGCATCCAAAAGTTCAAGTTCAGAAAGTTTCACAGTGCCCAAAAAAAAAAGAAGTGATCACGTATCAAAGTCAATGTGAAAAGGTGAGTTACAGCACACCATCTGAGTGTCAACACCACTGGAGGAGGTAGCAGAATTCCGGTGCTCACAACGTTTGAGAAGCAAGCTGCTACAATTATTGGCGAGACACTTACAACTTGCATTTTACCACCGCAGGAGCCTGAGAGTGGAGGTCATTATAACATAACTCTTTTTCAGTCAGTGGGTTGGCAAGTGGGATGAAAAGCCACGTCTTCAGCAGGTACCCACTCTCACCTAAGTAATTGTGTTACATGGTTATATCATACATATAATTTACAATTTTGACCAAATGGATAATATTAAATGTCTTATCTTACTGAGAAGCCAGCCATCACACACAACAGCATTTTCAATTTTGTTCCCAGCACTACTATTTCTCAGAATAAATGAATTGTGAGTTGAGCCGGGCCATCTTGTCACAACATTAACGAGACACATTTTTGCATTACAGACAATTTGCTTTCTATTTACATCAGCGAATTTGATCTCTGAAGGCTCTTTTATAGCAATGTGCATGCAGTTGACTGCTCCGATTACATTTGGAAAACTGTACAGTACATTGTTACAAATTGCACTTTGATATTTGCCTGTTCAACCACAGTGTAAGGAAATCTTATATATCTGCATGACAAGTGGATAATATAATCCCATACAGCTGGCATTGCACGAGTCAATGATGACTGAGAAATACCCGAATGGCCAGCCAGTTTGCATTGAAAAGCTCCTGTGGCTATAAACCTGAGAGTGGACAGAACTTACAAAGGAACAGGCAGTGCACAAAGTCTGCCATTGTAAAGCCGGCCCCAGTTCAGCACACAGCTCCAAGAAGATAGCTCTTGGAAATCTAAATCGACTTAGAAGCCAGTCATCATAATGGGACAAAAAATCAATATGATCTCTAAATACACTCTCTCTTCTAATTCTTCCATTAGCGATGTCTTCTAACAATGCTAAAACAGCCGTATTAGTTGGTATAGTTTGGCTATTATGTACACCATTAAATTGTTACAGATTCATTACAATCAAGTGCCTTAAATTTTGTAGAAGATATGCAATTAATTTTGGTGTATTTGATAAAGTCTGTATCATGGATGCAAGTCTAAAAAAGAAAGGTAAGCCACACAGAAACAGTACCACTGCTTTGACACTGGGTGGAGGGTGTTTGTAAAACTGAGCAGAAATGTGCATACGCATGGTCTGAGGCTTCTGTGAAAATGTGTGTAGCATTACACCAAGTTTAATTTTTGTACATCTCAACATGTGTGTGGAAATGGGCATACGTAATATTGTTGTGCATACGCACCATTTTATACATGAGGCCCCAGAAGTTCCGAATGTCAGGGAGCTATGACATCAGTTAAGTTTTTCTTCTTTTAAGCATTGCCTCATTCAGTCCAGAAAACTTTTAAAGTTCGGCCTTGTAACATAGAGTCAGTCAACATATGGACTCGCGTGTGAGAAGACATCTGAATTATTTTGCTAATGTTAAACACTGTATGGAAGTCACTGGCTTTTGCCCCAAACCCTCTTCTGTTTCTTGCATTTTGTTTTACAACAAAAACACCTTTAATTGAGTGTAATGAGAGGCCAACATTTAAAAAATATCACTTTAAAATGACTGTATAATACACAAAATAAAATAAATATATGCAACACATTATTAACCCTTAAATCTTTGAAAACATACTGTACCTGGAGGGAAGCCCTCATTCTCTTTAGTACTGAGTTACATAAGCCAGTAAAAGGACTAATATCATAAAATGTTAAAATAGTACTAGTTACATAAATCAGAAATAAATGTAAATAAATGTGTAAATTTAAAAAAAAGCTTTGCCAGTGGGAAATGAAAAGAAAGGAAATCTGACAAAGCAGTCACTCTTCTAAAAGCATTAGTCCAGCTGTGGAAAGTAAAGTTCATTCTAAGAGGTGATCAGAACACCAATTATGTTTATTTTCAGATGTGCCAGGATCTTTGTAGATTAACTTAATATACTGTGCAGCCCTAAAGCATGATGGCCTTGTGATGTATATGTCTGTCGAAACTAAGAAGCTGATGAATGCCTCATTTGTAAATCTTCTTTCTTTGTATCCAGTTGTATGCTGAGTTGACAACACAGCAACTTACGTGATGGCGGCACAGTTAGCTTATGGCTGTATAAGCTGGGGCAAATATGCCCTAATAGGATTACCATGCACAAGAGCTCAAAGCATTTAATGGCTTGAATTGGCAAGAATATTGACAGCTGAAGTGTTGGTATGGAAATACTACATGAAGTTTCTTTTTTCTGAAGAGAAGAACATCTTTTAATGAAATGTATTTTTTATATTTGGCTAAGATCCATTTCAACCATTTCCATTTCAGTTGTGCTCATGCTTATGTACAAGAACACTAATGATGCAGAGAAATGGCTTTATGTTGTCATTCATAGTTGTTAGCAGGGACTCTTAATGTTGTTAAATGCATTCTAAATAACATCACTGTTGTATTGGCAATAAGCATAAAAAATAGAAAATAAACTCATTTTTCTCATTTAAAAGCATTTTCCAAACTACAGTTGTAAGGACTAACAAAATTAATTTTAAAAAGTCAGCAATTTGTTACCACTACTAATTATAAAGATGGATCAAGCAGAATAAAAATTGAAGATCTGAGAAAGAAAATAATGGTATAACTTCATCCATTTATTTCCTGATTCACAATTCAGTTTGAGGGTGCAGGATTTCTGGAGCTGTCAAGCAGCAGCACTAAGCACTGTGGTACCATGGGCAGCAGAATATTTTATCAGTAATAAATGAAAGCTGTCAATTTAATTTTCCTTCTTTTTTCTGTGCAGGTGTTTCCATTATGCATGTTTCTGCTTAATCCGCTGTGCCACAATGCAGATGTGAACTTGCTGCTTTATTCAGTCACTATGGCTTCCTTCTCTGTTTAACCTAGTAAATTATACTCTGATTACATTAATGAAGAGAAATTCCTTTCAACGGGTGTCCTTCTCAAGTGTGCCAAGCCTCTCAGTGCATCCTAAACAAATGATGGGAAGAGTCAGGTAGAATATGCAAGGGTGTTATTGATAGGGCAACCAAATGACACTGCTAATATAAGAAGATGCAGACTGGAAAGATTTCTCATATTTGCTGCTTAGTTGGAGTTTGAATTGGCAACTGTTTATCTAATTAAACACCATGAAACAAGGCTACCATGACATAATGAAGCTATAATGAAAAGAGTCAAGTAAATCATCATCCAGTAACAACAAAGATACATTCCAAAAACATTTCATATCATTTGAAGTTGAAACAGGGTTGCCTCAGCATGCAACAGGAAAAGGAAAAATGATTTCAATCAAGTTTTTGTAGGAAGAATAATGGCAAAATTAAAAATACACTGTTGTTGATTGGTTATCTCACTCATAGGGAACAAAATGGTGCATATGTATTCTTTATCAATGATTATAGTCATTAAATCTAAATGCTCATGCATTTTTAAATCACAAGCAACATTAGCAGTTGTTAACTAATGCAATATAAAATTATTAACATATAATGTAATTAAAAATGTTGTGTCATTATACTTTCACTGTTAACACATTAGAAAAATAATTATTTTTATAACAAATATATGTATGATGTAATTTCAGCATTTAATCAAATTTTGACAGAAATACCAGTGACACATTGTGTTCATACATGACTTTTATTTAATAATAATAAAACACCATTGCGTCTGCATTCCAGAATTCCTGGTCAATATCTAAACACTTACATTATGCCAAGCACTGAGACTTTTCTTCTCATTTCCCTTTTCTGTGTTGTGGTTCAGCCTGGGTTATTGCCCTGGCTTAAGTTTATTTCTTGTTTATTTAATATCTTAAAAGTAAGTTTTTATCTTTTGTTGTTAACTCTGTTTTGGTTTGGCTTTGTCTTGTCTTTGTTATATTATTGTTTTTTATTGATTTTTCAATGTTTACATATTTATTTTGTAAGTATTGTGTTTAGCTATTCTTTGACTATGTTCCTTATGTTCTGAAGGTGGAAGTTCAAGAGGTGGCTCCACCCTGACTTCACTACTAGGGACCACCCTCTGCCTTTACATTGAGTGTTATAACTGATGATTGATCCCCCGGTGTGACTGTAAGTTAGTTTGTAGATTCAAGAGTATTTTGTAACAATTGGTTTCATGAAAGTTTGTCTCCTGTCTTTGGATTTATTCTTTGGATTACAGATTTGACTTGTTTTCCCTTAGCTACCTATGTAGTTATAACTTTTTTATTTTTTCTTTGTGTTTTTATTACATTTTTTATAAATACTAGTAACGATATTTTGTATTGTTATTTCAAGTCAGAAGTGTTCAGTTATTTTCTTCTCTGTGGAGCATTTTTGTGTATTTCAGATCTTTAAAACTATTTTTGAACTTTTATAGCATGTGTTCCATTTTTGGTTCTGTGCAGGCCTTGAAATCTGCCTTTTGAATTTGGAGCCAGGTTGCCTTGGGTGTGGCCTATTTCTGAGGCAATTTAGTGAATTCCTAGTCTGGATTCTGCCTATTATGAGGCCTGTTCACTGTTTTGCCACTTTGTGTTGTTGTTATTACAGCAGTCATTTTCTAATTAGGTCCACATTACCAAAATAAAAAACCTTTAAAATACCTTCAGAGTAGTCTGAAAATCTGCTCATATGTCAACGTAAACTCTTCTAACTTTTTCCCCTGTCACAGTGTTAAGAGTCACTGATATCTTGCATGTGTATTTTTGCACCTGATGTATGGAAACCAAGTCTTCCTAACCTTCTTGGGTCCACAAAAATCTTGTTATTTCCACTTGTTGCTACTGGTAGTAATCTATTATATATATATATATATATATACAGTATAAAGCCACATTGAAATCACTTTGACATATCCTGGAAATTTTCAGACAGTTGCTCAACCGTATTTCAGTCGCTTTAAGTTTCGGGTTTACTTCTAGGTTGCATCTGAGTGATCCTGTTTGCAGCAGTAATTAATGTTTTAGTCAAGTCAGTGGAGAAACTGAGGTATGGCATGGTACTGGGAAGTGGTTTTGATTAGTTTGTTCATGGATGACCTGACAATAACAGCAAGGTTAGTCACAGAAAGTAGATAGATTTAAGATCTGGCTGAGATCACCAAAACAGCTATGATGGAGTTCAGACCATGTAAATCGAGAAGACTGATACTGAAAAGAGGCCATGTACAGGATCAATTATGATTTAAAATAGGCAGTACGTTTATTCCAGCAATCAGGGAGATGCCTGTCAAGTGCCCGTGGAGATGGTTCAGAACTGACCCAAAAGACAAAGAGAGTGTTAAGATGCTTAATCAAGCTGAAATGTGGAAAAAAACAGCCTGGCTGGCAAATAAAAGACCTGGGCTATCATCCTCCCCAGACTCCTGTGGCCAGTTCTCATATGTGGAGTTCCCTTGTTGACAGCAGAAGGCTTAGGGAAGAAAATGAACATCTATATGAGGAGGTGGCTGTCAGTTCTCAAAATCTTCTGCTCAGTCAACCTGTACAGTACGAGGCAGCTAAGTTTCAGGTGGCCTTGATGCTATAGGACAGTGAGGATGAGGGATATCTGCAGGAAGATATCAGTGTTAAAACCAGATGTAATTGGGCAGCGAACAATGCTTTGAAGATAGCAGAAGAGTGTCTGCAGCATGCTGATGTCATGGGTACTGTAAACTGGGGAGGCTACGCCTTGGTTCTATTAGCAGTGATAGCTGTAAGAACGCAAACCTGAAAGAGTACAACAGTATGGTACAGAGGGAAATTCATGTGGTAAAGAAGAAGGAAAGTCAAGCCAGGGCTGTAGCCTTTAGACAGAATTGAATTCAGACACACTAGGAAAGTGTGCAGTGGGAGATCTCTGATTTGTAGGGACATTTTGAATATGGAAGGGCACAAAATCAGATTTTTACTTTGCTTTGTTTATGAAGTCCTACCAACATCAACAAACCTCTGCAGGTTTCAGATCAGGGGGGTATTTTTCGTACGTGGATTACTCGCTTAGCTGGATGTAATTGTTGACGATTTGACCTGATCCTGGATCTGTCGGTTTTTCGAAACTCTTGCTGGAAGTGTTGTCATAGCAACACATCCTAATCCTCAAAACTGCTCGAAGCAGGTTTGTTCTATGTAAACAAGGATTAGCTCACACACGTAATCAGTGATGGTGCATGGAATTCATCCAGTCATGGCTTCGCCGTTCATGAATGAGCAACCAATTGATATTGGTGCGCAAATTATATGAAGAGAATTTCATATGGAGATTGTTTTGCGCAATCGGTAAGATCCTTTATTGCTCCCAGAGGAAATTCTTTTCGAAAGATACCACTTTAGCCGAGGGGGAATATTGTACCTCAAAGACTTATTAGCTCCTTATATTCGAAGTCAAACTTGGCGAAGTCGGGCTCTCACAACCACACAGACAGTATGCATGCTTTGAGGTTTCTTGCAAGCAGCACTTTTTTATATACTGTAGGCGATGCAGAACATCTATCAAAAAGTGCAGTTTGCCAGGCAATTCGTAAAGTCTGTTTGATTCTGAAACATTTCCTTCGGGTTTTCATAGTGTTTCCTGGACACCTGCGTGTGCAGACCATAAAAGAGGCGTTTCATGCCGTTGCAGGTAGGTAATACACAGGGAAAAACACCCACAGTTCCATAAAGATTCTCACGATCAGCCTAACATTCTCATTACCTAGGATTTCCAAATGTGGTTGGGGCACTGGATTGTACGCAGATCCAAATAAAGGCCCCATCAGGTCCAAATGAGCCAGATTACGTGAACAGAAAAGGCTTCCACAGTATTAACGTGCAGGTAATATCACTTTTTGAAAGAGTTGAAAATAGCTAATAGGTATGTTGACAGTAAAATTGTTTGACCTACATGCTATCAATTCTCAGATGATCTGTGATGCATCCTACCTTGTATCAAATGTGGAGGCTAAATGGCCAGGGTCTGTTCATGATTCTAGAATTTTTAAGGAGTCACACCTGTATCGGACATTTGAACAAGGTAATAATCTAATTATTAATCATGGTGATGTGTGTATTTTATTCACAATTTTTACATATTCCACAGGTTATCACGATGTAATCCTGCTTGGGGACAGGGGATACTGTATGCCTGTAGGAATTTTCTAATGACCCTGTTTCCTGACACCAACAACTGGGCCACAAACTCGATATAATGCAGCTCTGTCTAGGACAAGGGCATGAATTGAAATGACCTTTAGCCACCTGAAGGAGAGATTTCAATGTCTAAAAAAGGCTGAGGGTTGCACCTGACAGAGCATGTAACATAATTGTTGCATGCTCTGTCTTACACAACCATCAGAAAAGAGAGAGTCCCTGAGGTTTTGGTGCAGCCTGATGATGACCTTGACCCAGTGCACCTTGAGCAAACCAGTGGCAGAGCTGCCAGAGACAGAATTGTGGCCCAACATTTTCAATGAAAAAGACAACAGTGGTTTCACACAAAACTGATTTATTATATATTACGGACCTTCAGCCTGTAAGGAGGAGAACATAAATTAATGATACAGTCACGCATACACATCATGGGAAAGAGAAGAGAATTTTGTTACGAATTGTCTTTCTAGTATTTTTATCTGCAACTTCATTTTGGTTGTCTTCAGTTCATGAAGTTCCATGTTCTGCTGTATTTTCCTCATTTTTTGTTTCCTGTACGTGACTTTCTGCTAAAAATCTCTTGTATAGAGCCCTCACATTTTTCTGCAAATAAATACACAATTACAGTTGCCTTTTTTCCTCTATATTGTATACACAGTATATCATTTTGAATCATTTCGTATCAAGTACAACAGATGGCTCAACCAACCTCACCATCTCCTTTTTTTGATGTGGATGTTCCAAAAGGTACATGTGTGCTGGCTATAGGTTCCTGCAACATAGTTATATCACGATTAGCACATGGGACTGATCAGAGTGGAGTTTGTTCAAACATTTGGAACATTTACCTCTCCTCCTGATGAATAATCAGACACAGTGTCTTCATCAAATATTTGACATTCGTCAATAGCTCGGTGGTCAGACATAGGTTCTAGGGATATGACATTCCCTGCAACTGACCCAACAAAAAAACAAAATAAAAAAAAGAGCTAAATGGGACATACCTATGGCACACATTGAGGACAAAATATATGCAACGACCATTCTTTACCTGAAATGAAGTTACCACTGCATCCTGCCACTGGTTCTGAGGAGGAGCTTCCCCCCAGGAATGCCCTCAGAAACCAGGCAATGGGCATTTTGCTGGAGAGCCAACTCTTCTGCAGGGGTTAGGTCTGGACCGTGTGGACCTCTACCTGTTTTTTGCTTGTCTGCCTTCTTCTTATTAGCTTTCAAATTAATGGTTTTTCTATTATATATGATTCTTTATGTCAACAATTCTTTAAATAGTTATATACCAATATTTACCAGTTTGAAGTATATTCTTGTACTTCACTTTAACCTGTTCCCATGTTCTCCTGATTTCATACAATTGTGTCCACCTGAGATATAACCAGGATAGAAAAAGAAGTGGAAGATCCAAATGCACAACTGCATAAAAGGATAAGGACATCAGAATCTGTAGTTGGAGAAACAAATGCCTTACAGGTCCTCAGTTGGCTGCTTTTTAAAATACACACCAAATACCAGTGTCATCTGGTAAAAGATTCAAGGTTTAAAGAAAAAGCCATATCCGAAGCTGGCAAATAAAAAAAAAAAAAGTTTAAAATGGGCAAAAGAACACAGACATTAAAATGGAAAATGAATGGAAACACATGGTCAGCATCCTGGAGCCGTCTTTTCACAGGTGAATGAATGCCTTGATAGCAATGCTTCTATAAAGAGTGAAACCCAAGGCCAGAGCAGAAAAATATAGGGTGTTCTTAAAATATAGCTAATATAATAAGGGGCAATAAATGGGGTTGGGGGAATATGGAGAGAACATTAAACATAAGCAAACTCTGTGGTTTTCCAGTGTCTGTCTTTATGGGATCCCAGCCTTCTTTCACTTGACTCCCTCAAAGTATGACAAAAACTCTTTTTTTTTTCTTTTTCTTCTTTTCTCTCTCTGACTTATTGTTCTTTCCTCCCCCAGAAGAGCATTTACCTCCATCTCACTTGCCAACCCTACATTCAACTGGACACTAGCCAAGAGCAATCCATTAACCCTTCCTAGTAGTCAATCTGCAATGGAGCCCCAGGTTCACCCTTAAGCAGCTAAGCACCTTTAGTGGCTACCATGCTGTCTACCCTACTGTGGAGCCCCTTTTGTTTTAACTGCCACCTTGACAGAAATCTTTCTAATCTCCATGATATCAATGTCCACAGAAACAATTCTTTAAAGAGCACTCTTTAAATAAATATGCCACAAAGGTTTATTGCAATGCCCTTCCTTTCCCAGGGGTACTGTTTTACCACAAGCAATCGTTTGTTACCAGAAAGACAAAGGTTGTGCATCAGAACCAAAACAGATTCCTAAAGACACAGCCAAAAAAAAAAACTAAGCCATGGTGTGCATTCAGAAAATGTAAACTAAGCCACTCACGAATGATTTAGGAATAATTTATGGCATGTGAGTCTTGCCTTGCACCTGATGTTGCCAAGATTGGCTTTGGCTCTGAAATAGATGGACGGATATAAATAAATAAAACCTCAGATACAGATCCCTGGCTTTCTTCTCAGTGTAAATCCTATCCTATCAAAAAAATTGAGGAATCTGTAAATTATTTATGAATTGCTGAGAATGACATCTAAAAGTGTAATAAAGTGTCAACAGCAGGTTTATGCTGAATGTTAAAGTGTAGAATGAATCAGGGCGTCTTACTTGAACTGACTTCTTCAGGTGTGAGTTTGAGTGTGTGGCCATCATGTTCAAGCTTCTTCATTTCATTGATGTAGGCAGCTGCTGTGAAAGATTCTTGGAAAGCAGCCTGTGTTCTTTTCAGGCTTGGCATGACAGCAGCTGCAGGAGCTTGCAGATGAGCCCTGTCACCCTTTAAGAGGAGAGAAGAGGAAAGAATTGGCATATCTGGACTCTCCATCCACTATGGCTTTAGTTGTTTTCCGCTAAAGTTGATTCAAGTAAGGTGTCCTAATTTATTCCACACAACATAATGCGACATAATGGAAGGACCTGTGTAGTTTTCAGTCTAAAGGTCATGGGTTCCTACCTATATGGGTCACAACGAAATAAATAAATAAATGTCAGCAATTAATAGAGCAAAAAGAGAGAAAGAATTGAAAGAGGATTAGGACTGCAAGAACCCCCTCATGGAGTGCATTTGTGGAACAGTTCTAGTTGGGTTTCATTTGCTTCAGGGTTTTGGTAAGAACACTTCACACATATCAAGTGTCTTTGCAACTTCTGTTTACTTAACTTTCATATACTTTAACAGTACATAATTTAGCATAATACTTATTGTTATTGTTAATGTTAATTTTTTAATGTAGAATGGAAAGAATAGTAAAAAAATATATATATTCTGCCAATGAACACAAATTAAACCAAACTTTAGTTAGGGATTGCTTGCTGTTCAGGTCAAATGACCAAAAGACCACTTCAACAAATTTGCATTTGGCATGGCTTATAACTGCCACTTACCCCATAATCGTTTGTGGCAAACACAGAGATTTGTGACATTTGCAAAACTTGAGAGTAAATTTTAAATGTAAGTTACAGTTTGATGGGTACCTATCGAATGACATTTCCTCAACTGAACCTTGAAAAGATCCCATCCAGAATCCACATGCTTGTAGTTTTTTATGCTGATACCCTCAAATTTCACTGTTTTCTGCTGCACTTTAAATCTCCTTTATTCTAGTGTCCATGATTGTAAATATGTGAAGTTATGTTTCTGAATTAAGGGCCAGTGAAGCAAGGCCCCACAAAAGGCGCAAAATAAGTAATAAGAGTCCCTCATTAATTTAACTTATTATTAAAAAGTCCAAAAACTTTTTACTGTCTTCTTCAGTTTTTATTTTACATTTTCATCATATGCTAAATGTAATTTATTATCTAAAAATACTGCTTTTTGTAATATATGAATTTGGCTTTGTGCTGGGTGCTACAATCTTTTTTTCCTGCTCATGGTGCCATTTGTATTGGCCCTGCAGTGTCCTATAGCCATTTTTGAGTGTGTGAGCTCATGTGCAACCTAAACCTTCCAGTTTAGAAATGGTATTTTAAGGCTAGACTCATTTATTGTTGACATTAAAATGAGGCGTGCCTTTTTTTTTAATTGCACATTTTCACTTCTGCTTTGAGGCTTTTTAGCACAAGCCAGAGATAAGATACGAAAATTCCAGAACCATTTGCTACTGTACCCTAAATGCAATCATAGTAATTTGAGAACACAGCTCAACATTAGGAATGTACTAAACATAAGACATTACAATGAGCAATCTTCACCGACCACTGAGTAGGAACGTCTGATGGCGCTAAATTGGAAAAAGCCACCAAGGAAGCTTTATGTGTGATCCTTCCCCTTCATTTATAAGAGCAGTATGATGCCTCTTCTCAATGAGGCAGGCCCTGGTGTGAAAAATACAGGTATGTAGAAAATCATTTTTTAATTGCTTGCTGGACTCATGCTATCACGCAAACAACTGGCTACATGGTGATTAGCTTTGCTACTGAACAGCCAAAGAGTTGCGTGCTGTAGTTGTGCAGCGTGTGTGTAGTCTACATGTTCTTTCCGTGGTACTGAGGCTTATCCTTTCTCACTGTTATTAGCTCATGGCTCAAAATATAGCAAAACACAAAAAAGTGAATTAGAAACTTGTAAATGGAGCCTCAGGATTTTAGGCACCAAACTCAAAATGTCAAAATGAGATCTAGATCTGTCTTCCAGCCTTTCCCCAAAACAGAAGACTCAAAAAGGGAAGAGCTCAGACTCAAAACAGTCCTTAACATCCTTGAGTAATATTCAAAGCAAGGACAGGAAACCGTGAGAATCTCTAGTTAAAAAATAATTAAATGAAGCTCATTTTTTTTTTTAAAGTTTATTATAAAGAGTTATCAAAAAATTAGCCAGCAAACGTACACCTAAAAAATGCAAGCTAGAAGTAAACAAGGCAAGTCCACAATCCACAAGCATAAAACAGATCAAGGAAAAGTTGAATAGTAGTAAAATCCACAAAACAAAGTACTTGTTAATGATTACTCTCCAAGACTCAATGCCAATCTGGAGGGCCTGCTGCTCTCCATAGACTTAAATAGACAGTGGGCAGTCTTCCAGTCATATGTGGTAGTAAAAAAAAAAAACAAAACATAATAACATTTAACTTCATGCGTGACATTTACACCCAGAAAAATGAAGGAAAAAAAATCAAGAATAACTGTTATTACACATAGCAGAAATATTGTGACGGGACCCGGCCGGGACGCCACTTCAACACTGGATCCGGGGGAGCAGCCATGGGATGCACTCTACGTCCCCTGGAACTCGTAATGGCAGCCCTCTTGGGTTACATCGGGGCCACAGGTGTGGGACTTCAGGACTCGGACCTGTTGGGCTCCGTGGCCACCACCCGGAGGAGCTGCACAGCTTAACAAGCCTCTGTGGGCTGGAATTCAGCCACACCCGGAAGTGCAGCCTAATTAGGCCAGTTACCACCTGGAGCACTTCCGGGAGAGCTACAAAAAGAGCCTGCAGCCACTACTCAAGGGCCAGAGTCGGGTGGAAGGAGGACAAAGCTGAGGAGGAGGAGGAGGAGGAGGTGGTGGTGGAGGTGGAGGTGGAGGTGGAGGTGGAAGAAGAAGAAGAGAGTGTTTTTTGGTGTGGTTTCAATGCTTGAGACTGTGTTGTGGCTGGAGGGATTACAGCGAAGACGTTCCCTCCAGCTGAAGAGAAATAAAAAGTCTTTCATTTTATACATGCCTCCGTGTCCATCTGTGTCAGGTCAGGCACCTATATATCGCCTTTTTATTACAATGTAAAAACCAAAACATAAACATAATTATGGTAGAAAATGTATTTCTAGTATCCACTGCTTTACTAGCGTAGATTTAGTACACATCCTTTGTGTGATATGTTTCAAAACAGTCATTAAGTGTATTTCTTTGTACAGAGGGCAGAACATCAGTGCCTGATCTGCAAGATCGATGTATTTACTGTGTTATTATGGACTACCACCCCTGTGATGATGCAGGTTCTGCTCCATGCTCAAATCCGCTGTTAGGGAGCCCTTGAACCCAACACCGTCAGTAATGCTGCCGATGAGCTTGACAGTGAGGCAATAAAAATAAAGCAAGGGGATGATGAAAAAGTGCACAGTGCTTTTATTTAAAATAGTCAACAAAAAACAAAGTGTTCAAAATAGTAAAGTGCAGTGGTACAAAAATCTTCATTAAATAAATAATCCATAAAAGAAATGTGGAGGTTTAAAATAATTACAAAATCAAACAATCCTTTAAAACAACGAGGAGGTTAAAACACAATGCAGGAAGCAGTCTTCTAAAATCAATGTCAAGCCCGGTGCTTCTTTTACTCTAGCGTCTCATCTGCTTCACCCGTTTGGGCTCTGTGGCAGACGAGACGCTCTCTCTCTCAGCTGTCCTTCATTCACTCATCACCACGGGTCTGGAGGCCTCCCGATTCCTGGCTTCGGTCGCGCACTCATCCCAGGCCCGAGACTTGGTTCTCACCCAACGGCCAGGATGCACACGTTGGGGAATCCACCACCAAATCTCCTGACTCCTGCTGCCTTCCCGGTCTTACGCAGCCAGTCGCCCTTCATTGGTCACTCCCGCTACTCATTCACTCAGCGGAAGTGAACACTACTATGACTCCCACCCGGGTGTTGGCCAAACACCCAGGCTTCCACACAGCTGCCTGCAAGCGCTCGCTCGCCCGCTCACCCGCACTGGCTTGCTTGCTCGCTCGCATCCTGTTTCCTCCTGCAACCTCTGTTTCCTTCTCTTTCCTTTCTTTTTTTACTCTTCCCTTCTAACCGACTCGTGCTTCTCTATATTGAGAGGGGCCATAGCAGCTGCAGCACATTAGCAACCCCAGGAACAATCACCGATGTGGGCAGTCCCTCACTTGTGCACTCGGTGAGAAACGCCCACACCGCAGATCGCCCCCTCACTAAGCCACGAGCGCGGTGATTATTCATTTAATAAAATTGGCCTTTGCTGAGAGAGCTATGGACCCATAACACCACATTCCCCTGACACAAACATTGACAGTTGCCGCACTATGAACAGTGTTTAGGGGGCTAATGTCCTTCTTGTCTTTCCACTTGATCACTATCATTTTGCCTTTTTGCCTTGCACCTTCACTTGACTGAATTCACCTGCCACATCACAGCAATTTGGTCATACAGTGCCGTATGCATCAGTTTCACTATCTGTGTCAATATCTGATCACTATTGTTTGATTCAGCTAATAGTTTAGTTCCAGTTTGTTCTAAAAGTAGCTTTACAGCTTCTTGTTTACACATACATAAAAAATATTGATGAGTTATTTTAGAGTAGAAAAACAAATGGAAATATTCATAATTTTTTTGCAGCATAATTATATTTTATCCACAAGGAGTCAGCAGAATACTGTCCCAGAAGTTATTTGGGCTTAACTCTGTTCATTGAATCACATCCCCAGAGACACTCAAGTTTAACCGCACTTATATAGAATTCTGATCCTGGGAGACGCTTAAGCCAGGGTTGAAGCCCTTGCTAAAATATGACACTCGCCTCAATGCCATTTGATTTGACTAAAGTGTTGCTGTTTTAACTTAAGCAGCTCATATCCAATATATCTTACTGTTCAGTGAGTAGTTGTGACGCTCTCTTTATGTTTAAGTCTATATTGTTGTATTTTGTCAGATGATGCCAATGTCAAATGGTATCACAATGATTCGAAGCCAATTGAGACACACCAGGCACAAGCATCCCAATGTTTAACTTTTTTGTGACATGAATGATGCATAAACTTGAAAATCTCGACAATCACTAACAAAAGAGAAACAGATATTTCCATTAGGTAAGGTAAGTGTGGTGGTCAATTGGGGAGTTTGGTTGATCACACATCAAGTCCAAATGCGAGCGGATAAGTGCTTCATTCAAACCTTGGAGCAGGTGACTGTAGCACCAGTACCCAGATGCAGTTTACTGTAAAAGGGAGCCTTCAGGGCAAAAAGGAGAGGACAACAGAGAAAGGAAAAAGGAAAGGAGGGTAAAGAAAAGAGAGAGTAAGAGGCAGGATTGGGAACCGTGCTGTTTGGGATGGAGTCAGGTGGTCAGGTTTGAGCCTCAGAGGAAGGAGCGTGTGGCCAGCGCTTGACAGAGCTGAAGACGTTTACTCTTGCTGAGCACCTCACGGAGCAGGAGCGTCCTATGCACTCACTGAGTAGGCTTCCACTGATGTCCGAGGATGGTGGTGGGAGTAGGAGCAGAGCTCGTGGGGGTCCTCTGTATAAGGCTAGGGAATGGCAGCAAGGAACATGAACTGGGGTTTTGATGATCTGTTGGCAGGCATCTCCTTATGCTGCAAGACCCTGACAGGATAAGCATAGGAGATGCAAAATTTTAGAAAATAGGCACCGGAGTCATGTTTTTATAAAAGACCTGCCTGGAGTTTTAACCTTGTTTTTATGGAATTATGTCCTGGATATTTTTTCGCCTTGATTTTATGGATTATATTATATTTTATGGATAATTTATTTATTGAGGAGTAAAAGAACAAAGCACTTGCACCTACCCTTGCTGACTGTGTGTGTCCTCATTTGCCCACCTCTTCCTCAATTTCGGGTTCTCGGGTTCAAGCTTCTAAGGACCGTGGTGCTAACCTAGACTATCACATACATATAATAATAATTCTGCCTTGTGTTGATGACTAATGGTTTAAACATAGTCTTTGTGCGACTATGACAAGTACTGAGTAAGTCTTAAATTGTACGAATGAATTATAGCTGAAATTTCCTTATTATGCCTATACACACAAAGAAGCTGCATGAATTAAGAGTAAAAAGCATGTCAGACATTTAGAGAAGAGGGCTATAGTCTCAGATAAAGCAGAAAAGCAAAGGTAGGCACTCAGATTTATTAGGTGATTTTGCTGAACTTCTAACCCACTTTCTCAAAATTTAATTTGAAAACACAGATTGAATCAGTTCAATCACCAGTTTGACAAAGAAACCTGTGTGAACAAAACATTTATGTCATGTCTCATAGAGATACTTAATTTTGTGAGCATGTTGGTGAGAGCAATGAAGAAGGTTAATGAACAGCCTGAAATAAAGGTTTAGATATACAGCAGTAGTCAGCAGAAAGATTGAGTTTATTTTTCCCCTTGTACAGCCACCTTGCCTTAACTTTGGGAATTCTCTCTGTGCAATAGCTTCTGGAATATTTAATAAAACAATAACTGAATTATAAAGTGGTAAATTATAAATTATAAAGTTTTGAAGTGTCATTAGAATTGATTTGTCACTTTAAATATATTTTAATGGAACTCTGCTCAGGCCTGGAATAGGTGGTATAGAATGATGGCAAGGCTATGGAATGTCCCAAAACTGCATGTACTGGAAATGGGAGCACAAGTCACAATGTCAGCAACTGGAGATATATCTTATGTATATGCAGAGTGCCCAGGAAGACAGCATTGTCAGCATCCCAGCGAAAAAAAAGTCAAGAAGGGAATGGCAGAGATGGGAATACCTCTGGAATGATAGAAAGCACACAAGTAACGATGTTGTCCTTTGTAGGAACAGAAGTGCTGTCTTGCAGATCCTGCCCAAGATGGCATATAGAAGGTACAAGGGTATGACTAGCACTGCCACCCAAATACAAATTCCCACTTGAGTTCAGATCAGGTAAGCCATTCCTTTTAATCACACACTTCCAATTATCATTACTTCCACATGGGAACATTGAAATCTCTCAGTAGGACTGCAATTGGTAGATATACCTTTTTGCGAGCTGAATGCAATGTCAATAAAAAGACAGGATACTCAGAGTAGTCCTTCCTTGTATACGAGCAAACAGCAGTCAAAATTTTTTGTTGCATTAAAATGACTGTTGTCCACTGCAACAAACACCAAATGTACAACCCTTCGCCAGGGCTTGTGAGTATCCCCACTCTTTCCTGGGGTGTCTCCAGTGCAACTACTACAGAACAGGAGAGAGAGAAACACAGAGGCTCCCCTTAATTGAGAAGTCTGACTCCAGAGAGAATGTTGCCCATAAAGGTACATCTGACCACACAGAGCTGGTACTTTTCAACTCCCTGCATGAGCTCCCAACTCCTTCCCTTCTAGTGAAGTTGCATTCCACATCCCAAAAGCAAGTTTTCCTTTGCCAAATTCTAGTATGCCTGAAATCATCCTAATCTTGATTAGAATCAGAATGACATTGTATTTAATCCTCATCCTTCACCTTATGCATCGTGCACAAACATGGAAGCTCAACACATGTTTCAGTCTGAGTCTAAGACCTAGTTATGTAGACTTTTTTTCTTAAAAATTTAAATAGCAGAAACATATTTCTAAACCTGCACATATAATAATGTTGAGATGTATTGACTCAGTAAGGGATGGTTGACTATGAAGTTAGTTCAGTGACTGGCATAACAGCAAGAAAATGTCATGCCTACGTGTGCTGCTACTATTTTAGAATATGCAACGACAGCAATATGGCAGTTAAAGAAGTCACACAGTAGCCTTAAATTATTGTATATGTACAGTATGTACAACACATATAGAATAGCACACCAGCATACAGTGATTCATATATTTATAATGAGATTAACATTTTCTAACTTGAATCATTTGGAAAGACAACATATTTCAGAAAGCCATGTAAAAAATTTGCGCTTAAACCAAAGCATGCTTTGGTAAAATACTATCAGAATGCAATAAGTAATTGTAAAATTTCAAGTAAGTTTTAATTGGAGTTAAAGAAAACAATTTATTACAAGTACAGGTCAGCTATTTGGATTATTGGGTATATAATAAACATGTAATTACTGATAACTGTATAATATTAATGATTACATAAAGTACATTATATTTCCGAGCTTTGAAACATGAAAGTGCTATAAAAATTATTTGAACTAAATTCAAATTACCTTATAGAAAGAAAAACAAGGTAATATATTTATTTTAAATTAAAAATGTAGCTAATGTATTGCTTTATTCTGTATTTCTTTATATAATTAATAAATATAGCCAACCCACGGCGTACCATACGCCGCATAATCAGGCCGGTTTTTTAATGATTTTTAAGCACAGGGAGAAAATTAACATTTGAAAAATCGGTAATGTAATAAATCAGCAAAAAAAGCAACATTGTAACAATGCACAGAACGAACCAACACACAATCGTCCGTGACTGAAAACTGGCAGACTGCCATCGTGCCTGCTCCTCCCAGACGGAGGGATGGGGGTGGACGGCACTCAGGCGCGGAGGGTGGAACGAGAGGAGAGGAGAAGGATGTCAATTCCGCTCCCTCTTGCTGTATGTAGCGTGTAAAACAGTTTGCTATGGTGCACGCGGTTGTGCGTCGTAACCGAAAACTCAGTATTTAAAGACTGCTTACTTCATTGTGTTTTAACCTCAGATGTAAAGGATTGTTTTAAGGATCCCATGGGATACTCCTCGCAAACCGTTTTACACGCTGCATATGGCGATTCACCTTCGGCGAGAAACATGCCTCTATGAACAGTCAACGTGGCTCAGAGGTGCATGTGGCCTCTACGACAGACGAATATAAATGACGCTGTTTTTTCTGTGTCTTCGCGTCCGAGTTGGTGGGCATGGCTCCGCGAGTTGTCGTCGTATCCAATGGTCTTGGAGTTGGTGGGCGTGGCTCCTTCCTGCGTGCGCCATAGGTGTCTTACTTGTCGGCGGCTTAGTGAATCCACGCCCCTTCCGGCGTGCTTTCCATGGGTGTCTTGCCTTAGTGAATTATATATAAAGATTGTGGAGGACGGCCAGAAGTATACTGGAAGGACCAGGGGAGAGAATGTACATAGGGCATTATATCAACCAGAATGATAGATGGCAGTCCCCCTGGGATGCTGCAGCACCCAAAGGGCATCATGGGAGATAGAGTCTTGCTACTCAGCCCTGTTGGGTCCATAGGTGCTGGCCGGGCACCCAGATTTCCTGGAAATCTCTAGTATACTTTTGTTGACCCGAACAAATGTTCATACAACATCATTTTAAATGAATTTCATCTTGTTTTCAAGCCAAAATGGCCACCGAAGATGATAATGCAATGTAAAAATTTCTTAATACCACGCCTAGACTTTCCGTGCTGTGTCACAGGAACCCTGCAACAGGCTCTCTCAAAGAAAACGACAATCTGTTGTGAAATTACTGGTCTCTGGCAGTTTCAATGAGGCTCGGCAACAGTGTAAGCACAACATCATACACGTAGCCGAATTCTGAGTCAGTGCTCTACCTAGTGTCCATGTGGGTAGTTGTGTTGTGTGCGGATACTGTACTGTTTGTGTTTCATAGTAGATCTCAAAGTTTTCTTTGAGACAAACAAAATAAGTGAGAAATGGTGAGAGTTTACGCTGAAAGAAAAATTAACAAACCTGGAAAAAGTTGATTGAGGAATGAAGACAAAATGACATTGAAAAAGCACTCAGAATTGTGTCTTTATCTTTGTCTAACATCTCATTTTCATTCTGTAATTTTATACCTGTCTTTCTATAAAAAAAACTTACATCTAACGTTTCATTTTCATTCTGTGCTCATACCTGTTGTTGTCTATTAAAAAAAGTTACATCTCACATCTCATATAGAGAAAGCATGTACAGTCTCGAGAATTCATTCACAATTAGGGCTGTTACTTTGGTACTCAAGCACACAAGATCGGAGCCATGAGACAGGGGCAATCATCCTGCTTTAGCTCCCCTGTACAGATTAGAAGAACATCAGTGGCTCAAAATCACCTCTGTGGCAGACCAGGGGCCTCATGTATGAACGGTGTGTACGCACAGAAAACTTTTCCACGTTCAAATCGCGATGTATAAAACACACTTGGCGTAAAGCCACGCAGTTTTTCAGGATACCTCATACCCTGTCGTACGCAAGTTCTCCACTCGGTTTTGAAGACTGGCGGCACCCAGCGTCAAAGCAGTGCTACGGTTCCTGTGTGGTTACCCTTTATTTCTTAGAACCACATTTCTGATGCGGCTTTATAAATACACTGAAACTAACCGCATATTGTATATTAGTGTAATGCATCTGATTGTAGATTACCTGTAACAATATAATGGCCCAGGGAATAGCCATAGTATTCCAAATACCATAACTGCTTTAGCGTTGTTACTCTCACTGCACCATCTTCTTCTTTTTCTTCTTTCAGCTGCTCCCTTTAAGGGTTGCCACAGCGGATCATCTTTTTCCATATTACTCTCACTGCACCACTCGGAGTATTTATATCCCTGAATCTCAGTGGGGAATCACAGCAGCAGCTGATCGGAAAGAGAATTATCGGTATTACAGCATCAAGCCCACGCTGCCAAAGCCGCAGCAAAACATTTCAGAGCCTTTCCTGTACGGACCTCGCGGTTCAGAAACGGTTTCATCCCAAGAACTATAAATGCACTCAATCAATTGCTCCTTGTAGAACTGTTTGTACTTATATGTACAATTACCCCACTGTAAACTTGCACTACAGTTATAATATTGCACAACCTGCGCCACTTTATAAAGTGCGTATTTACATATGATGACGATATCATTTTTAAGATGAAATGCAGCAAAATATATTGATTATATTATACAGATAAAACTTTAACTTCATTTAAATAATCTATATTGTTAATAATTTAACATGTGAGGACACGGTGCCACAGCGCTAGCTAGTTCACGTATTGTTCCTGCCTTGCGCGCTGTATATTTACTGAGGCTGGCACGACACTGGAAGAATAGATGAATAGAATAATTAAACACGTACTATGAAGATATTTCAATGTTCCTTAAAAGTTTTGAAGAATTGTTATTGTAAGCTTACAGATGGCTTAACGTTTATTAAAGAGCTGATTGTGTGGCAATTGGGTATTTGGGGAAAGAAAAGTAAGGACAAGAATTGCAGGTTAGTACGTTTGAAAGAGACAGTACTGCTACAATAAATTATTTCATCGAAGGTCGCAGCAGCATCTTGTGTGAGACATGGCCAATCACTGCGCCATCGTGTTCCCATGTTTAATAACATGCTTTCATTCCAATCATCATGAAAATGATACCACGTATACATCTCAGTATTTTAATTATTCAGAGAGCTGTAATATCACGAATGTAATGGATTCTGTGTCCTATCGGAGAAAGAGAAAGAACAGAAGCACGTAGTGATTCACACACATAGAGCACATTGAAGATCAAATGCAAAACAAAGCATTTAACGTGCTACTTTAGTTACGATGGGATTTGAGAAACTAGTAAATTAAATTAATTTAAGATGAAGTTTATGATGTTCTACTTTAATGACAAAATAAACTACGTGATTAAAGTGGAAATTTCGAGATTAAAGTTGACATTTCATGCTTTTTTCCTACTGTGTGCCTTTTTTTCTCTGTACCCTAATAAGCTTTCATATGAAACTCAGACTGTGGGCTACAACTCGCCTTTTCACAGCGACTTTGATACGTGACAACTTCTTTTTTATTTTGGGCACTGTGCGAATTTTTGAACTTGAGCTTTCGAGTTTCTCCAACACGCTATGTCAGTCGATCGGCTTCCTTTTGTTGTTTATACCACTGTTTAAATCAACAAATAGTACATTTTTCTTTGCCTCCACTTGGTATTTGCTGAAATTCTTATATTTTCCCCCGTGCTTTTCCCATTGTTTTTTCACAGAAGGCTGAGCTTAAGGGCTATTTATATTGATTTGCATATTCAAAGAGGCGTAACTCTGGGAGGAATTTGGGAGGGACAGAAGGCGTGTGTACGTGCGTTACTTTTCACGCTGACCGGGATTTATGGAGCGGAAGAACTTGAAAGTTGGAGTACGCACAGATTCCTGCATCTAGATTTTTCTCTGCGTAAGCACATTTCGGCTTTTGTGCTTACGTCATGTTATAGTGCAAATTCTACACACGGTGTTATACATGAGGCCCCAGGAGAGTGTGTGTAAGAGCAGATCAAAGCACGGTGTTAAATGTTCTGAACATTGCGCAACAAGCATTTTATGCAGTAAGCTTGATCCTGCAGAGGACAACCAATTGTTTTGTCCTTGGTTTACTGTTTTACCAGACACAGCAGAGCAGATATGAAGCTGTCCTAACGCAGCTGCCATTAGAGATGGCGAGCCACCAGCAACCCCGGTCACAATAGTATACATATTTTCCCCATATCCATTTTAACGAAATTTCCATTATAACGAAATATATTTATGGTCTCACGAGTTTTGTTACCCCGGCATTCCACCTGTATAATGTAAAATTGGTTATATGAGTACAAAGCCTATTGAACAAATAGAGCACACTGACACATTCAATATTAATTGAAGTTCTTTGCAGCCTCCAATGCTGTTAATGTGGACACTTACCAGATGTGCACCTGGAATCTCATGATGTATCAAATCACAGAACAAAAATTTGATTTATTAACGTAGCATTAGTGTGATATGTAACATCTAATGAAAATATAAATACAAAATAACTGCTGGGAGGCAGCATGTTGGCAATTTGTAGTAAATAAATGATTAAAGGTCTGTGACAAGACAAAATCAGAGTACAATTTTTAGTGTAATGCATCTTTTAATTTGTTACTAAATTACAGTAAGTATAAGGCAATATCTATGACTTCTTTCTCTAGAACATTCCAGAAAAAAAGCAAGGCCAAGTGTGCTTATAGGCAAGAAGCAGAATGAGGGTTTGGCAGATCACATGGCCTTTACTCCATTGGGGCTAGGAGCAAATAAAGAATTAAACTAATAATGATTACCTTGCTTTCCTGCACCCTCACTTTAAAGAATTAAATCCAATAAGGCTACCTCTTCAACATGGATGTTTTACGGATTCCGACCAGCAGCTTGAACAAGTTTGGTAAGCTATTAAATGAGCCTACCTTTCATATCATCTTATGAGAATGCACTGTTGCCAATGTGATGTAGTCTTACTTACTTGGCTAAAGGGCTTGTTTTACATCCTCCTGGAGAAAGAGGCCTCTCAGTGAATTTATTCTGATGTTCTTATTGACAGCTCTCCAGGGAGAGATACTGATTGGTATGTATATGCCATAAGTTATAGATGTAATTTGCAAGTGTAATATCACAGTGGGGTTTCTGTCTCAGCCTTTAACTATATTGATCGAGTGTGTTGGAGAGGAAACTTGAAATTGCTTTTAATTATTGTCAGGCAGTGAATATGGTCAATTTTAATGATATTTCAGTGATATTGATTACTCTGACTGTCATCAGGTAATATTACAAATTCCTTTGAAGAATGATCCTAGCAGTTTGGAAAAGTAAAATATAATATAAATATTGATAGAATGAAGGAGTATTGAGTGAGAATGGAAATATGTTTGCTTCATTTCACTCAAAGTTAATAGTACAAAGGGAAAAGGTAGAAAAAATATTTTTTTCCAAGTCTTTGTAGTGGCTTATACACAAAAGCAGCTCAAGAAAATGTTTTAGAATTGTGCTGCCATTGATTCTTCAGCACTTGCTAGGGATGAAAGCTTGGGTCACTTCCTAACCTCCTGATGTAGGCATTCAGCAGCAAATCGATGAATTAATCAATTGTCTGTTACTTTGTGCTGCACATTTCGTAAGCGTTATCACAAAGTTCTTTATAAAATAAACATTGAAAGGCTATTGGCTCTCTGAACACATTTCTGATCCTCGAGAGCTAATACAGTATGCATGTACTTTTATTGCTTATTATCAATATTTATTTATTTATTTTTCTTTTAATGCTTTTAATAGTACTTGCATTCTCAATAGTGTTGTAACTAAAGCTGTAAAATAATAAAATACAACTACTTTATTACTTTACTTAAGTATTTTTCAGCTGTTTTACTTGAGCAAATTTCATTTACAGCTATTTTACTTTTACTCTCTTATATTTTAATTCAAGTAATATACTTTTTATTTTGCTACATTTTCCAGCAAGTCCCTGTTACTCATTGCATAGACTACAGTAAACTTTTATAAATTCATAAGAAACCTATCAGGAGTGTTGTCAGCTTAGGTTATAGTTCAGCCTTGCTCAGCCATAGCCAATGAAATGGCATATATCATTCAGAAATAAAAGTGCCATAGCATACCTTTCACTGCTCATTTACTAGGTCGTTACCATGCTCCCTGCTCACTGTTGAGGCATGGAAAATGAAGGTGCATTTCTGCCATGGTCATATTTAAAAACTGTATTTTAACTTGTAAAATGCAAAAGTAATTCATATATAAATGTGGTGTCTGCTGTGCCTGCCAGCACCTAAAGAAATCTCTGCTTTCAAGAATTTGCCTGCAAATTTAAAGAAGCATGTTGAAGTAAGAATTTATCTTTCCTCTTCTTAAGCTATCTTATATGGAGCCCCTGAAGTCTCAAAAAGCGGTGTTTTTTTAATCTTGTGCAAACAAGATTTTATTGGCACAAGTAATATCTTGAGACTGCAAGCAATATCGTATATTGTATGCACATGATATTGTGTCCGCTTCTTACTAGCCTAATTGCTAAAATGCTAGAGTGAGCCTGGCCGTAAAGTCGCTGATTAACTGGACAAGACAGACTCAGGGTTCAAGTGAGATCTCGTGGCCTTCACGGGGTGAGAAGAGTGTGTGCCTGGAGGGCCGAACAAAGTGGTGTCAAGGTCTTGCTGTTCCTGGTTGTGTCAGAGCTAATACAAGGGGTGTCAGCTTTCCTGCAAGCACAGGTAAGTATTTTTGTTGCTAACCAATCGTATTTGAGCTTGGAGAACGGAACACTGCCTTGCTGAGCAGAGTCTACTAGAGTCATAATCACTAAAGAAAGTACAGATGGGCTTATTATGTAATTATTGTAGTTTTTTTGTGCAAAGGTGAACTTTGAGCAGCAATATATTTTGTCTTGGTAAGTTATTAGATAACTAATGCACATCTGTTATTTTGTCTTCCACTGAATTGCAAAATGTGGGACTAGTATTTTCTCTGAGGTGTTAGTCCTTTATCCGATTAAGGAGAAAAAATTAATGTTTTAACAGAGTGGACCCCTATCCAGAGCATTCTTTAATAGAACATTAACTCTCAGATTTGTAATTGCCATTGTATTATGTTGCATTAGAGTTAAATTATTGTAGTATAATATTAATGCAAGTTGGTTTATTGCTTATATGTGTGGGAAAATGACTTTCCGTCGAATTTAAATCCTCTATTGGAATGCATTAAAAATTAAAAAAAAATATATATATATATATATATATATATTAGTGCTGGGTAACAATTAAAATTTTTAATCACGATTAATTGCAGACAATCATAACAATTACATTGTTATGCACAAAATTCAATAATGAACTCAAAAGTAGTGTATTGCGTGTATTTGGTTTGCAAACACTTTAAACAAATAAGGTGCTTTTTAACAGAAATATTTCCTTTACATAGTAGAAGTTAAGATATTTCTTGTAAATCTTAACTCAAACATTAATGTAATCAAATCAAATATAAAACCAAAGCTATTTGCCACTGCCAGGGCATTAACATTTTATCTAGTTTGCTATAGAAAAACAAGTTACCCTCAGAGTGCAGAGCCATGATCATAACTTTATAACAGGCACCTTCTGAGCAACAGCAAGTTAACATTTCTAAATCAGTTTTCTTTTTTATATAAACAGATACCAGCAGAAACATTTTCTTTTATCAGGGAGCAGCATAAACAGTCTTTGTTCAGTAGCAACTCTTTTGAGGGCTAATATTTTTTTGAAAAAACTCAGTTTTCTGAAAAGTACACAAAGCAATGGTTTCACACATAGATCAGCATAAAACGTCTGTTGCTGCCTGTTTGCAGTTTGTGGCAGCAGCGGCTGCGTGGGGGGCGGCTCGACGGCCAGCAGAAATGCACGGTGGGCTGGCTGTCTTTGTGAGACAGGTGCGTGGGGGTGGCAGTTGCAGTGAGACGCAATATGGTTTGTACCTCCTGTCATCGTAGGTGTCTGTCCTCCCTGGCAAACGTTGCCATAGGTGCATCGTGAATTAATCCGTTCCCAGACCCTACACAATACCCATTTTGATAAACTTAAACAGCAAATACACATAATTTAAGGTAAAAATAACACAATTAACTGCCCTAAATAATAAATTAAAAATGAACAGTAAATAAAATATGTAAATGCTGTATAATAAAATGAAAATTGCATTTACTGTTCCTTGGTGATGCCCTGTGTGGCTGATGGAGAGAAAGAGAAAATTAACTATTTGGAAGGGGAGTCACCTTCCATAAACATAATTCTTGATAAGCTCCTTTATCACCTCATTCATTGATACTACAACTTTCCTCTTAGGCTTCGTTGCTTTCACCCTCTTCTTGGATGTCATGTTTAACAGGTAGGGGTTTTATAT
>JANRMT010062856.1:68457652-68566118 GCA_026402145.1 Polypterus bichir lapradei
AGACCTAAAAACAAATAAGCACAACACAAGAAATGCTTTCCTAGTGAGAGTGAGAGACAACTTGGGCGCCCAACAAATGACTTTTATGCTCGCTGTGTAAGCGTCACCTGTTGCTGCATTTTTTCACTGCGCTCACAGTTCAAATGCAGAAGCATCTTTCGAATCGTTTGAAGTATATATATATATATATATATATCTAATGTAATAAAACGGTAATAAAACCCGAGTTCAAGGATGAAATGAAACCAGGGCATCCTTTTTAATTTCTTCAAGAAAAAACAAAAACAGGAATTTCCACAGTTTTGTCAAACATTTTAGTGGTGGAATAAAGGAAAATGCAAAAATCAGTGACAGCCCATATTTGAATGTTTTTAGATACAGTGACTATCTATCTAAACCTTATGTATGTGCGCATTTATTAAAATGGATGAACAGGTAAATAATATTAGCAAGCAATCAGAAGCAGGAGGTAGTGTAATATATGTATATACATCTATTCATGCATCTCTTTTCATAAATTTCTTATTTCTGGGGACCTGAACCCAACTCCCAGATAGGATGCCAGTCCATCACATGCCATTCTTACACTGGTTCAACTAACATCTAGGACATGAGAGGAAAGAAAGCTCTTGTGAATAAAAGAAGACAGTGACTGCAGTGGTAATCAGTGGTAACGAAACCCAAGCCCCTGGAACTGTGAGGCACCTCTTCCACCTTGCTGACCTTCCATTTTCCATCGTTTCCATCCCCATTTTGCATTTCATTTTCCACCAATGCCTGTCACTGTGTTTTATTTTGGCATAAGTACAACATTATTTCTACTGTGCATTACAAAACACTTCAATCTCTGAAAAAGAAAAAAAAAAAAAGAGCTCAGTTACATTGTTAGACACACTGCTGTTAAGGACAACCTTCGATGACACCCTTGCCACTTCTTTTTAAAGCACAATGTCCGCAGGTTAAATTTTACAATGCTGTACTTGAAATGTCAAAGTTTTCAGATGGTGATCAAGGTCACAGAAACACAAGCACTCTGCTGAAAAAATAAAACAAGTTAATGAATCTGTTTATTTTTGAACTGCAGCATCTTTATGAGCTCTGTTAATTAATATGCAATTTTAAACAATATAAAAGCAATCTGCTCAACCTGCCTGCCCCTTTTTCATCACTGAATGGTCGTACAAAGACCAAAATACTAAACTGTGAACCCAGTTCTGAGAGCTGTCACCAAACCAGAATTGTGCTTTATTGCCTCAATTAAGCTCCGGAAACCAATGTTTGAAGCCTCATAAAGCTGATGCTAAATATTTTCCTTTGAAAATAGCTGAATGAAATTAATGCCATTGTTTTGTTTATGAATACTAGAGCCATTATAGAAACTCTTAACAAAACTTTAACTACTACTTCTGTTATTTGACATGTCTGCTCCTTTATTTAACGGAAACTTGTTTTGCATGGCACCATGTGCAAAAATACTTATAATGTGCTGCTGACTTTTTAGAATTTGATTTTGGTTAACTATTTAGTGTCTGTAGTTCAGGTTATAATGTAATCTTCAGATGTACTCTCACATAATATTCTGAGGATAAATAAAACTAATGCAGGAAGCAGAACCTTTAGCTTTATGCCACCCAATCTCTGGAATAATCATCCTGCCAATATTAGAGACGCTTCTTCAATCTCAACTTTTAAATCAAGGATGAAGAATTATTTTGAGTTATTTTAGCCTAGCATGCTCCTATTAGATTTGCTGCTGAGGTTGTTTCATATTACATTTCCCTTACATTTCCTTTAAATTGCAGTAATAGTTTTAGTTTTGCCCTTACTAAGTGTTTTCTCATTTTGTTCTCTTCTCGTTGTCTGTTGTAGCACTTGGTTTTGGTTTGAAGTGGATGAGTCATCCTATGTGATGAACTTGTTTTTAGATGTCTCCTTTCCAAAGAAGGTGGGCATCATTTACCCATGTAATTGTGCGTTTCAGAATGTGGCTGGCCTAGGGACTTTGAAATTTAGATTTAAAACTACCCTAATATATACCTTCACTGAACAAATTATTTAAAGCACTATACTAATACTGGGTAGGGCCTGCTTTTGCTCTCAAAACAGCCTCAGTTTTTAATGCCATGGGCTCCACAAGATTTTGAAAGCATACCTTTGAGATTCTGGTACTTGTCAAAATGACTACATCACACAATTTCTGAAAATGTGTCAGCTGCACATCTATGGTGCAAATCTCCTGTTCTGCCACATGCCAAAGATGTTCTGTTGGGTTCAGATTTGGTGACTGGGAAAGACTATTGTCACGTTCATGAAACCAGTTTGTTACAACTTTTGGTTTGTGACATGGTGTATTATAATTCTAGAAGTATAATTAGAAGATAGGTAAATTGTGGCCATGGAAGGGACACACATGGTCAGCAGCAAAACTCAAATAGGCCATGGCATTCAAATGATGATTGATTGGTATTAATGGGCCCAAAGCATGCCAAGAAAAAGCTCCCCACACCATTAAACCAACACCTCCACCAGCCGGGACTGTTGACACACAGCAGGCTGGGTGCACAGATTCATACTGTTGGAACCAAATTCCAATACTACCATCTGTGTACCTCACTGGACAAGGCTACATTTTACCAGTCTTCAACTGTACAGTTTTGGTGAGCTTGTAACCACTGCACATGTAATAATAAAAAATTTAATTACATTTATATAGCACTTTTTTGATTGATCAAAGCACTTTACATAAAGAGTGGAACCTTTTCAACCCCTTCAACAGGAGTAGAACCCGACCGCCTCAAGATTCAATATGATATCCATACTGTAGCCTTTCTGTCAGTTCAAACCAGTCTAGCAATTCTCCTCTGTCCTCTGTCATCAACAAGGCGTTTCTGTCTGCAGAAGTGTTGCTCAATGGATGTTTCTTGTTTTTCATACCATCTTAAATAAACTCTAGAGACTGTTGTAAGTGAAAACTCTAGGAGATCAGGAGTTGCAGAAATACTCAAGTCAGCCCTTCTAACATCAATAATCAAGCCACTGTTGACATCACTAAGATTACATTTTTCCCCATTCTTCTGTTTGACGTGAAAATTAATAGAGGCTCCTGACCTGTATCTGCTTGATTTTGGGCATTGTGCTGTTGCCACATGTTTGACTGATAAGATAATTGCATGGATAAGCAGGTGTTCCTAATTATTTTTATATATATTGTGACAGACTGGGGGCGCTGTCGTCCCCTTGAACCCTCGGATCAGACGCCAGACATAAGATAAAATTCCAAAAATTGACTTTATTATAATAATCAAGTGCACAAAGCACCCTCCACTCCACAATACTCATAAATAATAAACAAATCCACAATAACAATAATCATCCACTCTCCCAGATGCATTGCCACCCTTCCTCCTGACTCAGCTCAACCCTGGGATCTCCCACAGTCCTTTATATAGTCCGTGATCCGGAAGTGCTTCTGAACCCTCAGTCCATGTGGCTTCCTAGCACTTCCGGGTCAGATCAAAACTCTCCTTTTCATCCCGGAAGTACGTCATTTCTTCTGTCACTCTGATGTACTTCCGGGTTAGAGGTAAAATAAAAGTCTCTGAGCCTCCCTGCAGCGTCCCCGACGTTATGCAGCAGGGCTGTACAGGAAAACTCCAATGTCCATGATGCCCAGCTGGAATTCGGAGCATCTCCATGTCGCAGGGATGGCTCCCTCTGGCGGCCTGGGGGTATTGGCCAGGATGAATGTCCGGCCATAGTCCACAATATATATACTGTATATATTGTGGAAGAAATACCTCAAACAAAAAAGGAATCTTCACAAGATAAAGGTTTGGGGACCATCCCTGTATATTGTCCTGTGGACAAATGAAAGCAAGAGATGCAAAATGTTGATCAAAAGTACATATATTATAACAGATGACAATGTGGCATTTAAAAAAGGGCATTTTTATAGAATGGTGGATGATGGGAACAGGAAATGGTTGGCAGGAAATGGCGTCATGGGGGAGGAAACGGAAGTGATATCCAAGGTGAGAGCCGGAAGTGATGCCATATTGAGTTGCCGGAAGTGACGTCACGGTGGCCATTTTGAAGCCCAGAAATAGCCGCAATTATTTTTCTTCAGTTTTCCTGTGAAGAGAAGAGGTTCAGGTAAGCACCATGTGACAATATATACAGTATATATAAATAGTATATTTTGAATAGGATGAATAATGTATCTTTTTATGTTTCAACATTATGTTCTTAGCTGTATTTCATTTTTCAATGGCTTCTTCTAAATTTACATAAATTTGTATTTACAAAGAAAGTCTTCTGCGGTGGGCTGGCGCCCTGCCCGGGGTTTGTTTCCTGCCTTGCGCCCTGTGTTGGCTGGGATTGGCTCCAGCAGACGCCCCGTGACCCTGTAGTTAGGATATAGCTGGCTGGATAATGGATGGATGGAAGGAAGTCTTTTAATACCCCTTTTTGCCTTACAAACCACAATGAAGCTAAATTTTCACTGTTACATAGACCACCTCTGAAATTATTCTCAAACATGTGCCACTAGCACTAACACCTGAGCCTGTTTGCAGTCATTCGAAGTAGCCTGTGGAATGGGATGGGCTTGATGTTTGGGGTGGGGCTAGATGTTAGTGACATGCAATCTCAGTCATTGTCACAGCTGGTGCTTAGTTCAGAGACTGTCCTCACCACAGCGTACCAAACAGGGTATTGCTGATCCATAGACCACAGAGAGGTGCTCTTGTGCGTTCACACGCTGGGGTTCACTCAGCTTAGCATGTGTGTTGCTTCTTCTCACAATATTCTGGGTATCATGGCTCCAAAAATAACCTTGAAATAGTGGGAAAAGTCCAAGAAAGATTGAAAGGGTATTCCTTTGAATATGAAGCTTAAACTTGATAAGTGTAGCTTAACAGTATTTAATGAAGAGAAATGTCTTCTTAGGGATTATTGCTTTGCATTATATAAAAAAAATAGTCGTTCTGGGGACTGCTAAATGTTTAAAAAAGTTTTCAATTTAAACTAAGGGTAAATAAATAACCTAACCCTTAAAAAAGGGTTTTCAGAAACAAATTAGCTTCATAAAGCAAAGGTACCTGTATTATAATTGAAATTGATGTATAGAGTGCTAGGTTCATATGTGTGCTTAATAAGAAAGAATTGATTAGAACTAAATACATTACATTATCATTTCCACTCTATCCAGCTCATGGTAATAGGAATGAAATCAATCCCAGCATTATTGGACACAAGGCAGGAACTAACCATGAAGAGGTCAACAGATCATGGCATGGCCCACTCAGGCACACATCTATAATAGAACTCATACTGGGCCAGTTTACAATGTGTTTGAACCTAACACACACAGAAAATAGAGGAGAATCTTCTCAGACATTGAAAGAACTTGTAAATCCAACACAAGCCATAAACAGGCAAATGGTTTCAACCCAAGACACACTACCTATTAGCCAACACTTATAACCACTGCATCAGGTTTAGTTCATTGTTCTAATATATTGAGCATCATGGACCACCACCATGGTCTATGATTACAGACTGCTTTGGTATGAGATTTTTTTGCCAACTCTGAATGGAAAGAAAACCTGAAAAGCCTTCTTCCTAATGAGTTGCCATTTGACTGCTAGTGTAGACATGGGTGAAGTGGTTAAACTGTGTGTATTTCATTCCTGCCTGACTGATTACCAGATCCACATAAACACTAATGAGGTATGTTAATTTTATTCAGTGCTTGACTCATCTATTTCTGGATTGAGGCTAACACCTCTGACTGGGCTAGAGTAGGGACCGGTCGATTGATGATGGAATGAGAAATGAATTGTTTAGTAAAAGTGAGGAGTTTTATTCTGTTCTATCCATAAACTGCTAAAAGGAAAGTAGTGGCATGTTTACTTGTTCTCAATTAGAAGATTGAAGGACATTTTTAACATTAATAAACACATATTCCCTATCTGGCATTTGCCTACTTGGGTGATAGCACACAGGGCAGCCTCGCAGCATCAGCTGTACAGCAGGTAAGTGCCAGCAGAGACAGTCCTGCATGAAATGCCATTCTGTAAAGTGTAGTTTACCACTTGCACCAATGTTAAACTGCAGATCGGGGTGAGACACTGAAGGATCACAGTCAGTCAGTCATTATCCAACCTGCTATATCCTAACACAGGGTCACGGGAGGTCTGCTGGAGACAATCCCAGCCAACACAGGGCGCAAGGAAGGAACAAATCCCCGGGTAGGGCGCCAGCCCACTGCTGAAGGATCACAGATAATGGTAAATAAAAATCCAAATCCAAAAAGCAGAGAGTAGGTAAGAGAGAACTAGTTCAAAAGCCAGTCAGTCATTCTCAAACTCACTTTATCCAATTCAGGGTTGCAGGCAATTCCAAGCGGTTCTGATCCTAAAATAATGATCAAAAAACAAACATCTGACCATAAAAAAGTATTAAAATGAACCAAGTCAGCAGGCTAAAAATGAAAGAAAGAAACACGATAACTAAGCCAAGCATCATCTGAGTTTTCCTAATGTCAGATCTGTGCCTCTCCATCAGCCGCACAAACATGGATGGGAGCGACTAGAGGGAAGAAGACAGGCGTGGAGAAGACTAGGGACAGAGCGCAAGCCCATTCCTGACAGCAGATGTGTCACCCATCCCCCCCAACGCCCCCACCCCACTCACCTCGTTATGTCAATTTAAGCATTGACCCTTTATGAGCTGCTTATCTTTTTAATGGAAAATCCTGACTTATTATCAGGAAGAAGTTTGAACCGTCCAGTACATAGTTTTAAAGTAAAAAACAGAAAAAAATCCATCTCTTTCCATTTTTTCAATGGCCTTGTACATGGCAGATTAGTGATTTAGGCTTACAAATTAGTTCTGTTTACCTTCCTGTGATAATAAACGTGTCATCATTAATTCCTGGCCAATACATCATGCCTGACTTTCATAATTGCTGTATGCTTCAGTTTAACAGCAGTTGTCAAGAAGCAGAATGTGCTGTTACCAGCAGGTTATGGGATGAAAATAATGCAGGTCTTTCTTTGAAAGGTTGACTATTTAGTTGGAATAACATATTTGGTCGATAATTTCAGTTACATTGCCATGTGCTGAGAACTAAAACATGGAGAATTAATTTATCATATGCAGATTACATATTACGATTTTCCCAACTCCAGCTTTACAATTTAAAACCCGTATTACACTTAATGAGACTCATCTTTCATATATGGATAAAGCCAGTAAAGGGAAAATATTTTCTGCTGCTAAACTGGCTAATTACTCTTTTATCCACTTGTTTTCTTAATACATTTAGTCCATTTAGGGTCATGAGGATAATGCTTAGACTTACAAGAATCAAAGGCAATAAATAGAAAAAATTACATGTTGGGGTGGGGGGGTTTTATAACTGCGGGATGGGGGGGGGGAATTAGTTGTAAATTTTTATTTATTATGAACATGTTCTTCTTAAGTTTGCATATGCTGGATTTATGTCCAAATATCTGTTGATGGCATTCTCATTTGATAGCCAAGATTCGGCCAGCTCTCTGGCACTTTTAGTACTGGCCTTAAATCTTACTTGTACATTGTCCCAGTTAAATGTATGTCCTGTTGATTTGGTATGCATATAGATCAGTGATCGTGAGTCCTTTCTTCTGACGGCGTTGCAATGTTCATGTATACGTGTTGCGATTCTTTTTGATGTTTGTCCTATGTATACCGCTGGGAAAGAACTGCATGGAATGCTATAAACTGCGTTTCGTGTTTCTGCTGTCGATTTCTTATTTTTAGCATAAAGAGGACCGTGCGCAGATTGTGTTTGGGTTTGTGTGCTATTCTGACGCCTGACTTGGCCAGGATGTGTGCTGCACCTTCAGACACATTGTGGTGATAAGGAAGTGAGTACCAAGTGGGGTGGGGGTTCTGGTTCAAGTCGATTGTTTGCTGAGTTTTTTGGTGTCTTCTGTGTACGCTTCGATTAATGAATGTTTTTGAGTATCCATTTGAAGTGACAAGACAAATGAGATAGCGTCTTTCATTCATTTTTGTCTCCTTTGTATTACAATGGGTGTGGACTCTTCTCAATAGAGTTTTGACACAGCACCGTTTATGAGATACTGGGTGGTTGCTGGCGAAGTGTAATATCTTGTCTGCATAGCATTCCTTACGGTAATCACTTGTGGTCAGGGTGGCGTCATTATTTCTTTCAATGTAGATGTCCAGGAAGCTGATGTGTTGGTTCATTTCTTTTTACATGGTGAATTGGATTGCGGGGAATATTGTGTTGATGTGGTTGTAGAACTCATTTAGCTGGTCATTTTTTAGTATGACAAATGTGTTGTCTACGTAGCGTATCCAAATTTTGGGTGTGAACTGGGTGTATATATATATATATATATATATATATATATATATATATATATATATACACATTAACCAAAGTACTCAGTGTTGCCCAGGTATATTTATAAAATGTGTTCAGGAAAAAAGCAAAGATTTATGTGTTTTTTAAATGATAACCCCATTATTTCTAGTTGTCCCTTCCATCAACCACACAATCCTTCTATCAGTCGGTGGGCCCCTTTTAAGCATGTCTTGGGAATGCTTCCAATACCATGGTGCATCCTATTGGATTCACTTCCCAGTCATATGGAAACCAGGGAGCTCATCCCCCACTAACACCGCCTTCTAATGACACCCAGAGACCCTGACAGGACTGCACTATTGGACTCCTACTCCCATGAATCCCTATGGGTGTCCAAACTGGGATGCCTCAAGAGGACCACTACCACCTGTCATATCAGGGAAGGAACTGCTCCTGGCCTATGCCTTTACACACACATGAAATTTAATGAAATCCCTTTCTTAATACATAGGCCCACCCTTTGCAACTAGAACAGCTTCAACTCTTCTGGGAAGGCTTTCCTCAAGGTTTAGGAGTGTGCTTATGGGAATCTTTGACCATTTTTCCAGGAGAGCATTTGTGAGACAAGAAGGCCTGGCTCGCAGTTTCTGCTCTAATTCATCCCAAAGGTGTTCTGTTGGGTTGAGGTCAGGGCTCTGTCCAGGCCAGTCAAGTTCCTCCACACCAAACTCGCTCATCCATTTCTTTACAGACCTTGCTTTGTGTACTGGTGTGCAGTCATGTTGGAACAGGAAGGGGCTATCTGCAAACTGTTCCCACAAAGTTGGGAGCATGAAATTGTCCAAAATGGCTTTGTATGCTGAAGCATTAAGAATTCTTTCACTGGAACTAAGGGGCCAAGACCAACCCCTGAAAAACAACCCCACACCATAATCCCCCCTCTACCAAACTTTAAACTTGGCACAGTGCAGTTAGGCAATTACCATTCTCCTGGCAACCGCCAAACCCAGACTTGTCCATTGGATTGCCAGATAGAGAAGCGTGATTCGTCACTCCAGAGGACACGTCTCCACTGCTGTAGACTCCAGTGGTGGTGTGCTTTACACCACTGTATCCGACACTTTTCATTATACTTGGTGATATAAGGCTTGGATGCATTTGCTTGGCCATGGAATCCCATTCCATTAAGCTCTCTATGCACTGTTCTTGAGGAAATCTGGAGGCCACACAAAGTCTGGAGGTCTGTAGCTATTGACTCTGCAGAAAGGTGGCAACTTCTGCACACTGTGTGCCTCAGCATGTGCTGTCCCCGCTCTGTGAATTTTTCGTGGCCTACCACTTCGTGGCTGAGTTGCTGTTCTTCCCAATTGCTTTGTTATAATACCACTAACAGTTGACCGTAGAATATTTAGTAGCGAGGAAACAAATGGACTTATTGCACAGGTGGCATCCAATCACGGTACCACGCTGGAGTTCACTGAGCTCCTGAGAGCGATCCATTCTTTCACAAATGTTTTTAGAAGCAGTCTGCATGCCTAGGTGCTTGAGTTGATACACCAGTGGCCATGGAAGATTGGAACTCCTGAATTCAATGATTTGGAGGGGGTCCCAATACTTTTGGCAATATATATATTGTGACATGTGAGTCACTGTCTTGCACCTGAGAGAAGAGTCCAAAAGCTTCAAGAAAACCAAATTTTTTCCAAACAAAACCGGAAACATAAGGGTGTTTATTCAAAAGGGAGCTACCACATCAATACACACAGAGACAGGAAACAAGCAGTGATGGGGCCTGGTCAGTGGCCGGGTTATAATATTCTCTGCATTAACCATCGGTCGACAGACATGTTATGCAGACAGGCTGTGAACTTGCAGTTGGCTTGGTGGCACTGCGAACCTGCAGTTACTTTGGCAGCAGACAAGCAACCCTCAACAGACACATCAACTGCATTTCAGAATGCAGCACCGTTGGGAAAGGTCTGAAAAGAACACAAAAATCTCACTATATACATATACTGTATTATATATATATATATATATATATATATATAGTCACACACATGCGAGTAGGAGTGAGCTGAGTGGACCAAGTAGAGGTAATTACCCGCCAGGCCAGGGGATGGTGGGATGCACTAAACCTACCACTGTTATCTCTACATGCCATGAATGTGAAAACCTGCCTGATTCAATGACACTTCGGGTTCCGGACCCCAGACTGAAGTCACTTCCTGTTCCGTGCCCCAGAGTGACGTCACTTCTGGTTCCGGCCAGATGACATCACTTAGGCTTTTCGGCTTATAAAGCCGCCATCTTTCCTCCACTAGTCAGTTCAGTGAAGAACTCAAAAGAATGCAAGATTCAAGAGTATTTATTGTCATTTCATCCATATACAGTAGTATAGCATACCGTGAAACGAAACAACATTCCTCCAGGACCATAGTGCTACATAGAACACAGGCTATTCATTTCAAAATATATACACACACAATCTAGAGTTGCCAATTTACCTGGTATTCACAGTTTTGGAATGTTCTAGGAAACCACAGACCCAGATAGAACCCACACATACAATTTTTCACGGAGAAGCACCACTGTTCTGTTCACCATATTCATTTACTTCTCACATACTGTATTATTGTATCTTTTGTAGGTGTGCATATGTGTTCTTTAGTTATTTGCAACAAGTGCTTTTAATTTCTAAAACCATATCTGAGAAATTTCCAAGCCTTCCTTTTTATATATCTTATGTACTGATATTTGTAGCTGAATGGCAATGATTGTTCCTGATTATTCATTTTAATTGCTGTTAATCTAATGGACAGTACCTGAAACGATGTTAAGCATCAAGAAAATCAAATGTATCATAATTTGTAAAAATGCATTTTGTAAAACATGGACCAAAGGGGTCTTACTCAGGATCACTAAATCAGCTGCATTCAACTTCACACTTACTGTTCCATAGCCACAAACTATTGTGACTCCAATAAGGACACCAGAGTCTGTTCTCTGGTCACTTGTATCCAAGTCATTTACAAATAGATCAGACATCCTGAGTCAAAGAAATTGTTATTTTAATATGAAATATTAGAAATGTATCTCCTAGTGAAATATACAGTACCTCATCATCTGGGTGGACTGCTATTTTGTACAACATTTGATAGCCTTTTTGTACTTATTTCTCTCTTCATTTTGGTGACAAATGTACAGTATGTATACACTGTATATACTAGAACTATCTGTGTATTTCACATGAAAGCTGTTTCCATTGCATTGTAACCTGCATTATTTCTCATTTAATCTAGCATGTCTTAGCATGGTTTGATGTATACTTATATTTTCATAAGTAAATGAATCAAAGTAAATAATATCAGCTTTGATGAATCCATTTTTAACAGTGTTAGTTTATTTTCATTTTTTCAGTTAGAATTATGTAGTGAAACAGATGAACTGCAATAGCAAATACTACGCACTGTAATTTTTATAAAAAGAATGTGCTTCTTGTTGTCTCTTCATATTAGAAGGACTATCAAGAAGTCTATCAGTTTTTTCAAAAACTGCCTTTATTAAATACAGTATATTAAGAGAAACCATAAAGTAAAAAACAAAAAATAAACATATCTAGTTCTCCACTGGACTTTCCAACACATTTTTTGCCCTTGACTATAATGAGAGATGGTGTCCACATTTTCCTACCTTCATAAAACCACAGTAGCTTACTTCCCTTCTCATCTGTCATTTCTCTCTCTCTCTCTCTCCAAATCCCAGATTTTGCCATCTTGTTTTCTCACAAGTAAGACTTTATCTAAAAGACCAACAGACTTTAAAATCATTTTGCTCCCAGACACGGCAGCCTTTAAACCCCATTCATAGGGTATATCTAGGCCAGGTCCCTTACTAGGTATGCAGGTCAGAGTGCCCTCTGGTAGCACCTAGTATTCCTGAATCCAAAGATTTTCTTGTCTTGAAAGGGCCTGATATGTGAGGTAACAGCTGGATTAAATGTTCTTTAACAAATTACAACACTGTCTTGTCAGTCAGAATCACTGGTCTAGCAGTAGCCTTTTCTGTACTGGTGTGCTTATGAGAATCCTATTTAGGCCACCCACAACTTGAATTGCTTACTGTCCCCATTGTAATTTGCTCACAGTAGGTGATCCATCTCCATCTCCATTTCCATGGATGTTAGCTCATCATTTTGCCCATTCTGTTCTCTTCTGCCATTGTCAAATTTCTAACAGGCAAGAAAGTTTTTTAAAAGTGAAAAATCATAAAACTTTGAAACCAGCTTATATGATATCATACCAGTGAGAATTTTCTTCTGTTTTCATTACAGACACCCCACTCCCACATTAACAATAAAAACACCTACAGTACTGTAGAGCCTCTTCTAAGATAGTTTAGCCAACGGAGATTCCTTCCAATGGCATGGTAATATCTGCTTTGGCAATGACATAAGACCAGCTCTGTCTGCACTATGTGCACTGCTGGTGCAACATCTTCTGCACTAAAATGAAATGATTAAAATGTACTAAACTCATAAATTCTTCAAAATCACCTGGCAAATGAGTGATGCAGTAGTTTTTTGCCAGCTGCATAATTTGAGTTATACTACTACAGGAAAGCAAACAATAAACAGTTTATAAAGACAACTGTTATATTAGTTTATTGTTTGTCTACAGAGCTAAATTGCAGTATATAACTTTGAACCGAGTGCCTCAGTTTGACATTGTACTGGATGGCTAAGGGCTTATTCATGTGATGTGTTTCTCAAACTCCTTCATAACTGGCGAGTGTTATGTTGGTGCAGTCAATAGCCCTGCTGTTTCATAGATCTAGAATTCTGAGTTCAAATCTCACACCTGGGAGGTGTCTCTGTGGAGTTAACACGTTCTCTGTGAAGACATGTAGTAGTACGTGAGTTGGTGACTCTAAACTGGTCCCAGTAGAAGAGTAGGCCCTATGATGACTTGGTGCCCTGTTCAACGTTATTTCCTGGTTTAGCCCTAGTGCTACACAGAAAGGCATCTCTCCCACTGTGACCCTGAACTGACTGAAGGGGAAGTGGAAATGGTCATATTTGGTGCAGCAGATATTTGCACTAGAAGAAGTAATAGATTATAAAAAGAATTAAAGAATGTTTGAAAGAGTTTAGTGAAAGACTGAGCTTTTTTTCTTTTCCCATTACTAATATTAAAGAATAACAAATAAAGACAATGCAGTATTTTAGAATGACATTTGAGAGTCATTTTCTCCTTTTCATCCTCCACAGACACGTTGTCTCTTAGCCCATATGGCATTTGTCAGCTCTGGGCATTGCAAGGGAACTTGTGATGGATGGCGACCTCTGGCCTCTGCATCTGCTCATGTTGTATCCTACCCTGCAACCATGGCTGTGGAAACTTTCTGACTGTAGAGTCTGCTGTCATGTAATGACTAGGAGCTTTAGCCTTCATTCTCCCCTCCTTTCCCAATCTGGTTTGGTTCATCCAGCGGTTGTTTTGCTCCTGTCAAGCAAAGGCTGTCTGTGATAAAGGAAAGGGTGCATCTGCGGATGCTAAAGATTCATTTCTGAGTTACAAATTGTAAAGTGAAATCCGAGGTAGTCCTCATATACAGTACAGCAGACTATTAAGTAGTAATTAAGTACATTTATACTTTGTCAAGGGTTCAATGTCACCTAAAAATATATTGTTATACATCTGTGACCTCATATTGGAACAAGAGAGTCCACCAAATGCATTGATGAATGCACGGATGTTTAAAAGCAGATATTCTATGTTTAGTTTTCACATGCCTTAAAAAAGGAGATTTACTTTTTTTCATCAGTCTAAGCCTTAAGATCAAGAGAGCTTCAGTTAATAGATTGCCACACCTCCATCTGTATGAGCCTTTAGGATCTCTTAAACATTCAGGAGCACATCCTTCTGTGGGTTTATCACACTCATCCTCCCACCAAATGAAGATTTTCAGCTGCTTGAAACAAACTGTGCCTGAGAACTGGACTGACTTGAACACGCTGTAGTTGCAGAGATGTTTTCTAGATCTTAAAATCAGAGACTCAATCCACCTGGGAGATGAATAGATTCAATTTCCTTTCCCGTTTTATATAAGAAATGTAACTTTTGCTATTTTTCTGTTTTCACCTGGTTTACACCATTTTCTGCCTGCTGATTGAAATGCTTAGGAATACTTATTTAAGTGGGTTATTTTTCTATTTAAAATAATTGATGTTGGTTTTGTTCATCTCTTTCATGTGTTTTCTGTCTGTTAATGAATCAATGTCTTTGCTTTCAATTATAATATTCAAATTATCACCAATATCTTTATTATAGTTTGATCATCTCCTGATGAAAAAATCCTATGACTCAAAACAAACTGGTGGTGCTAGCACCCACCTCATGGCTATAATGGCAGATTCATCCTCTGAATGCAGCTTCATATGCACTAGTATCTCTGCCAGCCTGCATCTTCCTAGACATTATATAGTGAAGAACAGCACGTTCAGCTTCTGATTGTGATTCTCTTTGTGTGAGCATCTTTACTAACCTGCTCATAAATAACAAATCTCCTAACAGAGTCCATCTGATGCATAGCTTGCGGGGTGTCTTAAATATGTGGATAGGGTTTGGGGGCGCATGATCATATTTTTTGAAACATTGCTGGACATGCACAACTTACATGCATCTTCCTGAGGCTGACTTGTTCTTGTTTACGTGTGTTAAATGCATCTTCTTTTTTATTTTATATTTTTTTAATTTTCCCCGTATATTCCCATAAAATGCAGATTATACATACATTATATAATTATTATTTGCACCTTCTGTAAATGTATTTTTAAGGTTTGTTCTTATTATTTTAACATCATTTTTGATGCTATGTCCTGAGGTGGTTGTTTTGTTAATCACATATTTTCTGCTGCTTCTGCTCTGGTGCTGATTTACTATTAGAGCTAACAAAAGAGTCTGCTTTTGTTAAGCACAGGGTGATGCAGACATCCAAATATCCAAGTTACCTTGCCTTGCTGCTTCAGTATCTGTCATGCCAGCCGTAAAGGCAACACTAATACAACAAGGTGATACTGACAAGCCTTTCTTCACCCTTGTCCTCCTCAGCTTCTGTCGAACACCTAGAGGCAGGAGGAAAGGAGGTGGTGTGGAGGGGGGTTGAAGTTTGAATGCCCTGTGATCATAGTGGCAGAATTAAAGATGATTCTTCCTAACAACATGCTTCTGAGCCAGTCTGTGCAGAAGGATGGGCAATCCTGATGGAATTTTCTGCTTCACATCCCAGTGCTTTTTTGATTTGCATTACACAAAAGCAATGTAGGTCAATCTTTTCAAGCTGAATTCCGACAAACATGTATAGCACTTAAGGCACCCATCTCCCAGGCTGATGATGTATATAAAAGCAATGTAGATCTTCTTACTTTTTATTCATATGAAGTGTGTTCAGATGGGAATTTCCAAAAATGGCTTTAGAGACCCCCCCCCCCCCATCATCACCACCAGGTGCACTTCAGTTCACTTAAGCGGTAGCTCTTGGCAATGGCCATGTTCACTGACTGGCTGCTTTAATAGCAAGGACAACTGTAGTGGCAGGCAAATGATATTTTTGTATGTGCACACATATTTTAATTTGGGCAAAGCTTTGGTCGTGAAGAATAGGCACCACTATGTGCAGCACTTTCCTCTGCTTTAATTATTTAAATCTGGTTTACAGCTACAGAGATGGCACTTGGAGTTTTTGATCCTATAAAAGCGGCAAAGGGAAGATCATGTTAGAGAAGCGCCTTCTGTTAAAAAATGATTTGATCAGCAGGAAGCCTCTCAGTAAAATGAGCTAACTGCAGCACTTCTGTGTGCTGCTGTGTTGCAATGCAGTGAGGTGAAGTAATCCCTAGGAATAACACCATCAGCCTGCTGGAAAAGAAAGCAGGAGTGGCATTGTCTCCATCCGCCTCTTTCATTGGCCAGTAGAACAGCATGTTACGAGAGTCGCATTGTATTCATCTAATCTCTGTGCTCCATGATGTAGCTTCACTGCAGCTATTGGTCATAAAAAACAGCTCTGTCTCAGTTGAAAGGCCATGTTATACGTTCAGCCTGACTTTAGTTCAACATTTGATAAGAAAAAAAAAATCAGTTTTGGGTTTAGCATAGAAACAGAAAGAAGCTCCACCTAGTTTTGCCATGATGGTATAGCCAAAGGCACTGCATCTCTTAAAAATAGATTTAGATTAAAGGTATTTCATGTATCACAAAAAAGATGGTGCTAGTCGTTTTCTTAGAGCGCAGCCTAAGGGTTGTGTGTTTGAACGACCGCTACAACAAATCCATAATGCATGTCCTGTAAGTCAGGCTGACCTACTATGAGGATATGGCATTCTCAGGATGTGCTAATAATTTCTAGTAAGTGAACCTCTCTCGAATACTACTTCACAGCAGCCATACTATCCAGAATATATTGACGATCAATTCATCAAACAGACTTATTTTCAATCATGAGATCTAAGAGTCAAGAATAGAAAACATTTGAACAAATTTTCATTTTTAGGTGATACTGAATGTTTATTTATTTTTATTTTATATTTGGACAAATTATACCTGCAATGTTCCTCTTAAACAAAACTGTATCTGCCTTGTCACCAACTGATGTATACAAAAAGGCAATGCGTCAACAGGAAAACTATTATTGAGGAATCCAAACATAAAAATAAAAACTTCTGAGCATGCCAAAATGGCTTCAAACACCATTATATCTGACTCTTGGTAGTCGTCTGAAGCTGCTTTGAATTTTGCTAGTGTCACCTGACTTTCATTTACTACTTATTCATTGAGCCTATCACCTTCTAATTCTAGCTCTTTCGTCGTTTTTGGTATTCTTATGTTTATGACTGCCTTTATATTACGTTATTATTAATGATTGAATTTTACACGTGTACTGGAGGCTACCCAATATTTGTTTCACAAGGATCAGGCCAAGAACAGGCTCAGAAACACTAATGCCAGAATGATCTTTTAGCAAAACCAAAACAAAAACCATAGCTCAAAGTTAGAAAAGAAAATAAGAATCCAAACCAGAGTAGAAGCCTATTATTTTTTCTTTTCCTTTTACCTGTGAGTCACTACACCAGACAAGTCTTAATGCTGGGCTGCTTTGCTGCCTGTGCCATCTTCTTTTAAAGATAGAACTAAAGAGGAAGATTACAAAAGTGGAGACATAGCTGGCTAAATTTCAACCAGACAAGGCTATAAAAGATGCCAAAAGTAAATATAAGGACACACTGGGACAAAATTTCTGTATATATGATTATAATGAGAAGTCAAGCAAAATGACATCTTTTATTAAAAGATCACAATATGCAAGCTTTCGAGGCAACTTGCCTGAAGAAGGGGCCTGAGTTGACTCGAAAGCTTGCATATTGTAATATTTTAGTTAGCCAATAAAAGGTGTCATTTTGCTTGACTTCTCACTACATCCATAATGGCTAACACAGTACACCACCCTAGTTCTATATGTGATTGTTCATCCATCTGGAGTGCTTTATCAGTGACTACAGGTTACAAATGCAAGCCATCCCTACCATAGACAAATCCTCCTCTGCCCGATATGTTGATCAGTTTTAATCGCAGGCTTGAGAAGCCCCCATTTCTCTACTCCGGACATCAAACCACATGACTTATCTCTCAATCAGTCCAACTGCACCTTTCCTCTCTGCATTATGAAGCATACAGTCCATTATGGTCTTCCTGAGACAGAAATGTTGTAAAGCCCCTGGACCAAACAACATTTCTCACTACATGCTTAGAATTTTTTCTGATCAGAGAGCACCTGTATTTATAGAGGTTTTCATTCAGTCTTGAGCTCGGTACAAAGTTCCTGTTTGTTTCAAAGAATCCACAGTTATCCCAGTGCCCAAGAAGCACAATACAGCCTAAATGACTACAGGCCTTTGGCACTGACCTCTGTAATATTGAAGTCATTTGTACATCTGCTTCTTCAGCATCCTTAAATCTGTTACGAATTCTGTTCTTGGCCCACTACCATTTGCTAACATGGCCAATGGGTCAGTTAAGAATGCAGTGAGCATGGCTCCCTACTACATCTTGCAGCTTTTAGATTTTCCAGCTATTTATGTCAGGATCTTATTTGTAGATTTTAGTTCTGAATTTAACAGAAATATATATTTCCAGTATAAATGTGGACTATACCACATGTCTGTGGATTTCTAACTTTCTAAGGAACAGACGTCAGACCGTGAAGATGTGTGAATACCGATCAGGGCCCCTGACCCTGAGCACAGGGTCCGCTCAGGGCTTTGTTCTTTCTCTTCTCATTTTCTCTCTGTATATCAATGACTACACCTCCCATCTGTTAAACTGCTGACGGCACCACCCTGATTGGCCTGATCACAGACGGGAACAAGGTGCCATATTGGAGGGAGTTGGATTGGCTGGTCAGTTTTTTGATTTTGATTTTTTGAGTTGATATACATGATTGTTGGTGTTCTCAAAACAGTAGAAAATTGTGGATTTTAACAGACACTCCTCACTTCCTACACCCTTAGTATTACATGCAGTCATTGACAACAAGGTGGAATCATATACAATCTGATCTGGGATGAAAACATAACTGCATTTCTCAAAAAACTGAGCAGTGGATGTTTTATCTCTGTCACCTTAATGTTTAACCTGTCCCAATCTGTGCTGGTACAGTTTTAAAGAGCTGTTATTGAAAGCATCCTCACTTTCTCCATGACAGTCTGGTATGGCAATGCATCTGCGCAATCAGAACATAAACTGCAGTGTGTTATTCAGTCGGCAAAAAAAGACTGTAGGCCTAAAACTGGACTCCGTTGACATCTTGTATACATCATAGGTCAGGAAATGTGCCAGAAATATAAAGACTACACTCGAAATGTTACCATTCATTAAAGGAAACAACTACTAGACATTGAAACAGTTCCTTTCCTTCTGCAGTACTACAGTAAACACCGTCTCTGATTCATCTCTCTTTTCCTGATTTGTAAACGTCTCCATCCAATATAAATTGTGTTTGCATTTCCTGATTATATCATAAGGACTAATGTCATATATTACTGGGCAATTCTACTTTAATGTTTTGTTTTATATATTTGTGTTTTGTGCTATATATTTTTCATTACTATTGCATAAATTGCTGCGAAGGTTTCATGTATTATATATTGTGCTGTTTAATTCCATGTACCTTGTTAGCGTATGGATGTAACACCAAGAAAAGTTTAAGATTAAAGTGCTGACATCATTTGTTGGACAGGCACACATCATATTGCTGAATAAAATACCAAATCCTGCCACCACTAAAGGGCAGCATCCATTGAAGAACACAAAGGATAACAAAATATTTCAAAGAGAAAATGAAAAAAATCATGTTCAGAAACTGGACAAAACATACTGTGTGGATGTGAAACGTGTTCTTAACAACTATTATAACTACAGTTTTGACCCCTGGATATATAGGCGTTCATTAAATTTAATTTCTATTATTGAGTTTGACAAAAGCTAATTGGCATGAATGAATGGTTGCCAGAGTATTAAAATAACAAAGTATTTTTAAATTGTATATGAAGACTGTAGTAGGGTTTTATTTTTTATTGAGTTTATACCTTAGCATTTTTCCATCTGTGTGGTTCAATAAAAAGAAAACAGCAGTATCATTAAGGATTTGTGGCTTTACTTGTAGGGTGACACATTATCTGAGCAGCTATGTCACTTTTAATTGCGTATGCTCGGCATGTTATTGATTTTCTTGTGTGCATTATGAACACCTTAAGCACAGGAAGGTAAAGAGAGGAAAAGAGAAAGACGGAAAATGAGCAGACCGGTATGAAAGACAGAAATGCACTGCTGAGATACAAATACTAAATTGTTTTAGTTGCCCCTAATATTCTTTTAACAAAGTTATGTGTCTTATAGAATTTCTGAAAGTTTGGATGCTAGAAGCCATACTTTGTCCTCTTATACAGGTGAGAAATGGTGACATAATTCAGCATGTGACTGTAATATATGCTCACTTTTAATTGTGTGTTTTTTCTATTTTGGGATTTTTACACATGGGGATTATTTTAGGCATAAACAGTGGCCTTGTCTTTGATAAATGTTTCTTGTTTTCTTAACCAGTTTCAAGTTAACAATGAGATGTAAATGAAAATGAGCCAGCAGGTCACCATTTAACCTGGTCCTATTCATTGTGTTGTGAAGTATCTATTTTAATAAAAATAAAAACAATGAACACCCAAGCTGAATTCTACAAATCATTTGGATGATATTTTTGTAAAATAAAATGTACAATATAACAATCATTTGACATAGAATAATGAAAGCCATAAAGTTAAATAGCAAAGATTGATTTCTAATCAAGCAAGTGAGCTGGAACAAAAACCTGCAGTCCCTGTGGCTCCCAGGTACCAAACTTGAGAACTTATTATGAAATCACAGATGCAAAGAAGATATAACCTTTTTTCTTTAGTAAAAATGAGACTGTAGCTGCATTTACCCAAAATTACAAAACTTCTGCAGCTTCAGTTTGCTTCATGGGATTCTAGCAAAAGCTTGACATGTTGAAATGATTCTACAGACAAAATATCTTTGTTTTAAAAATTTAGTAAAAATTCAAAGTAAAACAGTTCACACAAAAATAGAGAAATAATTGATTTAGCAAAGAAAAGTTCTTGTTTAAGAAAAGTTTTGTTTAAAGCTTATATCTTGTTCCATTCTTTAAGTTTGCTTACAGTTGAACCATTTCTAAACAGTCAGAAAACTGTATGCCTATAACAATTATATATTGTAAATGGGTCCTTCAGTCCCTGCTAGCACTGGAACCGATATTAAACAACTGACTCAATTAACATAATATACTGTAGATATAACAAGAAAGTTCTATCTTATATTAACTTACAGGAGGTAAAAGACTATACCATATTCTAATAGATATCCTTCTATAGGAGTCAAGCAAACACTATAGGAATTTAACTTTAAGCATTAACTTTCTAAGACAAAAACATTACAAGGATATTCTTCAAAAATAATAATTCCAAGGGCCAATTAAATGGATTGCTCTTGCTTCTTGGAAGTCTTTCTCGGTAATTCACTTTCTCCATAACAAACACTTTTCTGTCTGTGGTCACTGTTCTTTCAAGGAATAAACATTCATTCCACTCTGCTTAAAACATCTACGTAAACACATTTACGTGAGTGATTTAATTTTGGTTGAACACTCCCATGACAGACAGTAATCTTTCTATATAATACTGAATGCAAGTGGAACCTTGGATCAGTAAATCATGCCAGGTATAACAACTGGTGTGATACTTTAACACTAGAATCCCTGAAGCCTACAAAAAAATCCCAGCTCACCTTAAATCCCTTCACACCTCTCCATCTGTGTCTTTTGTTTTGTAAATGCGTCGATCAGTACAAGCAGCCTGCTGTCTCATCCCCCCCATTGACGGAGCTAAACTCGGGCAAAAAGTTCGCCCAGCTCAAGCTAAGGCTCTTTATCTGTGTGTGGGGTGCCTGGAGTTGTATAGGGGTTAATAATACAGTATATCATTATTTGGAATACATGCATTTCATGTGGATTTCCGTGTCTACAAGGATATGGGTAAGTGTAGGATGAAAGGGAATGCGTGGCAAGAAATGCTGAACACATACCTAAAGCAGAAACTTTTTCCATTTTATACTAATAATGACGTGAAGTGTATAATGTGTGAAGACCTGTAACTCACTGACAAAAACATGTAACTAGAATGAATTTTTTTTTTACTTTGGTTATATTTTTGAATAAAAGCGCACATATTTATTTGATATTTGGACTAAAGTCTTCACACATCACTGAAAAGTACCTCCACAGCATGACACTACACCATAGGGATGGTATTAGGGAGGTAATGAGCAGTGCCAGGTCTTTTCCAGACATAGTACTTGGGGTTTTGCTCAAACAGTTCAGTTTATGTCTCATTAGATTAGAGAATCTTTTTCCTAATGCTCTTAAAATCCTTCAAATGCAGTGGCTTCTGTCCAGACACTCTACCATAATTAATACTTGATTGATGAAGTGCTGCTGAGATGGTTGTCCTTCCAACAGGTTCTCCCATCTTAGCAGAGGACTTCTGAAGCTCTGTTAGAGTGACCATTGGGTTCTTGGTTATTTCTGAACCTTCTTGCCCAGGTACTCAGTTTGCCTGGATGGCTAGCTCAAGGAAGAGTACTGGTGATTCCAAATGTTTTCAGTTTCATAGTTATTGAAGTCACTGTGTTCCTGGTAACATTCTAAGCTTTAGAAACAATTTTATACACCTGCCCTCATCTGTGCCATACAACCATTTTATTGCAGAGGTTTACAGAGAGCTCCTTGTATTTCATGGCTCAGTTTTTATGCTGGCATGCAGTGTGAATTGTGGGACCTTATATACACAGGTGTGTCACCGGTAGAGTCCAATCAAGTTCTAGACACATTTCAAGCATAATTAAAGCAAACGGGATGCACCTGACCACACATCGGAGTGAGAGGGCAATGGCTTTGAACACTTATAGAATTTCAGTTTCAATATGGGTGACTGTGTGTAGATTGATGGGCAAAAATGGCAAATTTGCCCATTTAAAATGAAATCTACAACACAATAAAGTGAAAGTGAAGGGGTCGGAATACTTTCTGAATAAACTGTATTTGTGTGTTCCCAATGATCAGCAGTCTTGCATTGGTGATTGATAAAGTAAGGTAAAAAAAAAGACACAGATCAAATGTGTGTGCTCTCTAAAATCAAGCTGCTGTAACAAATAAAAAAAAATATATATAGATTTAGAGGTGAAAAATCAGTCACCTTTTAATATATTTAAAAAACAGTAATTAAAAATGAAGAAAGATTCAATAGACAAAAACATTTAATAGTATCACTCGTAAAACATTTGTAATAAGGAAAGGAAATCGAGAAATAAAATGATACACTTGAGAATAAGAGCACACTTCCTCAGACCGCATTATCTTATATTTGAACATAGTGGAGTATGACCAAGTAATATTGTGTGAATTAATGTACTTTTAATGTACTTTTGTCATATTTATTATAACCCAAAATTGAATCCTGATGTAGTATGTATCATCTCTCATATCTATCAGAAATTGACTTCAAACGACAATGCTCTCATCTGCTTCACTAACATCAATTTTGAAGATGCATGTTGTGAGTCAAGCCTTCTTAATATCATTTTGTTTTTTCCATTTAGGATTTTGATGTATGGGCATTTAAAGTTTAGCTCATCAATATGGCAGCAATTTATTTGTTTGTTTCTGCAGGAAACCCAATTTAGGACCAAAAAAAACAGCACCTGAAAATGTCAAAACACTAAGCCATTCTTTCTTAGAATAGACAAGACAGGAATTACTAGCTATAGAATCTTATATCAATTGTGATTTTAACTGGAAATCTCAAAAACTTAGGTAAGTTAGGCCACTGCATGAGTATGCCTTTTAATGGACTGGAATCCACTGAGCCATTTAGCTCAGTGCTATCAAGATCATTTTCAGCTTCTGGTCACCCTGCAGGGAAATAATCAAGCACGGATATTTAAAGATAATATGTATACTTTATGCAGGGGTGGTTGGTTGGAACAAGGTTTCCATGAATATGGCCATCTCCAGCGTAAGACAAGGCAGTCCCACATGAAGCCTCCAAAAGGAGGGAAAGTGCCACACAGTAAGAGAGGCCCTCCTAGAGTCAGTGTGGATACATAAGGATCAATAACAGGTTGTAGGCTCTGCTTTTGTGCTTGAAATATCAGAAGGGCTGCAGGCAGGGAACCTCTGAAACAGATACACAGATACAGCATTCCATCAAGAAGAAAGGGAAGAAAACAGAAATGTAGGTGACAGGGATGCCATGGAGGATCCTTTGAGTTTTCGAAAGAGATCACAATAACCCCGACTCCTTCTGACAGTTAGAAAGAGCACGTGGCCCCAGGTAAGTTAGAAACCTTTGGCTCATCAAGTAGCATCTTGAGACCCTGAACTTTAAAGATGCTATACAGTCACTGAAAAACACAATACAGTCTGAAAACTCATACTTCAGACACCCACTGCCCATCTTCTTTTTCAAACCAACTGCCCAGCATCTTTTCTAAACTGAGTACTGCAAGTTTCCCACTAGCCCATTTTTAATGGCACTAAGATGAAGATGTGTGTTTAAACAAAATAAAAAATGATTTTTTTTTTCACAAAGACTGAGAAACTAACTTGAAAACAAAAGGATAAACTCTTCACTGCACTTAGCAAGTTATTCAAATCAGACAGCTTAGACATAGTCACAGTCAAAATGGAACTGCAAAAAACTTGTTAGGCAAGAAAATCCTATTCAATAATAGGAGCCAAAATAGTAAGATATAAACTAAGTCAATACAAAGAGCAAAACTCAAAATCAGAATGATGAATACTGAACATTCTAGCAGTGTTAGCTCGGTGATTGAATCCGTATCTCAGACAAAGCAGCTTGTGCTATTGCACTGCAATTTAGCAGCTGATATCAGGAGGGCAGACCCTAGCAACCAGGCAAGATACCATGGCAACCATGTTAGCCAATAGCGGATAGCAACATTGTGATGTGAGGCAACTAAAACTTAAACAAAAAAAAAAGTAAAAACTTTCTCGACCAAGAAAATCAAATTTTAACTTAAATATGAAAATAAAGCTCCATAATTAAATTTTCACAATACAAAATTCTTGTAAATTAAAAAATACTTATTCAACGCATAGAAAATTTTTAAACTGAAAAATAGATTTCCAAATTATCATGGAAGAATCGATCATTTGAAGATTGGGGCAAGAACAGGCAATTCAGTCCAACAAGCTTATCCATCTTATTCATCTAAGATTTTTCATAATAACAGCAAGCTGAGATTTAAAAGTAGATAAAGTCCTGTTCTTTGCCACACTACTTGGTTATTTATCCCAGGTTAATTGTATGAAGATAAACTTTCTATTTGTGTGAAATATGCCCTAACAAGTATCTAACCGTAACACTGTGTTCATGTTCCAGAATTTATTTTAAAGTAACAGCCTAGTCCAGTGTTTTAATTCCTTTTATAGTTTTAAACACTTCAAATATATGTACTTTTAATCTCCATTTGCCGAAACTGAACATGTTTAGCTCCTTCAATCTAACCCTAACCCTACCCTTAACTTCTCTGAACTTTCTCAAGCACCACTATACCTTTTTGGTAATAAGGAGACAAAAACTGTACACAACACACCAGACAAGGTCTCATCACTGATTTACAGAACTTTAGCATAACCTCCCTTGACTTGAACTCTACACATTGTGATAAACAATCTAACATCCTATTAACCTTCTTGATCACTTCTGTATACAGTCTTCATGTAGAAAGTAATGTGTCCACTATGACTCCTAGGCCCTTGTCACAAGTTTCAGGCTATCCATTATACATTTCTAATTCCTAAGTGTAATACCTTAGATGTACTTACTTTAAATTAAATCTACTACAAATCTGCCCTAGCCTGTATGCTGTCAATTTTCCTCCATAAAAGTCTAGCTGATTCCACATCATGTGCCCTTTGACCTAGTTTGGGAACATCTGCAAACTTAACCAGCTTGTTGTTTATATTCTTATCTAGATTGTTAAATTATGTTAAAAGGGGCAGAGTTTTAGATTGATTACTAACCTTTCATGTGGCCCCATATCAAAATCCTTCTGAAAATCATGATGAATAAAAATATATGCACCTCTCTTACAGTATTGTGAAGTTTGGCATATCTAAGGGTAGAAGTGAGGTGAAACTACTACTCTCTGTAAAGTGCTCCCAATTGTGTATCCCCTGTGTTGTCCCCTGACAGCCAAAACCAACTCCTGGCCTTCTCGTAGCAAAGACGGGCTACTGGTTTCCTTCTTTCAGTTCATCCCCTGTACTAATTTCCAATCCAGTATCTGGTCTCTACTCCTTCTTCCACAAAGCTTCCTTCAAAACTCTCCCAGTCAAGTCTAATTGGCTAATAGACCTTTCCCCATCCTCTGTGTTGTGTTGGCAAACCATCTTTCCAGATATCAAAAACTGCTCTAAAAATCCTAATCACCAGCACACACAATTTCAATTTGTCAATAGACTGAAATGTCATCTGATGGGGCTAAAACTAGACTTCCTATGTTATCATTGCCCTCTTAAAGCCATTGGCACCTGTTCTGCACTTGTCCTGCAGAATCGTCCCATGATAGCTTCCCTTCCGTCTGGCTTTGGGGTGCCTTATTCAGTTCCCAACCCTGTAATCATCATCATTTTAGAATGTCAACCATCCTGGAGGATAGTACATCAATAAATGCCCGCCAATGGTTACAAAGGTTTGGATTCTCTTTAGAGTGGCCACTGTCGTTCTCTGTGTCTTTGCTCCATATAGCAATGCTGATTTGACGTATTGAACAATTGTAGTTTGGTGGCTCGGCCACTTGTTTTTGAGTTCCAGATATCCCTCAGTTGGGTGAACACTGCATTATTGTTAAGTACCTTGATGTCTGGTTCTGTCCCTCTCATCTTATTCACTACACTACCTATGTGGATGAAGGATTCTACTTCTTTATTGGCTCTTTACTTTCAGTATTGACCTTCAATAACTTGGTCTTTCCCTTGTTGATATTAAGCCCCAGTTGTGCTGAGACTTTGACTTGCATTGATGACTCTGGCAGACGAGTGTGAGATTGTCTGTAAAATCCACGTCATCAAGCTGGCTCCAAAATGTCCACTGGATTCAATTTCTTTTCTCATAAGTCACCATTTTCATTATCCAGTCTATAGAAAGAAGGAATATAAAGCACTGTAAGTATTCCCTTAAATGTTAACCAAAAGTACACAGAGCTCAGAGCATGACATTTCATTTATGGAAAGTTTATTTTATGTTCAAGGTATTGTAATTTGTAAATATTACATTTTATTGTCATCTGAACACTTGGCAAGGCCCATTCCTAGAGGCAAGCATCCATCTTTAAGAGTGCTTGATCACAAAGTCCCAAGCACTGTGATAGGTCTCCACTGAAGAAGACTTAACATAATCTCTATATGAGTTAAGATAACATAAATCCAAAAAAAAAGGAAAGTAGAAAACCATACAGCCAGTTTCAGTGAAACCAAAACAGGACTATTATGGAACATGGAGTGAAATGTTCAGCATCCCTCTTAAACCACAATATGTAAGACTTCAAAAGAGATTCTTTAAAATTCTTTAGTATATTAGACAACATCATTGGTATGATAAATTGAGTCAGTACTGTAAAATAAAAATGTCTGAATGATGAATAGCTTATTGAAAATCAAATCTGTACCTCAAATGATAGAGAAAAAAAAGTCTAGACAAGTTTAAACCAAGACTCTTAAGCCAATCTGAATTGACCTTGTAATCAAAGAGAGCTAAAAAGCAATTAATAGAGCAATTATCATGGAGAAGTGAAGTTGAATGGTTGGTTAAGTAAAGCAATATGTCACTGAATAGAGATTAATTTGCTGTGGGGATATTTCAAGGTCTTTATTCACTTTATTTAGAAATTGGAAAAAATATTACACTACCAATTAAAGCAATAAGAAAATGCTTTTATATGAATTTCTCACATGATTGTTCATGTAACTGTATGCTGTGCATTCTGGGATGCTTTGAGGTGATACACTTGGTTGTGCTTCTGCATTTCAGTGAAACTATGAGTTGTACTTTACTAAGTTAGTCATCCATCTGCTGTCACAGTGGGCGGGGCCTATTCTGACGGTACTTAGCACAAGGCATGAATCAGCCCACTACATGGCACTTTCATGCATACACCTAAGCTCAGTCAAGATGAGCCAATTTAAATTCAATTTAACCATCAACTGAACTTTGGAGTATAGGAGGACAACCAGAACCTTCACAGGGAATTTATGAGCATAAGCAATCTCCACACACACAGTGACCAGATTCAATCTCAAATTCTGCCTCTTGGAGTTATAAGGCAGAAAAAGAAACCACCATTAAGCTGCCATGGTGTGTCCCCCAACCCAGAAAGTCATAACATTCAGCATAATGTGATCAATACTCTGACAAGATTCAGCTACGTTCAGAAAGATTCTTTTGAAAACTTCCATCATATTTTCTGAATATCATGGAAAATGTTCTTTAGTTGGCGACAGGCTTGTTAAACTCAGGAATATTATTTGCCTACAGTAGATATTCCTTGCTTGAATCATTACAGGGGTTTGACAACTAATCCAAATGGGATTGGCATTTTAAAAGCTATCTTGTTAGCTCCAATTTTAAAATTAAACATCTGTACAGCATGTGTTGATCATCTTGTGACTGTGGAACACAGAGGGTATACAGGGATACCTTAAGGAAAACCACTGGCATGAGCCAGTCATTAATGTCAGCACATACTCAGTCTAGAAACACTGAAGCTTTCAGAAAGCACAACTGTACCTAAAGTTACTTTCCATATTAATCGGGGAGTTATACAGAGTTTCATCCAATATAGTTTAATTTCAAGCTGCATTAAGAGCAACTTACTGTACAAATCAAAACTGACAAAAAAAAAACACTAAAAGAGCACCAAAATTAATCTTACATATCTTAATCTATATTTTAAAGGCATAACCTTTATGTATTCTGTTTCAGCTGCTTCTGTTCAACAAAGAAAGCCCAATGTGTCTTTAGAAAAGGTTTAGAGGACACAACAACTTTTTTACGAGATTTGCTCCATGAAATAGAAAGGCCATAAAAAAGAAATCATTTTAGGTGAAAAATGTTTGAAGGTTCATTGGTTACGGGGGTTTCAAAATTCTTTAGGGAATTAACAAGGTATATCCAAAGGTTGTGCGTAATGGCAGTACTGATAACAGGCACCAGAACTATCATCCAAAGCTTCAAAAATGCAATTTCACGTGGGTTTTAACATTTATGAAGCACAATGATATTAAAGTTCAAAAATAGTTGATTGATGTTATTATTGATAAAGGGACACTGTCTGTAAAAAGCTGTCTGATAAGTGACATGTGTTATGGACAAAATGATTTATAAATATGTACTGAAAGGAACTTATAGCGTTTGGTTTATTACACTGTACAACACTGAACACACACAAAATGAAATGTCCATTTAAACAATTAGTTGATGCAACAGATTTGGCTTAATACTTAAACGCACTCTATGAAAAACTACCTTAAGGCTGATTAAATAATAAATGTCTGATTTGCTAATCCCATATGAACCTGCTAATCTAGATTTTCTTTAACCCCTCACTGCATGGTCACATTTTCTCATTTAGTTCTGGGATGTCTGTGCACTAGAAAGATACAGTAACTTAGTGTAACAACATCATTCCTAAGTATTATAGTACTTTATATTATATATAGTACAACTGTGACTTCTGTCACATACAATCTCATTGTTTAATACCAATATGGTATCTGTCACAGCAACAATTGTTAAGGTATTTACTCCATATGCCCAACACTAATCCATCCATCCATTTTTGACATAGATTACTACAGTGATAATGGTGACTGGGGGCAAAAACCTGCAACATTGGTGCAAGACAGCATCCTATATTGTACCTATTTTATATAATGTCTTCCATTGTGTATTTATAATTAATATTCCTTTTGCAGTACAAGTAGCATTTTGCCCTTTTCTACATTGAACTGCATTTTCATGTGTTTATGTTTCTCCAGACAGGCAGAGTGGAGTCACTGAGGCTAGGGATCTGTGTCGGTTTGAATGCCGTAAGCACCAGAAGTCACTCTTCTCCATTGGGCCCTTAAGCAAGGCCCTTAACCTGCAACTGTTTTGTCCTGGGTATGATGTTAATCTGCATCCAGTTAACCTGGGGGTTGGTGGCAGGACTGGCACTCCAGCCACCATAAAAAAACCTGTTCCAGTGTGGTGCTGCGGTGTTACCCACTGCACTCGGGTCCCAGTTCAGGTTTGTCATGTAGTGGGTGCGGCAACATGCTATCAGTGCATGCTCCCAACCTTATCCAGACTGTTATCCATTTATATGCTTAGGACATACAAAATACATGTATATTTTGCTAAAATACTACAAATACTTCCAAAAGTGTAAAAAATAAACAGGAAAGGCACATTTCCCTAATACTGTGCATTTAAATTGAAGATCTGTAACCCTTCCCCCACTAATTGGTCAAGAATCCTGCCTTCAATTGTCGGAAAGTTTTCTTCTGACTTTTAAATATGGTGCTGGGGATTTTAACCACGGAGACAATAGTACTAATATCAAAATCATTCCTTCATGGATATTTAAGGTAGTTTAAAATGATTTATCCTTTACTGTGCCATTATGGGCGCTACCATACTGTGCTACCATTGTCATGGTATTTGCTAGGGGCATGGCTTGATAACTCACAATGCTGGCACAATGACATAAAAGCCTACATGTAATTAGAAGTGGCAACCTAGAATTTTTGGATTCTTTGAAAAAATGTAATCCTGATTCTTGCTTTTGATTTCTCTGTCTTTGATTTCTTGACTCTGTTTTCAAATTTGCACTTGCCTAACATTTTGGTTGCCTCCAAATAAATTTTTCAGTTTCAGACTCTTGCAAGCTTATTAACATCTCTTTCCCAGTCCTACTGTCTTGTAGGAGAAGATAAAATAGTTCTGTCTTTGGCAAGAAATATTTCTCTTTTCATTTCTCAATTAAGGATATATATACTTTGCAACTAAAGAAAAGAAGCCATCTGGAAATTGTCATCCAGGACTGAAAGAAGGTTTGACCCTCCTGGGTTGTATGATTCTTTGTATTCTTTGCTAGTTTTGGTTTTGATTCAAATAAATATAATTTTTTTTGTCAAAACCTAAAAGCCACAGTGTCTTTCACTGAGTGCTATTAGTGTAGCTGTAAAGCTGGATTGTCCATAATGTGTCTAGCTGCAGTTGCCTAAAGTGACAAGAGGACACTCTTGTGATGCCTTCTATTGGTGGTAAACTGGGTTGAAATAAATTATTTAAAGTAAAAAAACAGCTTCAATTGGAAAGTAGCTTGCCATAGGTGTCCATATTGTTGATGACACAGGGTGCAATACAGATAGTGAGATAAGTCAGAGGTTACAGGTAACAGGTACAGTTCAGTGCTAGTTTTGACATTTGTTCCAAACCCCATTAAAAAAAGAACATTAGAGGTTAGTACCTTGTGTGTCTGGTGCAGGTCATTGGTAATAGGTGATATGATAAGACGATAAAACAGAGCTACATTTGGAAAAGCCACCAATGAAGCCTTATGTGTACTGCTTTCACTTCCTAGAAAAGAAGCCAGGAGTATGATGCCACTATTTTACAGGAGCATACACTGCTGATGAAGAAAGAATAGTAATGTAGAGAATTATTTTTTTTAATTGCTAACCAGTAACTTTCCACCAAACACCTTGCCACACAGTGTGTAGTCTGTGTGTAGTCTGCATTTCTTTCCATGATATTGTGACTTGTCCCTTTTATCCTCAAAACTGTTCAATTCTAAACTTTAAGTGTTGCTGTTTCAATTTACTCAGTTCATAGCCAATATATTTTTCAGGGCAGCGGGTGATTGTGAGGCTCTCAAGTTACTTAATGTTTAAATTAAAATATATTGATGTATTTTATCAGATTATGGCAATGTCAGGGGGCATCACAATGAACATCTGCCAATCGAGACAGATTAGGCACCAGCATCCCATAATTTGATTGTTTTTTTTGTGATATGAACAATGCATGAACTTGCACATCTTCCTAGTAATTAATGGAAGAGGAACAGATATTACTAGGTAGGTAAGCTACTGTTACCTTAGAGAAGTCTGCATAAAAAAGGAAACTTCTGGTACAGCTACACCAGAATTTTCATGCAAAATATGCCACTGGATATGGTATTTCAAACTTTAATTTCAAGTAGATAGTATAAGGGTTTAATCTTTCTAGGGTAATATATCACACGTGGCACTGCTATCTCTGAATATGGAAACAGAACTATAGATGATACTAATTCCAAATTGACAGCATTTTGTTGGTTGCAAGATTAAAAAAAAATAAAGTCATGGTAGCTGATTAATTAATCTCATTATGGCAATGTCACTGTACATGTTTTAATTAATACCTCAAGTGCTATACATAGTTTGTTAAATTCTAATTTGTATGTGCAGTAATTAAGATTAGCACTTAAGCATGTCTGTGAATGTTACGAGGAATTGTCACTGGCTCCAAATGAAATATTATGCATTACAAATTCTGACAACAAATGGTGACAGAAGCTAGCACTGCTACCTCACAGCTCCAGGAGAGATGCTTATTGTCCATGAGGTGTATTCACTTTCTCCTTGTGTCGATGTGGTGTTTTTTTTTTTTTTCAGATTTACAGTCCACATCCCTAGGATGTTCATGCCAGGTGAATTAGTATCTGTAAACTGACATGGTATGGGGTTGTGTGCAGTGGCCTCACTCATAATCCAGGGATACTTTCTGCCTTGAAATTGGAGCTACTGGTATAAACTCCATCTGGAACCAACCCTGCACGGAGAACCAATCTATCAAATGGCATGTTTATGCACTTCCATACAAGGCAAGCCCTCCAAGTTTAGAGTAAAGGAGAAAACTGGAATATAAACCCTATATAGCAGTGTGTAGTACAGGGATGCGTCAGTTGAAGGTATGTTTCAAGCTGAAAAGGAAACAAGGTGGCTCTGTAGAAACCATCAGGTGTGCAACTCAAAACGAAAGAGGAGGTAACATATATGGGAGGGGAAAGAGGGAACAAAGCCAGGGCAGATGAAAGGAGAAAAGGCGAGAGAAGGTGGGAAAAAGTTGCCATTAAAGGAGGAGAAAGAAGGGAGAGATTAAAAGGTTGGTCAGTCTTTAACACCAGGGGCATCATGTATAAATGGTGCGTGCGCACAGTAATGTTGCATACTCCCGTTTCCACGCTCAAATCTCGATGTATAAAACCTAAACTTGCCGTAAAGCCACGCACATTTTCACGCTAGCTCAAACCCTGGTGTACGCAAGTTCTCCGCTCAGTTTTGCAAACTGGCGGCACCCAGAATCAAAGCAGTGCTTTTGTTCAAGTGTGGTTTCCCTTCCTTTTTTAGATCCACATCCCTGACGCGGCTTTATAAATACCCTGAAATTAACCACATATTGTTTAAGGCATCGGATTGTAATTAACCTGTAACAATATAATGGTCCACAGAATGGTCAAACTATTTTAAATACCATAGCTGCTTTAGCGTTGTTACTGTCACTGCACCTTTTTCTTCTTCTTTCAGCTGCTCCCGTTAGGGGTTGCCACACTGGATCATCTTTTTCCATATTACTCTAACTGCACCACTCGGAGTATTTATATTACTGTATGTGAGTGGAAAATCACAGCTCAGCAGCCGATTGGAAAGAGAATTATCGGTAGATAGAGCAAGTAGAAGATCAAATACAAAACAAAGCATTTAAGGTGCTACTTTAGTTACAATGGGATTTGAGAAACTAGTAAATTAAACGACTTTAAGATGAAGTTTATGATGTTCTACTTTAATGACAAAATAAACTACATGATTAAAGTGGAGATTTCAAGATTAAAGTTCTGTGCTTTTTTCCCCACTGTGTGCTTATTTTTTTTTTTCTCTGTACCCTAATAAGCTTTCATATGACACTCAGACGGTGGGCTACAACTCGCCTTTTCACAGCGACTTTGATATCTGACAACTTCTTTTTTATTTCAGGCACTGTGCGACTTTGTGAACTTGAACTTTCGAGTTTCTCTGACACTCTATGTCACTTAATCAACTTCCTTTTGTTGTTTATATCACTGTTTAAACCAACAAATAGTACGTTTTTCCTTGCCTCCACTTGGTATTCGCTGAAATTCTTCTATTTCCCCCCGTGCTTTTGCCATTGCCTTTTCACGGAATGCTGAGCTTAAGGGCTATTTATAATGATTTGCATATTCAAAGAGGCGTAACTCTGGGTGGAGACAGGGCGGGACAACAGGCGTGTGCATGTGCGTTACATTCACCCTGACAGGGATTTATGTAGCAGAAGAACGTGGAAGTTGGCGAATGCACAGATTTATGCATCTGGATTTTTTTGTGCGTAAGCACATTTCCACTTTTGTCCGTATGACATGTTAAAGTGTGACTTCTTCGCACGGTGTTATTCATGAGGCCCCAGGTGATTTTATTTTGCTTTCAGTGTTGAAACAAGCATTTAGTTTCATAACCCACACAGAATAGTCTTTACAGTTCAGCCCTTCATTTGATTAAACCCATTTATTACAGTTAAGGTTTCAGGCAGGCTCATCCCAGGAGCATCAGGCCCAAGGCAGAAACCAATCCTGAATGGAAAGGTAGCTCATCACAGAGGACACTCAGCTTTATACTAGGCCAAGTTGGAGTTACTACCTAACCTAACCCACACCAGAGTATTGAGAGAAAATCCCACAGAGAGGCAGAGATAAATTGTATTGTAAACTGCACTTATATCTGAAAAAAACAGGGAGCCATCTATCCTGTGTACAAATATACATATGCAGCAAACAAAATGTACATAGCTAGGTTCATTTTCCAGGCTTTGATCACTGTCTATGGGGAGCTGCCATGGGTTAGCATTGGTATTTTCCCAGTGTCACACACCTGCGAGTAGGAGGCAGCTAAAGGGTCTGAGTAAGTGTAATAAAACATCTGACCAGGGGGCGGCGGAGTGCGCTGACTGTCTTTCTCAGTTCCCTACAGACCTTTCCCGGGAAATCCTGCAAGGTTCCGGCGCCTCAGAAGACGTCACTTCCGAAGCCGGCCCCTTTGATGACATCACTTCTGAAGCCGGCCGCTTTGATGACATCACTTCCGAATCCGGCCCCTTTGATGACGTCACTTCCAAAGCCGGCCTTTTTGCTGACATCAGTTCCCCTCCAGACCTTTAAAGCCTCCATCTTGGACTACTATAGCCATTTCTGTTGTGGACTCTGTTCTATGCACATCATGCTTCAAAAACATAAACTTTTGCAGCTGGGAAAAACAATATACGAGTGGCTGCCCCAAACCTTTATGATGTCTTTGGTGTATTATTATCACACCAGGTATTCTGGTTTCATCTCACATCCAAAAAAATGGGTTTGTAGGTAATTTGACAACTCTGGATTGGCTCATCGTAAATTAAAAGAAGTGCTTACAAGTTAGCTTGTGTGTTGCCCAGGTCTAATATATGCCATACACTCAGTGTTGCCCCGGTCAGCTCTGGCTCCCTTTGACTTGTGAACAGATGAACAGATTGAGAAAAGGGAGAATCATTTTTACATTTGGTGTGCCAGTGTAGGAATTCACTGCTTTTAATTTTCTAAGGAAATGTTTGAGTTTTGCCTGGAGATTGTGTGTTCCATCCAAGACTATATCCTGAATAATCGTGTGGAACAGATAACAGCCTACACAGTGGCACAGAATTTGGGGAATACTACACTAGTGGAGTTCTTCTGTATCATCCATCCATCCATCCATCCATCCATCCATTATCCAACCTGCTGAATCCGAACACAGGGTCATGGGGGTCTGCTGGAGTCAATTTCAGCCAACACAGGGCACAAGGCAGGAACTAATCCCGGGCAGGGTGCCAACCCACCGCAGTCTTCTGTATCAGCTTATTGTTAATTTTACTTTTCCTAAATATTCAGTATTTTATTTATATATGATTAAATATATATTGTGGAATGAGCCTCAGACACAGACAGGTAGACATGGTAAATTCACCACCACACGTTTAATTACAACTATATTTACAATAATAAGTGTCACACAACCCACAGACTCCCCCAAAGTCCAGGCCAACACCACACCATGCCTCTTCTTCAGGCCACCTCCTTCTCTCTCCTCCAGACCTTGTCCTCTTCCACCCGACTAGCCCTGAATGAAGGGAGGCGGCCCCTTTTATTGTCCCTCGGATGTCCTCCAGGTGTGCTCCGGCAATCTTCTACCGACATGCCCCAGTGTGGTGGAAGTGCCGGCTGCATCCCCAGAAGCACTCCGGGTGTCCCTGCTCCTCTTCCCCCCAGCACTTCCTGGTGTGGTCCAGGGCTCTCCAGGCATTGGGGCACCCCCCTGGCGGTGACCACGGGCCCCTACAGGGTTAAGCTTCAAAGCTCTGTACCCGTGGCCCACACAGCAACCAGGGCGGGCGCCCCCTCATGGTCTGGAGGAGGCGTGAGCCCTCCTCCAGTCCTCTTGGGCGTCCCGGCTGGGTACCAACCACAGCTGCGTGCCACAATATACATATATATATATACTAGCAAAATACCCGCGCTTCGCAGCAGAGAAGTAGTGTGTTAAAGAAGTTATGAAAAAGAAAAGGAAACATTTTAAAAATATCATAACATGATTGTCAATGTAATTGTTTTGTGACTGTTATGAGTGTTGCTGTCATCAAGGATTTGATTATCATTATTTCTTTCAATCAGGTTCGTATTTGGAGGATGTGTTGTGTTCAAGTTATATTCCGCGTTTGTCAACTGTTCTAAAGATAACAGGTTTCATTCATCGTGAACCGAAGCAATTTCCCCCATAGGATTGTATGTAAATACAATTAATCCATTCCAGACCATACAAACTGTATGTAAATATATATTTTTTTAGTTTTTAAGCACAAATATAATTATACCATAGAATGCACAGTGTAATAGTAAACTAAATGTAAAAACATTGAATAACACTAAGAAAACCTTGAACAACAGAGAAAACTAACACTGTAATAGTTCACGCTATAGCGCTACCAACCGCTGGCTAAAAGCACTTTTTTTAATGAGTTTTAAGCACAGTGAAAAAATGAACATTTGAAAAAATCCGTAATTTAATAAACCACCAAGGAAAATAACATTGCAACAATGCACGTTACGAACACTGGAAACAGAAGTGAAAACAAAATCAAGCCCAGTGCATTCTTTAACTGCCTTCCTACCTTAATGCGTCCAGCTCTCTCTCGCGCTGCCTGTGTGTCTGCGTCCATCTCTCGCGCTGCTCTTGTGTGTGTGTGTCGCGCTATCTCTCTCGCGCTGCCTGTGTGTGTGTCGCGCTATCTCTCTAGCCCTGCCTGTGTGTGTGTCGCTCTCTCTCTCGTGCTGCCTGTGTGTGTGTGCTCGCGCTGACTGTGTGTGTGTGTGTGTCGTCTGTCTCTCTCTCGCGCTGCCTGTGTATGTGTGCGTTTCGTGCTCTCTCGCTCTCTCTCTCTTGCTCGCTGCACAGGAAATGCACAGGGAGAGACTGAACATGTACAAACTGAAAGGGAAACTGTCTTGTTCATATGCTGAGTGTGTGGTCACAAATATTTAGCGGCTGCGTGTCTATGGGCAGGCAGTCAATTACATGGGAGGCATGCTGATTTCCGCAGTAGCTGCACTTATGAATATGCTAAGCACAGTCCTTCACCCGCAAATATTTACCTTATATGGGCAGGCACTCAATTACGTGGGAGGCGTGATGACGCGGGACGCAACTCCGCCTCACACGGCGACCGACCTGCAGGCTATGGCCGTATACAGTATATGGATGAAAGTAGGTTCCAGTTATGACCGTTACGTGTAGAATTTCGAAATGAAACCTGCTTAACATTTGTAAGTAAGCTGTAAGGAATGAGCCTGCCAAATTTCAGCCTTCCACCTACACGGGAAGTTGGAGAATTAGTGATGAGTGAGTGAGTGAGTGAGTGAGTCAGTCAGTGAGGGCTTTGCCTTTTATTAGTATAGATATCTAGATATAAAAAAAAATGGAAATGGAAATGGAATGGAAAATCAAGGTGACGATACATGATCTTCTTGGAAGTTCTTGAAAGACATTTTAAAGACCCGCAAGACAAAAAAGACTGGCCACGGAGCTTCTCGCGGGGACCGTAAACATGAGACTTGGTCCCAAGAGATTGACCCAGGGCAGTCTCGCAGGAACGTGGAACATAACATTCTTGCAAGACACACCCTTATTATTTTGTTCTACAAAGATAACGATCTTAGGCACTTGGGCTACAACTGCAACACAACTGGAAAATAAGAAAATACATTTTTTAAATAAGACACAATTTTCCATTTCTTTTCAGATAATAAAATATTGGCTTATAATATTTTACTAAAAAATGAAGATAAAGTCATGTGCTGGACACATCAGCCTTGTTTGGAGATTTTGAATTTCTTGAATTTCCCTTGGCAACAATGAAGTATCTATCTATCTATCTATCTATTATATAGTGCCTTTCACATCTATCTATCTACTGTAATAATGTTGGTTGTAAAAATCTGGTATAAGGTAATAAGGCTGTGTTTTTTTTGTATGATAGGGTATTCTATTCCCCCAAATAATTTTTAAATATAATTACATTTTAGTTACTTGGGTATTTAGAAGTTTTATGTAAAATGTGTGGCACAGTTGTTATCTGTCTATAAATTACAAGACTGTCAGTTCAGTCCCCACCACTGATTTTACTCTCACCTTTTATATATATATGCATACATATATATAAATATATATATATATATATATATATATATATATATATATATATATAATCTTCATTTGGATCTTGATCTTTGTTTGTTCGCAAATGAATTAGAAGAAGAAGCACTAGATGGCATTAGAGAGACAGCAAAACATAGGCATTACATTAAGAATCTCCTCCAGGCTTATACTACTGAAGACTGTAGTACTCCAGTCACACCTCAAAACACAGAGATTCAAACTAAACAAATTGTTGTGCTTTAAATTAACTGAAGAGATCTTCATTTAGATCTTGATCTTTGTTTGTCCGCGAATTCCATGCATGCGTAGACCACTTACCAGTTTAGTACGTTGTTGTTACTTACGGATGTCAACAATGTGCCGGAATAACGAAAGGGGTGGTGGACAGTGTTACGCTGGTTAGCTCCTGAGGCCTGGTTAGAGAATGAGATTGCCTAAGATAAAAGGTACGTGCCTACGTAACATATGGATGAAAGAAAGTGGGTAAAATGAATGACAACGTAACAGCACGTTCCGGAAATTATTATTGTTACGTTGTAGCCAGCGAGTACTGCGCGTCTCACAGTTGTACCGTGGCTTGCTCACATGTCAGTGAAGTGATCCCTATTTATGCTTTAAAGAGCCTGGATACCTATGTGTCCCCCTTTTATAACCATTGCTCCGTGTATATTGCCTTACTCTTTGGATTGCCACAAAGCAACCTGCGAGATTGGAGAAAGGTTGAGAAGACATCGTGAGAGGAAACGATAGCGTTGTGAAAATGAGACGGACTGTGAACGGACAGAAGCAGAAATGCTCCTACACCACCACATAATTACTATTCGGACAGTGATTCCGAGTAGGCCGTTCCTATCGAATTAATGTCCAAGGGTTTTCTTTTGTAATTTTGTTTCCCTTATAAAAAATCATAATGCTGTGCGAGGAAGGGCCCAGTTCACGACTGGCAGCCGTGTTTAAACAGGGAGCCCTTCACAGACAACTTTAACACGCGCAACGTAGTTGGGCGCACATGGCGTATATATATATATATATATATATATATATATATATATATATATATATCTTATTCTATAACTGAAAGCTCCAGATTTTTTTTTATGAGTACTAATGGAAAAAAGAACATTTTTACTCAAAGCTTTCCCTTAAATAAAGTTTAGGCTCAAGGCAATTTGTGGAAATTATTTGTCAGACATATTCCAACCAATTCAAGTAGTTCAAAATATGAAGACTGGTGTAATAAATAGTAAGTAGTTCCGCTCCACTATCTCTGTAAAAGCCTAACGAGTGGTATGGAAGGTTATTTTGTCTAACTCAAAGTTCCATGATGATTGAAGAAGCCCTCATCCTACTGCAAAGCTCTTAGTGAATAATTGCCAGCTGCATCATTGCGAGGAAATTAATTATTACTCAGCAAAGGCTGTTTCCCCCAGCAAACAAAGTAGTGTTACAGTTTAATATTGTGTTTGACGCTAATAGGCTCTTGACATCTAAACTTTATGTAGCTCATTCACCTTTATAAATTGTCTTTTTCCGTGGTTGTAGATAACCCATCTTCAGAGATGTGTCCTAGGCAATCAATGTTGTTGTAGCTAGTACTGTACCTTAATGGATTTATTTTTCAACATGCAAGCAGTATGTGACAGAAATACAAAACTATCTCAGGAAACAGTGTGCCAAATAAATAAAAGAAAAATGCTTGGCAGTTATTATTCATTCCAAAATGCCCTCAGATAACCTAGCTGTACCCACAAATTCTGCTTTATGAAAACAGTATGGTCAGGGACGTAAATGTTTAGGTTTTTTTATATTAGCTATGGTCATGTCTGCCATTTAAGGGATACATCGGGATTCCTTTAAAAACGTGATTATTTAATCGGTTTGACAATATAAGATTTTTTGAAAGCTTACCATGCCACTGAAGTACATTAGCAATAATATGATGATATGTTTGTCAGTAATACAAGCAATTTAATGTCATTAGTAGGGCTCAAATCTTTGATCTTCATAAAGCAGGACTGTCACACCTAATATAGTGCAGTACATGTTGGCTGTACATATGGTGGAATAATGCTGGCAGAAGCATGTGTAAATACTATACAAATGTCAAAATGATAAGAACATTGCAAATGTTTGATAAAAGCAAAAGAACAAACATAATATGGAGGACGCTAGTACAATAAAAAATGAGAACAAAAAATGAAATGAACAAACAAAAGCAGAATATATAACAGTGAATCACATTGAATACATATTAAATTAACTGGATAATTACCATCATATAAAGTAATGATAAAAGAGAAGAGAAAAGCCAAAACAAATGATCAAAAATACCACATATAACAGATCAGATATACTGTAATGACCAAAACATTAATGACAGCATAACTACATAATAATTACATTCAAACAACAGAGGGTAGGACTGAACAAAGAATGACAAAAAATTAATAATGTTAAAATGACATAAATATATAACATAAATAAAGAAAACACCCAATGTAAGAAAAGCATACGGACATTGACAAGACAAAAAAATAAGGAATGCAATGGTGATACCACAACAAACATGGAAAAGTTCATGATAATTGAAAAGGGCAGTTTGAAATATCCTGTGTATGCAGGGAGAGTCAAAATCGGAAAAAAGAAGACTGAGCAGTGAAATTCACTTAGGAACAAATCAAGGCTGACATATTTCAACAGTGCATCTGTTCATCAGGGCACCGAATTGCATTATAGAAAAAATAATAACAAAGGAAAAAGGTGGTTGTGTTGACATACTGGACATATGCAATGTTTAAAGTTGCCAACTGCTAAAAATGTAGGCCTTCACTTAATGAAGCATGATGGCATTGGAAAAATGTAGAAGGGAGTCATAATCTATACTAATAAAAGGCAAAGCCCTCAATGACTGTCTGAGTGACTGACTGACTGTCTGACTGACTGACTGACTGACTCATCACTAATTCTCCAACTTCCCGTGTAGGTGGAAGGCTGAAATTTGGCAGGCTCATTCCTTACAGCTTACTTACAAAAGGTAGGCAGGTTTCATTTCGAAATTCTACGTGGTCATAACTGGAACCTACTTTCGTATACTGTATACGGCCATAGCGGGCAGCTCGGTCGCCGTGTGAGGCAGAGTTGCGTCTTGCATCTCGCATCATCACTCCTCCCACGTAACTGAGTGCCTGCACATATAAGGTAAATATTCTCGGGTGAAGGACTGTGCTTAGCATATTCATAAGTGCAGTTGCTGCGGAAATCAGCACGCCTCCCACGTAATTGACTGCCTGCTCATATAAGGTCGTTCTTCACTGCAGTGTGTTCATTCCTTTCCTTGCTTCGCCAAGGAAGCAGTCTTTTCACAGCTTCTCCACTGTTTTATAAACGAACGACATATAAGGCCGTCCTTTTTCCTTGCTTCGCCAAGGAAGCAGCCTTTTTATTTAATCCACGGGTTCTCCGCTGTTTTATTGTTCGTTTATTATGATTGTTATAGTTATTGTGTTTTATAAACGAACGCCATATAAGGCCGTCCTTTTTCCTTGCTTCGCCAAGGAAGGAAGCAGCCTTTTTATTTAATCCACGGGTTCTCCGCTGTTTTATTGTTCATTTATTACGATTGTTATAGTTATTGTGTAGGTATTTTAGACTTAGTTTACTGTTCAGGTACCCATTTCCTTTATTTAATCCGCAGCTTCTCTGCTGTTGTTTTGTTCGTTTATTACGATTATAGTTATTTGATTCCCTTTCTTTGGCTGACTGCCTGCCCAAATAAGGCGCTACGCTGTTTTTTTGTGAAGCAGCCTTTACACAGCTTCTCCGCTGTTTTATAAACGAACGCCATATAAGGCCGTCCTTTTTCCTTGCTTCGCCAAGGAAGCAACCTTTTTATTTAATCCACGGGTTCTCCTCTGTTTTATTGTTCGTTTATTACGATTGTTATAGTTATTGTGTAGGTATTTTAGACTTTGTTTACTGATCAAGCACCTATTCCCTTTATTGTTCCAACCGTACACCCATTAACATGTCTATCGAAGTGATCACCATCGATCAAAGAACTATCACTTACCGAGTGATGTCCATGCCCGGAGATGGCGCATGCCTTTTCCATTCTCTGTGTTATGTATTACACGGACATATCAGGCTCACTTTTGATATCCAGAGGGACATTGTGTCTTATGTATTAAATGACTGGGACAGGTTCAAAGTGTGGACTGATGATGGTACAGGAGATAATTATAGTACACAGGAGCACTATAAGACTGAAATGCTTAAGCCCTTCACCTATGGTTCTGCATGTGAGTTGATGGCTGCCGCTGAAATGTTCAGTTGTCACTTTCAAGTGTACCGAAATGGCCAAATATTTTACACCTTTGGGGAACCGTCAATGCCTCTTAAATATCTTAGATTCACAGGTGACGATTTGAGTAGTGGACACTTTGATGTTTATGAATGTTTCAACTCTCAAAAGCTGGATGTGAAGTTATTGATGAAGCCGGTTGTATGCTTACATCGCATGACACATACCGAATGTCACTTCAACACAAATCCAACTCGAACCGATTATGACAGCAGCAATCCAAGCTGTGAGAACACAGTAAAAAGGAGGCGTGTCAGACATTGTGGTAGATTTTCTGATGCAGCTAGACGGAAGCAACTTCGTGCAGCTGCCGCCAAATACTCGCAGAAAAATCCACAAGTTAATAAACACGTTGTGGCTAAATACTCAGAAACAAATCCACAAGTTCATAGGGACGCTGTGGCTAAATACTCACAAGCAAATGAACAAGTTCATAGAGACGCTGTCGCTAAATACTCGCAAGAAAATCCACAAGTTCATAGAGACGCTGTCGCTAAATACTCGCAAGGAAATCCACAAGTTCATAGAGACGCTGTCGCTAAATACTCGCAAGAAAATCCACAAGTTCATACAGACGCTGTCGCTAAATACTCGCAAGGAAATCCACAAGTTCATAGAGGCGCTGTCGCTAAATACTCCCAGGGAAATCCACAAGTTCATAGAGACGCTGTCGCTAAATACTCTGAGGCAAATCCACAAGTTAATAGAGCTTCTGTTTCTAGATACGATCCCAATAATGAAAGCCGGCTCATACAAAAACAACAGGTTTGGCTCATAAAAGCCGATTGTGGATTTGCGTATGACCCAAACATACATTATGAATCTGACAAAACAGTACACATTGGATCCATGGATGTTCACTGTGACTATTGTCAAGCTCAGAAGTGGAAATGCGAGTCTCCTGGTTTGTGCTGTAACGGTGGTAAAGTCTCTCTCACTCCTTTACCTAAGCTTCCTGACCTTCTTGAGGGCCTGTTAAATGGCAAACATCCTCAAAGTGAGCATTTCTTGAACAACATTCGAAAGTACAACAGCGCATTTCAAATGACGTCATTTGCTGCTAACCAAATCGTTGAGGGAAATTTTATGCCTTCATTTAAAGTTCAGGGACAAGTGTATCACTTGATTGGCAGTCTTTTACCTATGCCAAGTGAGGAACACAAATTTTTGCAAATTTATTTCGTCGGGGACGATGAAAAGGAAGCACAAATGCGCTGAGCTAATTTTTCTGGACTTAACATATCCCAAGCAATTACAAAAAATGTTGCATGATTGTAATACTTACATCCAGGACTTCCACTCCACAATGGACAGTATTTCAGATGAAGACAAAGACTTCAAAGTTGTCATTCACGCCGACAAAAAACCATTACATGTACACAAAGGCAGATTTAATAAACCCACAGTTCATCAAGTTGGTGTTGTCATCGTTGGGCAAACGTTCAACAATAGGGATATTGTCTTGAAAACCAGAGACAATAAACTGCAACGCATTAAGGAAACCCACAGATCCTATGATGCACTTCAATATCTTCTCATCTTCTGCTATGGTGAAGACGGCTATTCTGTGTCTATACCTCAAGTTCATGCTGCCAGTAAGTTACCTATGAACAAAACCGTCTCTGCAGCAAACTTCTATTCATACCGGCTTATGATCAGACAACATCACGATAATACTATCCTTTTCTTCCGAACTTTATTAAATCAGTTTTTAGTTGATATGTACGCAAAAATTTAATCCGAAAGACTAAATTATATCAGACTAAATCAGAAAAAACTATGAGCTGAAAATTACGTTCACTTAAAAGATGCTATTGACAAAAACGACACTAATTTAATAGAACTTGGTCAAGCTGTGATATTACCATCTTCCTTCACTGGAGGACCTCGCTATATGCACAAGCGTACACAAGACGCAATGACATACGTACGTCATTATGGCCGCCCTGACTTATTCATCACATTTACTTGCAATCCTTAATGGACTGACATCACTGAAGTTCTCCTTCCACGTCAAAAACCTCAAGATCGCCACGACCTTATCAGTCGTGTTTTTCATCTCAAGATTCGCAAAATGATAGACTTGCTCACGAAGAGTAACATTTTCGGCTGTACAAATTGCTACATGTACACTATAGAGTGGCAAAAGCGAGGTATTCCCCATGCACACATTCTATTGTGGCTAAAGGATAGGATTAAACCAGCTGTCATCGATCAAGTCATCCGTGCGGAAATTCCTGATCCACAGACTGACCCTGCCCTACACAAAATAGTAAAATCCACCATGATTCACGGCCCATGTGGACCTCATAATATCAACTCACCCTGCATGATCAATAGTATATGCACTAAGAAGTACCCGCGTCCGTTCGTCTCAGAAACTCAGACCAGAGAAGATGGTTACCCTCAGTACCACCAGCGCGCACCTGCTGATGGAGGTCATACAATTAACATCAAAGGAGCTGATATCGACAACAGATGGGTGGTCCCTTATAGTCCTGTGCTGTCCCGCTTCTTCAATGCTCACATCAATGTCGAATTTTGCAATTCAGTAAAATCGATCAAATACATCTGCAAGTATGTTAACAAGGGAAGTGACCAGGCAGTATTTACAATACAAAATCAAAATGAAGTATCTCGATACGAAGCTGGTTGTTACATTAGTAGCTCTGAAGCAGCCTGGCACATTTTCTGTTTTCCCATTCATGAACGTTTCCCTCCGGTCGTTCATCTTGCTGTGCATCTTGAGAACGGACAAAGAATTTATTTCACAGAAGGCAATGTTGCCGATAAAGTACACAATCCACCACAAATGACCCTTTTAGCATTCTTTGACCTTTGCAAACACGATGATTTTGCAAAACAACTTCGTTATAATGAAATTCCATCATATTATGTGTGGGCAAACAACATGTTTCTTCGGAGGAAACAGGGCAACCCTGTACCAGGACATTCGGGAGTGAAAAAGTATAATGTGCTGTGACGGGTCTACACTGTACACCTGAATAACTCGGAATGCTACCATCTTCGACTGCTGCTCAACAAAATCACAGGTCCCACGTCTTTTAAATCTCTCAGAACAGTTGATGGTGTCCTACATCCGACCTATAAGTCAGCCTGCAGGGCACTCGGTTTTTTACATGACGATATCAACTGGGACGAGACTCTACAGGAAGCTGCTCTGTCTCGCTCACCTCAAAATATCCGTGAACTGTTTGCTGTCATGCTGGTGTTCTGCCAAATGGAAAACCCCTTAAACCTATGGGAAAAACATAAACACAACATTGCAGAAGATGTTAGGAGACAGACTGAAAGAGATTATATATGAACAGAAGTCCACCAGTGGTTAAATTTGATCTATAACAAGTGTCTACACTTGCTTGAAAACTACGTAATTGCTATTGGAGGTCAATCTCTTCATCATTACGGTTTGCCTTCACCTTTCACAGAACTGGCACAACTTATGTCAAATCCCAAGTACTTGAAAGAGACATCTTACAACACCTCACAATTGGCCAATATAGTCACAAATAACGAGCGGTTGCTAAATAGTGACCAAAAGTCAGTTTATGAGCAAATCATGAGCAGCGTTGCCTCAGACACTGGCACGGTGTTTTTCCTTGATGCTCCAGGAGGAACTGGTAAGACATTCCTAATAAACCTTCTCCTTGCAAAAATCCAAGCAAAACGTAACATTGCCATAGCTGTGGCTTCTTCTGGCATTGCTGCAACTCTTCTTGAGGGTGGCAGAACTGCTCATTCAGCTTTCAAGCTGCCTCTGAACCTCAACTATACTGAATCCCCCATGTGTAACATATCAAAGCAGAGCAACATGGCTGAAGTGCTGCAACATTGTCAGCTTATTGTCTGGGATGAATGCACTATGGCACACAGAGGAGGTATTGAGGCTTTAGACAGGACCCTCCAAGACATCCGAAACACCAACAAACTTATGGGAGGCTTGACAGTGTTGCTGGCTGGAGACTTCCGCCAAACCCTACCAGTCGTGCCCAGAGGAACATGCGCTGATGAAGTTAAAGCATCTCTGAAATCTTCATACCTATGGCCACAAATCAATTTTGTTACTTTAAAAATAAACATGAGAGTTTATTTGAAGGGCGACAAAAAAGCAGAGGAGTTCTCTGCTCTTCTGATGAGTATAGGTGATGGCACCATCATACAAGAAAATTGTAAAATAAATATTCCTACAAATCTCTGTCTCATCGTGAATACCTTACAAAGCCTTCTTCAAAATGTTTACCCCAATCTACGAAATCTCCATCAAAACGACGTTTCATGGTTGAGAGAGAGAGCTATCCTGACACCAAAAAATGACATTACTACGACTATAAACCACATTTTACTTTAAGAACTACCTTCACAACCAAAACATATCAGTCTGTTGATTCAGTTGTAGAAGTAGAAGACGCGGTTCATTATCCAGTAGAGTTTCTCAACACTCTAAATCCTCCAGGCACTCCAGAGCATAATCTCATTTTGAAGGTTGGGGCACCAATAATGTTTGTGAGAAACTAACAGCCACCGAAACTTTGTAACGGCACGAGACTTCAGGTCACGTCTCTACAAAACAACCTAACTGAGGCAACTATTTTTACTGGCAGTGCCTCAGGTGAGACAGTTTTTATTCCTCGCATCCCCGTTATACCATCTAATCTCCCATTTCAATTCAAACACCTTCAATTTCCAGTAACAAACTCAGGGACAAACACTACAAAAGGTTGGCATTGATTTGAGACAGGATTGCTTTTCACATGGCCAACTGTATGTTGTATGCTCAAGAGTAAGCTCAGCACACAGCTTGGTCATATTACAACCGGAGGGTCGAACTGACAATGTGGTATACAAAGAGATCCTTAACAAATAATTTTTTGTATATTTTCCCTCAGTTTAAAAATGTTTACTTTTTTCTTAATAAAAATATTGAGGCAGTATTTTGCCGCTGCAAAGTGCGGGTATTTTGCTAGTCTTAATATAAAAGTTGTCATTGTTTGAAGAAGGAAGTGCATATGAATAGCAAGAGGCAATGACCAGAGAAAGAAAAGATGAGCTTCTATCAAAAGCAGAGAAAATGACTTAACTAACATGATAAATGATTGGGACTGGAATGGATTTAGAGAACTGAAAAGCCAAAACTGCAGACAAAGTTAATAAAGCGAGTTAGTGTATAAATACTATATAAATATGAGATGCAAAGATTGTTAGAAATTGTGGGCTTCCACAAAACCTAAGAGGGTTTCATCTTCAATATTAGGACTCAAATCTTTAATGAGGCCTAGAAAGCCAAAAAAAGCAAGGCCTTGAAACTCAAGAATCAAGTCTTGCAGCCAGTATAGGTCAAAAAGAGCCAAAGCCTATATGTTCAACAGGAAAAGGGATCTGTTCAAAAACTCCTAGCTCAATCGGTTCCTTTAATGATTTAATGATTAAACATTTTAGTAATAAAAAAAATCCAAAAAAGTCAAAAAGGTTTGCCGACAAATAGCAAAGTCAGCAATCCAAAAATCAATCACCTGAAATGAGGGCCAAAAAAAAAAAAAAAAAACAGAAATTAAATAAATAAAAGAACTTACAAAGATTCCAAGGATGGGTGTTGATGTCTTAAAACTGTTACTGACATTGGTCTCTGAGCTGCAGCATAAGGGGCTCTGAATGTATAACACCAGACAATGGAGATTTAAATACATAGTGAACAGAATACAATAATACAACATAGAGCAGGTCCTTTTTTCTTAGAAGACTGTGTACCTTTAATGTGGATGTTGACATCCTTCACATCTTCTATATACTGTAACTCTGTGATTACCAGGGCACATTTCTACACTAAGGTGTGCTGGGCAGGTAACATCACTTCAAGAGAGGCCCACCCAATCAAAAAACTAATTGACAGGGCAGGCACAGTTATGGGATGCACTCTGGACCCCCTGGAGGTTGTAGTGAAGGAGAAAATTAGAACAAAACTGAGTGCCATTATGAACAATGCTGCACATCCTCTCTCTGACACACTAACAGGGAGGACTTTCAACCAACAAATTATTTAGCAAAAGTTTGTCAAGAAACGCGATTGGAACTCCTTTAAACCAACAGCAATATGCCTATGTAATGCCTCACTGAGACTTTAGCTGTCAAGTTAGAAGTTTTCCTTACTTTTTAATTTTTGTATTTTTTAGTCATTTGGGTGTGTGCTCAGACTACAGTGTGTGTAGTTTTTTTTTTAAAGTGTTTCTGTAAAGAGACAAATTTCCCCATGGAGACAAATAAAGTTCTATCTAATCTAATACAAAACAGTAAATAAACCAAATAATATTCACAAAGAAATGGCAAAATACTTACAAATAAAAGAAAAACATAAAATAATACTAAATTTACAAACGACAAAAAAAAAACATGAATAAAAAGAAAACACACTAAAAAGTAGGTGACAGAACCTAGCTCAAACATACATGATGAAAGTAAAATTTCAAACAACCAAAAACTGAAAAAATAGCAGCATTGCCCAGTCACAGTGAAGGTATAACTGCCCCAATGAAAGGCTGAAGTCATTCTGGAATGGAGAGAATATGAAAAGTGGAAGCCATTTAAAGTAACTGTGAATCCAGAAGGTCTCCATCAAATAAGCATTATTAATTCATTGAATTGTTTTTTACTTCTGTATTTTATTCATTTTTGTTTAGATTTTTAATATTTGTAATATTGCTTTGGTGATGTCATCACATTGAGATTTTATGTATTTATTTTGTTTTGGGTTCTACAATTTTGTGTTTCTAGATTTTATGGGCACTGCTATTTTTTGCATCTGTGTGTTTTGTATGGTCGCTAGGATCCTGATGCATGTGCCACGTGATCTGTGATGTCATGGCAGCTCATATTAATGTTGTAAAATAATGGAAACACTTGTTTTTGAGCAATCTTCTACAGTTTTCAACTGTAGTTTTGTTCACAATTTTCAATGTATTTCTTTTTATTATAAGCCAATCTGTTAATTAATAATGACTTCTGCTTCACCTGACTTCATTTCTGTAACATCCACAAAACCTCTGCCACTTGATAAATAAATTTAGACCATCTGGAGTTTCATTTCAGGTACTGATGGACATGATATTAGATCAGACCAGAATATAAACAGTTTAGTAGCAGCCAGTGCCGGTGCTAGGTTTTTTTGCACCCAAGGCCAAGCTTATTAGTATGCCAACCAACTGTTCGGTTGCTAAGCCATGTGCATAGGCCCCCCCTCCTGCTTGTGATCTGCACCCTAGGTGAATGCCTAATTTGCCTTAATGGTGATGCCAGCCCTGGTAGCATCATTGTAAGATAAGGAAATATTTGAAAGCGCATGCCTAATAGCTGAAAACTACTGGCCAACAACTAGAGACTGAAGTGGGTGCTTTGCAGCAGGCTACAAGAGCTGCTGCTTCTACCCAAATATCATTCATTATCAGTAATAGTTATGAAAGAGCTAGTAGATTTCATTACCGGACTGTAACACAGAAGACTAGTTTCAGGTGTTTCCTAATTAAAGTTAACTAATATTAGTAATGCAAAATACAGTAGCTCATACTATACAGACAAGTCCAAAATAGCATTTTAATTTCTCTACTGGTTGGGAGACCTTTGGAATGGATGGCTTCTGCATAATACTGTACAGTAACAACCCTTTTGTGAAAGATTACTACAATTCCTAAGCGAGATGTCTTTAATATTTGCAAAATTCAAAAAGGGGGTAATGAATCCATCAATGAATACATCATTTTAAAACTATTGTAGCTAGCTTAGGTGGGAATAATAGTTTGTTTCTATCAGAATATAGAAATGTGTTCTCAAGTAAAGTTAATAGTTGACAAAACCAGCCATAATGTGTGAGAAATATTCAAAAAATGTAATTGGTCTGGATCTAAAATTAGAAACAAGAATGTCATTATGGACAAAGAGTAGGACGTGTTTCTAGGGTGTACAGTATGGTCGTAAATCCAAATTCCACTTTAAATAATTATTTAACAATCCATGGAACAGAGAATACCAGCTCAGTAGATGTTTCACTACCTGAAATAATAGGTGTTTACTCATTATCAAACATATATAAAAAAAGATTCACATTCAAGCTTTGACATATTCTAGTGTTGCTGAGAACTTCATTAGTTCTGTTTTAGTGTACCAATTCCAGTTACTCATTCATCCCAGGGAGCACAACATAAAAATGTATACAATCCCCAATGAACCTAATGGTACAAGATTGGCTCAAGATACTTTGAATATTTAACCATGCCTGGGCACATGAGCATGTAAATCAAAAAATAAATTATTTGTTAGTAATTAAGTTAGAATGTTCAAGGCTATCCCTGGCTAACCTGAGATAATCCTTTAACTTAGGATCAAATGAATTGGAGCCTTGGGGAAAGGGTGTTCTCATGGGCACATCTTCAGCATTAATAGCCTAATTCCACTTTAACCTGGTTGTTAGTCAGGGATAGTTACTTTAATTTTGTGGATGTGCTCCTCACTATGACTGGGGCCATTGAGCCTTTACCAAACGTTTCATTACCAAAAGGAAAGATTTTTCTTTGTGGAGGAAAAATTTGACATAGACCTGGCATATATGATTGTGTGTGCGTAGAATTCACACTAAAATATGGTGTACGGACAAAAGCGGAAATGTGTGTACGCACAAAAAAATCCAGATGCATAAATCTGTATGCACACCATCTTCCATGTTCTTCCACTACATAAATCCCGGTCAGCATGAAAAGTAACACACGTGCAAGTGCCTGCTGCCACTCCCCAACCCCTCCCAAAATTATGCTTCTTTGAATAAGTAAATCAATATAAATAGCCCTCAGGCTCAGCGTTTTGTGAAAAGACAAAGGCAAAAGCACGGGAGAAAATAGAAGAATGTCAGCAAATACCAAGTGGAGGCAAGGAAAAATGTACTATTTGTTGGTTTAAACAGTGGTATAAACAACAAAAGGAAGTTGACCGAGTGACATAGAGTGTCGGAGAAACTCGAAAGTTCAAGTTCACAAAGTCGCAGTGCCCGAAATAAAAAAAAAGTTGTCAGATATCAAAGTTGCTGTGAAAAGGCGAGTCGCAGCCCACTGTCTGAGAGTCTTGTGGAAGCTTACTAGGGTACAGAGAAAAGAAAAACAAAATAGGCACATAGTGGGGAAAAAAGCACAGAACTTTAATCTCAAAATTTCCACTTTAATCACATACTTACTTTGTCATTAAAGTAGAACATCATAAACTTCATCTTAAAATCTTTAATTTACTAGTTACTCAAATACCATCGTAACTAAAGTATCATGTTAAATGTTTTGTATTGTATGTGTTCTTTTATGTGCTCTATGTGTGTGCTTTTAAAATGGGCTTTCTCTTCCTCTGACAGGACACAGAATCCATACATTCGTGATATTACAGCTCTCTAAATAATTAAAATACTGAGATGTATACTTGATATCATTTTCATAATGATAGGAATTAAAGCATTTTATTAAACATGGGAACACTATGGTGCAGTGATAGTGACAAGCTGGCACCCCATCCAGAGGTTGTTCCTGGCGTGCACGACCTTCCATGAAATAATTTATTGTAGCATCACTGTCTCTTTTAAACGTACTAACCCCCAATTCCTGTCCTTCCTTTTCTTTCTCCAAGTACCCAATTGCCACACAATCAGCTTTGTAATAGATGTCAAGCCATCCGTAAGCTTAGAACGCTGATTCTTCAAATTGTACTTATAAGTACAAACAGTCTACAAAGAGCACTCGATGGACTGATTGAGTGTGTTTATAGTTCTTGGGATGAAACTGTTTTTGAATTGTGATATCCCTACAGGAAAAGCTCTGAAGCGTTTGTCATATGAGAGCAGTTCAAATAGACAGCATGGCTGAGGCAGCGTGTGCTTGATGCCGTATACCGATAATTCTCTTTCTGATCAGCTGCTGTAGAGCTGTGATTCCACACTCAGATACAGTAGGATAAATATTTGAGAGTAACAACGGTAAAGCAGCTATGATATTTGGAATTATTTGGCCATTCCGTGGTCCATTATATTGTTACAGGTTAATTACAATCAGATGCCTTAAACTAATAAACAATATGTGGTTAATTTCAGTGTATTTGATAAAGCCACGTCAGGGATGTGGATCTAAAAAAGAAAGGGAAACCACACTGGAACAGTAGCACTGCTTTGATGCTGGGTGCAGCCAGTTTGCAAAACCAAGCAGAGAATTTGTGTACACCAGGGATTGAGCTAGCGTGAAAATGTGTGTGGCTTTACGCCAAGTTTAGTTTTTTTACATCGCAATGTGAGCGTGGAAACGGGCATATGCAACATTTTTGTGTGTACGCACCGTTTATACATAAGGCCCCTGGTTATTACCTCTTAAATTTTGACAGGTACAATTAAAAATTGTTAAATGCTTAAAATGTATACAGACTTAAAATTGCAGCTCTTTTTGAATAATTAAATTGTAATTCTTGCTGGTTATGCTCAGTAATATCAAGGTGATTTATGAAAATGTACGTAACATTGTATAATGGGTCACCTAATGCATAAAGGGTTGCCTGGAAGAAAAGTGTGGTATTGCAATGGGATCGAAACAGAGAACAAAACCATAAATGGTAGATCCTGTTATTGGATGCCACAGAAAGGATACTTTGGAGCATTGGGGAAGAAGAGAATCAAAATATGAATTTTATAGTGACAGTACTAGAGAACAAGAAGCCCAAAAGACTCCAAGAACCACCGTCTCTCCTTGTACAAAGAAACTGAGGCCATGGAATCCTCGGAAGAGGATTAAAGTTTACATGAAAAGATGGCAGAGATACCCTGGAGTGAAGATGAAAAGTGACTTTTTGTGTCTAGAGTCTAGATACGTTGGGTCAAGTGTGGGAGTAAGAGAAGCCAGAATAAAGGAGGAGAGGGAAGAAAGAGAAAGAACACAGCCCTTTGTGGTCATTTGAAAACAAGCAAGCCACCCCAACTGGTAGCTAACCTTTGAAATTATTCTATGCCCTGATAGAATCATTTCAGTTTCTTCTAATACTTTTCTTAAAAATCATGTATCACTTCAAATTATTATTATACTTTTATTGTGTCCTCCATCCATCCATTTATCCGTTTTCATAACACACTTAATCCAGTTTTAGGGTCACAGTTTTAGCAGTATCAGATGTCAGAAACCATACTGACACCACTCCACAGCAGAGCTTACTCAGTCTCACTTGGGCAATCATGGGGTGCTTCCAAGATGAGCTCTGTATACTTGGTACATTAATCCAATGTGACTATTCAGTTTGCGACACGAGAGACATACCTCCTGCATTCTACTCAAGCAAAATGATCTTGTAATTCACACTATTTCTTTATTATTTTATTTTATTTTGTCTCCAGCATAAATGAGGCTTTTCAAGGAGGTACCCCAATTCTTGATCTGTGGTCTGGCCAGTTTGTGACACTTATTAAATAAAAAAGAATAAATGAATAAAGCAAGATTTAAAGATGGAAGCTAAAGAATGTAGTAAGAAGAAAAGATAAAAACGTTTGCTTCAAAAAAAGTTTCTGTCAAACATTTAGTATGACACATATTGAAAGTCAATTTTTATCCAATATGGCAACTGTGTGAAATACTTGCTATCCTTCCTCTATTCTCAAGCCTCCTTAATCTACTTAAGGATCACAAGGGCTGAAGATTATTTCAGCATTACTGGGCGTAAGACAGGAACCAAATCTGAAAGTTCCCTTCTAATTTTACCAACATGAATCATGTCCATGTTGTAACCTTTGACAAATAAGAACTAATCATTTGGTACAAGTATAATAGAGAATTCATTTTGATAAAACTACCACATATAACACAATTTGTGTTTTCTGTTTGTGTACCACCCTCATATCTTCAAATAATTAGTAACTCACTCATCTGAGAGCCTCGCTGAGCACATGGGAAGCCAAAATATATGCAAACAGCATTGGACTCAAGGTAGAGGCCATCCTTGGACAAGAAAACTAGATCATTGCTGGAAATTCTAATAATGAGTACATAAACACATAGCCCAAATTAGATTTGTTAATCATCCAAATTATGAGTAGATAGATAGATAGCAGTGTTTCTTGACACACTTTTGCTGAATAATGTGTTGGCTGAAAGTCCTCAGTGTTAGTGTGTCAGAGAAAGGATGTGCAGCATTGTTCATAATGGCACTCTGTTTTGTCTTAATTCTCTCCTGCTACCTCCAGGGGCTCCAGAGTGTGCCCCATTAGTGAGCCTGTGCTTTTAATTAGCTTGTCAATTTGGTGGGACTCTCTTAAAGTGATATAACCAGCTCAGCACACCACAGTGTAGAAAACTGGACTGGCCATCACAGAGTTGTGGGAAATGTGAAGGATATCTCTCCCTACATTAAAGGAATGCAGTCGCCTAAGAAAAAGAACCTGCTCTGCCCTTCCTTATAAAGCTTCTCTGAGTCATGAGACCTCTCCAACCTGTCATTGATGTGGACCCTCAAGTACTTGTCGGAGTGCACCACAAGAGGCTTTTTAGTGTGGCAAAAGCCAATAAATTGGTTTTGCTGATGCTCAGATGCAGACAATTCTCATTGCACCAAGAAACAAAGTTCTATACCTGACTACTATACTCTGGCTCATCCCCTTTATAAATACACCCCATAAGTGCAGAATCACCTGAGAATTTCTGCAAGTGACATGACCTGCTGGCTGTTATATTTATATGCTACAGTGTACAGAGTGAAGAGAATAGGAGACAAGACTGTTCCTTGTGGTGCTCCAGTGTTGCTCATATTCCGTATCAGAAACACAGTCCTTGAGTATCACAAACTGCGGTCTACCTCAACAGATAGATCCATTTTATGGTTGTGGAGAAGATCTTATTCCAGCAGCATTAGGCACAAAGCAGGAATGACGACCTATACAGGGCACCCGTCCACACACTTTATAGGTGTTTACAGGATGTTAACAATTCACCAAAAGTCCCACTGCAGCTACATAAAGGAAAGTGCAGCTAAATCACTTTTGCCAGACATGGAAGCCATTTGAAAAGGATCCAAATCTCACATTTGATGGGAGAATCAAAATTGTTAAAATGAATATCTTTCCAGATTCATTCTAGTAAATATCAAAAAAACTTTTTCTTTGAAAACGGAATTATAATTAGAACCTCATTCAATTGGACCACAAAGAGGCCAAGGATTAAAAAAATAATTGTACAATCAAGTGTAAACCTGTTACATGTTATAATTAATTTTATTTAATATATAGAAATAACTCAAGAACTCAGGTACTGGGACCTTTAGAGTTTTGTATATTGAAAATATGTTTGCATTGTTTGAACAACAGTACCTCAAATAAAACCTTTCATCAAAACAATTCTCTAACGATATGCAGACTTTATTTTAAGAAACTTGCTTATCATTTTAACCTTCCCTCATCATAATCTTCTATTGAAATTATTCTTTCTAGCTGTGATGCAGACAGAAGCAGTGTCTCCAAACTATACTATTTTTTTGAATAGAACTAATCACTTCACTAAAGACTGGTGACATGTTGTATGTTGCACGCACACCAGAACATTCAAGAATATCCAGATAGCCTAACCTGCATGTTGGTAAGGTTATACAATTAATCTCAATTTTTGTTTCTATTATTTAATAGTTTTACTGATATTTTGGTCATGTCATGACCACCAGAATCTTGTTTCCATGGACGGGAGAGTAAGATCGCTATGATTTTACATGCTGCTTAAACTTTCAACAAGTGACAGTTGGATGTTAATAAGATACAAAAATTGGGAAATGAAATACAATCAAAATATCAACTGGGGACAAAGCCAAAGATAAAATAAGCCTTATGTCAAAATAAAATATCAGGACAGAAATCAAAGTTGTGGACGTAGCCAAGTCTTTAATGCTTCAATAAGAAAACCAAGTTAAAAAACTCAATCAAGAAACAAAGAATAAAGTGGAAAAAAGCCAAAGACATTTTTTTAATCTGAGAAATCTGAATAGATAGCACGGCAAAATGCATTTAAAATAATCCACGATCTTAGAAAACCTGGATGCTGACTGTTATACCATTGCAATCCTGAGAACAAGTGTTGTCTACTTCTTGTCTCCCTAGCATTGTAACCAGGGTGGAATCTATAAACAAAAATCCACAAAATGGCAGTGCTCAAGGAAACCCAAATGGTGGCCCGTCATGAACAAAATAAGATATGAAAAAATATAAAATGCTTCAAAACCAAACTAAATGTAAAATATAAAACAGAAACATATTCCCCATGCTAAAAGACCCAGAAATAACTAAAAATCTTCACAAAAAATATGCAAAGGACATCTCCCCAAAAATATGAACAATATGCAACGCATTAGGTCATAGTGATCATTGTTATGAGAGGGAGACTCAAACATGGCGATATGGGGTGTGAGGCCTCCAAAATAAGCACCCAAAGCAAGCCAGGACTTTCACTGGCCAGCCCAGAATGAGTCTGTCCCTAATCCAGGTAGTCTCCTAGAAGGCCCAAAATGGCATTTTTAAATTAGCAGTATGCCTTACAAGGGAAAGAGCCTTAAAACTCTTGTCTTCTATAGAAAAATTCAAACAAAGAATCATAATAAATCAAGATATTTATTACCAACAAAGAAACAAATATGACAAAATGCACAAAACAGCAAAAAAGATTTGGCAGTCCTAAGGCCAACAAATCCAAATTCCATAAGAAAAGCTAAAGGTAGTAGCAATAAAAATCAGAAAAACAGTTAATCCCAATGAAACTCAATAATTCAGAAACAGACTCTAACCAAAGTCAATGCACTGCTGCTGAGTCTCACTTCTGGCTGGGAATATGAAGCCAGAAGGATCACCCAACAGCAGTGACGTTAGGGTGGCCCCACCTTCTGAGGCTTCACCCACAAAGTACAAGTAATGGATTCATATTTGAAGGGACTGAACTCAAATAACAAAAATACACACATCTAATAGAAATAACACCAAGACATGAAAAATAATAATTCAACAATAATAAAATAGTGAATCAGTTTCTTTGACCTCATGCCTTGTTTTTTGCCCTGAGATATGTCAACTGCGAGACCCCCCAGTAGACAGGCGTGTGTCTTTCCTAGTCACATGCAATTAAATTAATTTACCACAGGTGGACTTCAAACAAGATGTAGAAACACAGAATGGGGTGCACCTAAGCCAGATTTCAAGTGTCATATGAAAGGGTCTGAATACTTGTGTGAATGTGATATTTCAGTTTTTTAGTTTAAATAACTTTTCAAAAAATCCTGCTTTCGCTTTGTCATTCAGGGGTATTGAGTGTTGCTTGATGCAAGATAAAAGGAATTAAAAAGGTTTTAGTATAAAGCTACAACGAAGTAAATGTATAAAAAATGAAGGGACCTGAGTACCCTCTGAAGGTGCATAGATTTGTAGGAATTTCCTGTTTATATTTTAACTGAATCATACAAAATATGCTCAGTAAATATAGTATGACCATTGTAATAATTAGATTGAAACTACATAGTTTTCCAGATGTGGCCTCCCTTATAGGTGTATCACACAGTGTTTTGTATTCCACATAGAGAGATGGACAGCATAAACCAACCTTTAGTTAATTTTATGTTGGTAGCGCAGTGCACTCATTGTATTCTACCCGACTTGCTCATGATCACTTAATCTCTCTGTCCAAAAACGGGATTTCCAATTGACACCTCAAGCACCTCTCCTTAACTGCTATACCTCACTGCTACATGTTTAGTATTGAGTATTTTATTTTCATGCAATTAATAATGAAGGTAATAAAGAGATCTGTTCTTTTTAATCAAATTAATTAATTCTATTGCTTTGATTATAAACAGAAGAAAAAACACATGCCCAAAAGGGAAGTCTGGAAAGTGTGCTGCTAAGTTACCTGCGAGCTAAAAGACTGTTTCCATCTTGACTAATTAAAAGCCAAATAATGACCTGATAAGAAGTCAAGCACACTTACTTCTGTCAGAGTAGATAAAGGCAATCATGGTGACTATAACCCTGCCTAATGCAGCTTTACTGTAAACCCTCATATGTAAGATAGCCTTGTTGTACTGGACTTTCCAGGATTTTTACCTGAAACCACTTCTTATTTTCTTCGTTTTTAGTTGTTTTAGTTAATAGTAGTGTAACAATAAGTACCACATACTGAGACAGTTTTATAAGCTCATTCACATTACTAGGCAGATGAATATATTGTAGTTTGCAGAAGCTTTTATCTACTGCTTAATTTAATATGCCACCCCAGGGTTAGACACTTACCAACAATTAGGGGGTTTGTCTGGTGAGAGCAAGAAAATTATAAAACACAATTTTAGAAAAGAATGTTCCTTTCAGAGCAGCGGGAAGACACAGCAGGTAGTGTTTCAGACTCACAGCGTGGCAGGGGTGCCTTCTGCACACAGTCTGAATATGTGCTCCGTGTTCGCGTGGGTTTCCTCCCACAACCCAACATCCTGCTGTAAAGCTGATAGGGGACTGTATATTGGCCCATTGTGAAGGAGTGTGGGAGTATGCTTGAGTGCTCCTGTGATGGACTGGAAGCAATTCAGGTTTGCTTCTTGAGGATAATAGGAAATACTTGAGCCTTCCAGAAATTGAAAATGGAAAAAGCTGGGTTAGAAAGCAGATGGATGCTATTTTAAAGAAAGAATATTCACAATGCAGGGAGCAGTGTAAATAAGTGTAGTTATAATAAGTCCTTTCACTTCATGAATTCTGCCCAGAGTCTCCTTTGTCTGTGTATCTTGTTTGTATTTCATTCATCCAAGTCTTTTTATCTTTGTATTCATATGGAAAAGCACTATAAAGTAATATCTATAGAAAAGAAAGTTGTGTGAAGAGGGGATATAGTATGGTAGTCAAAGCTGCCATTAGAATCCCTCCTACAATACTTTCTCTTTGAAGTTATCATTTCCTTTGCATTTAGATATGGGTTTCTACTTATTGATGCAGAATCTGTTGTCTGTTGTTCAAAATGGTGCTATCAGGCCTCCCAGAGTGGGTCCTAGGCTAGTTGGAGTCACTTGCTAGGTATGTCACATTAGGTGACTGAATTCACAGGAGCACGCTGCCAACTACCTGTGCCGCACTATGATTATGTAAATGAAGGCTATGACTGAAAATCGCCTAAATTGACATAGCCTTTAGCTTCTTCTGTGTGTGAGTAGGTTTGTGTGCATCATTTGCCTGACCTACCATTCATGGTGGATTGCTGCATTGTTCTGCCTAATTACTTTACATTTTATAATCCAAAGTCAGATCAGGTGAAAAGACAGTGTGTGAAGTTTCTTTAGCATAAAATGTATATGACTGTTAAGAGATTTAAAGTACAAGCATGCTAATAATTGTGTGACTGACGAAAAATATTGAAAATTCTAACCCAGCAGACGTTGACTGCTGGACCATTTATTACCAGGATACTGAAGTATAGATCTGTACATATATGATAAATAATGAACTCTATTGAAACTCATAAAAAATGTAAAGAAACATATTAGAAAGCAATGGTTATTATCAGCAGCAGGTTTGTCCAAAATGTAAAAAACTGTTAAATACTTTATTCGCATCATCAACATGTCTAAACATCTCCATTTCAATGACAGTCCTGGAAGCATGGCACCTTGCAGTGTGCAGGTGTGAAAAAACATTATATAACGTATTTCTTTGCGCTGCCCATGTTTGTTGCACACAACATATTTGGTAGTTGCCAACTGTTTCTGCTCAGTGGGTGGCAGAATGTACATTTAGTGCAGTCCTGACAGTTGTGACAATTCGGATGCCTTGTGATAAAGAACCGCCTTCTGGGCATGATCGGCATTGGTACCAGAACCTACAGGTTCCACATCATTGAATTCATCGTCACTGTCTTGATTGCCTTTATTATTATCAAAAGATTAATTTTACAATAAATCTAGTTGTTTCAAAACACCATTTTCATAAATACATAAATACAGACCATCACTAAGACGCGGCATCAAAGCTCACCAGTAAGCTGGCTGTGTTTATTGTGGCTCTATACTGACACACGAGTTCTCTCGTATGTGGCATCTTGACAGGCAAAATGATATGCAACTTAACTTGTGCATCATGTTCAAAAGGTTAAATGAATTAATCTTGGTGCCATCTAGATCTGGAGATTTTCTTTTTTGTTTATACTTTGCTGACTGCTATCTAATGGTGTTAGTCCCTTATGTTTAAATTTTGCTGTTACAGTGATTTCCCTCTGGACCATTGGTAGCCATTTTGCTTATTCGGCAAACACTAGTTGAAACAACCCGTGATCAGAGCTGCACAGCTGCGTATGGCCTGTCAACACATCTTCCGAATCCTTTGTGTGATCACTTCCAGGAGTACTGCCTGTAAGTAGAAATATTAATAATAAGTTTGTATTTTCTACTTGTATTAATATTTGCTGCCAAGATTAATATTAATTTGTTAAACATAGTTTATTTTGAAATAGCTTAGAGTTCATTATAAACTGTCCTATCTTTAGTTATAGTAGCTATCATGAAGGCATTCTTTTGCAACCCCTGTACAGTATGACTGACATTTGTTTTGTTAATGTGTGTACTACATTATTGTTAGTTTTATAGCAAAAATAGCTTAGATTTTACTTTCTTAGATGATTGCTTTATTTATTTCAATTTTATTTTGTTTCAACCATATAGTATACTGATAAGGTGATGCAATAAATCATCATTCATTTTTACATATGCTTGGATGGGGTTGTCTGTCTGTCTAGTTGAAGAAGGGGATACTCTTCCATGAGGGGAGAGTATTGACTATTCATCATTTACAAAGAGAATAACACCTTTTTAATTTACAATATATTGTATATCTGAACTCATTTAACATGGCTCCAGAATATTAATTCTTAGCGCAGGTATTATACAAGGTTAAAGGGGGATGTACCAAGCTCTCCTTGGAAATCTAAGAGCTATTAAGAAATAAGCCAATTTAATTTAATGAGCTTTGCTACACAGATGAATGTACTAAAACACAAGGTGTAAATGCAGGTAGAATAAGGCATGTAGTGTTTATTAGATTACAGCACATTGCTTTTTCTCGTAGCTTCAGAGATCTGGTCACTACAATACGTGTGTGGAGACTGCAAGAACCAGTGTCTAGATGCATTTTTTCTCAAATACTCTTATTTTTCTTGCATTCTGCACTGCAAAGTGTATATTAATTGAATAGTCTAAATTGGCCTAATATGAATGAATGTGAATATGCCTGTGAACCTGCCCTGTAATCCTCTGGTACCCTAATCACAATTGTTCCTACCAGGTGCCCAGTGCTATAATAGGTATAGGCTGTTGTTTCCAGTGGCAGTTGGATATGCAATCTAGAGTAAGGATAGACATACAATGGATCATTTTTTTCTTTTATATATTCTGTATATATATATATAATATATATATATATATATATACAGTACAGGCCAAAAGTTTGGACACACCTCCTCATTCAATGTGTTTTCTTTATTTTCATGACCATTTACAGCACTCCATCACAGCCTGGAGGTGTGTTTGGGGTCATTGTCCTGTTGAAAAATAAATGATCGTCCAACTAACCTGACTTCTGCACAACACAACTGCTGGTCCCAACCCCATTGATAAAGCAAGAAATTCCACTAAATAACCCTGATAAGGAACACCTGTGAAGTGAAAACCATTTCAGGTGACTACCTGTTGAAGCTCATCGAGAGAATGCCAAGAGTGTGCAAAGCAGTAATCGGAGCAAAGGGTGGCTATTTTGAAGAAACTAGAATATAAAACATGTTTTCAGTTATTTCACCTTTTTTTGTTAAGTACATAACTCCACATGTGTTCATTCATAGTTTTGATGCCTTCAGTCATGAAAATAAAGAAAACACAATGAATGAGGAGGTGTGTCCAAACTTTTGGCCTGTACTGTATATAAAGTAGGGCGCTCTGCCCTCTGCTCACTTCGCTTGCCAAACCCCATGCAGGCGCTATGTGCTAGCTGCCGTTCACGTTTGGCTAAGCGGATGTACAATTTAAATAGATTTTTATTTTTTGGGGAATTGTTACATATGCATAATAGACCTAACTATTTTACATTACAGCGAGTAATTAACCATAGTAAAAAACAGTAAAATGTAATAAGAGCGAGAGAGAGAGAGAGAGAGGTTAGGATAATAAATTGAAAGAAAATTATGTTTTCATTCTGTTTGGCTTTGAAACGCAAATACTTTTAAAACTTACACTTTTACTTAAACATCAGTAAAAACAATATTTGGAATTAACTTTTCGTCAATATCGCTTTGAATTTTGATTCCGTGTTTGGAATTACATTGTGACAACTCAACGTATAACTGCCCATGAGTGAATATTGTTTCTTTGTCTCTAATAAATAAACCGAATTTTGTGAATGTTTGTCCTTGTGATTTTTTAAATGTCATGGCAAAAGCTATTCTAAGGGAAACTAAATGTTTTAATACGAATGGCATATCAAGATTTTCTTTGGTGTCTAATGTTATCCGTGAAAGATATACTACATTATCTTTCTTTTCGCCTGTTAAAATTTTACATGTCAGAATTGTTCGACCAATTTTGAATACAACTAATCTTGTCCTATTGCATAGCCCATCACTCATACATAAATTACACAATAATATTATGATACATCCTTCTTTCAACAGTAATTCGGCAGGTGGAAGACCGGACGGTGTTAACGGTTGTAGATATTCTACGGGATATTGTAAGTTGATGTTTTCATCTTCCGCACAATCACTACCTACTGTTCCAGCCTAATCTATTGATACACATTTAACCAATTTGGCATGTAACCGATCAACAATTTTTGCGTTAATTCGTTTGACTTCATCGTTTCTCTGTGCTAGGATTGCCTGTGTACTCATTTCTTCTGTTGATAACCCTTCAGGATGAAATTCTTCATTAAGATTTGGACATAATAAGTCTTCTTTTATTCGGAACTTAAAGTGAGGAAAACGTAAAAATTTATAAGAGCTGAGAGCACAGGAACTGTGTCTGAAAAAGCATTCACACGAATAAGAGGTGAGAGGATTGTGGGCGTGGGCCGTTAACCGTAAATAGTTGAGAGGAGGGTGGGACTTGAAAAAATCTCTTGGCAATAGTCTCGTCTCATCTCAAGATTTTCTTTTATAATAGAGAGATAGATAGATAGAGAGAGAGAGACCAAAAAGGGTTTGGGGTGGTACATTGGTGGTTTCCACTGCTGACTGATCCTGGGACCAGGATTTTCTTCAATGTGTGAATTTTAAATATTTTCCCTATATCTGCATGGCTATTGTATTGGGTTTATCCTATCCAGGGTTGGTGCCTGATTTGTTTACCATAGTGCAGGGCTGGGCTGTCTCCTGATGATCATTACTTACTGTATACAGAATACTTTATTCATACATGTGGAGCCCTTTGTAAAAAATCTGCGAAACCCCTATGAAAATGTAAACAAATAAAAACAAAATTACAAAATAGTTATGTGAAATATATTTTAATAAGGAAATATTTATAAATATATGCATTTACAGTATATATGCAAAAATATGTAATACTAAAAACTGTTTCATGTTTGTCCTGCCATTGTATGACATAATTCATCAATATTTGGTGTAGGGTTTCTTAAAAATAGCTTCAATGTAGAGTAGATGTCATATGTAGCCTATTGTAATAATTTGTTTTTGTTGAAGTGGCTGTCAAACATTTACTTTTGCATAAGAATGTGATAGAAAACTGGAGTTAACACATTCAAAGTCACATTCACTATAACTTACCAAAAATTTATCAAGAGGTTAATGAGTCTTCAATTTTTTAAAAATAAAGTATGAGGAAATGTCAGTCAACATACAAGAGTTAATCAAAAAGTACAGGCAATTTGAAAAGTACTCAGTAACCGCATCAGATAGAAGCTGACCCAATACAACACATTCGCAATGGCTTATGGGTTCTTGAAACACAGCGCAGCAGTCTGCCATTAGTCTAGTTGAAGCCAAGGTTAACTTAACATGGATGCTCTGCTCTGGGATTGCACCATTGCTGAACAACATGCCATAATGAGATTTATTTGAGCAGAGGGAGTTAAATCAGCTGAAATTCAATGAGAGACGTTCACCCACTACGTAAATGAAAATAGCATAACTCAACAAAAAGTTAATGAATGGGTAGAAAAGTTTTAAATAAAAAGGACATGTGTAACTGACAAAGAAAGTTGTGACAAGCCCACATGGCCATGGTGAATGCCTTCATCAGAGAAGACTGACAGATTATGTTATCTGATTTTTCTACATATTTGAATATCAGTTATGGATCTGCACAAGCCATAGTATATGATGACTTGGGGTACAGTAAGGTTTGCACAAGATGACACCCACACAGGTTACTGATCTGCACAAGCCAACATTCTTGAATGTATTTCAGCAGATTTTACTCCCTCTGCCCAAGGAAATCTCACTATGGTTCATTGTTCAACAATGGTTTGATCCCACAGCAGAGTGTCCATGTTCATTTGACCTTGGCTTCAACTAGACTAATGGTAGTGTGCAGCGCCCTGTCTGTTTAAACTACCCAAAAACCATTGTGAAAGTGTTCTATTGTGTCAGCTTCTACCCATTGTGCTTACCTCATAATTTTCAGATTCCCTTTTCTTTACCCTCTTATCTTCTTCATTCACAGAGAGATCATTCTTTACTTGTTCATTAAGATTAAATGGATACAGAACCCACAAAAAGACTTCTACTGAGTTCTTACTTTTAGAAAAACAGTCTCCAAATTTAACTAATAATATTTTGTAAATGATTGATCACAATTGGCTTTAGTTAGCTTAAATTGTAATCTTCATTTCTCATTTCTGCCTCATTCATTTGGTCTGTTAAGTTTTGAAGTTATCAAAGAAGTTGTTTTCAATTCTTTGTATCCAAAGTTTAATTATCTTCCTTGAGCTTTTTATATTATCATCACTGTCAAATATAATTTTATTTGCTTATTAAAGTGCTAACTTAAACATTTTCAAAAGCTGCAGTATGTCTACAGTAAAAACTGCACAAGGTCAGAATTTGTGTTTAATAGAAATGTAATTATTGCTTCTCTTTGATCTTCGCAAAGACTTTTAAAAAATGTGCCTTCACAAAAAAACATCCGAATGTAATAATAATAGTAAAAAATATCTAACTTGAGTTATTTGCACATATTGGTAATATAATTTTAAAAATTACCTTAATAGTAATACATTCAGTTTAGTTAATGCGCACAACTATCTGTTCGGTGACGAACGCAACACTACATGCGTTGAACAATTGAGACACTTAGTAACCATCATAACACACAATGGAACCTCTGATTTCTAGTTTGGGTGAGCTCAGATCTGTGCAGCAAGAGAGGATACATCAAATTCTGCCTGTTCTTTGGATGTCAGTGGCTACAGCTGATACAATAAATTATGACTGATGGCTCATGGGACTCCTACAAGTTAAAACAAAAACTGCCATAGACTGTGACACAGCAGCTATTATACAATTATAGATGTTTTTACTTATTTTTCATTACAAGGTCATAGGTGTATAAAGTTTTTTAGTGTCCCTATTGTTATGTGTACAGAATATAGCTGAATTCTTACTTACATGTGCTGATCCTAGTACCTTTTGTTGTAAACAGAATTCCAAATCAAATCAGATGTACAGTATAAGAAAAGTCATCACAAAGATACATTTTACAAGTAAAGTTCTGTATTTGAACAAGTCATCTGTCTGCTGTTTACTTACCAACAGTATGAGAAGAGGCTGGTGGGTGGGGTTCATTACTAAAAGGAAAGTAAACTAAAAAAATTATTATAATAACTGCAACTCAAGCCACTGTACTATACTGCCACACATGATTTTAAGCTTTCAGAGATATGATCTGATCTAGTAAGGAAGAATACATTTATGCTAGGGTTAAGGAAGCTACACAGGGCGTAGATATTCAAAGTACTCAAAGGCACCATTTTTCAGTATTTTTTGTTGCTTTTTAACCAGTTGTATTCCCATGTGTATATAACCTAGCTTAGTGAGTTGTCTTTTTCCATTACCCTCTCCCTTCTGTGGATGCAGTGTTGCATGACTCTCTTTAAGCCACAAAAGAGTGCATGGCAGTGCATGCTCTGTGATGCATGCAGAATAAGCTAAAATAAAGGATTTTGCATAGGGATTCCTCATTAATCTTAAAACTACTTGTGTGCAATTTTTATTCTGACACCATAGGTTTGCATCCAAGGTATCATGTTTATATGAAACACTTCACAGGCTGTTCTATTTACTCTTTTTAGAAAACAGAAACAAATTGAGGAAGAAAATCATTACATTTCTTAATCAAATAAAAACAACATGCTAAGAAAATTTAAGAAAAAAATATATTGCCATCCTTTTGTGCATTAAGTGGTAAAGACAGGATCCCTAATTCACCCACTCTAACACATATACACTGTCATCATGACACTGCCAGATCTAAACACTAGTGTGGCGAATTGCTCCCGTACTGAAGTGACTTTAACTGCAGGTGGAAGTCCCATTTTACTTATGGTACCAAGCAGAGTACAGCAGTCTATTAGCCAGCGAAAGTGCTGTGAAGAAGCTGTCTGTTGTTACGGTCCTGCCTCTGTCCAGTCTGATAGCGGTCACGGGACATTGTACCTTTAATAGCCGGTACAACAAATAGTTCTGAGCAGGCATCAGCCATAGCGCTGCTCTTGTGAAAAGAATCGAGATAAATGCCATCAACTCAGAGAGGGAGAGGCAAGTTCGTTGTACCAAAAGAACGTCACTGAGAGAATAAAACTGAATAATAAAAAAATAAGCGCTAACTTTTACAAGTAGCCACAATTTACACCAGGTTTTACAGACTCATATCAAATGCATGTTTTTATTATATTATAGTAATAATAATAATAATAATAATAATAATAGTAGCTCGCTACTCAAAATGCAGAGCACCCGGTCTTGAACCTGGGACCTTTGGGTTATAAGGCAGCAGTTCTTACCTCTGCACCATTCAAGAACAGACAAAAACTCCCTGTCTATTGACATTTGAGCATGGGTTTTTAACTCATTGACAGCCACATGTAAATCGATTGTTTTTTTTTTTCTTTGGCTATATTCTTGAATAAATGCGCACGTGTTTATTTGATATTTCGACTAAAGTCTTCACACATTATGCACTTCACGTCATTGTTAGTATAACATGGAAAACGTTTCTTCTTTAGGTATGTGTTCAGAATTTCTTGCCTCACATATATTTCCTTTCATCCTACACTTACCCAGATCTTTGTAGACATGGAACACACATAAAATGCATGTATTCCAAATAACGATATACTGTATTATTTAACCTATACAACTCCAGGCACCCTACATGCAGATGAGGAGTCTTGGCTGGAGCTGGGAGACCTTTTTGCCCAAGTTGAGCTCCGTCAAGTGGGTGGATGGGACAGCAGGCTGGTTGCTGCTTGTGCTAATTGACACATTTACAAAACAAAAGACGCTGATGGAGAGGCGTGAAGGGATTTAAGGTGGGCCGGGATTACGAGTTTTTTTGTAGGCCTCAGGAAATTCTAGTGTTAAATCTTTCATTATTCATTCATATTCGCAACGTGACTACAAAATATCAACAAATTTGGATACACAATGCAGATGCCATACATCAGCCCAAGGCTTTATGACATTTGCCATAAACCAACTGGCTGTAGACCAACAACACTGGTCGAGCTAAATCTGCACATGGGTGAGGGCTCCCTTCCCCTTATGATATATATCAGATTTGCAGAGGCAAATAAAATAAATAATAATGACTTACATGTTCCTAAAATGTAACTGTATGTTTGTTTGTACTTTCAAAATTGAAAGTTTCTAAGTAGAAGGAGCAGGCATGAACATCTACTAGATATAGGCTGAGATTTCTAAGGGAAACTAAGGGTGGAAATAATGTTACACTTCTGTGATTAAATGAATACTACATAGCTAAAACAAAAGCATTTGATATGCAATATGGTCAGTTTTTTTGTTCCTCTTTCTCTCTCCAGCCTATATTTTGTTTGCTCATAAGTTGTGTCTATGCATGTTTTTTACTCCTGAGCACACACACATACACACACACACATATATGGGTTTACTAGAGCATGTGTTAATCAAATTATACATGCTTATATTGGCATTTTATGGATGAACCACACAAGAAAAGGTTAAAAGCAAAATAAGGAGCAGAAAGAGGGTTTTGCTTGTGCTTCTGCAGTCACACATGCATCTGATATTCATGAGCAATGCTTGCCTTGCAGGACCAGTGCCAGGGAGACGTAATGCTATAGTGACAGGTATACCACTGCACTCTCCGCTAATTAAATTCTCTCTCTCTTTGTGAAGCAGCAAATGCCACGTAAACAGAAAAAGCGTTCTTCAGTTTTTATTTTCAGTGCCCTTCAATTAGTTGTGAAATTAGTTTTTAAACTTTGCAAAATGAAATCTAAATTCTTATCCATCACAGAATTGTTTATGTATTGCTCAATGAAGAAATAAGGATATACATTTTGTTCATGCCTATAAAGAAAATACCATTATTGTAAAGCCACACATTTTGGTATCCACAAGGTGACAGAACCTATAGCATTCTAAATATTTTCTGTTTGATTATAGACAGTTAAGACACAGAGGTGAATAATGATGCTGTTTCTTTCATAGTCAATTGAAGTAAGTATCGATTTTGTCTGTATATTTGAATTATGGCAAGTTCTTTGTGAATAAATGACAGGACTAGAGCAATACAGGGGTCAGCAGCTTGACATCAAAGGTTGTTAAACATACTTTTCTTTCTATATTGACACGAATTCAGAGAAAGTAATTTCTACAATAGCCATGATTTGCGCCACAGATTGGGGTAATAAATTAGGCAAGGAGGATATTTTTTGTCAAAATATAGTTATTACTGGAACTATGAGGGAAGAAAAATTAGACTTAGATATTCAGCACTTTTTTAAAACAATAGCGCTGGTTTGGTTGCAATATGCTAAACATTTTTCATTCATCAGTCTATTATTGGCCTTTAGGTATAGCCCTCTTAAAGCTAGCTATATGAAAAGTAAGCACAATATCACTTTGTCCATTTTTCATCACTGCCAAACAGACAAATCTGAGCTTCTTCCCCAATTAATATACACCCCCCACCACTGCCATCAATCCTTTCCACATCTGCTTCAGATAGTTTGAGATAAGTTAGTGTCCTGTTAAATTTGCAGATAACACTTCATTAGAGCACATTTGTGCTTAACCTGTAATTTATTTATGATATGATGTATACATTTGGTATTCGATTGTTTGGAAATAACAATGGCAAGCCAAGAATGTGTTCAGGATTCTGCCGCAATTTGTTCTTGCTGTTTCATTAAGTGTTAAGAGAAATGAATAAACTTTTAATGAAAGGAATGCTGGAGAGAGGATCACCATCACAATTTTGTCAAATGTGTACCAATCATCCATCCATCCATCCTCTTCCGCTTATTCGAGATCGGGTCGTGGGGGCAGCAGCTTGAGCAGAGATACCCAGACTTCCCTCTCCCGACCACTTCTTTTAGCTCTTATGTGTACCAATCATAGTTTACGTAATCATATAACATCAAGGACTGAAATAAATGTTTTATGCAAATGTTTCCCTAAATGTGGCCTAAAGAATGCCAAAGGACATTTAGAATTGTGGAGCGTACAAACTAAATATTTTGCATCCACAGAAAAGTAATAACCAAGAGACACCTCAGTATATATTTCTGAGTGTGGTTTCCAATAAGTTACTATTTGTACAAAGTATGCAATACAAAATATTGTTTTAGAAGTGATAATTGAAAGACTAAGTACGGACATTTTGAATGAGAGAATGATCATGAAGGCACAAACTTTGAGCAGCAGTTAGACCTTGAAGGAAGCACAGCTGAAAGAAGAGAAACTGAGCACATTTTAAAGAAACTACACAAAAAAGGGAGGCATGAGGAGAGCAAAAGGACTCTTTTATAAGATAGTAGAACTTTGCCATTACAAAAATGTCTTGCCACAAATGAAAGGTGTCTTTTTCAAAAGCAAGATGTAAGTGACAAAGGACAGATAAAACATGTGGGTGTGCAAGGTAAAGAGGTGAAAGATATTTGCTTTTCACTTTCATGCAGTTTGTTGATATTGGATTCTGTTTAGCAATAAAGAAGCAATTTTTGCATAAGATGATAATTTTTTTCAAAAAGCATTCTTTTATTTACAGTACTTAGTATATGAATTTTCATGAGTTATTAAAAATAAGGTTCTAGTAAAAGAAAAGCAAGCTAGGTGTTTCATTTCTTTTTATCATGGTCAGAAGATGCTCAATCTCTGCTTTGCCTTTCAAACCTCATTTTGTTAGGCTTTGATTGATGCTTTTTGTGTTTCTTCCGTTGCCATTACTGTCTTGCACTGTCAATCACTTGTCCTTTCTGTGTGTGCACAAATTGGTCAGTATATGGTTTCTGGAATGTTTGCAATTCCTTAAAGATCACAGAGCAGCATGTCATTTCTTGGTAGTAGTAGTAAGTTGCAGGGGGAAATGACTGAAAATTTATTTAAAAAAAAATGTATCCAGCTTGCAGATGTATTTACTTCCTAATAATTGGGAGAAATGGGGAAGAAAGAAGAAATGAATACCTTACAGACACAGAGTCTTTACATTTCTGTTATCAGGAACACAAAGCAGTAATTCTCCGTCAGTGTATTATCTCACATCTTGCAGACTTCTTTCTCTGTGACTCTCAGCTCTAACTATTATATCACTGCCTTATACCTCAAAAGCCATCAGGTAGAACGTGTCTTTACTACTTAATAACATTTGTATGTGTTTACTTTAATGAGAATATGCTTAAGCCAGTAACATTTCTCCACTAAAATATTTTAAAACAAGCCAATAACAGGCACAGCATACTATGACAATGTAATGGAATGAACATTATATCTTTGGAAAAATATTTAAATAAATTAATACATTCAAAAATAAACAAAAGTACTGTAAAATGTGACAATAAATAAATAATAAATTAAACATTTCACAAAATATATATTTTTGTTGCATATTCTTTATCTATGTCTCTCTATTATAATAAAAAAATCTTGGGAAGAGAGACGAGACGTGACTTTCTCAGAGAGACACTTTCATGTCCCACGAGACAAGACTTTGTGCCAAGAGATTTAACCACGCCCGGGGCCGGAAACAAAAGACAAGGAGTAGATGACAAAGTAGAACGTCATAATGAAGTCAAAAACATTGGCGCAATACACAAGTACAAAAATTTTAAAGTTTAAAAAAAATGATTGTAAAAATCGCATTAGCACAAACAAATGGAAATTAATACTCTGTGTAATAACAGAATAGCGAAAAGAGATCCAATATATTGTTCGGATTTAAACTTTAAGTCAGAGACTTATAGGTCGTCTAATTTGTGTTGTCATCAGGGAAAAGTAATGTTTCTTCCCAAAGAAGATGCATATCCGCGAGAATGAAAAGATTTGTTATTTGGTGAAAGTGACAAGACTTTATGCAAAGAGATTTGTAAAGTCCTGCCCACATCTAAAACATTTACAACCACGCACATGGTTCAATCATTTCTCATTTGTGTAAATGCTATTGTCAGACACAGTTTGTGTAGAGAGAAACAAATGATATTCACTCACGGGCAGTTATATGTTGCATTGTCACGATGTAATTCAAAACACGGAATCAAAATTCAGTGCAAAATTGATGAAAAGGTAAAAGCGAAAAGAGATTGAATATATGGACATTAGTGATATGACAGAAGTATGTAGATATTGTTTGGCTTTAAACTTTAAATCGGAGACTTGTAGATCGTCTAATTTGTGTTGCCATCAGGGAAAAAGTAGTGTTTCGTTCCAATGAAGAGGCCTATCTGTGAGAATTAAAAGTTTTGTTGTTTGGTGAAAGTGAAATCCACATAAGCGAGCGGCAGAGATGCAAAGTTGCTGGCACGTAGCGCAGGCAGGATGGGTGTTGGCGAGTGAAGCAAGCATAGTGGTGAAGCCTCCTAGTATTTAATTATTTTTTCATTTATTTATTTCAGTTCCACTGCACTCAGCATGAAATAAGCCTTGAAATGAAAGCTGTCACTTTAAGTCGTCAAAGTTAAAAGAGAGAGTGGGCTCTAGCAAGTACTGTTTTTTGATTGGTGAATCATCTGCAGAGAGGTTATACATGCTTTGCTTGACTTGGGAGTTGTGTGGTTCATGCATATGTAATGCTGTGACTATGCGTTTCAGATATGAGTGCAATAAAAAGTTGCCCAGGATTACTGTGTGAACTGGCTAATTTAATTCAAGAAATTAAGAATTCGCCATTAGACGTTTGCCTCTGAAGTGTTTGCTATAAACGTTACCACTTCATGTCTGAAAGTTTACATCCAATCTACCGAATATTCACGCTTTAAAAAGCAGTACTCGCTAGGACCTGTACTCTCTCAGCCTAGATGAGAGAATGTGACGGGCTTACTTCATGCTGCATGTGGTGTCCCTGAAGTAAATAAATGAAGAAATAATTAAATAAATACATAAATAAACGAGCAACAAAAAATGTATTTTGTGATACGTTTAACTTTTTACTCACATTTCATGTTAATATTTATTGTCTTATTTCATTTTACTTTTATGTATTTTCATATTTATTTAATTAATTTTGCTTGAAGTATTTTTCCATAAATGTAATACAGTATGTCATGGCATGCTGTGTGTATTATTGGCTTCTTTTCAAATATTTTAGTCTAAAAATCAAGTAAAACGGTCTTATTTCTATTTTCTTAGTTTCAAGTAATACCACCATTTTGTAAGTCCTTTGTTATAATGCATGCCCGTCATGGCTTGTAACATCATGTCAACCAGGTTATACAAGATAAGCAGGTGGATTGTCTAGCATCTGCTCCTTGTATTTTCAAAATTAAGACTCATAAATCATGATATTTGGGCCTTTGTCTCAATTGTTTGGTTTATTGGTACTTGACTCCTTGTCTGGTTATAGGTAACAACTTCAATTGCCATTTCAATTTTTATATTTTGCTCTTATATTAAACTGGCACAGCCTGTCTGACTTCTCTGTTGGCTCTCCTCAAAAGAAAATCAAGAAAAAATTACTTTTCTCATTCCATTACTTTTTCCCTAAAAACTCTTATCCTGGGCATTGCAGAAAACAGGAGAATCTGTCAAGTATACCAGACGCATTTTAACAGTGCTGTACCATCAAGAGAAGCTTTACAGATCAAAAATAGTTGCAGTTTAAAAACTATGAAGACAGGTACATAGAAAATATCAAAAAAAGCTATAGGGCGGGATTCAATGATTAATTCTGAGAAGTGCGATCACAGCTAACAGTCTAAGCTGGCATACAGCACTGTGATGTCACTGCTACCACAGTGAATAAGAAGGTCTGTTGAAACTTATACATGAAAGGGGATCAGTTAAAAAGCCAGACAGAGCAAGTGGGTCTCCAGGCTTTAGTTGAAAGTCATGACAGGCAGACTTTCAAAAACAGAACTAGGATGAAAAATCCAGAGGAAGTTGAATAAGCATTTGCCTCCAGCTGCATAACGGGGTTTTGTTTTTGAAACAGCAAAGGCCAGCCTCAGGAGATCTCAATTGTCTAATAGGTTTCTAAAGTGCAAGCAAAGCAGAGGAGATGACTATTGTGGAATGTTCAAGCAAACTGCTTTATATGTCGGTAGCAGAGTTCTAAGATATGAAATTACACCTTAGGCCAGGATAGATGAGCAATACATTTAAAGAGATAATGTGGTACGACCATTTGAGTTGAGCCAACACTCTGACAGAAACATTCTGAAATTGTTATACCTTGTATGAACAAAATGAGGCACTCTTACAGCACCCTTCCCTTCCTGAATTACAGCAAGTAGGTCATAATGTATTTATATATATTATTTAAAATGATTAATTTAATAAACACATAGCTAATTCTAAGGAGGAGTTAATTTATTAAACACATAGCTAATTATAAGAAGGATAAGCACAGAGAATGCACAACATTTGTAATGAATGGTAGAAGGGCTGTTTTAAAAAAACCTTATCTAGGTTCACTTCTGGGAGCTATGATTTAGAGGTTGTAGATATCACAGATTTCATTTCTGCATTTTTTGTTTTTGTTGTTAATCTTATTTTTTTATGCTGCCATTTTGTTTATTAAGGGAACTAGAATTTTGAGTATTTTTTCATGATGATGGCCATATTGTTCATAGCAACAGTGCTCCATTCTTGTCACATAAGGGAGGAAATGTTTTGTCCTGGGATGTCATCACCTAGTCCGTGTAAAAGACAGTGGTGTGCTACTTGTGTTGTCCTAATTTCCAGTTTCTTAAACAACTATTTAGTGCATGTAAGCAAAGACTTTTGGCAGACAGTCTTCCATGAGGTTTTAATTTTGATTTTTGGTTTGTGTTTTGGAATTTAGCATGTCGGCTTTTGAAGTTTATCTTGATTTTTATACATTCACTAGGGGGCTTCGCCCCATGCTCGCTTCGCTTGCCAACCCCTGTGTTTGGTTAATCGGATATACAATTTTAATTTTTTTTTTCTTTGGAATTGTTTCAATTTCATTATTTGCACTTTTACTTTAAAGCTTCATTAAAAACAATATTTTTTGGAGACACATTGTGACAACACAAGGTATAACTGCTTGTGAGTGAATATTGTTTCTGTTTCACTAATAAATAATCCAACTTTTTCTAATGTTTGTCCCTGTGATTTATTGATTGTCATAGCAAAAGCTATTCTCACAGTAAACTGTAAACATGTTAATACAAATGGCATATCACGATCTCCTTTGGTGTGTAATGTTATTCGCGGAATATATACATTACCTTTCTTTTTGCCTGTTAAAATTTGCATCGCTTCTCCGTGATCATAAATATACACCTGACCGAATTGTGTATTCTTTGAAATTCTTTGAAATTCAACTTGTCATTGCTTTAACTGTTCCAGGACCACAGATTCTCATAGTGTATGGTCTATTATTGTGTAAATCCACGTTTTGTGCATTGAATGATGCGAATGCGAAAAGACTTTGTTGTCTACTCTTTGCCTTTTATTTCTGACCTTGATTTGTCCTGCTCTTTTTTCAATTACTCCTGGTTCTGATGATTAATCACCGTTTTTTTGTGGTAATGCGATCTTTTTGAGAGAGCGGATCAGCGAGCGGAAGCAGAGAGCGGATCAGCGAGCGGAAGCAGAGAGCGGATCAGCGAGCGGAAGCAGAGAGCAGCGGCGTCTCCCACAGGCACGTAGCCCTTCGCAAGCACCCGAGCAAGTTCATCTGAGGTAAAGCCGGCAGCTGACCAGTAGAAATAACCGGCAGTGAAAAATGAAAGTCGATCGCTCAGAACACGGAAAGCGCCGAAGCACCTATAAAAACGGCAAAGATGACTTCGATACTCAATGTAAGTTCTATCTGCTCTCTGCCCATCGAGGGCGCATTTATATGTTGTGTGTCCTGCAGTATGTACAGCTCAGGTTTTCCGGCCGACAGTAAAGATAGCTTCACCTGCCAAAAATGTTTAGTTAATTTAGAGTTGGTCGGGAAAATACGCGAATTGGAGGACCGCGTTAGGAATCTGATAGCGATTAGGCAAACCGAAAATTGGATCGACTCGGTTTGTTTAGACAATTCGGCTACTTCTGATTCGGCCTTAGTCTCTCCAGGTCCCACTGTAGTCAGTGCGCGGCCGAAAGCAGCAGCACCAATTCAGCCACAGGGCGAGTGGGTAACAGTAAGACGGGGGTCTAAGAATCCAAAATTTAGTCCCCCAGCACCCAGGTCACCAATTCGGACCCAGAACAGGTTCTCAGCTCTCCGCAGCGCGCCTGTGGAAACTGAGAATAATAAAGTGCTCATAATTGGCGATTCCATAGTGCGGAATGTTAGAATTCCAAACTATGTTAAACCAGCAGTTAATGTTAAGTGCCTCGCAGGGGTCAAGATTTCTGGCATAGAGGCCGCATTGGACCGTGTCGCCGACGATGAAGTATCTACCTTATTGCTGCATGTCGGCACTAATGATATTTATTTACAGCAATCTGAGGTATTAAAGCGGAACTTCATCTCTCTATGCACCAAAGCTAAAACAAAATGTCGGAATTTAATTGTATCTGGTCCCTTACCAAGATTATATAGAGGGGATGTGATTTATAGCAGATTGCATTCCTTTCACTGCTGGCTAGAAACCTGGTGTGCAAATAAAAGCATAGCATTTGTGAACAATTGGGATGATTTTTGGGAAAGGCCTGGATTTTTCAGAAGAGATGGTCTTCATCCTAACTGGAGGGGATCTTATGTATTATCCCAAAATATGGCAGCAAAACTGCCTGGTTGACTGATTAGAGCACCATCCAGGCCGCAGTCGTGTGATCTTAAATCACAGGCTGTTGTTTATCCCACCTGTTATTTTACTGAAGCTGTTATCCATAATCCCTGTTGTGGGGCATCCAGTAAATTTAGTCTTGATACAAACCTTAAATTAATTGATAACCAAAAAATAAGGTGTATAATTAGACCAAGGGATAAAACCAGACCCTCCACCAGGGGCATCTGTAATAGAAATTTACTTCAAATTAAAACAAAAAATATATCGCCAGTTCAGAAAAAACCATGCAGTTTTAAATGCTGTTTATTGAACATTCGCTCTCTTGGCACTAAAGCTGTTTTGGTAAATGATATTATATTAAGTACAAAATCTGATCTGTGTCTTCTTACTGAAACCTGGCTTAGTAAATGTGACACTGTTCCCTTAGCAGAGGCGTCACCAGATGGATACTCGTTCCTTCATAAGTCTAGAGATTCTGGTCGAGGAGGAGGCCTTGGAATAATTCATTGTAATAAAATGCAAATCACTTCTAAAAATTTAGGCAACTTTACATCCTTCGAGGTATTCGTTTTAAATATTAAAACAGATTCCAACACAATTATAGTGCTAGTCTACAGACCACCAGGGCCATATTCATTGTTCATGACTGAATTTAGCAACCTTCTGTCTGATTTGGCTATAAATTATGATCACGTAGTTCTGATGGGGGATTTTAATGTACACATTGATGTGGAAACTGACACTTTTAGCAAATGTTTTACTTATTTGTTAAATTCAGTAGGATTTTGTCAGATTGTCAAAGGTCCAACTCATAATCATAACCACACATTAGATTTAATTATAACTTACAAAGTTGAAATACAAAATTTAAATATTACTCCATTAAATGTAGTTATTTCTGATCACTTCTTAATTACATTTGATTTAGTTCTGCCCATGCCAACGCACTCACAGATTAAAACAAAGACAGTGCGACATCTAGATTGTAATTCTGCTTCAAAATTTATAGACACCTTGAGTAAGTCGAGTGTAATTGTGGAAAACCAATTAGATCAGTTAACATCAAATGTAAACATGGAAAACAATTTAGATCAGCTAATATCACATTATAATGTGACCTTGAGAGATGCTCTGGACACAGTGGCTCCCCTTAAAACAAAAGTGATCAAAGCGCATAGAAACTCTCCCTGGTTTAATGAAAATACTCGAGCTCTTAAATTAGAGTGTCGAAAACTGGAGCGTAGATGGAGAACAACAAAGCTACATGTCTTTCAAATTGCATGGACAGAGAGTGTTAATAAATATAAAAAAGCCCTCTTTAAAGCTCGCTCAGAATACTATTCTACATTAATAGATAGCAATAATAAAAATCCTCAGGTACTGTTTAGAACAGTGGCTAAATTAACAAATGGCAATTCAGATCAACAGTGCAAAATACCAACAGATATTAGCAGTACAGACTTTATGAACTTCTTCAATGAGAAAATTAAAAATATAAGATCCCAGATCTCAGCATCACAGTACAAACCAAATACTAGCTTAGCAGACCCTGCTGCACATTGCATTCAGCACTTTAGTAATTTTAATCCTGTAACTGAGCAGGAAGTCTTAACTTTAATTACTAAAATGAAGCCCTCTACTTGTTCCCTAGATCCAGTGCCAACAAAACTAGTAAAAAGTGCAATGGATGTTCTTGCAGCACCTATTCTAACCGTTATCAATAGTTCATTACTGCATGGCACAGTACCTGATGCACTAAAAGTGTCAGTCATTAAACCTTTACTTAAAAAGTCAGACCTAGACCCACACATACTAAATAATTATAGGCCTATTTCAAATTTACCATTTCTCTCTAAAATACTAGAAAAAGTAGTCGCCAGTCAGCTTCAGTCACACCTTATGCATTACAATTTATTTGAGAAATTCCAGTCTGGTTTTCGCACTGGTCATAGTACAGAAACTGCACTAACACGGGTTGTAAATGACATTCTGATATCCTCTGATGAAGGAAACTCCACTGTTATTATGTTACTAGACTTAAGTGCAGCATTTGACACCATTGACCATTCTATTTTACTGCACAGGCTAGAAAATGATGTTGGTCTTACAGGCCACGTGCTCGCTTGGTTCAGTTCTTATTTATCAAATCGATTCCAATATGTACAGAAATGTGCTGACAGTACTCCATCATTATACACAGAAGTTCAATATGGTGTCCCACAGGGCTCAGTACTGGGACCTTTACTGTTTTCACTTTACATGCTTCCACTGGGATCTCTCATTAGGAAACATAATGTTAATTTTCACTCGTATGCAGATGACACCCAGTTATACCTTTCATTTAAATCAAATGAAGTTTCTCCGATGTTGTCTTTAATTAGTTGTGTTAGTGAATTAAAGGAATGGATGAATGAGAACTACTTGTCTTTAAATACAGATAAAACAGAGATGTTAATTGTTGGAGGGAATGACGCTGATCACAGCAATATTTTGTCGACATTTAACTCAGTTGGAATCCCAATTAATTTTACTGAATCAGCCCGCAATCTAGGAGTTATCTTTGATTCTAGCATGTCATTTAAAGCACATATTACAAAGTTGTCCAAAACATGTTTCTTCCATCTTAAAAATGTTAGGAAATTAAGGCACTTTCTAAATAAACAGGATTGTGAGAAATTAATTCATGCATTTATCTCTAGTAGGATTGACTACTGTAATGCGGTGTTCACTGGCTGTTCAAACTGTTCTTTATACAGCCTCCAGTTAATCCAAAATGCGGCTGCAAGAATTATTACAAGAACAAGAAAATATGAACACATAACTCCAGTTCTTAAATCCTTACACTGGCTCCCGGTTAAGTTTAGGGCAGATTTCAAAATCCTCCTTTTAACATATAAAGCATTAAATGGCCAAGGTCCGGCTTACTTGTCTGAACTTATCATGACTTACAAACCTGAGCGCACATTAAGATCTCAAGATGCCGGTCTGCTTATGATTCCAAGGATTAATAAAATAACAGTGGGAGGTCGAGCTTTTAGTTACAGGGCCCCTAAACTGTGGAATGGTCTTCCTGCTTCTATAAGAGATGCTCCTTCGGTCCCAGCCTTTAAATCCCGGCTGAAGACTTACTACTTCAGTTTAGCATATCCTGACTAGAGCTGCTGATTAACTGTACATACTGCATCTCTGTTGTTAGTCATTAGCACTAAAACATAAGTAACATGATAAGTATAATTGAATACTAACCCTCACCTATTCTGTTTCTGTTCTCGGTACTCAAATGTGGCAATTGGTGCCACGGCCCACCTGCCAAGTTGTTTGCCTGCCTATGGTAAAGTCATCCCTGGTGGAGGATCACAGGAATCATGGGAAAGAGGGGCCCTTTCATCGGATTGGCTGGCCGAGCAACGTTTCAGCCGTGGAATGGCCAAATGGGGAGGCAGCTTGACGGATGAGGTCTCCAGCACTCTAAAAATATCAAAATCTTATTATATGATATCATCTACTGTTAAATTCTGCTCTGTACTTCAAAAATTTTTATTATTATGCTGTATTAAGGATTTGTTCTGTTCTGTGTATTGTATTGTATTGGCCCCCTTCTTTTGACACCCACTGCACACCCAACCTACCTGGAAAGGGGTCTCTCTTTGAACTGCCTTTCCCGAGATTTCTTCCATTTTTCCCTACAAGGTTTTTTTTGGGAGTTTTTCCTTGTCTTCTTAGAGAGTCAAGGCTGGGGGGTTGTCAAGAGGCAGGGCCTGTTAAAGCCCATTGTGGCACTTCCTGTGTGATTTTGGGCTATACAAAAATAAACTGTATTGTATTGTATTGTATTTTCTATCTTTTCTTTGATACTGTAGCGACTGACATGATAAAGTGTCACAGAAGTTTTACTTGAACAATCGCTGACTTCATAACCCCAAACACAACTTTCTAGCACCTTCTCCAACCCATCATCCCCCACATCTCGCCCCCCCCCACCTTACCGCATCAATCAATACCCCGCTATCAGTCTTCCATGCTGTACTCCGACTTCCCTCAATCGGACCGAACAGTCACGTAAAACCAAATAGACCGCAACCTGGCTGGGACGCTACAATACTTTCGAATTTTACTGGTTTCATAATCTCTTATCTGCCTTTTTTCTCTCCAACGCCTTTGAGTCTCTATTCTCCGTATTGACCTTATATGCTTTATATGTATTGAAAGCACAGGATCTGTGTGCACTACATGCTTTTACACGACTGACTGTTTTTTGATGGATGTGCTCTTATATGATATATTTTGTAAGTAGGGCGTGTCTTGCAAGAATCTCATGTTCCATGTCCCCACGAGATGGCCCTGGCACAGTCTCTTGGCACCAAGTCTCATGTTTATGGTTCCCACGAGACGCTCAGTGGCAAGTCTCTTTTGTCTTGCGGGTCTTTTAAATGTCTTTCGAGAACTTCCGTGAAGATCACGTATCGTCGCCTTGCTTTTGCTTTCCAGGATTTCTTTTTATAATAGAGAGCTATTTATAGACTAGGTTTCTCACTCATCTCCTGGGGTCTCATGTATAAAACTGTGTGGCTTCAAGCATGAAAGTATATTATGCCAAAAAACAGGTATATGCGGAAAACAAAATCAGATTTATAAAACCTTTATTAATCAACATCATTTTGTAAATGTACATATGCAAATGCACTTCAGGCCCTCCCTGGTTGCCACCCTGAAACAACCATATATAGACCATGCTAATCAACCACATAGATATACTGTACACCACCAGCAAGTCAACTTCCAACACTGCTTTGCATCAAAATCAATTAATCATGGGTTGACCCAGGCAATGGACCAACAATGTTTGTCAGTCTCATCAGGGCATCACAGATAACTTTTGACTTAATGAAATTCCAGCAAACATGTACACATATGACATTTTCTACTCATTGAATGATCCTTTTAAATGTCATTACCAGGCTCTTGGGCAGAGGTAGAACAGTCCAATTATTTGTCTGCTGATAAACAGGCATAACATTTTAAATCAAAGAGAAAAAACATTTTTTGTTGTAGTACACCATTCTATTAATATAATTAAGATCACAGTGTTTGGCCTTTAAATTAAGAAACTTACTTTGGCAAATACATTCCATAAAGTGTTTTTACTCCTGGGGAAAAATGCCATTTCCATTATTAGTAGTATCATTTAATTTAATATAGATAATGACATGTAAGCAAATGTTATGGCAGAAAAATGTTAATTGATGGACAAGAAAACAATTTTTGTAGATGATCAAGATCTTTCCCGATACAGTGGTCTCGCACCAACCCCTGCTTCCCAGCTATACCTCAGTCTTTGGCTACCGTGGCCACTCACAGGAGTGGGTTTGACGCCGGTGATGTAGAGGGGAAGTGGTTTAAATAAATAAAAATATACTTCACATTCAACACATTTATATACAACAAGGAATTTTTGGAAATGTTTTTCAAAAAGATATTTTAGAAAAGATATAAATACTTGAGAAGTAATGAACAAATAATTGGATAATTGACATTTGTTTTATATTTCATGCATGTTTTGACATTGTTTGCTATTTGAGGTATTAAAGAAAACACAAGATAAATGTTATTCCAACTCCATTACATGTAATGATGTGTACTGCATACAAAATACATAATAATTTGTTAATTTTTCTGATTAGGGACTCTGCATGGATAAATACCAGTGTTTTAGAATCTTGATCCCACCTATCCTTTATAGGTTTCATATTTACAGTGTGTTTTTTGAGATGCTGTTAAAGAACAAAGCTGAAACCTGCCCCACAAGATGCTGCTGGTGAAAATGTGGCTAAGCTCGGGTTCAGCAATGCCAGAGACAGATCCGGAAAAAGGAAACAGCGGCTCATCCAGTGATTCTCTTAGCAAATAAGGATAACACAGGACTTTCTTTCCAATATGTATGATCCTTATTTACTATTTACGGACATCTGTTTAATGAATGTTATTGGTAATTGTTTTCAATCTGCTTTTAAACAACATCACAGTACTGAAACTGCTCTTTAAAAAGTTCTTAATGATATTTTATTAACTGTTGACTCTGAGTCCCCTGTACTTGTGCTTTTAGATTTGACTGCAGCCTTTTGACACCATTGATCAGAATATTTTATTGTCTCATCTAGTGATCGTTACTGGCATTTGAGGTACTGCTCTAAATTAGTTTCATTCGTATTTTTGTGTATGTTCTTTTTCAGTTAATTTGGGTGGATTGTCATTTCCCCACACTCAACTAAAATATAGGATCCCACAAGGTTCTATACTTGGGCTACTTCTGTTTTCATTATACAGTACATGCTTCCTCTCGGCTCTAATTTTCATAAGCATAATGTATCTTTCCACTGTTTTGTGGACGATACCCATATTTATCTACCACTTCAAAACAAGTCCCTAGGGTCTTTTTTGACTTGCTTGGATGATGTAAAGAGGTGGATGACATCAAATTGTCTCAGTTTAAATCAAAATTAAAGTGAGATTGTGCTATTTAGTCCATCCAGTGTGTCTGGTATGCCTGCCACTAACCTAGGCTCTGTAGCAAAACATTGCAAGACATCTATAAAAGGACTGAGTGTTATCCTCGACAATTGTCTTAAACTGGATAAGCAGATAAACTGTTGTAAGAAGATGCCTCTTCCAGTTAAGAATCATTTAAAAAATCAAGCCTTTTCTTTATTTTGCTGATTTGGAAAAATTTGTTCATGCCCTTGTTTCATCCTGTCTTGACTATTGTAACTCATTGTATAGGGTGTCAGTCAAACACTTCTCAGTCACCTGCAGTTGCTCCAAAATTCTGCTGCGAGGCTCTTAACTGGGTCACGTAAGTATGAGCACATCACTCCAATTTTGGCTTCCCATCACTCTTAGAATTGATTTAAAAATTTTATTGTAAACTTTGAAAAGTTTAAGTGGTCTGGCCCTGGCTTATCTTTCGTTTGACCTCCTTGTCTCTTATGCCCCTTCTTGATACCTGATATTGTCTGACCAGTTGCTACTCAAGGTGAAAGAAATCTGGTTTGAGCTTTTGCAATGACTGCTCCTCAGCTCTGGAACAGCCTAGTAGAAAAAAGTATTACTAGTACCTCAGATTCCATTCAGTTATAGTTTTTGTATTGTTTTTAGGCACTTTTTGAAGTGCCTGTGTCAGAGGTGACCAAATTTTAAAGGGAAACAATGAATAAACATTACTCACTTTTCAACACATTCATTTGTGTTGCTTTAAAATGTGTTATTACCTGCTGCTTACCGGCCTCTGAAAACGTCTGGCCCAGCTACATTTCTTGGTATGAAAATCTGGCCCAAATGAATTTATAAATGAATAGCCCTGGTCTATACATTGTATTCATCACTTTTTAGATTTAAACTTTGTCTCGTCAAAGCACATTATAAAAATGACTCATTGAAATGAATTATATGTGTGTCATCATTTAGCTAGTTTGGCTGCATTTCCCTACTTGATCAAAATGTTCCGTGTGAATGGGTCAGAGTTGCCATAAATAACGATACATTCCCCTGTCACGTTTTCTTTTATAATTTGTGACTTTTGCATATAAAGCTGTACAAGCTGTAAAGAATCCCTGGTTCTTTAGTTTAATTTTCTAAACGGTGTCCATTTCAGTTGTAGAAGAAGACTGGCAGAGTTTCATAATTCTCTTCAGGATTAATTATTGCTCTATATTTGCAATAGCAAACACCATGCCACAGCTCCCTCTAGCAAGCCGTGGTGTCCCTGTAACCCTTAGTTTCAGTTTTGTTTGACAGGCCATGGTCTCCAGAACAGCCTTCATCCAGCGTAAAGGAGCAACCCATTCCATGCCCTCCCAGCCTTCGCTCTATCAGAATGGAGATGTCTTCACACCTCTCAAGCACTGCATGGTTTTACTGTTTCTTTTTTGTCTCTTTCTCTGTAAAAAGTTACATTTCCCTAATGTGTGCTGGATTACATGATCTGAAATTTTTAATTTTGTGTATTTGATTTTGGTGATCATACATCTTCCTAGTAGTTTGGTCACCTGCCTGTGACCTGACCTTGATTCTAGCCTTCTCCTAAATGCTATTCAGTCTCTCAAAGTCTGTTAATTTCCTACCCTGCCTCTGTGCACTTGCTTATTATCCTTGCTACAGAATAACACCATCTTATGCAAGTTTTAATTGAAGGTGCTTTACAGACCCCATTGATTGTGTACTTTGGAAAATTGGTAGACAGTTTTTTTCCCAATAAGAACAGTTGCACCTGACAGATGTTACATTGTCTAGTTTTGTTGCCACTGCCCGATCATTTGCACTTAGAGATATGACATTATACTGTACATTTTTAAAGTGATTCACATTTTTATACTATGTTGATGAAAAATATTTAGACTGTGGTCACTGCACATGATATCATTATATGATTGAAATGAGGATGGCTAAAGAGCCAGTAACATTGTACATTTGTTCACACAGAATGTTATGCTTATAATATTTGAGTTTTATTCAAACTTGCACAATATTATTCACAGCAAATTTAAGCCTGTGATACACCTGTAACTGATGTGCTTCCCAGTGATTTTTATTATTTAAATCACTATATAGCCTATTAAAATATTTTGTATTTTGAAAATTGTTTTTAAGGTTTTAAGGTTTAAGAGTAGAAGATTAAAAATGTTCAAGCTTTTAAACAAAACCCATAGTACATTGTGTACTTTTTGTCAACTTAATATAAACATGTGCACTACTTTAAAAATATACAACATCACATTTGACTCAAATGATGGGGCAGCTGCAATAAAACTAGACAATGTAACATTGCTACTTGTCTCAGGTGTGATTCTTCTTGTTAGAAAAAATGTGATATTCCACCGCTTTTCTAAAGTGCAGAATCAACAGGTTGCGTGAAACAGCTTGTGTTAAAGTGTAACAGCGTGTCTTCTTGCCTGGAGTTAGCTTGAGACAAGGTATTCTGTAGTTTTATTCACCAGATGTTACTCATGCTTGTTTGTAATAAATTTCATGGAAATTAAAGAAGAGAATCTCAAGATGGTTGTCATCAGTGAAAACTCATACAGTGTACACTAGTTTTGACTTCAAGCACCAAACATGTCATTTTCAATGTAAATTTATCTACTACAGTATGTAATTTTTTAAAAGTATAATATAAGGCTAAAAACAAGTGTGCTCTTGTACAAATGAAAAATAACATTAATAAGCAATTAATAACTGCGCAGAGGCTCCGGTCGCTATATAATTGTAGCGGTCAAGTGCCGCTAAGATTCACACTGTCAATGTGACGGTGATTTATTTATTTTAGTGGAGGAAATCCCAGGGACAACCCCAGCCTTGGATCGACCCACACACACTCGCGACATAGACCAAATAAAGCATGCTGGGAACATTAAACAATAAAGAATATAATGAAATGAAATTAACTAAATGCAAACAATAATACCACCCCTGACCCTTTTGGCGATATTACATTTAACATATAAACACAAACACCACACAGCAAAGTCCATGGAAAAACCAAACCGGATGAAATGGGAAGTGACGAGATTAAGTCCAGAGATCTGTATGTTGAAAGGGAAGGGAAAACAAAGTCCTACTGGTAGTTGCTAAAAGGATGAAGACGGATGGATGGTTCTGGAGCGCTCCTTTTCTTGTGGAAAAGCCAATGAATCCAAACACAGTCCTCGGTACCCAGCTAGACAGACGATCCAGACCCCAACAAACGAATACAATCCAGGAACACAATGATTAAATATGGCAGAATTAACAGCAGGCAGTCCAACATATAAATGCAACACACAACATACAACAACAAAAAAAACTTTTTTTCTTCCTGACACCTCCCTCCTTTTAAACCCCTCTGGCCACCTTTGACCACAATAGCCCATGCAAGGACTGCTGGGAGATGCAGTTCTAACTACTAGTAGCATTGCTTCAATCCCCATCCCCAGGCCGTGGTGTACGGCCGAACCAAGGCTTGAGGTTTGCAATGTTCACAATGTCTACTTTCTTTGTCCCCGGCAATCCCTACTCCACTGCATAGGTCACTGGTCCCTTCTTTTGGACAACAGTTGCCAGGCCGAACCACTTCGGAGCCAGTTTAGCCATGAACTTATCGGAGGCTTTGGAGAGGGGCCTGATCCAGACTTTCTCCCCAACCGAGAATTGTACAAGCTTATGTCTCTGGTTGAACGATTGAGACTGTCTGGACTGGGACCACACCATCCTCTCCTTCACCCGTTGTGTGATTTGTTGTAGAGTTTGTAAGTGACCATGTATTGAGGTGCCTGGTTTGGATGGGTTATGATCAATTATCCTTTCTAGTGGACCCTTTAGCTGTCTGCCCAAAGCTAACAATGCAGGGGTTTCACCCGTAACCTCGTGCACCGCAGTGTTCAATGCGAACTGCAGCTCAGGCAGCCACTTTGTCCAATCCTGATGGTGGTCTCTGACGAAGGATGCTATCATTGTCTTCAGGGTCCGGTTCACCCGCTCAGTGCGATTAGATTGGGGATAGTATGCTGTTGTTTTCAGGTGAACCACCCCCCATTGTTTCCACAATTCTTCGGCCTCTGAGCCGGTAAACTGCGGGCCCTGGTCTGTGATGATGTTCTTCGGCATCCCCTATCGAGTAAATATCTCATCCTTCAGGGTGGAACATATCTTCTTGGTGGAGGCATTAGCCAAAGGGAATAGCTCCACCCATCGGGTAAAATAGTCCACAACCACCATCAGGTAGGTCTTCCAATCCTTTATGGTAGGAAATGGTCCCATTAGGTCCATGCCTAGGCTATCCCCCGGGGTAGTGATGGTTACTGGTTGAAGCTGTCTCAAGGGGAGACCAGGTGGGGTTTTGTATTGCTGACAGGTGGTACAAGTCTGGACATGGGACCAGACATCTTTGCCCATTGTCGGCCATCATGCCACCTCCAAGATTTTAAACAGTTTCTTCGTACATCCAAGGTGACCACCGATCGGGCTATCATGGTAATACTGTAGAAGCTTGGGCGCATATGTCTCGGGCACTACCAACTGATAATGGTAACCCCAATCTTTTGTTGGAACACAGCAATAGATTGCCCCTTGAAGTTGCCTATAATGTATGCGGTCAGGCTTCCCCCCGGGCCCTCTCTCAGCCCCTGACATACAGGACTGGTTGTTTGAGATTGAACGATTTCCTGCATGTTTAGGGGAAGATCATGCCAAGGGTTAGAGACCAATACTGCACATACCACTAGTGCGGGCTCGTGAACCCGTGATAAAGCATCGGGCACAACATTAGCACAGCCCTTCCGATAGCACACCTTGAACGTGAACTGTTGAAAGTGCAATACCCACCTGGTTATCCTAGACGTGGTCTTCAGGCAATTGAATGCCCAGGTCACAGCCCTATGGTCCGTGTAGATTTCAAATGAAGTTCCCTCCAGGAAGTGACGCCAATTTTCCACGGCCCACACGACAGCGAGGCATTCCTTCTCGGTGGTGGAATAATTATACTCAGCACCCTTTAGTGATCGTGAAGCATAGGCCACCACTTTCTCCTCTCCTTGATTTGTTTGCGAGAGAATGCGCCGAGCCCAAGGTCACTTGTGTCAGTGTGGACCTGAAAGGTTAATGAAGGATCAGGCTGTGCCAGGACTGGAGGTGATATCAGTGCTTGTTTGACTCCTTCAAAGGAGTCCTGGCACGTTGGTGATCACTCCCAGGGGGATCCCTTCCTCAGCAGCTGGAACAAAGGGGCAGCGATGTCAGCAAACCCATCGACAAATTTGTGGAACCACACAGCCATCCCCAGGAAGTGCTTCAGACTTTTTACCTCCTGGGGCGCTGGGTAGTCCAAGATGGACTTAATTTTCTTTGGGTCCACCCGGACCCCGACTACCGACACCATATGGTAGAGGAAGTTCATATTGTCTTGTAGAAATCTACACTTCTTGGTGATGAGGGACAGATGAGCCTAATTGTGTTTTATGTTATTTCTTCTGTTATCTTTCCAGTGTTAACATGAATGCATTCTTTGATTGAGAGATGCAATTAATTAGCTTAAAATGGTCAGCCAACAAACTTTTCAACAAATAAAACATCATTTTTAGCATACTTAAGGGGACTGTAGACTGAGCCTTTTGTGTGCCAGGGTCAACCATCAAACAAATTGGTGCCAATACAAAAAAAAAATCTGATGAACGTACTTGATTTTGCTTTTCATATCTAGTCTACAGTCCTGCATTATAAATCGATGTAAACTGAAAAAATTGTTATGGATACATTTTCTGGTCAGGTGGATTTTTTGGTCTATTTATTACCCCACTCCCCAGTATACACTATTTACAATATAAAATACAAAAAGGATTGTTAAATTGAAAAAAAATATATAAATATATAAAAAAAAATTAAATACTTTTCCTCAGGAAAAATAACATCCCCCAAAAACTGCTGGTGTCCTTCTATCACTGCTTATTGAGAGTATCCTGTGCTACTGGCTTTTCAGCTGCACAACAGCGCAGAGGAAAACACTTCAGCGGATTGTAAAGACTGCCCAGCAGATCATCGGCTGTTCTTTACCCTCTCTGGATAAACTGCACAGCTCTCGCTGCCTCAGGAAAGCGGAAAACATCTCCTCACAGCCCCCTTATGACATGTTCCAACTGTTTCCATCAGGCAAAAGATATAGGAGCATCAAAACAAACACTAATAGACTGAATAACAGTTTCTACGCTGTTGCTATTAGGGCAATGAATGCCACCTAATTACCTCCAATGCAGCAGTGCAATAGATGACATCTTGTGCAATAGTGTTTCATGTACAATTAAGGTCTTATGTTGAATGTTTGTGTTCTACCTTATTTCTTCTTATCCTTTCCTGTCCTTTTGTAATTATATTTATTTATATTTTGACACCGCAGGGACTGCACCTAATTTCGTTGTATTTGTTACAATGACAACGAAGATATGCTGATATGTTGTTTATATAGACAATATACTAAAATATCTTTATTAGTGCTAAAAACAACTACAGCAAACTCCAGAAGAGACTTGACTGCAAAAGATTAAATTGCCACTCACGTCTTGCTTTTGCAGAAGGTCCTTATGAAAGATATGCATTGAATTTAATTATGCTCCTGCACCAGATGGCACTCTCCCCTGAACATCAAATGGGGAGTGGTTGTCCTGAAAACAGGAAAAAAGATTCCATATGGATGAGAAATTCACCTTGTTCATTTCTTTCATACCAAGTAAGTATAACATAATGTGATGAAATACAAAACTTTTATTTTGACAGACATTCATGTCAATGAGTCTTGGCACTAGAATGGCATGCTCAGGTTCTAGAATTGCTTTTCTTGTCACAGGCTAGGTGATTGAACATCTCATCAGACGCTAGTTGTGTTCTTTAAATGCTTAGATGTATTTCCTGCAGCTTAGTACACTATGCCTGGTTACTTTCTGCCAGGATATGCCCCAGTCCCTTGTGACACCTTATTGGAAGGAGCAATCTTGACAATGTCACCCAAGCTTTTAGATTGCCCTTGCAGTTCCTTTTGTAAATGTTGTCTAGTCATATCAGTTACTGAGAAATCAAGTGAGGATGCTTGCTCTCCGTTTATTTTATTTTGGTGTAATGAAGGTATTTACAGAGGCTGTGTGTTCTGAGAGAATTGAGGAAAGAGTTAAAATGTGGATTAAAATCTGAAGAAGCACTAGCATTGGCCAGAATAGCATGACAGTGTTCTTCAGATATGCTGGAAAACATGTTAAAAGTACAACATTTCACACTTTGTGAAGTGAACTGTACCTTCCTACAATGAGGATGCCGCATCAAAAGCATTACCTTTGTGAAAGAAACACAAAAAACAAGGAAAAGGTTTGGGGTTCTACTCCATATATTGCAGTTATTATTATTATGCAAGAGCTCCACTGAGTAATCTCAAACGACTGAGTCCAGGGCGGGACTGACTGGGAACGGCAAGTGGCTGGCTTTATAAGTGGTGGGAAGGAAGAGGAGGGTCCAAATGGGAACAGGCAGAACTGAGGTCAGTAGGAGGGCGTGGTCTGGAGACAGAAGTGGATCCTGGTTGGGGTTTAGTTGGTCTTTCTTTTGGATGATCTGCAGAGGAGGGAGAAAAGACATGAATGCACTTTGTCATCCCCTGACCTGGCATTTTACATTTAGTTAAACTCATTGCCTTCCTCCAATACGCTTGTGTGTGACACCCTGCAGAACAAGGATAGCACACAAAGTAATGTCATGGCTATTTATGGTTTGAAACAATGAAAACGAGAGGCAAATTTTGGCCTAGTGCAGAGAGCAGAAACAAAACAGGGTAATTTCAACCCCCTCAAAATATTAAGGAAATGTCAGATGGAATAATAAGGACAACAGGACTTCTTACAGTACTGAGGTATTTAATCACGAAGGAAAAGCCTTAAAAAGATGGAATGCATGCCCAATGCTACTGGGGTAGGCTTTGACTCCTAGTGACTCCAAATTACCTCTGACTTATCAGCAAAACATGTATTGGTGCAAAGTCTCCCCGAGCCACCTCAATAATAAGGAAGCTGAAAACAAAAAAACGTGGTCCTGAAATTTGAGTACTGGAGGCCACAAGCCTTTCTGAAACTTGTAATCTTCAGTGATGTCTACCTGTTGTGGAGACTCCTGGTAATAAGTCCAAATTGGACATTTTCTTGTATTTACTGGAAGTTAAAAAAAAAACAAATGAACTAGCTGCAGCACTCTCACACTCTCACTGGAGCGACACTTGCTTTTTTCAATGGGAGTGACAAGGAGGTCTTTCTTACAAAGCTGCGTTCACTGGTAACCATAGGAGAAGATGGTTCCCCTTACATGTGCTGCTGACAGTTAACCCAAGTAATAGAAATCAAATCCACAAAATTTGTTATTGACAAATGTTAATAAGCAGAAATCACCAGGATTAAGGACCTTGTTCATAATGAAAAAGTTCACAGTGTCCCGCGGTCTTCCACTAAGGCACAGCTTTCAAATTGCTGTAACAAGTAAGACACTGAATGAGGGAATATAGAAAATGCAAAATTAAAAAGAAGTGATAGAACTGAATTTCTTAAATGTTCTTTTTATACTTTATAGTGTTTATTTTGTATATTAGTATGCCCTTATGTTAAGATAATTCTTGTGAGAACGGACTGCCCAGTTGTATTTAGGGAAGCTGTGGTGATTTTGGGTGCAATAGAGTCATTTTTGTAGTGGCAAATTAGAAGTCAGTTTAACTTTCTAATGTTGCATTGGTGTGATATGAGTGCATTGTAATCAAAGTACTGTACTTTATCAGCTTTCAGACTTCCTTTGGCAAATGTGATGTTCAGTAGATCCCATTTGCAGATGTTGGTCTCATGAGCATGCTGTCTTGCAGACTTTCTCAACAGTCTCATTAAAATCTGCAGGAGAGCTGCCATCAGCCAGAAATCCCTTGAGTTCACCTTACCTTTTATTGCACAGTCTGCCTGAAGCTCTCTCGCTCAAATGTGTTGCTACATTTTGTGCATTCAGTGCTGTTATATTTCTATGTAGTAGTCATGTTTTTAGTTTTAAATATCTTAGTTTTATGTTTTCTAAGCAAAGACATCATTTTAACTTTTCAACAATTTTCTATAATTGTTTAAAAGCTGTAATATGACATCTCAATAAACTGTGGAATTAATTACCTTTATTACACATAAAGAGAACTTCCATATAAATACACCGATTTAATCAAAACTTAAGACCAGCTTGTCACAGGACACATGTAGTGCAATGAATTCAAATGCATGAAAACTTGCCTGACCATGCAAATGTGACATAGGCCAGCATTTGAAACAATATAAGTAGACTACAACTGATCTTTGAAATTTGTATAAATATCTGAGTGTAACCCTAAATTAGACAAGGTTGGTATGGAACATGTTTCCTCTGGGTGCTCCGGTTTCCTCCCACAGTCCAAAGACATGTAGGTTAGGTGCATTGGCGATCCTAAATTGTCCCTAGTGTGTGCCCTGCGGTGGGTTGGCACCCTGCCCGGGGTTTGTTTCCTGCCTTGCGCCCTGTTTTGGCTGGGACTGGCTCCAGCAGACCCCCGTGACCCTGTAGTTAGGATATAGCGGGTTGGATAATGGATGGATGGATGGTATGGAACATGAAAATTGAAGATGTATAAAAAATATTGTAGCATTGGATATTTTGGACTTAAAAAAATGTAGATTTCTCGATGTATATACTCTCGTTAGTTTTTATTCACAACCAAATTTTGACGCATTCAGGCAGAACAATAGAAGAGTCAGTTCATCCCAGGTAAACTCAACTCATCAGACAGATTTGATGGCGAAAGCTATGACAGATTTTACCAAGGGTGCTTGCAGTCCCAAACACTTTGAAGGCCAAATGAAACTTCACTGAGTCGCTCCAGTGTTCACTCAGGTGATTCTGCTTATGCTGAGTGGATACTGTGACAGGTGCTGGGGGAAATGGAAATTCACAAAAATTGTTTGATTTTACTTGAGCAACAGGCTCCCTGCCAGACCCACAAGCATACGTTGAGGTTCTTTTCGTCAAATATAAGATGCCCCTGTGACCTATTTCAGCTCTGATGAACCAAAATGGCACTGTGTCAAGTGCAGTCAAATTCACATTTAAGCCTGGTGTGAAAATGGTATAAATTATAAGCTGCCAAGTCAAATGTGACCTGGAAAATGTGTCTGAAGAAGCATGTCTGATATCCAGCATGCCAGTCACTCAGCTCAGCAGGGATGCTTCTTGGTCTGGGACATGGCAATACTGTCTGCCAGAATTAATGGCTTTCTCGAAAATCTCAAGGAAAGAGTTAGTGTCTTCACATTATAGAGACAGAGAGAGAAGGAGATCTGTAAAGTAACCTGGCTGCTTTTCAGTATCTTCCCTTCAATAATCTGAAAGTGCTTGTTTTACAAGTAAAGGCAGCCAAGGGTAGGATAACAGTATCTATTGACTTTCATTTGTAAATAAAGAAACTAAAGCATGCCAACATTTATAATCTGTGAGTTTGATTTGAGGTTTACTGTTCTGTTAGTACACTTGTCCACTCTTGATTGTTGGGAAAACACAAAGGGATGTTAGATTGATTGAAGGAGAGCTATTTGCTAACAGTTGTATTCAACAGTGTCCCTTTAGAAAACAGCATAACCATGATTGCCTGAGTCCATAAAGATGAGTCTATATATAGGTTACCTGCTGAAGCTACTCATTTTTCATCAATTCAATTCTCCCAGCACTTGGTGCAAGTTATGACCTAACACAGCATAGTGTATCAGGCTCACACAAAGCATACAGTGGATTCAGAAAGTATTCAGACCCCTTCACTTTTCCAGCACACTTTATCGTGCTGTAGATTTCATTTAAAATTAATAAATTTGCTATTTTTGCCCATCAGTCTAAACTCAACAACCAATAATGACAAATTTAAAACTGGTTTTCAGAAAGGTTTGCAAATTTATTACAAATCAAAAACTGAAATCTCTCATTCTTATGACCCATAATTTAATACTTAGAAGAAATCCCTTTAGCAGCAATTGCAACTTTGAGTCTCGGCTAAATCTCTACAAGCTTTGCACATCTGAATTTGGACAGTTTCTCCCATTCTTCCTGGCAGATCCTATCAAGATCCATTAGATAGGATGGGAAATGTCTGTAAACTGCCATCAAGAGGTTTCTTCAAACATTCTGTGAGGTGGTGGGGCCAGTGGAGAAGCTAGAGGTGGGCAGAGGGGGTGGTTCGCCCCAGGTAGCACATTTTTGGGGGTGGCATTATTGGCCAAAAGGCACAGTACAATTTGTGTGTAAGCAGCAGGGTTTGGAAAAATATCACTCATGAATGAAAAAAGCAAAATTCTCTGATTTTTATCCACAAATGCTTCAAAAATAATTTTCAGACTGTTCTTCTGTGATGGCATCAGACACAGCAGTTGAAAATTATGAGGCAATAGCAAAAATAAACATTAAACCGTGTGATGTATGGCCGGCCGTTCATCCTCGCCAATACCCCCACGCCTCCAGGTGGAGCCCTCCCTGCAGTATGGAGGTGCCCCGAAGACCAGCAGAGCATCATGGACATTGGAGTCTTTATGCAAAGCCCTGTTGGATACCATGGGGGCCGGTAGGAGACGATGCAGGGAGGAAAGACAATTATTTGTCTTACGCCCCGGAAGTATGTCCGAGTCACATGGACAAGGGGAATGACGTGCTTCCTGGGTGAAGAAAAGGACTTTTGATCTGACCCGGAAGTGATAGGAGATCACACTATGCCTAACTACACTTTCATTGTAGAGGTCTATCAAGAGAGATCCTTGGACTTCTTGGCTGCTATTTTTTTTTGTCCTGACATACAGTGTTAATTGTGGGATTTTACATACACAGGGTTGCCCCTTTGTAAACGATGTCCAATGCCACAGGTAGACTCCAATCAAATTCTAGACACATCTCATGGATAATTAAAGCAAACAGGATGCACCTGACCACAACGTGGAGTGCCACAGCAAAGAGTCGGAATACTTAGAGCAATGAGAGATTTTTAATTTTTAATAAATATGGAAACATTTTTGAAAGCATGTTTTCACTTTGTTACTGTATTTTCAGTTGTTGAATGTAGACGGATGGGCAAAAATGGCAAATGTATGCATTTAAAATTAAACCTAAAATACAGTAAAGTGTGCAGAAAGTGAAGGGGTCTAATTGTACTCAGTACTGTACTCTCTCATGACATACAAAATAGCAGATGTTTAGGACATTTGTAGATAGATAGATAGATAAATAGATAGATAGATAGTGTGGCGGACGGCTGGGGCCCTTGTCCAGCCAGAACATCGGAGGAATGGAAGGACCAGGAAAGAGGCGTTATCTTCCCCATGATGCAAGAGGGCAGCCCCCCTGGATTGCATTGGGGTCATGGGAATGCAGCTTGGAAACTCAACCCTGTTGGGGCTTGTTGCCAGGGGGTGCCCGGATCATTCCAGAGTCATGGACTGCAGCACTTCTACCACACCAGGAAGTGCTGTAGGAAGGTCATCAGGGAGTACCTGGAGCACATCCAGGTGAACTATAAAAGGGGCTGCCTCACTCCATTCTGGGTGCCGGAGTCAAGAGGCAGAGGACAGAGCTTGCAAAGAGAGGAGTTGAGGCAGCAGAAGAGTAAAGGAAGGAAAAAGAAAAGGACTGAGCTATATCTGTGGTGATTTGTGCACTGTGTGCTGTGCTGAATTGGAAAAGAAGAAAATAAAAGGCGTGAACTTGTGTAAGTGCACCTCTTGTGTCTGTCTGTGACGGGTTAAGCACTGGTATAGCGCCATCTATTGTCACAATAGATAGACTTTATTTGTCCCCAAGGGGAAATTAAAACTCTAGAGAAGCTCAAGAGAAGAAAATAATTGTGCTGTATGGAATAACAAGAAGATCAATATAATCTTTGCTTGAAAATTGCAGTTCTTCTTTTTCATGAAATAATAAAAAACACAATAATAATAATTATAATAATAATAATCCTCTGATTGGAGTAGCATAAGAGACACTGACAAGGCAAAATAAAACTACCAAATCTACCATGACAAAATGATAACTCTGAGCTTTGAATGCTTTGCTAAAGACGGATTTAATTCGAAGTGAAAATATACGTCTCCCAAATGGTTCTACATTAAAACTTGTGTTAAAAGATGGCAAATATTATCCTGCGTTGTTCTCTACATGTATGAATTGACTGATGACACTCCTCACGCTCGCTACTGGCTTACTTAAATGTTCTCTTTAGTCATCTTCTCTAACATCATGCATTAAACAGATGGTGATATTGTGTTCTTAGCACAGGCTGGCACGGACGGAGTAAACTTTACCAATAGATAAATGTTTAAAGTTTATTATTATCCTGTATTTCAATTACATCAAGCTAGTCAGTTTATTTCAGAGATCTAAATTAAATGTATTTGTTTGTGGTTTATAGGGTTGCTTTGGTATGATTTTCTGTTACCGTCTGCCTTTATAAATAGCCTGTGGTAACGTGTGGACTCAAACAATTGTAATATGGACTTTACAAGTTACTTTTACCCACAAAACATTTTTCCACCTTTACTTAGATTTGATGGGTAATGTCTTCCCACCTTCTCCATTTTTAGGATTGGGACAGTTGACCCAAAGCCACTCCATTGAAGGGCACTCTGGCCGTTTAGGTTTAATGAGTGTTCTAAAATGGCCTGATGTGAGATTGTGTGAGCATGATCTCTGGAATGGATTGACAAACCTTTCGAGGCTGGCTACAGTCTTGTGCCTAATGCAGGAGGGTACAGACTCCAACCTCTGTGTCTCTCGGATGGGAAGAATTCCATAGATGGACAAATTTCAATACTGGTGTCATACGGCATATGAAAGTTAAATTATGTATTTTGGTGTTGTGTTTTATACTTTTTTTGTGAGAATTGTATTCATTCTTTAAACTGTATATATTAAAACTTTGTGAATGGGCATATATTTAAGATGGTGCAGCAGTAAGCTCTGGAACTGGGATTCAAGGCTTTGTCTGCTCACTGTTTGTGTGGAGTTTGCTTATTCTCCCCATGTCTGCAGTTTCTCCTGAAACTTCATATGTTCCTCATATTCCAAAAATGTTCATGTCAGGTTGACTGGTGACTTTAACTTGCAAATTGTGCAAGTGTTCTATGTTATAAACGGCATCCTACCCAGGGTTTGCTCCTATTGTGCACCTGATGCAACACAACTGCAGCTCGCAATGACCGTTTAATTACATGATCTGATGTCACAAAATGGTGGGATGATAATCTACAAAATCATGCAACTATGAACAATACATGGAGCTGATAGCTTAAGATAAATGAACAGAACAATAGCTAATTATTTTTGTGGCACACTGTGGTCTCTAAAAGCTGCTCTGAAGACTCATTCTCTGCTAAAAGTATTAATTCTGACCTTTCATATGACCATCCTTTGCACCCAACAGAATTTTTTATTTCTTTTGTTAAGGGCATGGACTGTATAGAAAATTTTACTTCTTTCAATAGTAATATTTAATTTACTTTTAAAGATCTATAGTAATCATTAAACCTTAAATGGGACCAATATAAACAATAAGCACATAACACATAGGACATGTTTGTTGCTGGAAGTTAATGAAGTTAGGTTGTCAGAATAAGGAGAACTGCAGAAAATTGTGAGTAATAATATGCTTAGGTAATAGAAAATAAATAGAAGGTTAAAGGATTGGCTTAATAATAAATCTAACAGTGTACAAGAATAAGCACACTCAGGATAATGTCAGATATAATTGTAAAGAGGAACTAACACATGACACTATTTGAAAATAGTTTATTAGTCATCACATTCTTCCACATACATCTTTTATCTGCCTTTTCTCTTGATCTTCTTAAACTTTCTAAACACCCTTTTTTTCATTTTCTACCCAGAGGTCAATGGAGTTGGAGTTTCTAAAGTGAGACTTGAGACACTGTCTTCCTGTACTTTGGTTTCATCCTTTTTGTCAATGCAAAAATACAAAATACATTCATTCCTGTGCTTATGAGTGCCCTGTGATGGATTGGAATCCCCCTCTCAAGTTACTTTTTACATTACACTCATTATGGCCACAATAAACTTCAGATGTCGGTGACCTTGACTGGGATAGGTGGGTAAAAAAATGAAAAGATTTAAGACAAATTATATTTACCACATGCACTTCAGAAGAGGTCATCCACCACTTGACCATCCAGGAAAAGCTTGGGTTGCTGCTGGAAGAGGTGTTGGTGTGGCCAGCAAGGGCCGCTTACTCCGTAGTCTGAATGTGGATCCCAATGCCCCAGTGTAGTGATGGGGAAGCTGTGCTGTAAAATTGGGGCCGTCTTTCAGATAAGAACACTGAGGTCCTGACTCTCTGTGGTAATAAAATACCCCTGAGTGTCACATGTTTTGGGCCTGCACCAAATTAACATCATTCTGGACAAAAATGTGCAGTGCCTTTCAGACAGCCTTGGTGTCACAATCCCTCCTAACCCATTAACAGCTGTGTTTGGTGTTCTTCCAGATGGGCTTAAAGCGGAGAAGGACAAACAAACTATGATTGCATTCACTACACTATTGGCACACAGACTTATTTTGCTAAATTGGAAGAATCCTAACTCTCCTCTTTTAAGTCAGTGGGTAACTGATGTTTTATACTATTTGAAATTGGAAAAAATCGAATTCTCAGTTAGAGGATCTGTGCAGAACTTTTTCAAAACCTGGCAGGATCTAATCAATAATATTTTAGAATAAGCTCTTAAAGCACTGAGGAAATAGATTATCTTCCCATTTCCTTTTTTATTTTCTTCTCCATTTATCTTTATCTGCCTATTAAACTCATCAATTTAGCTTTAAGTTTTACTCCGTTGGCCATGCTCTCTTTCTCAGGGGTGGGGGATGATTTGTTTTCAATCCTATTTTTTGTAAAAATTGATTTATCTGTATGGAATGATTACAATAAAATCAATAAAATAAAAAAATACCCCAAGCATCCTTCATAAAGAGTAGGGTGTACCCCAATGTCCTAGCTAAATTGCATTCCTTGGCCCAGTCATTCTGGCACCCTAACCATCCCCTGTCTCTAACTGGCTAACTATCTCTTAACCCTTCACCACCCTACAGCTAATTTGTGGTGAGGCTACCATCGCATCATCAAGGTGGATGCTACACATTAGTGGTGGTTGAAGTGACTCCCCACTCACTATGAAAAGCACTCTGAGTAGTGAGAAAAGCGCTATATAAATGTAAAGAATTATTATTATTATTATTATTATTATTATTATTATTATTATTATTATTTAACTAGCAAGTTAAATTGTGTAGGAAAAAATATTTTCAGGGAAATGATATTCTTTAGGAGATGGTTGTCCAGTTTAGAATCTGATCTGCTTTGCAGGGCATGCTAGAGTTACAAGGCTCACGAACAAGCAGCTTCACTAATTTGAAGTGGCAACAATTCTTGTTCTTTATGGTAAATTTTAACTAATGCTATATATTTAATTATGTATTTTAGTGCAGAGATCCTTCAAATTTAATATAACAGTCTTTGTGTACTTGAGTGGAAAAGGAAACCTGTTAGGCATAATGTTTATTAAAAAAAAAAAAAAAAAAAAAAACTTTTTCAGATTAAATTTGCTCTACTTACCATCAATTAAATGATGAGGGCTTCTGACACAGTCTGTTTAGCCACATGTTAAGTCCATGGCCCCTCCAGTTGTGCTCCCTGTTATTCTCATGTAAAGCTGTAATCTCACAAAGCCTCAAATCCAAAAGCCAACCTGGCTAATTAGAATATAAAGTTTTTCTTGAGTGACATTACCATAAAGATGATGGGGTCTTCTTTTACTCTCCAATCTTTACAACATATATCCAAAAAATGCAGCCTATCCACAGCTTGACTCTGTTAATCCTGCAATGCTTATGCCCACACTCCACTTGTCACTGTAACTCCACTGCAACAAAATTCTGCTTAATGTCATCTAAACGAATGAACGATTGAAAATGTACATAGTGACATTTTAAAAATATAATAAAAAATATATATTGCTTTATTTTTCCTAACATTTGATTTGCCTTTGTCCTCATCTGATAGAAATGCAGCATCAAGAAAAGGGATTTCTTTCACAGCATGATAGGTAGTCATTCCAATTAAATTCAGCTTCATCTGTTTTTTTATTATTGTTATTAATGAAATTACATTTCAATAGGCTTTTGCTCCATCTTCTGCTGTGCTAGTTATCACTGTAGACCAGACGCCATCGGGTTTCACATGGATACACATTTAGTCAACAGTGAACACATCAAGTTGAATGAAATAAAGAAATTACATCATGTTAATGTGAATCCAAAGCAAATCTTTAGCTAGATGCTCGCTCACATCAAAATCTACATCTCTTTACTGAATACAGAAACAATAGTAATTTAACATTACTGCTTCTTTTGTTTGAGAAAGGTGTTGCTTATTTTAACCCTTTAAACCCCCATCATCTCTAGTTACACTGCTGAAATCTCTAAAAGAAGCACAATTAATTTTCGTCTGAAAATTCCTTACTTTCTAATTCAGTGGATGTTTCCAAAAGTAGTCTTCCCACAATTAGAAAAGAGGCCATCCTGTTTCAACCTCAAAATACTTCATTATTGTTCTCAGAGTAACAACTGTCCATGCCTAAAAAAGAAAAAGTGATACTGCAGCATCCAGAAGGAATGAAGTCCACATTTAAAAAGCACATTCTGTATATAACACAGTTCAAATGTCTCAAAGCATGTGAAATAAGTGCTACTGCTCATATAATAAAATGAAAAAATAAACATTTTAACCATGTACAGTAGGTGCATATTTTATTTTGAATTGCTTAAGATCATCTGATGAATGCCTCTGACAGCCTTGAAGATTGGAAATCCCCTCAGCTCTGCATGTTCAGGTGGATGGAGATCTCATGATATAAATAAATAAACATGGCTTTTAATAATATACGATGAGTAAAACAAAGATCTTGTCCCAATGTGGAAAACCTGGCTACTCAATTACTGATACATGTATACATCAAAGATATGCTTAGAATTACCAGAGTGTTTTATTAAGCTGATATGTTTTATCCTAAGGACCCAAGGAGGAGTCTATGCTTCAAACAAAATTCCCCTTTCTCTATTAAAGTACAACAAAAATAATCAGTATATTTGCCTGTAAAAAACATTTTTTGGCATGATCAGGTGCTCCTGCTACTACCTGATACCCCTGATCATAAAGTATTGAGACTTTGAGCAGAAAATCTTCCTAGATCAAAGGATTTTACCCTTATAGCTACAAGGAAAGCGATTATTGAAAGTAATGTTGGAGGGCAACATGGAGGGAAAGAAATCAAGAGGAAGGCCAAGATAGGACATGTTATCTGAAAGAAATGAAAAGATGTGCAGAAGACAGAATGCAATGGAGGAACTGGCAATCGAAAGACCTGCCCTGAACACAATTACAACTCCCATTAGAAAGGGCGTGCACACTTATGCAACTTTTGTATTGAAAATTGTTTTATATGGCGGTACTCTGCTGGAGGCATACAAAAAAAGCAAGAAAGACAAAAAAACAACCTCCCCACTTGCATCCAACCTCCAATTCCACCTCTCTGAGTGCTGCAAAATTACTATGATGCTGTATAGACATCCATATTTTTTAATGTTTAAATTGGAAGATACATTATTCTGACGGTTGACAATACTTTGTAAAAGAAGGACCTCCAAAGGTTTAAGAAGAGCAAATCAGCCTGTCTCCAGTGAGAATCCAAAGGCCCCTTTGGCAGGTATAATTCCCAAAGACTATATTTACTTCTGGAGGCAGTCAAGAGATAGAGACAGGAGGAAAAAAAAGGTCCAAGAGAAGATACGTATGAGGAGAGGATTGTTTGTGGCTAGAAGTGAGACATAAGACCAGTGCTGAAAAATATAAGGACAGCTCCAGTAGATGTAAAGAAATGTACCGTGTGGGACAGAATTAACAGAAAGGGTCCAGAGAGAAGCCTGTAGCAAAACACTTGTGTGGAGTGATATAAAGGGTGGTCCAGATCTAATTATGCAATTTTCATTATGCTATAACTTATTAAGTTTATTACATAGAAAATCACCCGAAAAGTCCCGGACGATCAAGAAGTGTGCGAACTGATGACATGAAGAATCGTCTTCGCGCCGAACTGGAATCGTCCCTGCATAAATCAAAGTCATCCAGACGATCTGAATCTGCATAATTAGATCTGGACCACCCTGTATAGTCTATGAATAACTTAAAATGTGGTATGCTAATAATTAAGATTTTTAGATTTTAATGTTTTAAAAATGGTGCTATAAGAGTCACAAGACCGTATTCAATTTAAGGGAATGGTCTGTAGAAGGCTTTGTGTAGATCAGCATAAAGAGAAGAGGCCATTTGATTTAAGAGGGCAGAGGGGAAAAGAAACAACTATAAGAAAGTGAAGGGGAAGAAGTTATGATAAATGTACTTCACATGCCAGGAGAACAGAGTGTAAGCTGGAGATAGAAGTCAAAACAGGAGGAAGAACAAAATGCCAAATATTTAGTGAATATGAAACAGCTGTGAAGGTTGGTAAGAAGAGACATTACTTTTAGAGCAGTAAAAGGAGCAGTAGATAGATGGGGGATAACATCTTGGTTCAGTTCAGGAGGAGTTGTACGAGGGAAATTCAGCATCTTAGTGGACACAGTATAAGCACAATGATATACTGTAACTCCATATCTGGCAAATATATACTCCCATTAGGTTCATCACAGAGTAGTGAAGAATAATTAATGCTGGGTTTTTGCCTGTTTATTTTTATATCTCACTGCTGAGAGGTGTCAGGAGGGCACCATATTATTGCAGTTTTTAATACCTTGGTGGACTATTAACTTGCAAAGCCTTTCTAACTGGAGTTGTGATTGTTTACAGAGATCATTTTCTTTTGCACAAACTGAAATATTGTGAACAGTCCAAAAATAAACATGAAGATCAAGTGTGAAGAGATACCCTACAACAGTTGTATCCTCATCGCTTATCTCAGAACTTTGAAAACATTTAGTTTGGACAATGTCACATTATCACCTACAGGGCAGTTTTGGTGAATTACAAATGAAGATGTGCTTGTGTAGTGAAAATAGAGGTTTCTACTAAGTGTCATTGCGGCAGTAGATTTTAATTATAACTATATAATTCTTAGCTGTAAGTGGACTTTTTCTTTGTTCCTGCATCTCATCCATGCATTTAGAAGTTATCATTGGTATGAAACTTTTGCACTGCTGTGCGTTTACGTTATGACAATTTGGTCTGTACAAGTGCATTTACTCATTAGAGGATTCATTACTACTTTCCTAATTTTCTTGTAAACTGTAGGCAATTTGCATTTGAGACATTCAGATTGTGTCCTGTTACTAGAAGGCTTCACAACTCTTCCATTTTAGTGTAATACTGTTTATTTTTATTAGCTATATTTTGAATTCTTTGCCTATTGAACTTTGTTTATTCCCCATTAGATTCAAAATAGCAGCAGCATGAGCTGGTGTTCATGATGACATTCTCTGATATTTTGACACACCTTCTTAAATCTTTGCTTCAGATACACATTCTTTACCCAACATTGTTTTGTTTAGCACATATTATTTGGTCTGCGGTGGGCTGGCGCCCTGCCGGGGGTTTGTTTCCTGCCTTGCCCCCTGTGTTGGCTAGGACTGGCTCCAGCAGACCCCCCTGACCCTGTAGTTAGGATATAGTGAGTTGGATAATGGATGGATGGATATTATTTGGTTTTGTCTGCTTTTCCTTTCCCAATATTTAAATTTTGTATACTTTATTGTGTACTCTGTAGGAGAAAGCTAATTGTAGTCCTCTACTCACAACTCTCCTAAGAAAAATGACAGAACAAACACTTCCACTTGCAATCATAAGGATGTCCAAGTTTTAGTCCTTTTTCAAGATAACAAAAAGGCTTGTTAAGGTTGTAATACCTCATGCATTTTTTTAGTCTTGTGAGACCTGCCCGAACACCACCAGACTGACACCATATCTTTATAAAAGTACATGTTTATTCACTCCACAATGTACAGTCCCTCACAGCACACAGTGCTCCCAGCACCAATCACCCCTTATCCGGGCCTTTCTCACACTGTCCGTGGGCCGCCTTTTCCTCTCTCCATGGGAGCTTCGTCCTGCTCCCACTCCCGACTCTAGCTCCCAGACTGTTATTCCCACCCGGATGTGCTCCAGGTGCTCCGTCTGACGACACTTCCTGGTGTGGTGGAAGTGTCAGGAGAACCCTTGGAAGCACTCCGGGCGTCCCTGGAAGGATCATCCTCCATGTTCCCGGGTGTGACTGAAGCAGATGTTTCCCGAACCCTCTGAGACCCAGGACGCCCCCTGGCGCTGGCTGCGGGCCCCAATGGGCTTGAGTCTCCTTGCTTCTCTCCCGTGGTCCTCTCCTGATCCAGGGCGGTTGCCCCCTCGTGGCCATCTCCCGGTCCTCCCAGGCATCCCGGCTGGGTCTGGCCCCCAGCCGCTTGTGATAGTCTCTTCATCCCAGACTGACATCTTTAGTGACTTATCATTACAGTTTACAAATGCAGAAAATATATTACTTTTTGTGCCAGCAGATTTCTCATGCTTACTATATTTAACACCATGTTGGTGCTGTTATCTGCAAGTCAAAATTTCCCCTCTGGCTTGCGCTTAAATTCCTTTTTTATGTCCATTTTGCTCATTTTTGATTATTTGGCTGTCATTGTTTACGTTAATATTGTTGCTTATGTTTTTTATTATTATTTGACTATTTATGTAAGTATTGTTTAATATGTAGTTTTTGTGCTTAAACGTGTTCTGCCCTTGTGTTTTGTGGGTGGTTCCCCAAGAGAAGGGGCCACCTGTCAGTTTCTGTTGAGGGATTGCTCTCAGTCCTATAAAGGCTCCTTGGATTTGCTGTCCCTCTGTGGAACATTGTATGTGCTTGCTGGTTTGTGTGTTTTGGTCTGTTTTGTTATTTCTTGCATTTACTGGCTTTTTGACTCTTTGCTTCTTTTTTTGCAATTTTGATTTCTAGATAGTGTTTTGGGACTTGTTTGCTTACGACTGCATTGTTGGCTACTCCTTTTGCCTATTTTTCATTGTTTGTAGCAATTTTTATCCTGCTTAGTACTAACCAAGTGTTCGTGATTTTTCCTTCCTGAGGGGGGCCATTCATGTGAAAGTTAGACTGCTCCTTAGTGCACCTCCTGTGGGTAGGGTGTTGGGATTCAGGCCTGTTTCTCTGGCTATTTTTGAAGGCCTACTGTCCTTTTTGACTATTTTGGATGAGTGGATTACAACAGGTTCTGTTTCTAAAATTGTTTATACAGAATGTATGCCATACACATGAAAAAGTGAGGGCATGGTTTTGTAAATCTAGGGATGAAATGTCATAGAGAATGCAAATCCAAGCTGTGGGCTCATTCTCCCTCCCAACTTAGAAACAGAAAACAAGAAGTCTGATTAAACAAGTTCAGTATGACACAAATATGGTTTTATTGCAATAAAAATATGTTTCAACTGTGGCAATTCTATGGAGTGTGTTTACCAGGCAAGTGCTATATAATTAATCTTCCAGACAGCAGAGCCAAAACCCACTTTACTCTATGATATTCATTAATTGTTTAATTAAGTTATTGTTTATTTTTTGTGATCACATTTTTACTTATAAAAAGACAATGGTATAAAAAACATATCTGAAGAGATTCAAATTAACAATCTTATTTAAAAAAGAAATCACCCCCAACCCACACAGCTCTGTGAGTAAAGTAATATACGAGAGAGAGAGAGATAAAAATAGCAGAGTCACTGGACCATTAATTCGGGATGCTTAAAGTTCCAAAAGCAAAAAATAATAAAAAGAATATTTCCAAAGAAGGGAAATATAATATAGAAAAGGAATATTAAAAGACAATATCTTTGGAAACAAAACACAATGCTTAATTTGTGCTAGAGCTGACCATAGCTTAATTCCTGTTCTTCTTATTTTCAGTCCTCTGCTCTCTGGATTCTCTGAATATACTAAAATATTTGTTTTTTTAAATAAATATTAAATAAACAAAATCTATCAAACAGAATTTGTTAAAACTTTAGAATATAACAGTTAATGTCACTCCTACATGTTATTTGATTAGCTGATTTGAAAGAGAACAAAGTGTTGTTTAAAAACTGGAAGCTGAATAAATCAAAATAAATCACTAAGTTAGTGTAGTTAGAAAAAGCTGATTCTGGTGCAGCAGGTGTGAATGCTGACATGAAGGTTGAGTGAATTAAGCAATGACAGTGAAGCAATGGGGACAAACACACGTTAGACAAGATGGAGAAGAGTTAAAAGTATGAAAATGCTTCACAGAGTGTAGACAACAGAACAATTTTAAAAGACACTCAAGCAAAATGCTGATTTATGCAGGCAAATGTACAGTATGTGTAAACAGTACTATTTTCATGTATTTATTAGGCCAATGACATAATTCATTGTCAATAGCACTGCACTCCAGTGTCCAAATTACCATCGTCTGCACACCCCCATGCTGGTCCAGGTGGTCACTATGAGCTCCAGCACCTCATGACTGACAAATTAAGCACTGGACAATAGACCAAAAGAAAGCAACAAAAGACCCAAAAGTCCCAGAACATGTGGTAAAAGTTGCCAGATTAATAAGAAACCAGAGGTTTCAGAAAGGGTTGGAAGCAAGTCCCATGGCAATATGCTTACGTGGGGTAAGACAATGCATAAATGTAAAGGAAACATTTTAGTAGTTAGGATTTCTGGAGACGAGAGATATTCTGCAAAATCTTATTCCAGAGCAATGGAGGAGCAGAGGGAAAATTAAGGAGTCAAATACAGAAAATAGAGAGAGGGTGGCAGGAGGCTCTGACAGGAAACGTAAAAAGTGAGGAAAGTGACTTCTTACAGGCCCAGATCTGGACTGCTCAGGTTAGGAGGGGCAATAAGAAATTTTGAGTGGGCACCTTTTCACACGATTAATTATACAACAGCTCAGCAGCGGCTTGTGAACAGTGAGTGGGGCACATGGGCATATTTATTTTTAATGTTTTATTTGAATATTTTAAACTTTGCATTACGCTCCCTTAGTCATCTCTCCAATGTCTAGATAGATAGATAGATAGATAGATAGATAGATAGATAGATAGATAGATAGATAGATA
>JANRMT010062856.1:68574150-68592322 GCA_026402145.1 Polypterus bichir lapradei
CAAACACTGCAAACACATGAGCTTAAACGTGCTCCATGACAAGTCAGTGATGACAGTTCCACTAGGAGCAGAAAGAGAGAGCGATAAAAGCAAGCAAACAATCAATTTTCAACTGACAGGCGCTGCACAAGGCTTTTAAGTTAGCGGGGCAGCGAAACAATAAGAAGCGAGCGAGTGACATATATTACCATATTCATCAGTGCAGCTACTTCGGAAACAAAGCAAGGTATAAACCTAAACTTTAAATTAAGTTAATAGACAGGCTGCCGCTGGCGTTTTTCATGCCCACGGGTAATGCGGGATACAAGTTTAATGAGAGGACGCAGGATATAAACGAGAGTTTTGATCACTTTGTAACTAAGTTAAAATTGCAGGTGAAGGGGTGTGCTTATGCAAATTCCGAGAGACTGTGTTTGTGGGGGATTGACAGTTAAGGTGGGTGGAGGAGTCACATCATCTTATCCCCTCCTATTTACCTCATTTCGCTCTGAGCTGAGCTCCGCGGCTAACGCCGTCTTCCGAAGCAACTTTGTCACACTGCCACCTAAAGTCAAAACTTAAATATATAAAGTCAGCGTCGGAATATATAAACTCAGCGCTGGAATATATAAAGTCAAATCTTGAATATATAAAGTCAGCGTCGGAATATATTGTCACGCTTGGGTCACAGATTTGCACAGAGACACAGGAGGTCATAGAAACAAGAAGGATTTTTATTCAAACACTGCAAACACATGAGCTTAAACGTGCTCCATGACAAGTCAGAGATGACAGTTCCGCTAGGAGCAGAGAGAGAGAGCGATAAAAGCAAGCAAACAATCAATTTTCAACTGACAGGCGCTGCACAAGGCTTTTAAGTTAGCGGAGTATCGCGCGAGGTTTGCATTACGCGTTATGGCACAAGTGAGAAAGTAAGGAGCAATGTGAGGGTAGTCTGTGTTTCAGGGGTTGTGGTTTTCCCAGAGGCGTCTGTATCTTCTTGGGGTGCGATCAGCCCTCCAGCTCACACCCTCCCCCTCAGCTTTATTCACATTTCCGTGAATCAAGCGACTCTCTGTACCATGTTCATTTAGTCTTGATAATACGTCTGCGTTGACGTGTTCAGAACCTGGTCGATGTTTTACTGTGAAACAGTAAAAGTTGTAAGCCCAGAAACCATCTCATGAGGCGAGAGTTTGTATCTTTCTGTCGGTATGACCATTGAAGTGGAGCATGATCAGTTACCAAAGTGAAGTTTCGTCCCCACACGTAATAGCGAAGCCCTCCAGCTCACAATATAAAGTAAGCGCTGGAATATATAAAGTCAAAACTTCAATATATAAAGTCATCGTCGGAATATACAAAGTCAGTGCTGCAATATCCATCCATTTCCCAACCCGTTGAATCCGACCACAGGGTCACGGGGGTCTGCTGGAGCCAATCCCAGCCAACACTGGGTGCAAGGCAGGAACCAATCCTGGGCAGGGCAAATGCATCATTTTCAAAACATTAACCGAACAGTGTTTTTTTAATTTATTTTTCTGAATACGTTTTTGTTAACTTACTTCAGTTCAGAGTCGTTTCAATCAATATATTTTGACTTTGAGTTTATATATTCAGGAATGAGTTTATATACTCCGATGTTGACTATATATAATCAGGAATGACTTTATAAATTCCGACGCTGACTTTATATATTCAGGTTTTCACTTTATAGATATATATAAATATGACAACAACACTCATGTCAATGACAAAACAATTACATTAACAATCATGTGACGTTATTTTTAAAATTTTTCCTTTTCTTTTTCATAACTTCTTTTATACACTACTTCTCCGCTGCGAAGCGCGGGTATTTTGCTAGTCTATACTAATAAAAGGCAAAGCCCTCACTCACTCACTCATCATTAATTCTCCAACTTCCCGTGAAGGTAGAAGGCTGAAATTTGGCAGGCTTATTCCTTACAGCTTACTCCAAAAGTTAAGAAGGTTTCGTTTCGAAATTCTACACGTAACGGTCATAACGGTCGACAGCGTCCGCCATGTTGAACTTTCTTATTTATGGCCCCATCTTCACGAAATTTGGTAGGCGGCTTCCCTGCGCTAATTGAAACCGATGTACGTACTTATTTCGATGGTATGACGCCACTGTCGGCCGCCATATTGAACTTTCCAACGTCACTAATTTTCCAGCTTCCCGTGTAGGTAGAAGGCTGACCCCATCTTCACGAAATTTGGTAGGTGGCTTCCCAGCGCAAACCAAAACCGATGTACGTACTTATTTCGGTGGTATGACGCCACTGTTGGCCACCATATTGAACTTTCCAACGTCACTAATTCTCCAACTTCCTGTGTAGGTAGAAGGCTGACATTTGGCAGGCTCATTCCTTACAGCTTACTTACAAAAGTTAAGCAGGTTTTATTTCAAAATTCTACGCATAACGGTCATAACGGTCAACAATGTCCGCCATGTTGAACTTTCTTATTCATGGCCCCATCTTCACGAAATTTGGTAGGCGGCTTCCCTGCGCTAACCAAAACCAAAGTACGTACTTATTTCGGTGGTATGACGCCACTGTCAGCCGCCATATTGAACTTTCAAAAGTCACTACTTCTCCAATTTCTCGTGTAGAAAGAAGGCTGAAATTTGGCAGGCTCATTCCTTACAGCTTACTCACAAAAGTTAAGCATGTTTCATTTCGAAATTCTACACGTAACGGTCATAACGGTTGACAACATTCGCCATGTTGAACTTTCTTATTTATAGCCCCATCTTCATGAAATTTAGTAGACGGCTTCCCTGCGCTAACTGAAACCAATGTACGTACTTATTTCGGTGGTATGATGCCACTGTCGGCCGCCATATTGAACTTTTCAACGGTCTTTGTTACTTATGGACCCATCTTCAAGAAATTTGGTACGCGGGTTCCCAACGCTAACTGAATCCTACTTACGTACATATATACATCCATAGCCTGCAGCTCGTCACCGTGTGTGGCGGCGTTGGGTCCCCCATCCCAACGCCTCCCACGTTGTTGGCTGCCTGCCTATATAAGGCCATCCGTCGCTCCAGTCTCTACATTCCCTTCCTTGCTTTGCCACGGGATTCACGTCTCCCTACTGATAACTACAGCCTTTTTATTTAATCCACGGCTTCTCCGCTGTTTTATTGTTCATTTATTACGATTATAGTTATTGTGTAGGTATTTTAGACTTACTTTACATTGTTCAGGTACCCATTTCCTTTATCATTCCAACTGTATCCCCATTAACATGTCTATCGAGGTGCTCACCATCGATCAAAGAACTGTCAGTTACCGAGTTGTTTCCATGCCCGGAGATGGCACCTACCTTTTCCATTCTCTTTGTTACATATTGCACAGCCATATCAGGCTCACTCTTGGTATCCGGAGGAACATTGTGTCTTATGTATTGAATGACTGGGACAGGTTCAAGGTGTGGACTGATGACGGTACAGGAGATAATTATATTACACAGGAGCACTATAAGAGTGAAATGCTTAAGCCCTTCACCTATACATCTGCATGTGAGTTGATGGCTGCCGCTGAATTGTTCGGTTGTCGCTTCAAGTGTACCGAAATGGCCAAATATTTTACACCTTTCGACAACCGCCAATGCCTCTTAAACATCTTAGATTGACAGGTGACGATTTCAGTAGTGGACACTTCGATGTTTATGAATGTTTAAACTCTCAAAAGCTGGATGTGAAGTTATCGATGAAACCGGTTATATACTTACAACTCTTGACAGATGCCGAATGTCTCTTCAACACAAGTCCTACAAATACTGTCGTAATTGAAACAAACCATGAAACTCAAACCGATTATGACAGCAGCAATCCAAGCTTTGAGATTTGAAACAAGATTACTGTTCACATGGCCAACTGTACATTACATGCTCAAGAGTAAGCTCAGCGCACAGCTTGGTCATATTACAACCGGAGGGCCGAATTCACAATGTGGTATACAAAGAGATCCTTAACAAATAATTATTGGTATATTTTCCCTCAGTTTAAAAAGGTTTAATTTTCTTCTTAATAAAAATTTTAAGGCAGTACTTCGCAGCTGCGAAGCGCGGGTATTTTGCTAGTGCATTATAAATGTGCATTTACCAAAGTGAACATCAGTGCAGAAAAATAAATTTGCATTAAATCGGCTCGGCTGCTGTCAGCAGTGAGCACAGCTCACAGTAATCAGAAATTAGTCAGCAATACTCATAACACAATAAATTCTGGAAGAAGCAATAGTTTCTTCCCAATAACACATCTGCTACTTCGGGTCCACATTCCCTGTCTTGGGTATTTCTTTGGAATTAGCTGAAATCTCGGCAATATATGACTCTAGCATTAGAATGTTTTCTGCCTGGTAGGGGACTGTCTAGTGTTATGTATAAAGTTTATAAAGTTACTGTGGGAAAATGAAATGAAGAATTGCTGACGATAAAAATGTATATTATTTTCAGTTGTTTATAAAAGAGAGAATTGTGTGACGTTTCAAAAAGGACGTCCAATTGATGTTGGTTCGTGATCCTTTGCACATAATTCTTCAGTTGCTTCATTTATTTTTTCATCAATAGTTTTATTACACTGAAGCAATGGTGTTATTGGCAAGAAAATTCTGCAGTATCGGAAATTTCCTATATGTGTGTAGGCATCTCTAACATAAACATTAACTTACTTAACTCTTTTAATGATAATACAAGGGACGTTCAAAAAGTTTCCGCACTTTTTAAAACTCTATTTATTAAGAATTTTAAAACCAAATGACATCACTTTTCTACATAGTCACCTTCCCTTGCAATGTAATTTTCCCAGCGTCATACCAATATTTAATGCCCAATTACTACTCTTCTTGCCTTCAGTGTTTCCAACACAAATATAAAACTTTTAGAACTTCCCTCGTATTTAAAACGTGCAAAAAAAAAATCAATGGGTTGCTGGTGACTGGTCTGTCTCGACTGACGTCGTCATGATACCCTGTGGCATCATCACTGTCTGACAAAATACAGCTGTACAGATTTAAATTCTATAAAAAATGAGAGCCTTGTGAACAACCACTGCTTAGAAAAATCTGTTAGCTATGAACTGACACAGTAACACGGCAAATTTAGTACTGAACCACTTTGAAGTGAAAAATAGCAAACCACAAAAACATGGGAAAAGTAAGTAGACTACACTCACTGCGTAGCTTGAATTGCACACTACATGTCCAGTTTTACCACTAACTGCCATGCAGGCAGGTGTTTGTTGGTTTTTCTACACACAAATATTATTTCTACATCGGTGTTCAGTGCTTCTTTGAAACAGGAGCATCATTAGAACAATTGTGATGAGAAAATGCAATTCAGCCAGAAAAGCTCATCCATCCTATTTACTTATATTGTCCGAAATAACATCAAGTTGAGATGCCGAGTTGAGATACTGCTGTCTTCTTTTCTATTAAGTGAAAGAAACACATGGTGGTTTTTTTCAAATTTAACATGGTCCTTCTCAGTTGTGGGTGAAAACAGATTACCTGCATTCTTATTTTTTTCAAGTAACTGTGGCTAATTTTGAACAAGTGGTACTAGGCTCTTCCTACCTATTCTCTGGTGTTTGCTATATGATCTTGACTAGTAAAAGCTGCAAGTTGAAGTGTAAACACACAAAAAGACAAAAACAGGTGGTACTCGGTTTAATATGGGTGATGACTTTCTAGCCACATCACTAAACTGTAAAATTTAGGTTGCACATGCATACACACACCCGAGGGTAAAGAGAACAGGGCAAAGTCACGTGGGCCAGGCCCTTAGCCGGACACAGACTTGCAGCACTTGGCACAAAGACAATTTCACACATTACAAGAAGCAATGTTTTTCTGGATAAGTAATTACATTGAGCATATGAAAGAAAATTGGGAAAAATGCTTAAGTTAAATTACTCAGGGGAATTTATTAGTTATTTTCCACAACATCTGGTGGGTGTGTTCCTTACTAGTCCTTAATACAGAAATACCACTGTACTGAAGCATTTTGTTTCATTCATTGTGTGGAATTAATTAGCTATGGCTCACTCATCTCTCTGTATTCACTGTGAACTTTTTAAATTGCTGAGGAAGACAATGCAGTTCTCACAGGGAAGCATTTCTATGAATGATGCTTACAGTACACGAATAAGTTGAAGAGTTTCATGCTGCAACAAATGCAAGTGTTGAATAACAATATGCAGACTTAGGAATGAGAATTTAAGGAATAGCAAACGGACAAACACAGTCAAGGAGTCTTAATAATTCTACTTTTCCTCTTTGACAGAGACTTGGAGTTTCTGAGAAAAGAGCTTACTGACCTGTGGCTGAAGCTGGCATATGTGGAAGAAATACCTCAAAGAAATATTATTAGAGTTGTTAGCTTACTTGAGTAATGTGATGTAAGCAGAACATGCTTAAAACTCAACATCTTCTGAGTTGGTTCAGCAAACACGCATACTTTCGTATCCCCACTACACATAGATAAGAAAAGGTTGGTAGATGCTTTCTGATAGGGACTCAAAGAATTTGACCAAGGAGCCAAGATTCTTCTGTCTCCTGATTTCAATGTTTTCACTGTTCAAAGAAGAAAAACATTCGATGCACAAGGCCAATCATTGTGACTTCAAACCTTTTCTGATTTTCCCTGCTTTTCTGGAGTTGTTGTGTGGCTTGGGCTGACATATTTTTCACTTGCCTGAAAAAGCAATGAAAGTAGAAAATGAATTTGCCACATTTGGGATCTTCAACTTTAAGTATTGATTTTTCTGTATTGACTAAAATTTGAACTCTTTGGTCGACTGATTAAGGCACTTTGTTTTTGCTTATATTTTCTGTGGCATTACTGCAATTGGTCAGAATTATATATCTTATAGGGTCTCTCAGACATCTTTGCTTGGTTTTGGCAGCTAAACATATTATTCCGGTGTTATTGAATTAAGTTACTAATAACTATGCTTTTTATATTATAGGAATATCTGAATATGTCTTTATTTATTTGTTGCTTGTTGTTAGATTGATGAGGAGGGATTGGGAGATTAGCTTCCTAGATGGAGCGGCTGATGAAGAAATGCACAATGTAGCCAAAGGCCTTTTGTTTCTGTATTTTTTTAAACTAAATCTTTTGAATGGTTTTTGGGTTGTATATCAACAAATATAAGACCATTTTCCTTTTTTCTCTTATGAATGCATTGTAAGTGGCAGTTTTGGATTGACTCTATTTTTACTTCATTTGATATGGTACCGAATTTAAATAGGGCTTCCCTTGTCTGATCATAAATGTGGTATCAGGATTCTGAAATTACTGATATGGTGGATGCCCACTGGCCAAGCCTGTTGAAAAAAACATTGAAAAAGTTTGTGTCATTTAACTATAGCAGAGTGGATGATCTTCTTATAGTTATTTTACACTTCTTCTGCAGAATCAGTAATATTTTCCACCATTGTTAATGGTTAGAATAGGTTTTAGGCAGGGTGATCCAACATTATCACATCTTTATTTGCTTTGTCATTTAAGGTGCTGCCTATAGCACCACATAGTTTATGTTATTTTCTCCTCATAATTATTAATAATTCTTTACTTCATACTTTGTACATTATTTTTTGGCATTTAAGTGTATAATTAAATATACCCATTTAGGTCTACCTGCCATCTTTTTTGTTACACTTTTTTGCCAGTTATATGAGCCACATTGGCATTTTTTCATTTGAACTGTCTCTATTGCTCTATTTCTTTTATTTTTACTATTCTAGTCACCAAGAAATTTAAAAATCTCATGGCTAAGATGGCTTTTTCATCTAACTTGATTGCCAGTCTAAAGTATTGTAATATGCTTGTGGAGATAAAGATGTTTCTAAAATGGGTGGTTTGTTATGCCAGTCATGGAAAAGTACAAAAAAGAAAATTTGCACCATGCCTGCCCACTTCCCATCTTCTTATCCAAACTTGTCACACACTTTCTTGCCCAAACCAGCTACCCCAAGTTTCCCACTGGTACAATTTGCTATGGAGCTGATAGGTGTTTACATCCATCCATCCATCCATTATCTAACCCGCTATATCCTAACACAGGGTCACGGGGGTCTGCTGGAGACAATCCCAGCCAACACAGGGCACAGGGCAGGAAACAAACCCTGGGCAGGGTGTCAGCCCACCGCAGTAGGTGTTTACATCAGAAACAAATTACAATTACTTCTTTTTCAGAAAGACTGTGAAATAAACTCAAAAGCAAAAGATAAATTCTTCAGAGTACACAAGATATTTACGTCAGATGGCAGCTGGTGAAAAAAATGTGGGTGGGGCACAGTTTTTGTGGGAACAAACTGAAGCAGCACTTATCTATTATATAGTACCTTTCACATCTATTTGTTATATAGTGCCTTTCACATCTATTTATTATATAGTGGCTTTCATATCTATCTACTGTAGCTATCTGTTTATCTATCTGCCTCATTCCACATGCTCTTGTGGTCTTCATCATAGAGTCAATGCACCTCTTGGCCTATCCAGTACCAGACCCATAGGACAAACCCAGGCTAAAATGTATTATACCCTTTCCACTATGCTGCTTAATCTGATGCCAGCTTTCCCATTTCTGCTGTGCTCCAAAGCTTCAGTCTGTGACATCCACAGTCCCCTTATTCTTCCCATAACTTGTCCTATAGATGTGGAAAGAAACAGGTAGAATCCAACCCAAATTTTATCCTACACCTGTCTCTAAATTGTCCAACCCTCTGCCAACTTGCCCAGTTCAACAACCTACATCATAATGTCTGCACACCCACCACTGTAATCTCCCAATAACGTGGACTTCCACCTGTCCTATAAGAAATCCATAGCGTAAGTCCAATCCAAATCTTATTCTGCCTCTGCTACAAGAGTGTCCAGACCTTGGTAATTTCCACTGTATTCCATAAATCCACATCATACAATCACCAGTCCTCTGATTTTTCTCAAGTTTTGCATCCCTGTTTATCATTTACTAAACCCACAGAGTCATTTCCACCCTAATTTTATTCTACACTTGCTGCCAGTCTACCCAGTACTATGCAAGTTTGCCAGGCTTACCTCATCTGGGCACAAATGCACACTGTAAGAGCCACAGACACCCTCCCCCGCCCAAACACACACACACATCTTAAAACATAACTTGCCCCTCAACTTGTCTTGTACTACACCCACAGGGCAAGTCGAACCTAAATCTTAGTCTGCCTTTACAATCAGGATACCTACAGTATATTTCCTTGAACATAAATTTTGCCCTCCTTTTTTCAGACCTGGAAATGTCTCAGTTATGTTTAGCCTAATTGAGTCATTTCACAAAGGAGGAGGAGGAGGAAGAAGAGGAGAAGGAGGAGGAGAAGGTTGGGAGCATGCACTGATACAGCATGTTGTCGCACCCACCACATGACAAACTACCTCAGGATCCCAAATTAGAACCGAAGTACAGTCGTGCAACGGGTGACACCTCAGCACCACACTTAAGCCTGCCAAAAAATGTTGCCATGCTATTGTCTTGTTCAGTATTTCCAAACCTTTTATCCCTGTAGTGGCACACCTTACTAATAACAAACACATATACAATATACAGTATCTCATACACTTGCTCAACACCCCGAAAAGGCAGGACTACCAGAGAAGCTAGTAAAAAAAGGAGCTATGAGATCAGCATTCACAGACATGGCACTTAGTGACCATTTTGCTGGCATATCTAAGCTGCTTCACCCTTTTGCCTGCTCCTGTCTGCTTCAGAAGCAACTTGTACGCCCACTACTCCTCCAGCCTGGTGATGCTCGGTGATGACCACACACCCAGGGCAGCTGGACTCTAGCAGCCAGGAGACATCTCCGAAGTGCTCTAACATGGTGATCATGTAGCTGCTTTTATGCCAGCTTTTCCAGGTAGTCCTATCCTCCTCTGACAGGTTTCTGGCACCTGAAGAGTTTGTCCCTCTTAGATTTAGACCCAAGTGAGCTACACTGTTATTTCCTCGGCACGGCACACCTGGGTAGCTCTTATGCTGCGCCACTATGCCATGACGCACTGGTTAAAAAACACTGGTCTGGATGACTGTGGCTACTTTCATATTGCTTGCATTTTTCAGAAACATGTTTTAGGTCTCGTACTCCCATCATTGTCCAAAACTCTTCGGTACTGACACTGCGAAAACAGCAAACGGAAAGCAAAAAAAGGCCTTACAGCACATCCAGTTAGTTAACTCAGTTTATCATAACAAGAGCAAGAAAAAGTCTGTGTGTAAGCTTGTATTCTTTTTTTCTTCAAGTGAACGATTTATGAAGAGGTATTTCATTAAAGAAAAAACTGAGTTTTCTATGATTTCTGAAGTTCCACTTGAAGTTGCCATCTCCCTAAAGTCGCCCTTGCTCATCCGTAGTTACTGTATGTTACTGGCGGGTGTGAACTGTGAACCATGGATGTGAACATGAAATAGTGCATTGCTGATTGTCCAGTCACATTAGATTAAAAAACCTAAAACAATACTAATTCGCTGCCAATACATGTGGGAGTGTCCAGGGTGCACAGAGCTGTGTTCCCGGAAAAAATCTGAAAGCAGCCAAAATATTAATGACTTACATAGAATCTCATTTGGCTGGCATCCTTCACTCCAGAAATACAGGTATTCACACAGATTTTTTTTGTAAATTCACACAGAAATTAAACAAATACAAGTCGGAACCAATTTTTATTGGATGTTGATATGTGCTGACACCGGGAACGTTGTGCACATAAACAAATTAATTTCACCATTATTTTACATTGCCTAATTAATTTAAGTAGAGCTTTTTAAATATTTGGTTGGTGGGGCACTTATGTACAGCCATCAGCAGTATGTCTGTCTGCGGAGAGAGTGTCGATCTTGTCAAAAGGTTAACTTACCTTGGCAGCAACATTCATGTCTCTGGTGACTCTTTCTATGAAGTCAGTAGACGGATTGGGAGAGCATGGGGGGGTCATGAGGTCGCTGGAAAGTGGTGTGTGGCGCTCCCAATATCTTTGCAAAAGGATGAAGGTCCAAGTCTTTAGAGTCCTGGTGCTTCCTGTCTTGCTATATGGTTGTGAGACATGGAAGCTATCCAGTGACCTGTGATGAACACTGGACTCCTTTTGTACTGTGTCTCTTTGGAGAATCTTTGGGTACCACTGGTTTGAGTTTGCGTCGAATGAGCGGTTGCTCATGGAGTCCGGAATGAGGCACATTACCTGCATTGTGAGGGAGCATCAGTTATGGCACTACAGCCATGTGACATGAATCCCAGAGGTGATCCAGCTGACAGGATCCTCATTGTTGAGGACCCGAGTGGCTGGACCAGGCCAAGGGGATGCCCACGTAACACCTGGCTGCAGCAGATAGAGGGTCATTTCCGGAGGGTGGGACTGGACTGCATATCTGCCTGGGGGGTTGCCAATCAGAATCCTAAGCTGTTTCATCGTGTAGTGGCTGCGGCAAAGTGCTGTACCAGTGCATGCTCCCCATCTTGATCTGTCCTGACCTGGGTCACCCAGCACCCTGCATTACAAACCGCCACTGGGCTTAGTTGTAATCATAGTCAGAATAGAAATGCAAATGGTGGTTCACCAATAAAATTCAATTCTGTAACTATAGCTAAAAGACTAAAATGTATACCAACTCAAAACCAAGAGTGAAAGTCAAACCAGAATACAAAATACTAAACTTTCCACGAGCACTAGTTCACTAGTTCAATCTGCAACTTGGACAAAGTAGCTCATGCTGCTACACTGCAATTTATCATCTCATATGAGAAGGGCAGACCCTAGAATTCGGACAAGATCTTGTAACAACTGTGTTAAAACCTATGAAAATGTGGTGTAGTTAAAATATAAAGAAAAAAAATATAAAAACATTCTCAAGCAAAGAAACAAAATTCAAAGCCATTGATGAAAGTGAAACTCCAAAATTAAACTTTTAAAATATGCAATTCTTGTCAACGCAAAAAAAAAAAATTACACTGAACAAAAAAAAATTAATCTGACAAAATGGGTTTCCCAGTTCTTAGCAGGTCTAAATTAACATGTCTTTTCAATCTCTTTTATTTGTGGTTAAAATGTATATAGCTCCTTATTTTTATTTCATCTGTTCAGTGGTCCTCCTTTTTATAGTTTTATGACACCTATCTGTGGTAAAATCATTGCCGTCCAAATATTTCCTGAGGTAGAATAAAACCAAACCTCAAGCACATGGTTTCTTTCATCCCAGGGATTAAGCTTGGTCCCTCTACCACTGGGCACTTGTGATTCTCTCTGTTAGGCGGCAGTTTGATTCCTCTGCCCATATATCACACTTTTAATTAGAGTGATCTCTAATAGTCCCAAAGGATCTGGCAGAACTTCTATTCAGTAAAGTTATATTGAAAACAGTTCAGCTTTAGTTTGTTCTAATGGCATCCAACACACTCTCAGTCTGAGGTACTGTGGAAAAATAATTTGGTGTAATGCAGAAACATTGGTGTGGCACTGATGAGTGGGGTGTCTCTTTTCATTCCCTTATTGGTCACAATGTGGAATTGCCACCATAGGTGATATCTACAATAAGCATGCCCTCAAAAAGTTTTATACAGTATGCATGTTACTCTTACTTCCTCTATTTTGTTTTCTTCATAATATTGTTCTTTACCAAAATCATGTGGCCTATCACTTATAGCACTACTACACAGCAATCTTCATTACTGTAGTTTCTTCAGTGTACTTCTTTTTGTTACCTCCTCTGTACGTGAAAAGTCCTGACTAGAGATCTGCGTCACTCTGCCTTTCGTGACTACTGCACAACAGAAACCCAGCCTATAAATTGACTTACTTTCCATTTACTTGTAAATTATACTTTGGCTTCTTGCCATACTTATGTCATGGGAACTTAATCTGAACCCTTCTGCTTTGCTTGTAAATGTAATATTCCAGGAATCTTTACACATAGCTCCTGTATTCCTTTTGGACATCTTTCGTTGTTGTCTGACCACATATCTTTATTTTATTAGAGACAGCTTCTTTTTGTTTATCCTCATATCAAAAGTAAGTTTTGATATGAGGAACAGCTAAATTCATGTAAGTTTCCAGATTAAAGTCCCCTGAATAGTTTGATCCCCAGTTCTTGGTGACCTTATTTTTGAATCTCTTCTTTTTGGAACTGTTGCCAGCATGCGTTAAGAAAACATTTCTGAAAAGTTCAGTTATCTGGGAGAAAGTAGCTGGGGTGATTTGGGTATTGCTAGGTAATGTCCTATGATATATATGATCTAAAGAGTGCTGAGAGGGTCTTAACTTGGGGTGCAACTCAGAAATTCTGCATTTTTTCTTTTTGACATTAAGGTTTGTGTTCTTGGTCTAAATATATAGTGTTTGGGGTGTGGTTTCTATATTTACATGTCAAATTAATCTTTAGTTCCATGCTTTAATGTCTTTACAATTGCAAAATTACCACAGAAACAATCGTTTACAAATAAAAAATATCCCACATAAAAGCATGAATATGATGTTTGCATTGTAATTCAAAATTATTTTGTTGTTAAAAGAGCTTGCTAAGTTTTTAATGATTTATTAATCAATCACTTAAGACCTGCAACAAGTGGTCTACCTTGGCGCCTAATAAGAGAGGTGCCCACGCAGCACACTGGACCTTAACTAACATCAATGGTTCATCTTCTGCTGGTTGGTCTCTACCTCAGTTTCAGTACTGCTGGAATAGCATCTAACCCAGTGCACCAGTATAAGTGGATTTTTACAACATTCCTAATGGTAATTACAGTGGTGTAGTGGTAGTGAGACAGTTTCAAGAGACTAGGCTCATGTCTTGGCCCAGTCTCTGTTCTTGTGTGGTTTGCACATTCTGCTTGTGTTTGCACAGCTTTTTGTTTCTAGCACCTCCCTAAAGCTTAATATGGACCTGTTGAATAATTGTATGTGTGCAAGTGTTCCCTGTGATGGATCATGGTCCTGTTAAGTGTTCCTAACTTGTGCCCTGTGTTCTCCTGCGTTTCAACCACAATGATTCTGATCACGGTTTTAAAAGTCTTAGAACATATATGGATGTGTGTCCGTCCCCTTCTTTGCAAAGCAGCCACATTTATCATGATTTCCTGCTATAATATAAATCATTCATTGCATGTACTGTATACTGTTTGAAAGGAATTGTTCAGAAATCACACAGTATATTAAGCTTTTTTATATCAAAATATACATTTACTCTACCCTAATACAAACATATACCTATTTTTGTTTTGGAGACTCCTGTTCAGGCTGGTCAGCTGCTCTGACCAGATTTGCTGACTTTTTAGTACTTTTCTTCAAAGTCATTTTCTGCAATGAAGAAAATGAGCTCAGGGACTGAAAAGCAAAGAAGCTACACAATACATATACTGTAATATTGACAGAATCAGGTGTTCATCCATAACAATCACTGTTGTAGGAGCCATAACTGAAGCAGAGGTCAAGGGCCAAAGACATGATCAAATAAACTATTGTACTCAATTATCCCTTAGGCAGGGGTAGGGTCAGGAACAGGCAGAAGTCAGTCAGATAACACACGCAGGCAGGCCTGAAGCCTGAAAACGTATCCAGGTTGGTATGTGCAGTAGAGGCAGTCCAAGAAGGCAAATGATAGTGAAAAAAATAAAAACAAATGCCTAATGTTAGAACAATAATGTCTATCTATCATGGCAGATGACCAGGGACCTTGCCCCACCGGGACGCCTGGATCAGGGAAGGACCTAAAGGGGCAATATCTCCCCTGGGCACAAGAGGGCAGCCCCCCTGATTTCCATCAAAAGCCACGGATATGGAGCTGGGAAGCTCAATCCTGTGGGGGTCCGTGGCCCAACCAAGGCACCACTTCCACCACACCAGGAAGTGCTGCCGGTAGATTATCATCGAGCACCTGGAGCACATCCGGGGCATGATAAAAGGGGCCGCCTCACTCCCTTCGAGGAGCCGGAGTCGGGAGGAGGAAGACGAAGGTTGCGAGAGAGAGGAGTGGAGGCCGCCAAAGAGAGATAAGACGGAGGAGTCATGAGTGAACTGGTGGAGCCATAATTTGTACATAATTGTAAATAAACGCGTGTGTTTTGGACATTGGTGTCATGTCTGACTGTGGCCGGGCTATCTGTTACATGGCATCCCAGATGGGACACTCTGCCTGTTCCAAGGCAGGGACCCATCGTTAAATAATTTCTAAAGTAGCCCGGCACAACAGCGCGAGACACACACAGTTTTGGTGCGGCATGAAGTACGCGCACCCCATGACACTCATGCATTTTTTGCGAGCGACTCAGTCCCTCTCACTAGTGTTTTCGCCCTAGGCCCGTGAGGACTCCGTCTCTCCCTGATGGGAAAGAAGATGGCCAGGCGCGTCCTGAAGACAGCAGGCAATTTGAGGGTGCCTGTTGTAGAGGAAAGTACCAGCGGGCCTGAAGAAACGGCCAAGCCATGGAAGCTACCTCCGGAAGAAGGGTTTCCAGAGGAAGGTACCGGACCCCAGGAGGGATTGCCCAGGGGCGCGAGGTGCAGTTTTCTGGGTGCCTACCTCGTAGAGGGAGATCATCCGCAGGCATTCGGCTAGCCGAAGGACGCGATTCCAGAGCCAACAACGGGACAAAATCCGAGGAGGATGGGAGCCTACTGTTGTGGAAAATATCTCAGTTCGTGAAGAAGCAGGTGGCGGCGAGGGGCCTGGATATGCCTCGTGAGGCAGGTAAGGGGGTGGAGGATGTGTGCCAGCCTCCTGCTATTAGCATAGTGCAAGCAGGTTGGTGAACCTTCCCCCCTCTCCAGAAAAGGACCCGATGGAGGCTGCGCAGGTAAGGGCGAGCGGAATGCAAGTCCCCTTCTGGCTGATTTAATTGCTGTGCTTGCAGCTGTACGGGAGCTGGAGGGGATCCTTCAGCCCGTCTGGTTGCTTTTACAGATTTGCAGCATTCTCCGGGAGGCCATCGAGGCGCTGGAGGAAAAAGCATACGCGCCCTGGAAGGAGGTGTCAGAGTGGTTGAGGAGGTGCGACGCTGGATTCTCCAGCCCGAGGGATGTGGCAGTGCAGGAGGACAGCACTTCTGCCACACCAGGAAGTGCTGCCGGAAGACCATCACCGAGCACCTGGAGCACATCCAGGGCGTGATAAAAGGGGCTGCCTCACTTCCTTCGAGGAGCCAGAGTCAGGAGGAGGAAGATGGAGCTTGCGAGAGAGAGGAGTGGAGGTGGCTGAAGATAAGACTGAGGAGTCATAAGTGAAGAGGTGGAACCATAATTTGTACATAATTGTAAATAAACGCATGTGTTTTGGATATTGGTGTCGTGTCTGTCTGTGGCCGGGCTATCTATCTATCACCTATAGTGCCTTTCATGATCTATCTATCTATCTATTTTTCTATCTATCTATCTAATGTCTTTCATGATCCATCTATTTATCTATCTGTCTGTCTAATATATTACCTTTCATGATCTATTTATCTATCTAATATACTGTAATGCCTTTCATGATCTATCTATCTGTCTATCTATCTATCTAATATAATGCCTTTCATGATCTATCTATCTGTCTGTCTTTCTAATATAATGCCTTTCATTATCTATCTATCTATCCATCTATCTAATATAGTGCCTTTTATTATGTATCTATCTATCTATCTATCCTTAAAGCCACATGGGATTTCTGCTGCTTTTGATACAACTCTGTCTTTACCAACTAGCAACAATTTAGATGTCGCCAATTCATATATTTTAAAGAATATGAAAAAATGAAATGCTTTTAAGAAGAGACATAACATCTTAACAAAATAAATGGATCAATCTGATGAAGATTTGCAGTAACAAAAATCACAGATCCTCTAATCAAGAGGTGTTCGATTTAAAGTCTTCTCTGTGCCACTGGGTTGTTTTCATGGGAGCCCAGGCTTGTTTTAAAAGGGTATCTTCTTCTGTGAAGAATTTCCTGTTAATTTAGACATGCAGTTTGGATAGTGGTAGCAGGATTTGACTTTTGCCTCATTCACTAGCACATTAAAGGGAAAATATTGTTTAATATCATTAGCATAAACAAATCAGGGCATTATGCTCTCATTAACTAAAATGCAGCTCATTATTACACCAGCTAAATAAACCGCTTGATTACGTTCCAATATTTTCCTTTGAAGCCATAAAGGAAAGTCTATTTTTAATTGAACTCATTTGCATTTACAAATTAAGTCTAATTAATACAACTCATTTACAATGTTTCCTTTATGACAAGAAGAGTGCAACCAAATGCTATAACTTTAGGAACCAGTGACATTAAGGAGACTTCTGGGGTTTGTGCTTGGTTTTCCATTTATTTGTATACTGTACTAGTATTTTATTTCTTGCGTCCTTTTTTTGTGTCAGAGCGCTGCGAAAATAAACGTTTGGCCATTTCTAGGTTGAGGATTTTTAGGATGCTGTTACTACATGGTATAAGCACAATGTTAAGGTTGTTTTTGATTCTAAGATGATGATCACGTCCATTTATTTGAATTTTGGCATTTTGTAAATTTTTGAATAATTTGTTGTTTTTTTCAGAAAAGACTGGCCATATGGAGACACCCTATTCAAAAACATTTGTGTCAATCACTCTTTATTCTAAATAGTGTTTTTGCTATTCTAAAGTGCTTTATATTGTAGCAAATGAAGTTTGCAAAGATACATTGAAATATAGGTGTGTTCACAGTTTGGATAAGGTCCAGTGATGCTATTAAAAGATGCATAAATAGGCATCCCACTTTTCATCTTTAAATAACTTGAAAATATTGGTTTACATTTTTCACACATTTACATGGTAAATGCTTTCTTGTCTCTTTACTCTTTTTTCCCTGAACTTTACCCCAGACTTCAAATGTGAGTCACAGGGGCTTTATTAGTGAAACAGTTAGATATGCACAGAATGTATTTTACTCAAATGAACGCCTGTGTTAATTACAACCTTGAGAAATGAATTACATGTATATCCATCTTTAAATGAACTTGTTCAGCTCAGCCGGTGCCCACTGAAACAGTCTTGGGTGCAAGGTGTGAACTAAACCCTGGATAATGTGCCATTCTGTCACAGTGCACACTCATACTAGATAGATAGATAGATAGATAGATAGATAGATAGATAGATAGATAGATAGATAGATAGATAGATAGATAGATA
>JANRMT010062856.1:68592332-68603464 GCA_026402145.1 Polypterus bichir lapradei
ATAGATAGATAGATAGATAGATAGATAGATAGATAGATAGATAGATACTTTATTAATCCCAATGGGAAATTTACATACTCCAGCAGCAGAATACTGATAAAAAAAAATTTTAAATTAAAGAGTGATAAAAATGCAGGTATAACAGACAATAACTTTGTATAATGTTAATGTTTACCCCTCCCCAGGTGGAACTGAAGAGTCGCATAGTGTGGGAGAGGAACGATCTCCTCAGTCTGTCAGTGGAGCAGAGCAGTAACAGCAGTCTGTCGCTGAAGCTGCTCCTCTGTCTGGAGATGATCCTGTTCAGTGGATGCAGTGGATTCTCCATGATTGACAGGTGCCTGCTCAGTGCCCATCGCTCTGCCACGGATGTCAAACTGTCCAGCTCCGTGCCAACAATAGAGCCTGCCTTCCTCACCAGTTTGTCCAGGCATGCAGCGTCCTTCTTTTTTAAGCTGCCTCCCCAGCACACCACTGCGTAGAAGAGGGCGCTCGCCACAACCGTCTGATAGAACATCTGCAGCATCTAACTCATGCTGGATCTTTGTAAAGCAGCTGATTAACCAAACTTGCAGGTCTTTAGGGTTTGGGAGGAAACCCAAAGTATCGAAAGGCAATGCCACATTGGGGTGCAGCCTAATATTAAATGTGGATAATGTAAATGTAGCATTTCTGAAAGCATCTTTTCACAGGCTTTATTGTGCACAAAATACTGAGTTAACACAATGCAACTCCCCCGCTTTGTTGGAGATACTTTTAAGAAATGAGGTTGAATACAAGCTAACTGGGCACAGACCTCATGTAGTTTACAGATTGACTTGGTCTGCTGCACACTGTGGATAATATCATCACAATTCTTCTTATATTTTTGTTTCTTGCCGAGCTTCACCACATGTAGTGTACCTGTAAATTACTAGTGAAGCTCGCTACACCTGCCTGATGGAAAAAATAGTTTCAGAAAAGGGATAGATGGTTGGCAAATTATACTGCAGGAGCAGGTTCAGAACAGAACTAAAACACTTCACCATTTCTACAGCCAAGCCTTCCTTTTCATGTTTTTCATTCAAGATACTTTCACATATCCATTTTCAGACCTACTCAATTACTTCAATTCAGAGCTGCCCATGCCCAGATTCTATCAATTCAATTCAATTCATCTATCCACCCACTTGTTTTCTAGCACACATAATCTAAATATTATTTGATGGAGCAATTAAAGCCTATTCTGACAGCATCAAGCACAAGGTGCAAACCAACCTTGGAGAGGGTGACATTGTCAAACTCTCTTAATCCGTATCTTGGTTGCAGGGTCACAAGGCAGTAACCAGCACTGAACCAGGCACCAGTAGAGTTGAAGTGAATAAAAAGTATTCTTACAAAGCATGTTTCTGCTTACTGGTCCAGTAAAACAGAATAACAAGGGCAGGATGCACCCCTAGAAGAGATGCCAGTTAATCTCATGAACATTTATTTATATACATCTATTGTATGTGTAATCAATTGCATTACATGCAATGCTGGAAGTGGTTTCTGTTTTCTGCCAGACACATTTTAATGTGGCACTCCACGTTCCTGAATGTATCGGCAAGCGTCTCAGGGGGAAATAGCAGCAATTTCATGTTGGATGTTTTCCTTCAAATCTTTCACAGTGCGAGGCTTGTTCCAATAGACTTTTCCTTTGAGCATACCCCAAAGGAAGAAGTCTGGTGATGTCATATCTGGCAACTGTGGTGGCCAAAGCCTCTTTGAAATTACCTGTTGCCAAAAACGAACTCAGTGTTTGCCATGCTCCTTGCCGATGTGTGACATGTTGCTCCATCTTGCTGGAAGTAACCTTCCGTTAACTCACGATCATCCAGTTAATTCTGACATCGCTTAAACAAATTGATGACCCAACAGGTTTTCACCATGAAGATGTGCTGCATAATACTGTACACCACTATCCTGATGAGAAGTGACTGAGTGAAGGTTTGCGGGCAGTATGCACCCAGAAGTTGCAAACGGAGGTTAAATGTTAAAATGGCTGTCTGGGGCCTACCTCATTGCTCTGACACAGGGGCATTCCAGCTTGTTCGAAGCTCTATATACTGAGGAGCACATTGCATGTTGTTTTGTTCAGATTGCTTTATCCTTCGAAGTAATTCGGGCTCTCTTTTGAGTGAATCTCCCTGTAGAAACCCTGTAACGTGGGGTTAAAATAAGGTTAGTTTTCCACTTAAATATAATGAAAGGCAACAAAAGGAGTTTGGTGTCACGAATGGCATCCAGCCATTGTCACATACGTGCGCATGGGAGGCAGCTAAAGAGCTCAAAAGAAGGTAATTCCCAGTTGGACCAGGGGGTGGCAGAGTGCACTGATCCTTTGTCTTTTTTCCCCGCAGGCCTAATGCGGGAAATTCCGCCTAGGCCCTTTAACGTCACTTCCGGCTCCACCCATGAAGATGTCACTTCCGGCTCCACCCATGATGACGTCACTTCCTCCTTACGCCTTTAAAACCCACCAAACATCAGTTCTGTTTTGGACTCTTGTCTGTAAAGACCACTATTTTTGCAACCTCTTTTTTCCATTTTGTAACCATTTCCAAAAAAATGGGAGGCTGCCCCAAATCTCTTTTTGTGTCAAGGCCACATAAATTTTTGCTCCGATAGCTCTATTTGAGGGAGGAGTTGTCAAACCTGGAGAAGCCCAGAAAATGCAAGCAGAAAGAGTACAGTATGTATACGTATATGATAGATATGCCTGTAAGTATCCTTTTCAAGTCATTTCAGGCCTCATCAATCTACATAAGGCTAAAATGTTTTTGATTTTGAAAATGTCAGTGGACTAAAAATTAAACAATAGAGGTCTGAAAGATAAAAATGTTGCATTGTGTTTTGAATTGAAGGATTCATTTCTACTCGTTTTAATCGTGAAACATTCAGATATGTATTATCATCTATAATAAGAGATGCTTAGCTGTGACTTCAATTATCTCATTTCCTTAGAAAGAGGGAAGAACAAAATCACACATGAAAACCTCGAGAGACGAAACACATCATAGGCAGTGTACTGTGGTGAGACTGTCGACATGACAAAGCCAGACATTCGCACAACAGATTGCTAACTGTACAGTCAGGGGCCATTCAGCTTCTCCTTGTAAGCCATAAACCTTGGAAAATTACACACCTTATATAAATCAATAAAGTTGTGATTAAAAAGAGAATTCATCTTATAGTTGTAGTCTTCTGATATTTTTTCTTGTTCTGCTTATTTTGCCAAGCAGATTTCTTTTTTTTTCCAATTACTTCATAATAAGGCAAACAACTCAGTTTTATTACAAAATACACTGCATTAATCAGAGACATGGCTGCTGGAAGTCTCTCCTGCACTTTTTTGCTTAGAATAAGAGAAGATGGTGGTGTTATGGGGGGCGTGAGGAGGGGGTGTGTGACATGCATTAAGATAAAACCATGCAGTAGGCTAATAGTACCTGTCTGCTGTGATCAAACAGGGAACTCTTAGTCTTTATTCATAGAAAGAACTGGTGAAATGCATTTCTAATTAATATCACAAGTGCTTCCACATTTGCTGCCATGCATCTGCACAGACCTACAAATTTAGTGACCCATATTGATGCCACACCTTCACTGATTAATTATTCCTTTGGGTTTCCATTGTGAAACACTTCCCAATTACACACTTATGAATTGTGTTATATGCGGCTACTATAGTATAGAATTATTTTAAAGGATTTCTACTAGCAGTTACAGACATGCTACTGAACTACAATGTTTTTATTTAAGCTAAAGAAAATCATAAGATTACCTTTGAGCCATTAGCAGCTATTTGATTTGATCGTTTACATTTAATACAGTATTTCATTGTATTTTTTATATAATTAAAAAGTCTGGTCTGTATTTATACAGTATAACATTGTCTAATAATAAAGTACCCTACTTAATTCCCATTTTAATTACTTCACAGTTCAGGTCTTTGATTTATTAATTTCCAAACCATCGTACTGAGCGGCTAATTTGCCTTTCGTGGAATTAAAATTAATAAAGAGAAGAATACAAGAGAAAATGACATATTTCATATTTTACAGAAAGGCCACTAGTAAGACAACCTTTAGAATTTGCTTTGTCTTTACCTTTGGTCCTTTCAATTTTTCCACCCTTTATATCAAAAGTGTTGAAATGCATGAGTCACTTGGCTGCTCAGTAGAGGATTGTGGTCTGCATTTTTGCCTGTTTTTAGCTGCTATTGCTACTGATAACCAATTTTTCAATTGAGTCTCTGGAATTGCAGGGCTCATAGAAGGCAAAGCCCATGAGAATACTCGCAGTCAACTGAAGGGAAAAAAGGGAAGAAATGACAAATGTAGGCTATGTCAGGACAATGGTATACGGCTGCAGTGGGGGAGGCTGAGACTTGAGGTGTGTGGGGGTTTCTTGGGCATTAGAATACAATCCTTCTTTGCTCTAATATGTACTCTTTCTGTTTGTTGTCTGATGCATAAAATCTTTGTAGCTACTTTGTTCAGACCTATGATGTTCATTTTAAAATCAGTGGAAAAAAAAATCTGTCTGGGAATGTAAGGTGTCGATGGAAAGGAAGAAAAAAAAAAGAAAGAAAAAAGAACCCTTTGGAAGGTCTGCTGGGAGCACAATGACCGCAAGGTAATCAGCAGATGCGCTTCTTCTCATTATGCTGTTAATTAATTCCCAACTCATTACATTTCCAGTGGCTAATTTGTACTAGCCGCTTGATTTGATTAAACTTGTCTCTATGCTAATGAACGTGTTTCTCTTCATTTTACAGTTAGGTTGAAGCGTGCTTTATTTACAGTTTTTCTGGGTTTTGTTTTCCTGGTGATTGGGAATAAAAAAGCAGCATGACTGTTGATTTAAGTGAGTAAGAAAGATTAATGAAAGACCTTATAAAGCCTATGCTAAACTAGTATAGTTGAAGTGCCTTCTCCGATTAAAAAAAAAAAATATATATATATATATATAAGATCCTATGCATATGAAAAATTGTATACACAAATAATTATTTGAATTGAAGTAACTGGAAGTGTTTTAATGTTAAAGGAAAGGAAAATGATTATTAAAATGCATTGATCAATCATTGATGCATGAAAGTGTTTGCTTAGAAACTAATGTACTGCACTGTATGTATATATATATATATATTTATATTTTTGTATGTGTGTGTGTATATATATATATATATATATATATATATATATACATATATATGTAGTACACAATATGAAGGTAATTGCTAACGCATACAATAACATAGTCTAGATTCAATAGTTTTACATTTAGATGCGTTGTTTTTGTGATAAAGTTATGATTATGTAGCCAGTTGCTCCAAACTGTAGTTAGTACATTTATATCAAGTAATTGTCTATTGTAAAATATTTAACATTATCACGCAAGCACCATAGTTTAAAAATATAATTACTGTTTTACTATTTGGAAATATCTTTAAAATGCTCCAATATATCATTATTTTTTGACCTGAAGAGTGTATATAGTGCGTTTTTAATGTTTTACTGTTTTTGTTAAGACGGTTGTTAAAAATGCACATTTGAAATGAGTGTACACCAAAAATAAATAGGAAGAGTAATATTGTGACAAGTGCAGTTATTAAACAACTCAGTTGCACTCACCTAAAGTAGACAATATTCATTTTTTTTCTTCTGCTAGTTAAACTTGTAAAATGTACTAACTACATGAAATGGACTTGTCAGATCTACGGAGACCACATCATAATATTTTAGTCAGGCTGATTAATGATGTGCTGTAATACTCACAACTCGGGTCTCAGCCCCATGAAACGAGGTGAATGTTTTGGACCGGGTGGCAGTGGGAGGGGTTGCTGGAGTCGGCTCTTGATTTCACGTTGCCCATTTTGAAAACTGCAAAGCCAGAGGACAGTCTTCTCAAGAAGGCGCTAATTACCTGAATTTATGATTTTTGCACAAAATATCATATTCATCAAAGCTAAACACAATTAAGAAGATTCTCAATTCCAGCATTTACCATATTTCCCTCCTACTGTGTATACACATGTTGTGTATTGTTACAGTACAGTATTGAGTGTTTTGATATTAGTTTAACAATGAGCAGAAATTCCATCTACTGATACTGATAACAGGATGTTTTGCACCTCTAAATCTAATTTTTAACTCAATACCATTGGGTGTAACCCACAAATGCTGTGCTGTATGCATTTATTTTGCTTTAATGAAAATACATGTTAAAATATTTTAAAAGCACAGGTTTCTTTTTAGGTAGTCATTTGATTGCTTGTGGATGTTGACGCAAACATAATTTTAAGTACTGTAAAACTGTATTCCACCACAGTAGTAAAATATTATAAAGACTTTGGTAATAATTAGACCAAGGTGAAGATGAAACATAGACAGGCCTTCATTCAATGGAAAAAATGAATGCATTAGATAATAAAGAAATAAAAATGTACAATTATATCTGGCAAATAAAATTCTCTTTATAGAAGGCTGAATGTAGAAATAAAGTGAAAAACAATAAGAACTATTACTGCTGTTTTAATTAAATTTATGTCCATTAAATTTACATGTGTTTATCTTGTTTTGAAATGAATCATGAATAGTTTGACAGCCATCCTTTCCACGTAAAACATTTAAATATTTTTTATGTTATTTTCCATTCAAGAGGCAGTGCCCTGTTAATGTACTGACATGCACTGAACAAAAGTCCCTTTTCTTGTGCCCTTCACTATGGGAAAATGTTACTTTTACATGCAAGTTTTTAACCTTGGACTTTTGAGAAATACATTTTTAATTATTTGATCAAAATGTCAATTGAGACATTTTAACCTTGTGTAGATTAAGAATACATGTATAAACTAATATTAAAAAATATAGAGAAAAAAACAGAACTAAAGGCAGACCTTTTCCTTCCTTGTCAGGCTTATTCGTATATAAATGTCTGACATAGAAAAATGGCCAGAGCTAACAAAAAGCGGTGAGATTTTGAAGTGCCATGCAGAATACAATGTTTTGTGTTTTTGGTAAACTGAATGTGTCTATGTGTACATATATAATAAACATAACCTTAATGTAAATTTAGGACTTGGTAGAGGCTTCTTGGTATGCATCTATTTGATCAGAATGATATACAGATTTCATTGTTTTTATTGATTGATACATGTAGGTTACTCAAAAGCATACAGTTTACCATATATTGTACATAAATTAAGACACTTGTAGTATAACAATGAAAATATAGAAATGGCTACCTAAACACACATAAACACTCACGTCATGCATACACACCCACACATAATATACACTCACAAACCCGCTCACTCCATTTCAGGGTCCAGGGGTTGTCTGGCCCAAGACAGGAAACAATCCTGGATCAATAAGTCCGATTCAGTATAAACTTTATATACACGTACACAACCTTCCACATATATATCCATATATATGATTCAACTATAAATCAACATATTTTTCTCTGAACCCAATATATTTTATTTATTATTAACTATTTAACTATCTTTAACTATTTTGTACATTGTTTATTGCCTTATACAGTGTGTCTTAGAGCAATTTGTATCAAGGCAGCACTTGCCATAAGCCTCAACCTTTTTATCATAATTTTTGTTTTTGTATTTCTTTGTTTCATTAAAAATACATCTGACTGAATATCTAAATACGTCTGAAGATGCCAGAGAGTGACAGAGAGGTGACATTAACAAGCACAAGAAAAAAAAAACTCCATGTGAGATTTTTTAGTTGCATTAGTGATAAGGAGCACACCAAAGTTTTCAAGTTACATAATTTATAATTTGATTATTAAGAATAATTTTTTCCATCCACTGTAAAATGGAAAGAGTGTGAGTGGTTTTGAAAATTACACATTTAATTGCTGAAATTGCCAAATGAAAAGCCTCATCCTTCCAGTGATTCTTTAATGACTTTCTCTTTAAGATGCTGTATGCGGAGGTCTCAAAGATAGCAGATACAGTATGATGATGGGTGAGACTGAGCCTCAAATTTGGGTCTCTTTTGTGTGGGCTTGTGGGGGTCCATCAAGAGAACGTTTAGGTTTGATGCTGCCTTAAGTTATTACATACGGGCTTACCCCATGAAGAAGAAGTCTTATCATTAATCACAGCTATTCTGCGCCCACATGTCAATGTTGCATGTGAATGCCAAGTGTCTTGAAATACCCAAATCCATCTCTGAAACCAGAACTCGTCACTAGCCAAGTTTTTTGGTTCATGCATTATTTTCTACTAGGCTTTAATGTAGAGAGGGGACAATTAGCCTTCACTTTCTGAAACAATGAAGGAAATTGAAAAAATGATCTGTCAACAGAGCTCACTTCATGGACTGGGTGTGTCTTTGGTAAGAATGCAGCAAAGCAGTAAGGTTAAGATATGGGAGGAGAAGAGGCCACTGAGGGTGTGGATACTGGCTACAAGATTTCACTTAGGTGCCGATCTTAACATTGCCAGGGGTCTTTTCTTTGGCAGAGCCTAATAAAAGCTGACAGCAACATTTTCATTCAAGATGAGGAGTTTACAGACATTGTTTTGGGGTTTTTGACATTAACTATTCATATTTTGATTAGGCTTGGGGCTTAGAATATTAGGGTACAGCTATGAAAATGACCAATGTGACTTTTCAGCAGATAAACCACTGTTGAAAAAATGAACATAAAGCAAAAAAAAAAAAAGATCATTGCCTTTGGAGAAGTAAGCACTGCCCTTTTGGGAGGCGAAGGTGAATGCTTTTGGTAATTGTGTACGTCACAGAGAAGAAATGTCTCATTTTGGCCGTTATTTTAAAATGGAAGCGGGTTAGAAGAGGTGGAGCTCAGTGCAACTGCCACTGTCATGTTCCTCAGGTCTCAGTTTAATTCTGCTTGATGAGAAAGTATCATAAATATATTTTTTTAATATGATAAAACCTAGTCAAGTGCGGGATAACATATCCTTATTCACATTTTTATTTTTATTTCTTATGCTGTGTCAAAGTAGTGCTCCCTGCCAAACGCTGTTTAAAGTAACTGAAGTGTAAAGTGCAGGTAATTAGAAGCTCTGTGTGAATATCGTGTAATTCAAGCACAAGTGCTCAGAGCTACACCTTGTAAATATTGCTTTGCATGCACAAAAACAAACACCAGAAACAAGAAGCAATTAAATGAAACAAATAACTTGTAAACAATGACAGTTCTTACAGTTTTTTTTTTAAATATTTTATAATTACTATGTTGTCTACTTTCAGCAATATAATTATCTAATACATTTGGATGGTCTTATTTTTTTCTTTGAAAAATATTCTTTATGCACACAGATACAGATCACTTAACAAACTGCATGTATGTAATTTTTTTTTAAAAATGTCCTTAACGTCTACAGTTGATTATTGTCTTACAAAATTAGTATCATTTTTCCCCAGGCATACTGCATATTAAATGTGCTGAATTTTGTTATTAGTTACATTCATTGACCCTTAAATAAAAAAAGAAAAAACACATCCTGACATTCTGCTTTAAATTCATGGCTTTACTTTATAGCTTTTATGCTTGCAAATGTATTTGTTTCACAAATATATTAGTAATTTAATTGCATTGCACACTGCTTTACCATTTTATTAATGACTGACTAGTTCTTGTCATCTCTGCAGCCCACCTGCTCACAAAGTACATACATATGACATTTTCATGCATTGTTTTAATCTAAAAAAGGACGGCAAAGCTTGTGGTATCAGGGTAGATAGAAAGCTGTGTATGTGAAAAGAGTGTGGTATACTATAGAGGGAGAGACATCTATCGTGGCGAGGACACACTTTACTTGATTAAAACCATCAAATGATGCACTGTAGTTTTACTAAAGACTCTGAACTTAGAGCTGGCTGCTATTTAATTACTTCCAGGATGCTGAATACAAGCAGAAAGAAAGAAAAAAAAATGACATTCAGGCATTCTTTATTAGCCAAAGTGTTCAAAATAAATGTGTAGAATTATGTATTACATGTGGTACAGACATCTCCTTAAGATACCAAATGCTCTGTTGGTCTTTAAGTAAAAATAAGAGCACTTTAGCCATGCACTGTCTTTATTTACGCACTTCTTCATTTATTTTGAATGTCTACATTCACTGACATAATGCATTCTCTCTTCTGATTCTGATTCTGTTTCAGGTTGTAAATAGTTGCAGTGCACTGATGTTCTGTTTTCTTTACATTAGATATAGCCAGCTTTTCAAATCTGTCAACCCAATATTTTTAAACACTATTAGCCTTTACCTTCTTTAACAGTGTTTTTAAAAATATAAAAAAGTACACTAAAGCAAAAGTTACAAACAAATGAATGGAATCTGTTTGATTTAAATAAAATATTGAAAAATCACACTTACTTTTATGTTTTTGGACTATGTAATATTGAATCCAAATTTTATAAAGCAATAGACCAAAATCACTTCAATGTTAGCAGACTATTTTAAGAAGAAGTCAAATCCTGAGATTATTTCTTTCTCAGTTACCAAGTTACCTGTAGGTAAGAAAATGTATGTCAGTTATGGTATTTTCTTTGTTTTTGTGGTCATGTTTATATTTTAAATCTACCCCATTTTGTGTTGTACAGAACTTTATCTGTAACGAACATCTATAAGAGCATTAAGGTTTGTTTGAAAAGCAGCTTAATGTTAAGTGGATCAACATAAAAAATAGTTAACAATTGCTAATGGTAATTTTTTCTACAAAATTAATAAATTTCACTTTTGTCAAAGAAAAGGTAGTTTTAATTATCTCTTTCATGATGAAATTACCTGAGAGATAAGAAAGTATTTTTATAGTTACATTTCTAAAAAAAACTGCAATCGTGTCTTTCTTTCTATCTTTACTGAATTAGTGGATTATCTTTTCAATTACAGGACAATAGAACAATAACCATTATTTTAGAAAATTAAGACATGTATAAAATTTATAGACAAAAGAAAAAAATGTAATATTTTAGATCTTATTTTTAATTGTATTTTTCTTTGTTTTAAAGCCAAATATAAGTTTCATACACGTAGACTCTCAGCAATACAAGTTATTACAATGTAAAACAAAAAAAATGCATTAGCAACAATAAAATTAAAA
>JANRMT010062856.1:68605637-68618208 GCA_026402145.1 Polypterus bichir lapradei
CTATCTATCTATCTATCTATCTATCTATCTATCTATCTATCTATCTATCTATCTATCTATCTATCTATCATTTCACTTGATTGTATTTTTGATTGTTACTTACGTGTGAAGTAAGCAAATGCATGAAAACAATTATTTCTATCCATGCATTTTCTGAATCTGTCAATACCAACACTGGATTGCAGGGAGCCACAGCCCGGTTTCAAGACAGGAATAACCCAGATGCCAATCCATTGCAAGATGACTTTATACCTGCATATGCACAGACTCACTGACCAGTTGCCACTTGACTTAAGGTACAGCACATGTCTGTAAGGTGTGAGAGAAATGACAGTATGTGGAGTAAAACCTGATAGAGGAAATGTAAACACCAACAGATACTTACCAGTCAGTACCAGAACCTGGAAGTCTGCAGCTGTGAGACAACAGTACTGTTCCACCATGTGACCCAAAACTCTATTTAGAACCCATGAATTAATAAAGGCACAGTAGGGAAGGGTGTGGGGCCATCTAGTAAAATACCTTAATTGCAAACCATTTTTATTATTAGAATTAATAATGATCAAATGGGGATTGCACCACTTTAAAAGAATTAAGAATAAATTAATTAACATAGCAAAGCACAAAAACCTTTGCTATTACAAAATAACATTAGCATAGCTATGCTATTTAACATTATTTAGGAAGATATATCGCAAGAAATTACATTGAGCTAGTGCGGGTATCTGCTTCCTAATACTATCTAAAAAAATAAACATGTACCATCCATCCATTATCTTAAACTCTGAATCAGGTTTATGCTGCTATATCAATATTAGGGTGGGGTGTCGAACAAAAGCAGACATATTCATTTTGTAACTACTATTTTTTCACTGTATTGCATTACTTTCAAGGTGCCATCAGATTATTTTTCCCTTAAGGAAAATGTGAAATAATCTGACACGGATATAACATTTTTTTTGCAATGACAGCTGGCTCTTGCACATCTTGTTAATTTGTTTTTGTTCTTCCATTCTTTTAAATTGCAATACTTTTTAAATCAACATCAGATAGTTTGATGTGCTCTCACCTTGTGCCCTGTGCTCACCAGCCTAGACTGTTTACTTAATAGATTTGCTAAAATGTAATTGATTCATAGATCTACGTGAGTTTATTAGTTTTGTGCTGTAACAATCACACTCATGCACAACAGCATTTTTGTGAAGTTGAAAGTGACATGACAGCATGAAGGTCTGAAATCTCCTCAGATATCAGAGAGGTAAATGATTATTAACTCTCCAGTTTATGAAGAATAAGCACTCTGTTCAGTTCAGGATAATGTGAAAAATTAATGCATACATATAAACAATTTTATTTGGGGTGTGTTTTTTTTGGCTTATGTAAAAGTAGTGCATGTGTGTGATTTGTCCCCATGTCACCAATAAGCATGTGTGATGAGACCGTGATCCCTCTTCGAGCTTCTTCCATAAAACCACATCACAAAGAATAACAGAGCAAATGCGGAATAGTATTTGGTCCTGTGCCATTGTTTTAAGTACAAATGTGACCGAATGCTCAATCCTTAACAGAAAGCATGTGATCAATGCATCATAGAGGAAACTCAGCACAACAATTACCTTCACAAATTACTTTTTGCTGCAATCACAAGAGTCCCATTTTAAACATTATCTTTAGATCTCTACACCTGTCAGTTGTCCCTGTGCTGACACAGGAAAAAGTGGAATCATTATCGATCAGTCACTGTCGCATCCATAACCGGAACTGCAGTCTGTTCAGTGCTGTTTGCAAAGAGTCAGCTGAACAGTTGTAAGGTCTTGTTTACAGACTCAAGTGTTAGATTCTATAGCATACATCAGAGGCTTCCTCTCATTTTTTTTAACATTGTTTCCTTAATATTCATTTAAAAAATGTTAGAAGAATTTACTTTGTGTGCACTGTTTGCAGTTCCTGGCATTTATGAAACTGGTACGATAGGAGAATAGCATTCAATGAACCCTTTGCATAAAGTACCTTTCAAAGAGTCCCATGTGACTTTCAGAATTGCAACTGAGAACAGAACGTCTGCATGATGAGTGTTTTTATGGCTCTGCATCCATTTGAAGAAAACAGGCTAAATTCTATATGTTGTTTTATTTAGAAGTACGTATGATACTTTATTTAAGCCTTAAAAGCTTAAATAGGAGCTCCTTGTGACCATATTGTCTATAATGCCTTTGATGTTATCATTTAGTTTGATCTGGGAGTCTAGGCACAGCCAGGAAGGTTGTGTAAGTGAAGGAGGTGACCATAATTGGCCTTGTTGCCATATGTGTCACAAATTAAGGTCACAATGGCCTTGAATGCTCTTTAAAAGGTAAGGACATTCAAAAATAAGAAAGAAGCCTGGCCAACAGATGTTAATGTTGAGAATTTGACAGTAGCTACAAGTCCATTCTGCTGCCTATAAGAGCACATTTTTTGTGTGCAATATCAGTCACCAGATATTTTACAGAAATGTTGAATATAAAGGGTGTTTGACCTGAAACATTACATATTGCCCGGGGACACCGAAAAAGAACATTTTTCAACTGCAGCTAACAAATGATTAGCTAAAAAAGCTATAAGAGAATATGTTAATTGACATACAACCTACAACATGGAATGTGAAGTCTAGAAAGGTTTAGGAAAATTGAACAGAAAACAGAAGGCCACATACAGATAATATTAATTAGCATCCACGGGGACATTGTGGATATGCTACATTTGGGGCTTTCAGGACACTCTCCACATACAAGTTTGACAATAAAGATTGTATCTGGGCTTTTAATTCCTACCTATATTGTGTTCTGCAGTAAAATTCAATACTCTAACAGATGATACAGTGTTGTGTGTTGCAGCTAGTGCCATATCTAAAAAGATACCTACTTGGAATGCAGTAATTTAACTAAACCATGGAATCTTTTGTTTTCTGCAAAGGGGAAATTTGTTACAATGAATTCTTTTAATGTGCAAGTCCAGTGGTTCATTATGGGGTTAGGGTAAACCATACATAGTATTTAAGTAACCTGAAGTAACCATCTGCTTTGAGTAGCGAGCGATGGTGCATAGTCTTACAGGTCTAATGGACACAGCATTTGCAGCAAATAGTTACACAGAACTTAATCATCTGAGTTACCATCTTCCACATTTCTGTTGTTCTAATATGTCAAAGGCTATAAACCTTGGAGAACTGCCAATGACATGGATACAACCAGTGCCAGTGCTAAGTGATTTTGCACCCTAGGCCAGGCTTATTAGTGCGCCAGCTGACTATTTGGTAGCTAACCCGTGCACCTGTGTTCCCCCAACTTAAGATCTGTGCCCTAAGTATATATCTAATTCACCATAATGGTGGTACTGGTCCTGGCTACAACAAATACCCAATAATGCTTGTTCTTGTTAAGTACTTAAATGTAAGGTCCATTTTTAAGTTTAAAACTTTACAAATGTGAAAAAGTGGGAAACGTTAAGCTGTTCGATATTTTAGACTTTTGGTTATGCTTTTTTCCAAATATCACCTATGTCTGTAAATGAAATAATAGTGGTTTTTTTAAATCTTGCTTTTATGTACATTGCAAACAAAAAAAATCAACTTTACTTTCTTTACCTGTCTTTAATGTGTTCAAGCAGCTAAGTTAAAACATTCACATGTAGATGAGTCTTTCTTTACGCTAAATAGAAAATGATTGGGGATGGGAAATTTCCTTTCTAAATTCTGATGAGTTTCCTTACCCAAAGTCAATGTTTTCTATTCCTTTTTTAAAAAATAATGTCTCATTATGCTAAATTATTATTTTAGTATAGTGTGTAAATCTTATCTAGTACTAAATGCATTCAGATTTCCAAAACACAGTAAAAAATAGAAGTGGCCCAATAATTTTTTCTTGCAGAAAGGTTATATATTTAAATTCTATTAGGTAGTGTTCTAGCAATAAAATAATGAAATGTAAGAAAAAGCAGATAGTTAGAAGCCAAGTGAGAGAGGGCGAGAAAGTGACATACTATGGACAAGGCCAGGTCAAGATAAACTGCTCCTTTAGACATAGCCAGGAAAAACACACTTTTTTTAGTTAATTTGCTATAAGACAGCAACATTCAATGTAGCTGGTTTACATGTTTAACATCTCTCTATTATAAAAAAAAATCTTGGGAGACACTCTTCATGTGCTCCCAGCTCTTAAAACAACGACAAGTGACAAGCAGAACATGCAACTCACCAGCAGCCGCAGCAGCAAGCCAGCAGAGATGATCCAACCGCTTCTCCTTAGCGTGTGTTCAGCCCCTCCCCCTTCACAACGCGAGCAGCAGAGACGCGGTGGCAAAATGACAGCTGCTGTACAGGCTTTGAAATAATTGACGCGCAGCACGACAAGCAGAACGCGCAGCTCACCAGCAGCAGCAAGCCAGCACATGATCTGACCACTTCTCCTTAGCATGCGTTAAGCCCCCCCCCTTCACAACGCAAGCGGCAGAGACGCGAAGTGGCAAAAGGACAGGTGCTTTACAGGCTTTTAAATGATCAACATGCAGCACGACAAACAGAACACGCAGCTCGCCAGCAGCAGAAAGACAGCAGCTGAATGAACAGCATCTCCTAAGCATGCGTTCAGCTACCCCCTCTTAACAAAGCGAGTAACGTTATACGTCCTGCGAGAAAGAGATTTAACCACGCCCGGGGTCGGAAATAAAGGACAAGTATTGTTTTTACAAAAGTTTTAAAGTAAAAGTGAAAATAATGCATATGTAACAATTCCCATGAAAATAACAATCTCTTTAAATTGTATATCTGGTAAACCAAACCTGGGGGTGGGCGAGCAAAGCGAGCTGGGGGTGGAGCCCCCTAGTTATATCAGAAAATAATCAATCCATTATCATCAGATTAAGAAATGACACATTTAAAGGAAAAATTTCGAGATTTTGATTATTGGCCTACAGATCAGTAGATTACCTCTGCTTATACAGTATGAATTTTCATTTGACACCCTGGCATTTTGATTACCCTCTGGTACTATTTTTGTTCATTTTCATTAGTTTTTTACAAATACATATTATGTAAGTATGATACAGAACAATTACGCATACAATAAATGATATAATATTTAATCATTCAACTTCACCTATATCCCTCACCCATCTGGAGAGCTTTAATATCGAACCATCTAAAAGGTTAACAGAGGCCCAGCTTTCTTACCTAAGGGTAATTTTAATATAATCTTGACAATTTCTAAAGAAGCTTTGGAAGTTCCTTACATGCAAAAATTATTTGTTATTCTAAATAAAACAGGACAATATCCCTACAGTGTTATAATAAGTAGATCAGATTTTGTCCCAGTTGAATATGGAAATGAGCAGCCAATGTATTATAAGGCACCACAACTGATTTTTTCACAACATTTATTTCTATAGCACATTTTTACACACAGAATGTAGCTCAAAATGTTTTAGAAGATGTCAAAGAAATAGTTGTAAGAAAAGAAAAACAAATTAAAATAGATAAGAGTAAAAATGAATAAATAACATACAGAAAAACCATATATACTAACAGTACCCTATGCAATCCTGTGCAGTACTACTCTGATCACTGCTGGGAGTGGGTTAACAGTAATGGAGATTTTCAGTATTGTTACTGATGAATATGAATCAGCAATATAAAGCAACTTGTCTGCACAAACAGATACATTATGTCCAAGTCTCTCTCCTATGATCTCCCTCATATCTGGCACAAGGTTGAATTGCAATGGGTAATAATAGTGGCAAGAAAGAGCAGCTCTCTATCAAAACATTATAGTTTATATTATTAGGCGCTATATACTGACCAATACCAGACTATTGTCTATAATATGGGTGTAAAAATCTCAATTGGCCATACAGGTTGTGGTCATTGATAATATGTGAAATTATCAAGAACATCTTACAGTGTGTTTAGAGTTAAACATGATCTATCTGAGGTAGGAATTAATATTCAATTAAAACCTCCCAACATCATTAACTTATGACTGTGCATATTAAATGAATAAAGAGTAAACTTTCACTTTATATTGTTGATCATTCAAATTTGGTGTATATATGTCAGCTCAAATTTAGAATCTTGTTTCATTCGCTCTCTCTCAATGACTATAATGTAGAAACCCCATTAAATATTAGTTACCTCATAGGCTGTAAATAGGGTTGCTTTTTGGTTAATATTGCACTAGTTTTCTTGTCATAATTTATTATGAAAACCTAGCTACAACAATCTGTTTTGGCAGAGTTTTATCTTGAATGTTTAAACGGATGCCCTGCAGGAAGTCTGTTTTTGACTTCAGTGAGCTTAGCTGTGATACCATTTCTTTCCTTTTAAATTTATGAGTGAGACCTTTAATGTTATATTAAATTCTTGTTTTATTAGTTTTTGTTTTTTCTCTGCTTTCATTGTTTTTTGAATATTCTATGGTGTTTTTTTCTAGATTAAATTTGAAGTTATTTGTTGTATAGTTCTGTAAATTACTATCTTGAAATAAAATGAATAAAAAAACAAGCAAAACCACACACACACACAAATTCAAATTACAAACAATCACATTTTTCTATTTGGTAAGACACACATACATACAATTATTAAATGTATTATATTTGAATCAATTCTAGTTTCTGTCACATGTCAGTAACTGATAAGAAACTCTTAATACTATTACCAGAGCATTCATTCATGAAATCATTGCTAATTTTCATTAGGTTATTAGCTGTAAGTATTCCAAAAAAATATATGAACCATTTTGACTAAGATTAAGCCAGTTCATCTGCCAAAGGTATAATTTAAATATAATTATAAGAAATAAAAGAAAAGCAATCATAAATTAATGTTATTAATACATCACAATTAATTAGCTAATGCACAAATGTAAACATCATAAAAGGAATAAACAGGAAAAAGGACTATAAAAATATTAGATTAAGATAAAAAGCAAGGGAATGAACAAAATAAGCAGAGCAAAGCAAAAATCATGTAAAAGGAATGGATTCACAATCACGTCACTTCATTACCATACACATCCGCCTAACTTAACAAACTGTAATAACTAACAATAGTCATTGTATTTTAACTGCATTTTCACTTTTTCTCCCCTTCTGCCCCCATGTATTTTCCTACTGTTCTTAATTGCACTGTCTTCTGCTTATTTCTACATGTCCATATTAATTTTCTTTACCTTCTTGTTTTCTCATTTTTTTTTTTGTGATTTCCACATTTCTTCCTTTTCTTATCTATCATATTTTGGTATGAAATAAATCTGACAGGAGTATTTTTAAAGAGTCCTTTGTCTCTTCAGTTGTGTTGTATTTGCATATGAAATCTCGAACAACCACCTTCAACTTACCAACTTAATGAATGTCTGACACATGCGGCCACTGCTTAATGTGTTTTTATTTAGAACCATTGGATACATTCATATTATTGGAATAACAGGTTGGAGATTATTCAAGAACTTTACAACTAGTCACCAGGAAAGATCATTTTATTAAACATTCTTTCAAATGTCATTCCCCTTCTTTGGTAATATCCCCACTGAGTGACCGTAAACTAGTAATGTAAACCAAGAAATAATGAGGATTAAGTATGAAGTGACAGAAACATGTTAATAATTTTTCACTTTTGTTTTATCATTTGTTGATAATTTTGCCACGCTGATTGTGATGTCATTGTAAGCACCATCTTAAGAGAGTGCTCTTTCTTGGGTGCTACCATTTTCTATGTCTTGTTGCTGCTGGAACATGGTTGCTAGGCAATTCATACCATGTGATCTTTGGGTTATAAAGAGTGGCCATTCAGTTTTTTATGAGTAGTAGTTTCTGAACTTTGAACAATTTAATGAAAGACCTCATGAAAAAACTTTGATAGTTTTTTTGAAATTTATTCTAGTAATTTCTGGTTTCGACTTCAGTTTTGTTCTTAGATTATTGAACTTGCCTATCAATCTTTTAAATTATAATGCACCAGCCTTGGCTGCACTTGACTTTCCCTCTATAACATCCTCTAAAATCGCTGCCACTCAGTTTAACAATTTTAGTCTGTTACTTTATGAAAGGGGATGACATTAAACATTGAATACTGAACAAAAAATAATAATAGCATAACAATGGTGTTAAGTTTTCCCAAAACCTGACAATGATAGACAAAAATAATTGTTATTCACTACAACTGACCAAAATTGCACTGTTCATTAAATTTACCTCTGAATCAAGTAACAAGGAATTCATTTTTCCCTAAGGCCTTTTTAACACAAACATACAAAGCTATAGTGAAGAAGCTTCTGTCATTCATCATTTAACAGTAGTTGTTCATCAGAAATATCATTGATGTTTCTTAATTTGTTATTCAAGGAGGAGCAAAATCTTGCTGAAACCAAGTAGCGAAATGCACTGGTTGCCTTTTATTACTGTGCCACCAACCTGTATGACCTAATTGTAACCTAAGGCAAGTCATCCATCCTTCAGGCAAAATAAAAAATATACTGTGGAACATATTGCTGAGATATGGACTCATTACTCCTTTTGTAACAAAAATATTTTTTGGACTCAGTTTGTGTTCTAAATAGTGTATAACATCTATAATAGAAATATATTCCATGTAAACAGAGTGGTTTTACTTTACATATTGTTATGGTTAGCTGTCTTTGTGTATATATTTGTATTAATCATAATATATACCTTTGCCTTTTTGTAGCTTCTGTCTTTGGTTGTTTTCAGGAAGGGAGACAGAAAGGTTTACTATTCTCTTATCTCCTCCTTATGGAATAAACAGCAAATTTTCAGGAGTGCTGTACACAGGACAGGCATCACTGTTGCCTGACAATTTCTTTAGAGAGGGTGAGAAATAGAGAGAGTGAAAAGAAGAACAAAGTCACAAAGTTACAAGTCCTCCTAGCTAATACCAGATACAGTATGTGGTCACATTTAGGAGCTTATGGGACTGTGTTGATCTTGCTTGAGAGACCAACTCTTTAAGTGCAATGGAAGGCTCCGGGGTAAAAACAGCAAGACGATTAGAAAAGATTTTAGGTTGTTGTCTCTGAAGTAAAAATGGGGCAATACTGAGCATAAAAGTTAATCTAGTAGTTGGATGAATATGATTTCAGCAGGTAAATTATTGTGTCCTTATGATAACAAGCAATGTGCTTTAAGGTGAAAGCTTTTCTTGTGACAGGTTGAGGATATGATTGCGAATGAATAAAAGAGAGATGGGAAATGAGGTAATTTTTCATTATTTGGTAGGTAGGCAAGTAAGGAACCGCACCATCATGGTAGATCCGGTAGTGTTTTTGTTTGTCTTTCTGTTTTTGTTTCTCCGTACTTCCACTCTACTTTTCTCTTTGTTTGACTGCTTTGACTCCCTCCTATAACAGCTTTTAGAAATTCTCATGATATTCCAGTTACAGATGTTTAGTGCTCTAGAAAGACATAACATATAAGGGAGCTTGTATAGTAGTAAAAAATAATATATATAAATTATATAGTATAAAAAAAAACATAGGGAGTGCCTCTTCACTTTATTAGCTTTTTGATAGAAGCTAATGCCAGTTTAAAGGACAAGATGTAGCCATCTGTAAACTTAATTACATTTACTCAAATAAAGCTTATATTTATCCAAATATCGACAATGACTTTCATCAGTTCCTTAATAAACAATTATTATATTTCATGTATCGAACACTGAAAAATAAAAAAGAATATGCAGCATATGTGGTAAGTGAATAATATTAATAAGAGCTTAAAATTCTCTACAGGTATAACGCTTTCCTAAGATTGGACAGTTAATCTTTTTTGGGAGAATTTTCTCTTGTCTTTACTTTTCTCATGGTCTTATGAAATTAATTATTAGTTTTTATTAAACCCTATCTACTAACAAATACTTTGCATTTAGAAGGATGTGTGTCCAGATTTGTATTTCATTTTTGGCCTACAAGCAGGATGAAATCCTATATTTAGCACAGTTCAGACTGATGAAGACATGCATCAAATGCACTTTCTGTTGAAGGAAAAATAAGTGCCTGATTAGGATGGTGTTAGAAATCACCATGGAATTACATATATGAGGGACATTCAGAAAGTTTCCACACTTTTTTTAACTCTATTTATTAAGAATTTCAAAAACAATTTACACCACACAGTCACTTCGTCTGCGATGCAATTTTCCCAGCGTCATACCAACTTTTTAATGCCCAGTTACTACTCCTCCCACCTTCACCGTTTCCAATGAAAATATAAAAGTGTGGAAACTTTTTGAACATCCCTCGTATATAGGATATACAAGGTTACGGTGATATATAAGACAAGGAATTTAAGACAATGCGGCTAAACAGAAATTAATGAGTCTTTCATGAAGTGGGAAATTCTGACATTTGCTAGAGAAACCCTGACCTTCAACATTTCTGCTCAGAAGAGGTTAATATTAGACTTGTGCTTGGTAGTTCTCTCTTGAACAGGTACTCTGTCAAACTAAACACAATGTCCTTAAACGTGTTACAGAATATGAAACTGGTCCTGCATTTAAAAGGTAAAATGATTTTTTAAAACTGATTTTTAAACAATATGGCAGTGTTCTAGGATAACGTTTTTTTTTCCTTTCTGCCTAATTTGAAAGTTGCAATTTAAATTGTATCCTTCACCAAGTATTGACAGGGGGCCCCTGAAGATAATAGATGATTTTTATCACCATTCTCTGACAGCAACATTATTTTACCTGGGGATTTTTTGGCATTATTGCCTGTGTCTCAGTGGGATAACTTGCCAGACCAGAAGATGATGTTGCATGACCAGAGGAAGGAAATTAAAAGTCTTTTTTCCCCCTCAGCTATCTTACAATCATGCAAGCCCTAAACCACCCCCATCAGCAGCAGCACCCATTTTATTAATCCCTGCCTTACCTCATTACCCTCTCTTTGTATTTGATAAACCTGATTCTTAGTGTTCTATTCAATCCTGCTGCCATCTTGTTTCTTTTATATTGTTATACATTCACATTTATAACATGTCCTCTGTGATGTACATTTTATGATCCTAGAAATAAAGTTAGCAAAATGCAAGTTATCATATAGATGTGGTATCTTGTTAAAAATAATTCAACCATAATACAGAATAAAAATGAATAAACTAAATTGAATTTTCTTTGCAAAGGAATACTCTGATTAAATTCTGGCTAAACACTTCAACATCTCAAAACATGCACAGTGGGTAGCGCTGCTGCTTCGCAGTTAGGAGACCTGGGTTCACTTCCCGGGTCCTCCCTGCGTGGAGTTTGCATGTTCTCCCCGTGTCTGCGTGGGTTTCCTCCGGGTGCTCCGGTTTCCTCCCACAGTCCAAAGACATGCAGATTAGGTTCATTGGCAATTCTAAATTGTCCCTAGTGTGGGTGTGTGTGCCCTACGGTGGGCTGGTGCCCTGTCCGGGGTTTGTTTCCTGCCTTGCGCCCTGTGTTGGCTGGGATTGGCTCCGGCAGACCCCCGTGACCCTGTAGTTAGGATATAGCGGGTCGGATAATGGATAGATGGATGGAACTATAATCTTGAGAATTAAGCATTTGAGAATAAAACATTTCTTTTTAATGCCTCACACATGATGCCACCTTCAGGTATCCAAATGTAAATCAGAAAGACATTAGAGCCATGCTTGACCAGCCATATAAGATCAAAATTCCATTGTTACGAAGCCATTCCTAAGGTTTACACACTACATTAAAAATATAACAGATCAAAGTTTGGACCACCTCCCCCTTGTAGTTGTGACCACACAGTGATATCCAAGGAATAAAGGAAACACCGTCATAATATTTAAAACTGTTTCTCTTAAATAAATTCTCTAAAAATAAATAAACAAATAAATACATAAATAAATAAATGGAAAATCTAAAATGTTCCAAAGATCTTTAGGAGGAGGAGGAGGAGGAGGAGGTTGGGAGCATGTGCATGTGCAGTTTGAGTTTTTTTTTTTTTTTTTTTTTTATGTTAGCTGGAGTGCCAATCCTTCAGCCAACCCCCAAGTTTTCCCTTTAAGTTGGAGGATCGGCTTGCAGGGCTGAATGCAGATTAACATCATAGCCGGGATGAAGCAAGTTAAGGGCCTTGCTCAAGGGCCCAACGGAGTAGAGTCACTTCTTGCATTTACAGGATTTGAACTGGCAACCTCCCAATTGCCGGTGCAGATCCCTAACCTCAGAGCCACCACTACACCCACTAAGTTCTTAAAAAGAGTAAAAATTTAAAATGTGAAACCAACAAAGTTGTGAATGCAAAAAAATGATCACTTATGCTAGTACTTTAAACTCCGTTCTGAGAGGGACATCAGCAATATTCCTAAATACTTTGACTGAGGGTCAGTCTGGGAGAAACCATCTTGAATAAGAAAGACAACCCAGCAGCTAAAGCTTGAGTGAATAAAGGAATCAATTAGCAACAACATATTCTTCCATCATCTCTAGGGAACCCTTCGTCCATCTCGATAGATAGATAGATAGATAGATAGATAGATAGATAGATAGATAGATAGATAGATAGATAGATAGATAGATAGATAGATAGAT
>JANRMT010062856.1:68619496-68632698 GCA_026402145.1 Polypterus bichir lapradei
TAGATAGATAGATAGATAGATAGATAGATAGATAGATAGATAGATAGATAGATAGATAGAATCTATATATGCCCCAAAGCTGACTTTTGGCACGGAGGTTTGTCTGCTCTTCCAGCAATCAGCCACTCTCTTGTGCTACTTTGTTCCTTACCTTGGTCCACTCAGTTCACAAACACTCATCCCTAGAAAAAAGAAAACCATAACTTGTATCAAACTGATGAAGATATGGGGCAAATATCCTGGTATTTTTTTTTACTTAATAATTTCACTGGGGACACAGAGCATCACATTTAGCCCCAAGGAGATTGAACCTCTAAACCTGTGGTGCTTAATGCCTTAATGCCAATATAATGGAAATACCGAGACTGCACCCAAGCAGACAAATAGTGAAACGTGATTCAGACGTGGGTCTTTTAAGCTGTGGTGTCAGTGATGGCTGATCACTGAACCATAATGACAGTCAGCAAGGAGAAAAGAGAAAATTAAAATGATGCATTAAATAAGCAATAGTGCCAGTTTTATCTGAAGATGGGCTGCTTTTAATTCCTGGCTGGAGGCACCTTGTGCAGGTAGCTAGCCTGTTTTCTGGTCTGCCTTCAATGTCCAAATGCAGGTGACCTCTAAATGTTTCTGTGTAATTGTCTGTGTGCACCAGGCCTTGACATGGCACCCTCTACACAAAAGACTAGTGATTTGACTCTATTTAATTAGCCGTAGCCCACTGCCTTACCATGTCCCTGACCAAGCTGAATTAGCTAATGAAAATGGATTTGATGGATGACTAGAGTATTTGATATGAAGAAAGTATGTTCATGAGTAACCAATGATGAAACACTTTTATATACACTATATTAACTATATACCAATTGATGCAAGTTATTTGTAATATTTATAAGATAATTTTAATTACATAAAAATGAATGTGTCACATATTGGTTTTAAGCCATTAAGGCATGAGGATTTTATAGTATCTGCATATTATGATCATGATAGAGTATCCTCATGTAATCATACAGCATTATTGACACTGTTTTAGTTTAATACAAGATTACCCTTTGAAAATAGTAATGATAAGGCCAAAAAGGCATTGGGCATTTATGTGTTTATTCCTTACAATCTATTTTATTTGATATTTTGGCATTCATGAAATACGGTTGATTATTTTAAAGTGCGGTGAAAACAAGTGGCAATACCAAGAATTGTCACAAGCTGCAAATTGCACAAAGAACACTGAAGCAGACATGAGTCATCCCAATAAAGGTAAAGAGAACAGTACCCGAGACTAAAGGCAAGAAATCGACTTAAGCATGTGTTACTGCATTTGAACCTGTTTGCGAATCTGTCAGCTTCAGGAAATCATGCTTTCACTGGAAGGGTCACTTCGAGTGTTGTAACCAGCAGGGATGTCAGCCATTATTAATCTGAACAAGACCTGTTGAGAGTACAGATACAGAAGGATTTCACTGAAAAATAAACAGATGCAGAGTAGGCTCTTGTCAAAAAACAGAAACGTTCATATTATATACAATTTGTCATTCAGTGATTCTGGGCACATACAAAAAATATGGAGATTGGTTAAGTGAAGTTGCAGATTTAAATGTGGCCATCATCATAAACTAATGTCAACAGAAAATGAATAGCAGAAAATATTCTGAATTATTACCAAGGATGAAAAAGTCGAGCAAACATGTGTAATGTACTTGTCACATGTCAGTTCAGATAGAACCAAGCCAAAACACAAGGTGAAAGGGAAAAGGGATTAGGACAGAGAGCAGAAAAATATTAATGTAAATGAGAAATTATGATTTCCAACTTATGAATCCTTCTAGAATATGACAAAATGTATTACCATCTGAAATGCATCTAAAATAACATATATAGTAGTAAACCTTTAAGCTTACAAAAAATAAGACCACCGACATCCAAAACAGAAAGCTATACCTTAGCAGAGACATAGCAAAACAATTTATTATTGCATGCTGCCTACTATTTACTCCATTAAAGATAGCAAATTACTGTTAAATATGTGAAGACAGAATTAATAAGAAAGGAAAAAGAATAGGAGTGCACACAGCTCTCTGATACATTGATGCTAAATAATAAAGTTCATGCTATCTAGCTTATAGGTTTGTTTGACAACTGATACATAAAAAAGGCACACTACTTTTATCAATACATTATACAAGTCCAGAAGCCCACATTATTTCTAATTGAATTAGTTCTTGAACCCCAGGTACAAATAAACCAGGGGTGCCCTCTGTAACTAATTTGCATAATCCCCTCGTGTTTGTGAACCACATGCTGCCTTTCCATGGTCCATAAATGCATCATTAGTCTATAAATTGACTCACTTCTTTGTTCTAGATTTATCATTTTCAGCTGCTAGGACAGAATCTGGGGTTAATGGGGCCATTTCACAAAATGCATGCATAGTCTTATCTTACACATAAAAATTGTTTGTGTGTTCACTTTATCTGCCTGCGCATTGCACGCATTAGTCAAAAAAGGTGGTAGGACTGATTTTTCAAGATAGCTTTTTTGACTACGTGCTAAGATTCCTTGCAGGACCAACAGCTAAGGATGAACAAGTTAATTGTGAAAATGACTAACTCCCTAAAGCTACTAGTTTGTTAATATTACTGCTGTGGTTCATTTACTGCATGTGAGCTGGTCTTCAGTACGCACAAATTGTTGGTGGCTGGTGCAGTGGTTGGTGTTACTGCCGTATAGTTCTACAATTTACAGTTGCAACCCAAGCCTGGTTACTGCCTATGGACTTGGCATATTCTCTACAGTACATTCAAAGTTAAGTTCCACAACTTCTTCCCCAAAGAGAACCTCACTTTGTTTCCCTCAAACTACTCAGTACTGGCATCGCTTCAAGAGTTTGTTCCAGCCCCATGTTTGACGTTGTTGGAAAAGGCCTCCAGTCTTACTGATCCTGTATTAAAAAGAATGGGGTTGTATAAGTCAATTGATGGATAGCCATAGGAGTAACATTTAATGAGAGTTGAGTACAGGATTAAGAATTCATGCAATTTAGTTATCAAATTGATATTGTGATATACTCATTTAAAGTTAGTTTAGAGAAATCAAATCACTTTATATTTTTTACATGAAGACTTTAAGGTAATGCATAAAACAAATGGCATTACTGTCACTTGGCCTGATATATATTATTCTAGTGTATTTTCCATGATAAATCCTGCTTTATGGCATTCATGTTAATTTCACTTGTTCCTCAGACTCATACACTATGAACTGAGATGCACAAGATCAGCCTTCAGACTGAACATGTATATAAACACATGCTTTTATGTGACAATGACCAGAATTGATGTTAAAAGAGCAGCAGGGCATTATGTGATAGGGTGGCGATTGTGAAAGAAGAATCTGTCAAGTGTTAAAAGTGACCTTTGAATTTTTCAAGTAAGATAGACAGACGTTTCAAGGTAAGAGTGTTAAACCTTCACTAATTATGGTGCCAGAGAATGGCAACGTGTAGTATGTTGCATGAATTTCACTGTACACGTGACAATAATGACGCCTGTAAGAGATATCAGAGCTAATCACACTCAACTAGTTTGGCCAACCAGGAAAGCTACTGGAGTATTTGTTTAATTACTTATGTATTTTTTTGCACTGTCGTCTTTGATTTGTAAGTCTGCATGTACTGTACACCTGGTAAGCTTTGCGATAATATTAAAGTTAGTGTGATTGTGAACACTAGGTGCGAAGACATTTAAAGTAACTATTAGATGGTTCAAACGGCAGAAAGTCACTCAGAAAGCTGAATAAAACATGTGTTACCTAAAGAAATAAATAATTAAAGTGGTAAGAGGACTGAGAGACAGCTACATGCAATACTGGGCTAAATAGAGGTGGATTTTATGCAGTGTTGCATAATTTATGATATTTCACAAAAAGTCCCAGGAATATCAAATATCAACAAGGAACAGAATAGACAACCTGTAACTTACAACCTGTAAGTTTTCTCTCATGAAAAAGTTGTAAAAGTTTGTAATGACTTAAAAAATGTAATAACAAACAGAGAGTCTGAAAATAATTTTAAAAAATGTAGTATGTCTTTATCTAAGAGCAATTCAACACCAAATGTGTTAACTCGAAAATTAATTATTAAAATTGGAAAAAAATAAGTGAAGTGCATAAAGCTAGTCTTCGCACTACAGCACTGTTTCTTAGATTCTGTCCTGAAATTGCTTTTAGATATTTTCTTTATAAATGACAATTAGCAGACAACTGATACCAGTGCAAATAACAATGAGTGCTCAAGATGATCAGTTAATTTATGTCCATTCACCTCTGTGTGCTCATTAAAGGGCTGCTTTAACAACAGAAAGAAAGAAGAGGGTAAAAATCTTAAAACATAAACTGAGGAGAACTAATGAGATCCTATAAATAAAAGCAAACGTCTTGCCTAAATTCCAACGAAAAGTTAAACAAACTCAAATAGGGAATGTCTATATTGACAAAATATAAATGGGAAAAACAAAATAATGGCATGAGAGATACGAATAGTCTGCCCCTGATTAATGTTGATTTTTGCAAAACATCAGAAGGCATCTACAGGGTCACGGGAGTCTGCTGGAGCCAATCCCAGCCAACACAGGGTGCAAGGCAGTAGTTAGGAGGATATAGCGGTTGGATAATGGATGGATGGATCAGAAGGCATTACAGGACTGAGATTGGTAACCTTAGAAAACTGCTAGCAAGAAGCTGGTGTGAATTACTCAATAAGCATATACTGTAGTCAAAAAGGTCATTCTCTGTATCTACCACTTAGAAGTCGCAGTACATGACTCGATCACAGGTGCATATATAGATCTGATTCTTCAAAATGAGGGATGCTTAGTGTAAACATTAAGGGTCTCATTAAAACGAAAGCCAGATTTTCTTTTGTGGAAGGTCAATGCACAGGAAGGGGTGGAGACAGATGGAGGATTGGAGTGATTTTTAATTTTGCTTTAATACACTATGCCATAATGATAAAAAAAAATATTTTTCATGCAAATACCAACACAGGGGCTTGCAGATTTTATTGTATCTGTGTGGTTTATGTTTTAAATCAAAGTTACCCTTTATCCAAAAGACCAGTCATCCTTATTGTTCAAGAAAAAAGGTATAAGATGCTTTACACTAAGAATGTTCATTTTTTGTAAATTTTATATAACAGAAGTATAACTTGAATGAAATGAATGTGTAACGTATTGAGGTTGTTTGCAAATATATGAAGGCTAATACCACATCATAAGCAGTCCTAAAAAACTCCAAGTAATCTTCTGTCTTCTGATTATCTGCTGCCCTCTATGGGACATTCTTAGCATTACCTACACAGTTGGTGAACATTCAATTGACACCTTTTTTTTTATATGCTCAGGCTTTTGGTTTCTATGGCAACAATGAACTGCAGTTCAGCATGTCTAAAAATGGTTCAAGCACGGGTGCTAGGTTATACTGTATATGAGATAATATATATGTTTTATCAGACGTGCTATGTTTTAGTCAAGATGTTGAGGACAGCTACAGAGCTCTGCCAGCAGCTAAAGGTTTGACAGAATCTGCAAAGCAGGACAGAGTTGGTCAGAGGCCTCATGGATACGTCTTTATCTTAATGTCTTCTGTGTTTGTAGTAATCAATATACGCTGGAGAATCCTTTTTGTGAGCATCAAATTGAACCTATATACAGGTATAACATAGTGCAGCATTCTGAAAGCCATCTTATCCAATTTGGAATTGTAAAGAGCTGAAGTCTTAAATCTCTATATAGCAAGGCACACTGTATTTGTTTCAGAATGATGAAATCAACTCTGCCGTGCTAAATCCAGGAGATTTTTGATTGGTATAATGATGATAGCAATAGTGTAACATACACTCACCTAAAGGATTATTAGGAACACCTGTTCAATTTCTCATTAATGCAATTATCTAATCAACCAATCACATGGCAGTTGCTTCAATGCATTTAGGGGTGTGGTCCTGGTCAAGACAATCTCCTGAACTCCAAACTGAATGTCAGAATGGGAAAGAAAGGTGATTTAAGCAATTTTGAGCGTGGCATGGTTGTTGGTGCCAGACGGGCCAGTCTGAGTATTTCACAATCTGCTCAGTTACTGGGATTTTCACGCACAACCATTTCTAGGGTTTACAAAGAATGGTGTGAAAAGGGAAAAACATCCAGTATGCGGCAGTCCTGTGGGCGAAAATGCCTTGTTGATGCTAGAGGTCAGTGGAGAATGGGCCGACTGATTCAAGCTGATAGAAGAGCAACTTTGACTGAAATAACCACTCGTAACAACCGAGGTATGCAGCAAAGCATCTGTGAAGCCACAACACGCACAACCTTGAGGCGGATAGGCTACAACAGCAGAAGACCCCACCGGGTACCACTCATCTCCACTACAAATAGGAAAAAGAGGCTACAATTTGCACGAGCTCACCAAAATTGGACAGTTGAAGACTGGAAAAATGTTGCCTGGTCTGATGAGTCTTGATTTCTGTTGAGACATTCAAATGGTAGAGTCAGAATTTGGCATAAACAGAATGAGAACATGGATCCATCATGCCTTGTTACCACTGTGCAGGCTGGTGGTGGTGGTGTAATGGTGTGGGGGATGTTTTCTTGGCACACTTTAGGCCCCTTAGTGCCAATTGGGCATCGTTTAAATGCCACGGGCTACCTGAGCATTGTTTCTGACCATGTCCATCCCTTCATGACCACCATGTACCCATCCTCTGATGGCTACTTCCAGCAAGATAATTCACCATGTCACAAAGCTCGAATCATTTCAAATTGGTTTCTTGAACATGACAATGAGTTCACTGTACTAAAATGGCCCCCACAGTCACCAGATCTCAACCCAATAGAGCATCTTTGGGATGTGGTGCAACGGGAGCTTCGTGCCCTGGATGTGCATCCCACAAATCTCCATCAACTGCAAGATGCTATCCTATCAATATGGGCCAACATTTCTAAAGAATGCTTTCAGCACCTTGTTGAATCAATGCCACGTAGAATTAAGGCAGTTCTGAAGGCGAAAGGGGGTCAAACACCGTATTAGTATGGTGTTCCTAATAATCCTTTAGGTGAGTGTATATTTTCTGTTAAAAAAAGAAGAGTAAAATATCTACAATATCTTTACAAAACCACTTCCTGATTTAAACAGTGATGACATCTTTAAGGAAGCCTCCTACAAATCACTATAAAGTATGCAATATAGTGTATCAAATGAGATGTGGCATCAGTCCAATGAGTACAGTGAAGCAATGTTTAGTATTTGATGTTGTGTGCCAAAAGCCACCAAAGGATGTGTAAAATGCCTCAAAGAAAAATAGATGATAATGTGCTTGTGTGTAAATGATGGCAAAATGGAATATTATAAAATGTAATTGCTCAAAGGCTGGGAACAAATTGATTTTGACATACATTCATCCTGTGCCAGACTTACATTTTGATACATTGTGAATTTTTTGATTTCATATACTGTATCCATATTTTACTCAGGTCAACCATATATAAGAGATGTGAACATTAAGGAAAGGAACAAAAATCAGAAATGGGCGAGGCTGGCAGCATGTGGAAGTCATCTGCAACCCCAGAATGGTGAACGTCTCTAGCAATGATGCCCTGGGTTCAGTAAGCCCTGTAGGTGTACACTGCACAGATATGGTTAAGTGTTTGTTTCATTTATTTTTTTTTTAAGTTTGCATTGTTTTGTTTTATTGGTGTCAATTTAGTCTTTTTGATTATTGACTAATTTTTGTAATGCATTTCTCTATATAGGGTGGTCCAGATCTAATTATGCAACTTTCATTACGCTATAACTTATTAAGTTTATTACATAGAAAATCACCCGAAAAATCCCAGACCATTGAGAAGTGTGCGAACTGACGACATGAAGAATCATCTTTGCGCCAAGCTGGAATTGTCCCCACATAAATCAAAGTCATCCAGACAATCTGGATCTGCATAATTAGATCTGGACCACCCTATACATGTGTTTTAGACTTGATTTTGTCTGTTAATATATAGTTAATGACTTGTTTGTAATTTGGAAGGTCAAGGTAATCATTGTCTTTGGGGGTATGTTGCTTTAGTCCTTGTGAATGGCAGCCACTAAATGTAAAATACATCTTTTCATCTGATTTTATTCAACCTTCAACCCTCACCACTTGCGAAGTTGTGTGTTCTATGACTGATAATCCAGTTCCCATTGTTATTTTTTTCTTTTTCAAGAACTACCCTTGGTAATCCCACTGAAGTGATTGCCATTTCTCCTGACTAGAATCCTTCCCCAAGAGAGTAGCCTCTCCATGTTAATTTACCCATTAGTTTTTGCCAAACACTTCTTCCAGGCCTTGCGCGAATTATGAAACCTCTGCTAGGTAAGGTTCAATATGTTGTAGTGAAAACCATCGCAGGAAGAAAATTTTGTATTATTCTTTTTCTGGCGTCTCTACTAATGGTAGTCCTATAGTAGAGCACATGGGTTCTGATAATACAGCTTTAAGGATCAACGACACTCTATCAAGCCATTGTCATGATATTCAGAGGGGCAGTAATATTGTGGGAGATGTGTGTAATATACCCTCCAATAAAAAGTTATACTTTTGTTTTTCTCTATTGTTGTTATTTTTTTTACAATATTTTTCAATTCCTTGACAATAAAAATCATCCAGGCCAAAGCGGTAAGAATAATCATTAGCAGTATTTCGGGCAAACTTTTTTTTTTACTTCCATTAAGCGTCTAGTCAGTCAGTCAATGAAGTAGCATTAAAACAGCCTTTCACATATACTCCAGGTTTCAGCTATGACCTTAAATTAAGAAGAAAACTCAATATTGCCCTCAACTGCACCCTTGGGAGCAAATGTGGCGAATGGTTTGAACTGTGTTAGTGAAGAGATGGTGAAGTGCATTGGCGTGGAGTTACAGAGCTAATTAGATATTTAGAGGATACGTGCATTTGATTGGGATCACAAACAGGTCTGGTTGTTAAAGTAGGACTACAGGGAATATGCCATATATTTTTTAAGCAGTGTCTTTGAATTTTTAGTTACCTTGATGAGTGACTTGGCTATTAGTGTTGCATTTCAGATAAATTCTTAGTTCCCCAACACTACTTTTAGCAGCAGCCTAGTTTTCTTTTCACAGTAAACTTTATACAAAGTACAGTTAAGGTCTGGCTCTGCTTTAATTATAAAAAAATAAAATAAGACACCTACCCGGGACTTTTATTATTTTCTTTTTCTTCACAGTTTGAAAGCAAAGAAGAAATCAAGATCACTTCATAAGTATTTTCAGATGATATCCAATTATTTTAAAACTCCAAACCTGGGACAAGATCACCTGGGATTTCTAATGTGATGAAGCGTTTTTCATTAGTGAACAAGCCACTGAAGAAGCATGAGATCCTTGCAAAACCTTATGTGTTTCTTACTGTTTGGTAATGTATTTTAAGTTTATACAAGGGGAACTCGAAAGGTATTTTGTATTTATTTGACTGGTCACAACAGCAATGCAGAAACTTACAATATTATTATATTCAGAAATTTCTTTCTATTTTTCAACTGTAACTCAACTACATTTTTAAAATTACAGAAAAAAGTGTTTTTGTTAAATGGTAACCTGTATATGTTATCAAACTGGCAACCTGTCAGGAGCAAAATGACATCTCCTATAGCATCTTTGAGATTGTCCAAAATAATCTGATGAATGGTCAGTACTTTTATTATAGTGCTTCAAAATCCTAAAAGCTGGACAGCCTCGGCCATTTTCGACAATTGCAAACAGAGTAAAATACCTGCACTGAGAAGTAATTTTCCTTTTCTCATCTTTTAGCTGCAAAATAAATACAACCTACATTATAACTCTTAGGGTATTCAATATTACTGTAGATTGTAAAGCTTTTAGTTACCGGGTTCCTAAAGTTTGAAATGGACTATTATGAGTTGTTACTGTTCACACCACAATAAAGTATTTCAAACGTATGCTGGTGTTACTTGTCTGACATATGGCGTTGAATTACTGGCTGCTTCATTTCTGAGAGGGGTTGGATGAAATTCAGAGACATCTTCTCACCACAAGTGCACAATCTTAGTCTCTCCAAGATATTTTCTGAAGAACGTTTTCAGCTTCTCATATGTCATCATATAGCAACACATAAACAAGTGCTACAAAATGATCTGGAAGTGATAGGTTCAGAAGATTTTTCTGCAGGTTGATGCCTGTTGTGAATTGGCTATGTCCATAGATTGAAAAAATCCACATTGAGTATTTATGGGTATTTGAGTGGCCGAAATTGAAATTATTAAATGCTTGGCAAGCGTATGGTCATATTTTGGAAGTTTCAAAATAAGAGTCAATCCAGAAATGTTTTAATTTAATAGTTTGTTTGAGAACTGCATCTGTTACAGTTCTTGAACATTTTCCAAATTTTAGACTTTTTAAACATGTCAAACTTAAATCTGATGTGGTATCATACACTGATGCATGCGTTCTCCAACCTGGCATGATTGCTGGAAGAAAGATTGTGCCTCCAACAGAATGCTGACTCATGGGGAATTAAACAAATAACCGAATACATAGTTGTCCAAGAAGTGGAATAAGAAGATGAACTCAGTTTGAGGTGTGGATTTAGTTCCCTTTGATTGATTTAATTTGAAAGTTTTATCAAAAGTGGACATCACAGGCTTTCTCTTCATAATTTTTGCTCTCAAGTGGGACTGTTAGGTGAGGTCACTTCTTTGTAGCACATATGAAAGGAGAATGCTCCATCTTTAAAATCAACATCTTGCAACTGTAGCAGTGTTGCTTATTCATCTCCACAACTGCTTCATATATTTGTAAAGCTTACCATGGCAGACTTGAAGGTATTTCATCCTAATGAAATTCATAAACAAAAAGACTCTTTTCAAAAAATATTTTATTACTGACAACATGCAGCTTGCTCACTGCTGCTGCCCAGAAGGGGGTAGGACTCAGCATCCCACTTACTATATCTATTAAAGCATGTTCTGAAAATGGCAAAGAATAATTTTACTTAATGGCTTTTTCAAAAAATATTTAGAAACTGTTACGTCAACATGATAATTAACTTGATTATATAAGGATTCAGTAACTAACATTGAACAGCTCTGGACTTGTATCACATAAAGTAAAAAGAAAAATCGCACCTCTAAAATGTGTACACTTCATAAAAATGACAAAATAAAAATGTTTGATTAAGACCTTAAATCCTTATTTATTTTTGCACTTTTTTGTGTCATTTGCTGTGACTCAGTGTTTAATGTGTGTAAAAAGTATAGTTTTATAATTACAATGATGCTTGTAATAAGAAGAATCCAGGTCCTAAACAGTTCTCAAACTGAAGCTAGTGGAGAACCAAAGAAATAATGAAACGTATTTCACAAAATGTTACAAAAGCAACCACCAGGTCATTTTATAAAGAACCTTTCCTGATGAACTTGCAGCCTGTGTGATTTAAAATTTATCACCTCAAGCCATTTTGTCATCTGAATTTGGTTAATTTGATTATTCAATCTGAAGCAGGAATGGGGCTATCAAACCAATTTAATACGCAGCCCAACCTGTCTGCAAAGAGCATGAGGCAGGATGTAACCCTGGAAAAGGTGTCAGTCTTCAGGGCACGCTCACACACACAAACACACCTTTAGCCATTTTAGACATGCCAATTAACGTAACACATTTTGTGGAAAGAAAATTGTATCAACTAGCGGTCAGGAGTGAACATGCAAGTTCCACTTCCCCAGTGCTCAAGCCAGAAATCTGGAGCTGTGAAGAAGCAGAGCTAACAACAACTTATTATTATTTCTTACGTATAATAATGTTTAATTCTACCAGTGGTGTCATTTTATCTTTTTCTAATAAAGCACATAAATTGGGAAGCTCAATTCTGGTCTCTCTACAAAGCTCCTACCCTGTAAGGCATAATGGGCTTATTAAAGACGAAAGCCATTGAAGCCGTCACAGAAGCTGCAGAAAAGACCTCTGGATGACTGTGGATCAGGGGCAAACCATGGCCTAGCATGCTTCTTGGACAACAAGCTGGGGCTTTATCAACCACTCACCATGTCTCTAATTCAACTTAGTACATTTCAAATTCAAATTTTAAATTCTCATTGCTTTGGAAATTACATTTTCTCTTTGGTAAAATTAGGATCAACTATAAGTTCAAAAATGAAAAGCATTGATAGTAAACAAACTGGTGAAAGAAAATCTAAAAGTCACATTGTTCATGCAGGCCAATGATGAACTGTTGTTAGGTGTTTTGGTAAAGAGGCCATTTCTATCTCCTCCTTTTATCTGTTTTAAACTATTTTTTTTCAATTCTGCATGCTAATCGCAAGACTGTTCGAACCTTCCTTACACACAAGTTTATACTCCTCTGTTGCTCATCTACTCTTTAACTAGACTGAAGTGGAAAGGACAGTAGTGTGAAACTTAAAATACTACAAATAAAAACAGATGTAAGTGCAGTGATTGTCCTATCCCTATCTTTCAGTAGATAGACATTTTATGGGGTTACAAAAGAACTCAATAATGGAATAAATACAAGCACAGTGGCATCATAATGCACGCCCTTTACCCATCTCTCTGATTTTGTATTCAGCATGGTTTCTCATCTTAGTTCCCTACTGCTTTGTCAACATGACCTAAAATGAAGAGATCAAGACCTATCCCAAAGTCAGAAGATTAACTCAATTACTGTATCAGCCATAGCAAAAAGAATATATATAATTTTAAGCTAATTGAACAATTTGTGCTGTGGTTGCCATATTTTCCAGCTTAACAGTTGTTCATTTCCTAAATATTTTCTTTCCAAGTACATATTTGAAGTGTTCCAACCATATCTGAAAATACAATAAACTATGCATGTATTATAGCACTATGTGTTATCAATATATTTCACAAACATCATGGTAAGGAATTAATTTATGAATCACTAGAAATTACCTTCCAAAATAAATAGCAAAATTGAAGTTACTTCAGCTACTTATTCATAGTGTACCAGTTTATTCTGTGTGGCTCAAGGTAACACACAGGATTCCAAGAGGAAATTTGCTCTGGATAGGGAAATAATATTCCATAAAGCGCTCATCATGGATCTTGTATTATTAGATAGATAGATAGATAGATAGATAGATAGATAGATAGATAGATAG
>JANRMT010062856.1:68632708-68694908 GCA_026402145.1 Polypterus bichir lapradei
TAGATAGATAGATAGATAGATAGATAGATAGATAGATAGATAGATAGATAGATAGATAATTTAAACACAATAGATTCCAAAATTGTTTATCACCAAAAATGGAAACTTTAAAATTTGTGTTTTTTTAAATGGCCTTTGAGTGTTGGGTCATAGCTATTAAATTTAATACTTCCACAGTTTTCGACATTACTACATAAGTTGAAAATGTGAACATTCTGTTTTAAGTCTTGATTGTTTTGCATACCACACTGTTTATAAAGTTGCACAGTGCCCAAAATAAAAAAGAAGTGGTCAGATATCAAAGTAAATGTGAAAAGGTGAGTTGTAGCCCACTGTCTGAGTGTCTTATAGAAGCGTATTAGGATACAGAGAAAAGAAAAAAAAATAGGGACTGAAAAAATGGTTAAAATGTCCAATTTAATCTCATAATCTATTTTGTCATTAAAGTAGAACTTCATAAACGTAATCTTAAAATCAATGTTAAATTTACTAGAATTTCTCAGATCCCATCATAACTAAAGTAGCATGTTAAATGCTTTATATTCTATCTGTTCTTCTATGTGCTTTATGTGTGGGAATCACTACGTTCTTCTTGAACAGGCTTTCTCTTACGCCAACAGGACGCAGAATTATTAAAGCTCTCTGAACAATTAAATTACTAAGATGTATACTTGATAGCATTTTCACATTGAAATGAATTAAAGCATGTATTAAACATGGGGGCACAGTGACACAGTGATAGAGATGAGCTAATGCCCCATCGAGAGATTCTTCCTGCCTCCTGCAAAATACTTGCGCGACCCATGATGAAATAATTTAATGCAGCAGTACTGTCTCTTTCAAACGTACCAACCTCCAATTACTGTCCTTCCTTTTCTTTCTCCACATAACCAATCGGTACACAATAAGCTCTTTAATAAATGTCAAGCCATCTGTAAGCTTAGAACGCCAATTCTTCAAACTTTTAAGGAACATTGAAATATCCTCGAAGTACATATTTCATTATTCCATCCATCTATCCGTCCAATCCCAGCAAGCATATAGCACGGGACAGGACCAATCCCTGGATGGAGCACCAGCTCATAGCTACCGCTGCGCCACCGTGCCCACATATTTAATTATTAACAATATACATTATTTATTAAAGTTAAAAATGTATCTGTATAATGTAATACGCATACTTTAATGCATTTCATGTTAAAAATGATATCAAGAGCTCCAAGAAGATAGCTCTTGGAAATCAACTTAGAAGATAGTAAACACACAGTCTCTTCTATTGAATTGAATTGAATTCCTTTATTGTTATTGTATGATACAATGAGATTCAATATGCAGATTCTCCATAAACTTATTTTCCTATAAAATATTAAAATAACAATAATAATGATAATAATATGATAAAAAACAATGAAAAATATACAATATAAAAGCATAAGCACAGATAGTGTAAACGGTTCATAAAGTGGCTCAGGTTGTGCATTATTACAACTGTAATGCAAGTTTACAGTGAGGTGATTGTACTTATAAGTACAAACAGTTCTACAAGGAGCAGTTGATGGACAGATTGAGTGCGTTTATAATTCTTGATGAAGGAAAGGCTCTGAAGTGTTTGCTGAATGGGTGAAGTTCAAGTAGACTGTGCTCATGGCCGAGGCATCGTTTGATATAATTGTTCTCCAGGGATAGATGTTGTATCCCAATAAACCTTTGTGCTCTCGACAAAGCATGCCGTAAAGTTTTCCGATCAGCTGCTGTACAGCTGTGACTCCATACTCAGATACACTGGGTTAAAATACTCTGAGTGGTGCAGTGAGATTAACAATGCTAAAGTAGCGATGGTATTTGGGATAGTTTGGCCATTCTGTGGACCATTATATTGTTACATGTTGATTACAATCAGATGCCTTAAACTAATAAACAATATGTGGTTAATTTCAGTGTATTTGATAAAGCCCGTATCAGGGATGTGAATCTAAAAAAGAAATGGAAACCACACAGGAACTGTAGCACTTCTTTGATGCTGTTTTCAAAATCGAGTGGAAACTTGTATGCAAAGGGTAAGACTGGCGTGAGAATTTGCATGGCTTTATGCCAAGTTTAGTTTTTATAAATCTCGAAGTGACTGTGGAAATGGATGTACACAACATTTTTGTGCACACGCACCGTTTATACATGAGATCCCAGATGTTCTGAAGTCCAAAGCTGCCCCTTACAACTACAGACTGTATCATCTCAGAACCATCTAACTAACAGGCAGCAGTACAGACATCTGTCCTGCTTCTGAATCTATTTACTCCAATTATAAGGTCACAGGGCACTGGTGCATATCCCAAAAGGACTGGGTATCAGAGAGAAATAAAACCTTGACATACTACCATTGTGGGCCAGCATAATAGACATTCTATGTATCAATTAAATGGCAGTATAATCACTACTTGCTATTAATTTCGGAGAATTGCCTGATAGGCTGTGAAGTCTGATTGGCTCAATGCCCAACCTAGACCATCATGTTCTACTTGTTGTGTAAAAAATGTGATGCATGGAGAGGAAGCCTTCTGTAGTGTAACATGAAGATGGCATAGCTTGAGCATTGGGTTGAGTGCCTGATTAGTTTAAGCAGCACTTCAGATAAGCTTAACTTTTCTCCCTACTACACCTAATAAGGAAGCTGAAGAGCACATATCTACTTCTGGTCAAGGGCACCTGTGCCACCTTTGCTTCCTAAATTAAAGTATATTTTCTTTTAGTTTCATTAGGAAAAGGGCAAAATATGGTAATTGTTTTCAAAGATCAAAAATTTTGATTTGCTTAGGTAGAGAACAAATTGCAAAGTAATATAATAAGTGCAAAGTGATGCGTATCCCTCTTATCTTAAGTGCTTAGCACACAAAATTAAGCAAATGAATGAAAACATTCCATTTCCTTGGTTACAGACATCACTTATCTCAGTGAAGAGTGCATAAAGATCAGACAAGCTCAGTGCTGAGTATCTCTGAACATTAAGATTAACTGCTTACAGTACACCCACATACAAACTCAGAGAGGCACACTTTGTGGCAGGGCTTGCAACATTCAGGATGTATCTTGGTCACCAACACAACAATTTCATTTCTCTTTTCTTAAAGACAACTGCAGAAAGTTTCTTGTTATGATTTTTTGTTCTGATATTTTGCATTTTGTTCTTGTGTTATTTTATATTCAAATCTTATAATATGCTCTTTCAATAATTATTGGACCTTTGGTCCCACAATAAAAAATGAAACTGAGGACTTAAGTGAAGTAGCTATCACTGCCTTTAATGAAGCAGAATAGAGCTTTGACGTGATTGTCAGGCCAGCAAAAAAATGACTTGACTGAGCAGAACAGAAATGTTAATAACAGTCAGCTTTATGAAAAATAATTTGGTCTTAGAAAATGTCATGCACTCAAAATAAATTTGTCTTATACTTTTGGATTTAGAGTGGTTGGTCATGCATGTCAGGTTTTTTTAAAGTATGCCATTTCAAAATACTTAATTACTAGGATTCTGATGTTGTTCCAGTTATGCTGTAGAGATACTGGCTTGGAGTCATCTGCACTTCCAAAGTTGATTAAAAAGAACAGTGACCATTCATTCTTCACTCCACATGTTACTTCATATTCACATTACTACACTTTATTTATCTTAGAAATATTTAAAAATGATGACGAAGGCTCATTAACAGGATATAAAAATTCTATAGCTTCTATTTATTTGATGCCTTATTCCAAAGCTGTTAATTTCTTTCTGCTACCAACCTACAAGTATCTTAAATGTCAAAGGAAGGATCATAATTAGACATAGAAAGCTAAAGTCTCTACAGTGACTTCTTAAAGCCAATCTTTAAATCATTCTTCTGATATATAAATGGCTTTTTATGACTCATCAATACCAAAGTTACTCAGTATATACTGTACAACACTTAGACCATCTTACATTACAAAGAACTATCATTTATACTCGCTTTTAAGGCTTAATTTTACAGTACAATTTCCGGTATTTTATAATATTGGTTGCATAAGTAGAACGAGGAAAACTATTGGTCCAAGAGATTATGATATGCTAATGCCCACCTGAGAGAGTAACCACGGAGCACACTGCCTTGTTTTTCTATGTATTGTGTCTATGTGACCACATGGTAATACCCAATCTATTCCAACGCGACATTTGCATTATTTTGTGTTTTTTGCATCTTACACCCTCACCTTTATTGTAAGAGCATCCCTTATCTACAATGGAGCGTCCGATCAGAAGAAAATATGAAGTTGGTTTTAAATTAAAAGTCATTGAAGTGGCGAAAGAAATTGGTAATCATGCTGCTGCAACAAAATTCTAATAAGAAACTGATGAGAGATTGGAGGAAGAAAGAAGATGTAAAAAAAATAATAAAGTATCGTATTTTTGAACGGGCTTATAAGTCGGGGTCTGATTTTACGATTGATTTTTCAGGTTTCAAGACCCGACTTCTACACGAGTATATACGATAATCAGAATACTGGAAGTGACAGAAACTGTACTATTATTACTTGGCCACCACAGTCTAGAATGATTCACCTCACAATGTAAAACCCTTTTAATCCATCTCAGCATATAAATCAGAGCTGAAGACTGACAGAGGAATTTAATGATATTTGAAAGATTTTTGTCTATGAAATCAGATTTTTCAATGTATATATTCATGTCACAAAGTAGTCTACTTTTCCATTTTAAACAACATTGTTGTTGTTGAGCCAACGCACCACTGCTCCTCAATTGCATGGTTTACAGCCATGAAACATTTTGCTGGGAAAACCTATTTTTGCTTTCCTTGTTTATAGTAGTAGGTTAGCCTTTATGGATGCAATGAGAAGTCAAGCAAAATAATACCCTTTATTGGGTAATGTGCAAGCTTTCGAGGCAACTGAGGCCATTTCTTCAACCTACCTGAAGAACAGGCCTCAGTTGCCTCCAAAACTCCAATAAAAGGTGTAATTTTCCTAAACTTCTCATTGCTTTCATTGTTGTAATTTGATCTTTATGAAAGAAGAAAATACAAATTTTATCCTTCTTCAACATTTTTCCAGGGAATGTTTCAGATGTATTCCTGAGCTCTATGTCTAGTTCTGTATGGTAATCAGGGGATCCTATTTGGACTCTGAAATTACACTGAAATGTTATTCTGATTCCACAGAATAAATTATCTCTAGATAATTGCATCGTACACTAATACAATCACCAAATAAAGGTCATATCACCTCGCGCTTCTGACCAGCATTAAGCAGGTCAGGCACTATTTCTGAGATATACACGTTTAACTGTTTCATTATATAGATTAAGGTAACTACATGCTGTGAACTAACTTACTAGAGCACCACCCTGCTACAGAGTAGGGCTCTAGCTCTACTTAGCTAGAAGCATAATAAGCGATCAATTTTATTTGTTTATGTCTAGTGTAGGTTTTTAACATGGAAATTTCCTATCTTGGTTTTTACACTAGTTTTTTGCTTTAAAGGTGTTGATTTTTGTTATTGTCTTTATTATTATTTTTTTTTATTTTAGTGCCATTTTGGCAGGACATCCTCACATTTCTATTCTTGTGGGACTTGATTCAGTGGCATCACCAGTACCACTGGTATAAATATGGTAGCAAGTTCAGTATCCCTTGGTCAATATTCCAAAACATTTAAAATCTTTAGCAATCGTTAGTCTCTTTTCCAAGTAGACCATAGTGCTGGTTTTGAGTTCAATCTTTTGACCCTCAGTTTTGCCTTTCCCCTTTGGTACTATTGGCTTGAATCCTTCTAGGTTTGACTTCTGGTTTACCCTGACCACATTTTTTTTTGCTTAGATAGATAGATAGATAGATAGATAGATACTTTATTAATTCAAGGGGAAATTCACATAATCCAGCAGCAGTATACTGATACAAAAAACAATATTAAATTAAATAGTAATAAAAATGCATGTAAAAGCAGACAATAACTTTGAGTAATGTTAGCATTTACTCCCCCGGGTGGAATTGAATAGTGTGGGGGAGGAACGATCTCCTCAGTCTGTCAGTGGAGCAAGACAGTGACAAAAGTCTGTCACTGAAGCTATTCCTCTGCCTGGAAATGACACTGTTCAGTGGATGCCGTGGATTCTTCATGATTGACAGGAGTTTGCTTAATGCCCGTCGCTCTGCCACAGATGTTAAACTGTCCAACTTTACTCCTACAATAGAGCCTGCCTTCTTAACAAGTTTGTCCAGGCGTGAGGCATCTTTCATCTTTATGCTGCCTCCCCAGCACACCACCACATAGAAGAGGGCACTTGCAACAACCGTCTGGTAGAACATCTGCAGCATCTTATTGCAGATGTTGAAGGACGCCAACCTTCTAAGAAAATATAGTCGGCTCTGACCTTTTTACATAGAGCATCAGTATTGGCAGTCCAGTCCAATTTGTCATCTAGCTGCACTCCTAGATATTTATAGGTCTGCACCCTCTGCACACAGTCACCACTGATGATCACAGGGTCCATGAGGGGCCTGGGCCTCCTAAAATCCACCACCAGCTCCTTGGTCTTGCTGGTGTTAAGGTGTAAGTGGTTTGAGTCGCACCATTTAACAAAGTCTTTGATTAGCTTCCTGTACTCCTCCTCCTGCCCACTCCTGATGCAGCCCACAATAGCAGTGTCATCAGAACTTTTGTACGTGGCAGGACTCCGAGTGTCATTGGAAGTCTGATGTATATAGATTGAACAGGACTGGAGAAAGTACAGTCCCCTGCGGCGCTCCTGTGTTGCTGACCACAATGTCAGACCTGCAGTTCCCAAGACGCACATATTGAGGTCTGTCTGTAAGATACTCCACGATCCATGCCACCAGGTGTGAGTCTACTCCCATCTCAGTCAGCTTGTCTCTAAGGAGCAGAGGTTGGATGGTGTTGAAGGCGCTAGAGAAGTCCAAAAACATAATTCTTACAGCACCACTGCCTCTGTCCAAGTGGGAGAGGGATCGGTGTAGCATATAGATGATGGCATCCTCCGCTCCCACCTTCTCCTGGTATGCGAACTGCAGAGGGTCGAGGGCGAGGCGGACCTGTGGCCTCAGATGGTGAAGCAGCAGCCGCTACATGGTCTTCATCAGATGTGACGTCAGAGCAACAGGCTGGAAGTCATTCAGCTCACTAGGACGTGATACCTTTGGGACTGGGGTGATACAAGATATTTTCCAAAGCCTTGGGACTCTCCCCTGTTCCAGGCTCAGGTTGAAGATGCGCTGTAGAGGACTCCCCAATTCCAACGCACAGGCCTTCAGCAGTCGTGGCGATACACCATCTGGACCCGCTGCTTTGCTGGCACGAAGTCTTCTCAGCTCTCTGCTCACATGGGCTGTTGTAATTGTGAATGGGGATGTCTCACCTATGCTGGTATCAGCAGAAGGATGGTTGCAGGATGCAGTACTCCGAGGTGAGAGTGGGTTAGGGTGATCAAACCTATTAAAGAAGTTGTTCATTTGGTTTGCTCTCTCCACGTCTGTCTCGATGGCGGCACCCCACTTCGAGCTGCAGCCGGTGATAATCTTCATCCCATCCCACACTTCCTTCATGCTGTTGTTCTGCAACTTCTGCTCCAACTTTCTCCTGTACTGCTCTTTCGCCACCCTGAGTTGGACTCGGAGTTCCTTCTGCACGCGCTTGAGCTCATGCTGATCACCGTCTTTAAAAGCCCTTTTCTTCTGGTTCAAAAGGCCTTTGATGTCACTTGTAATCCATGGCTTGTTGTTAGCATAGCAGCGTACTGTTCTTACTGGGACTACAATGTCCAATGTCTTCACATCTCTAGTTCATTGTTTTTTCTCACAAGATCATTGGGCACCTTTTTGTGCCCTTAACAAACAGTACTGAAGGTGAAAGTGCACTATTTTGAGGGTTAAGCAAGATAAAATAAAAGGCTCGTAACAATGACCTTTTTCTGCATTCATACTTCAGTACACGGTAGCAAGCACCAGGCTGGAATGACTGTGGCACACACTGAATAACGCTTCATCCAAATAGCAGGCTCATTTATTAAACAATAATAATGCTATACTCTAAGAGCCAGATGTGACTGATTGCTCAACTTTCTTATTATTACAGGATGCGGGAATTGCCTCACAAACAACAAATGCAAACTGGGAACAAGATGGGGCTATGCTGTTCTTTTGCAATGTGAGCACTGTTGTCATCGATATCAGCAATCATTGTCACTTTCGGCTAATGACTGTTGCTGTCACATGTCTCCTGAAAATGAAAACGTATGATTTCATTAAATAGCTACTATTTAAGATGGTGACATGCTTTTTTCAGCTATTCTGCATATTTCTAAAATTAAATTCAAAAGTTCCAAAGCATCCATTGTTTTCTTTTTGGGTTTTTGCATTTGTTTCTGGTAAGTGCTTTTGGCTTAGAGTTCTCAATATAATATCTCTGTTTTGGTTAATGTTTGAGCCTGATTTTGGACTTTGATTCTCTCTTTCACCTGGTTTAAAACAAAGTTCAGGGATTCTGTATTTTATTTTTTGGCAAAACAACTATCTGCAGAGTTACATACAGTATCTCTTCAGATCACCATGCTGAGCATGCAAAACACTTTGAATATAAGAGATAAGTTTTAGGAAAGGAGGTGCCAAATGTGGAGCTCAGGGCCAAACCTGACAGGAAACCACATGCCGAAGATAGAAAAATAGCAAAAATCTAAAATAAAATAAATTAAATAAATAGAACAGAAAACCAACAACAACTGCTCCGAGAAAATGGAGTAATTGAGTAAGGTGTTAGCCAATGTCAAACTAAAGCTAACACAACCTGTTTGGCTAAAAAAATAAATACTAAGTTCTTCTGCAGATTACATTAAAAAGATAAATGAGCTATGCTCCATATTTAAAGAGATGTTAACAGTTTGAAATCCTTTGATGATTCTGTGTATATAATATATTCATAAATCATATGCTTCTCAAACTTGGTCACAGTTACAAGCTAAGAACAAGTACAAATGAAGGAAGACATGCTTTTTACATCTTTCATTGCAAATATGTTTCTTTTTTTAATATAAATAAAACACAGAATTACTGTAAGCAATACAAATTCACAAGAAATGTAACAATTTACATCATAAGTTACAAGTACATAATAAAAGAGTTGCATCAAACATTTGAAATATTAATATTTGTCCTTCAATTTAAATGTTTAAAGTCTAAATATTCTTGATTGTAATAGAAATTTCTTCACCCTCTGATGGAGGTCCAGGGAGGGATAAACCCCTAGTAAAAGACCATAAACCAAAAATATTATCATATTCATAATCATTGACTGGAAATAATCTAAAATGATGCCACATATAATTATGTTAGAAATTTGTCATTTTTAATTTTCTTGGAGTGGCTCTTTGAGGGTTAGAACCCCTGGTAAACAATCAGATTTCAAAAATATTATCATATTCATGATCAGCAAACTCAGAGTAGCATGCTTTATATGGCCAATCTGTATTTTTCAGTTTTGTGAAAAGGAGGAACTTTGACCCCTTGTATCCCATTGGGGTGAACCCACGGAGCCAGCTGATGTGGCTTGCACAACTTCAAATACTTTTGATAATTTTTTCTGAAGACACCTATTGGTTTACTGTTTATCATAATGGTGTAATTTTCTGCACAAAATAGGGTCCAAAAAATTGCCTAAACATTAGGATTTGTCAAGTTCTAGAGTGTCAAAACATAAAGGAGAACAACAAAAAACTCAACATCTGACATAACCAGATATCAGGATGTATCGAAAAGTATGTCATTTGTGGGGATTTTCTCATACCGGTGAATCAGGAGGCGTTGAACAAAAAATAACAGAAGTAATTTAAAAGTTTTCATAATTCTTATGAATACAATATTCACAGTACAGTCTGTTTATCTAACTTTGGAAGTCTTCTGTTTGTCCAGCCTCTCATTTGGTTATATTCTAAGCTATACCTCTTACTGCCTTTGCCTGTGACAGCAGTTAACCACACATCAACTTTAGATGTCTTTCTGCTTAAGGTGGCTACTAATGTTTATTTATTGCTGACTTCTGAAGTATAGCTTTTGGTACCTTCTTGAGTGCACACCATAGGTCAATAGCAAAAAATAAAAATAAAATAAGGATTTTCTTATCTGCAAGTAGAAGCAGAAAAACTAACAGAGGTAAGAAACTTTAAAACAATAGACCAATGCAAATGTAAAAAGGTTTGCTAAATGTAATATTCTTTATTCACTCTGGAAGCTTCCGTAAATGATTCAGTGCAAGGCAGATGGTTGACTCAGAAAGGCGTTTAATTTATTACAGCACATGGAACAGAACTTTACAAAAGATGCCAGTCTCCATTACTCTCTGTTACTAACTACACCCCTTATTTATTCATATATTTAGCTTGGTTATCTGGTTTATAACAACTTTATTTAAAACCTTATTTCACAATATACCACACTAAAGGCACACACACAAAAAAAACAACTGAGGAGCTTTAGGCTTTTATCAGAGGTTGGAAGACACAGTGCTAAAGTACATTGGATGGTGCCTCCTCATGTATTGTCCACCCCACATATCAAGTGACCACTGATTATCAGGCATCACCCAGAAGTAGGAGACAAGTAGCACATGAAAGAAGGGCCTGGGATTGACAATACTGGTAAAAGTACTGTATATCTGAGCAGACTGCAGTATGAACGTATGTACACAACATTGTCTTCTGAAGCATGACTGCAGCAGTCTAATGTTACTATTTTCAGAGGATACGTTTGTCCCATAAAAGAATGGGCCTGATCACACTGGGGACTAGGAGGAAAACAGACATGCGTTTCCCGGTTAGCATTGTCATTCCATCCTTGATTAATTTAATGTGTTGCATGTTTTTCATTATGACAGAGAACAAGAGAACTATCTAGTCTTGAGTGGATTACTTAATACTGATTTGTATCTACCATAATAGCCTGGAGAAACTTCAGCTGCTTTTGGGGTTTTCTGATTTTTTTTGTCTTGTTTTCACGTTTGTAATCTTGACAGAAAATTAAAAATAATTATAATTGTTTAGATCACTTTTATAGAGTAGAACCATCTTACTCAGGTATACAAAATATTATATTAATGCAGTACAGATATACTAAACAACTTTTTCCTGAAAGTTGACTCAATAACTGTGATTTAGTCTAGTATCTTAACAGCAAGGCTACAGAGTTCAAGATGATTTGTATCATTATGAGTGACTCTCTTATTTATTTATTGCAGGAAACTATCAGTCACGATAAAGGTAACTGAATAGGGTCCAAAATCTTGACACATTATTGGTTAATAATTAAATAATTCAGTATAAGAGACATAGCCTAAGGTGTTGATCATTTCTACAAAAACAATTATTTTAACTGCGGTCTGTTCAGTTAACTAAATGATAATAAACAATGCCTCTTGGGCTTAATTTTTTTTTTCTTGCTTCATCTCTATAATGATTATTTTCTGTTGTTACCCAGCTTTCATTGTTACACTAAACAATGCTTAAAAATGATTTTGTAAATCAAAGTTCTTTTTTATTCCTCTTATTAAATATAATCAAAGCAGTGTTCTTTTTTATTCTTCGTTTTAAAATAAAGCAATGTTCTGTTAATCCTTTATGCTATAGTTTACTTGAGCTATATTTTAGTATCTACTGAAAATACTATACACTCTTCAAATAAAACATACCTAATTATAAAAATCTGATTTGAAGAAATGTGCTGTTAGTTCTATTTTAAAGGCACTGGTAGTCTACTAATGTGTTATCTGTTAAGGCAGAATATTCCACAGGGTTAGAGCTGCAGGTCTTATTTGCACCAGATAGTGCCAGGATAGACTCACTACTATTGTTATCGCAAGGCTCACATGAAGCTGAAAACAACCTTCACCACAAAAACTAGGCCTGAAAACGTCAACATTAAGAAACATTAAGTACGCCTAGCCCTGAAACACAAGAAGCAGGCTTATGACATGCACACCCAAATGGGGCCAAAATTTATAAAGAGAAAGAGAGGAATCACAAAAGCACATTTCCCAAACAACACAATCTGCAAAAGAGTCTATGTTATAATAATTTAAATTAAAAAAAATAAAAAAATATTAAGATAAATTTGAAAGGTTACAAGCAAATGTAAATTGTTTCCTTAAAGAAGAAACTTAAAAAAGAACAAAAGAAAATCTGTACCATAAAATACAAATCCACAAATAAGAGTAGAGTCCAAAACCAAGGAATCAAGGAAACCTACACAAAAACAAATTAAAATTCATAATTAAAGATGGGAGAGCTGAGCATCAAGAACAGAATACCATTCTGCACAGTTTAGGTCTGGTCAGGTTACAGCCTGAACTCCCCAAACACATAAGCTGGGGGAAATGTACAAGTTTAAAAAAATGCGAACAAAGAACAAACAAGGAAGTGGGGGGAAATTACAGAATTCCCAAAATATGTAAAATATTACAAAACAAACAGGCAGTTGTAACACCTGCAAGAAAGTAGCAGAACAAGATGGTCCACAAAAAAGATAAGATACAGTATTTTGCCACATACATGGAGATCTGGCTACAAGTAATGTTTAATCAGTTAAACTGAATTTAAATTCATTACCAGATTCATTATGTTTGAAAATATCTCAGAGGAATGAGTGAAAAGTGAGAAGGGCAGAAACAGAAACATCTCAGACATGCACATGCACAGAGTGTTTTACAGCGGTAGAGAAGAATATCTGAACATTTACCAGGAGTGGAAAAATAATTGAAGCTGACAGAAGAACAAAAAAATAAAATTCAGTTAGTATAAAAGCTAACAGCTGACTAGGAAAAGAGCCATGAGAGCAAAGTCAATCATCCAGCTGGTGGTGAAAGCCTGAATGCTAGTTTCTCACAGCCAATCAGCTGAACCTTCCAGCAGGAGCAGCATTTCTGAAGTTACTGAGAACACAAAGGTAAAGATGAACTTGTCGCTGAAAAATCTGTTGCCAATCTGTCGAAGACATCGTTTATTTGTTGTGTGTCCTGTAGTATGTATAGTTTAGGATTTCCTGTTGACTGTACAGATAACTTCACCTCCCAAAAATATAGGATTAATGTAGAGTTGGTGGGAAAAGTATGTACTTTGATGGACCATATTAAAAACCTGATAGCAATTAGGCAAACTGTAAATTGTATTGGCTCAGTTTGTTCAGACAATTCAGCCATTTCTGATTTGGCTTCAGTCTGTCCAGGCCCTAGTGTAGTCAGTTGCTAAATATTCACTCTCTGGGAAATAAAACAGCTTTGGAGTAAATTATATTAAGCGCATAGTCTGATGTGGGTCTTACTGGAAACTGGCTTAGTAAATCTGACAGTATTCCTTTAGCTGAGGCAGCACCAAATGGTTAAGCATTTCTTCATACATTTTGAGATACTGGTCAAAGAGGTGGTCTGAGAATGATTATGAGTAAAGAACTTCAAACTGTTACTAAAATATATGCAAACTTACATCTTTTAAGGCATTCATATTAGATATTAAAACAGATTACAGCACAATTGTACTGCTAGTCTTCTGAACGCTAGGGTTGTGTCCATTATTCTTGACTGAGTTTGGCAGCCTTCTGATTTAATCATGATCAAGTAGTGTTAATGGTGGATTTTAACATACACATTGATGTGGAAACTTGTGCTATTACCAAATGTTTTTCTCATTTGTTCAACTCAGTAAAATTTTACCAGATTGTTAATATAGCCTGCCACATAGTCATAATCACACATTAGATCTAATTATTATTTACCGAGTTGAGATTCAGAAATAAATATTACTCCATTAAATTAAATTATTACTATAAAAATGTTGGATTTGTTATTGTCCTTACTAGTACAATCACAAAGGACAGATCAACATCTGGTGCCTCATGTATAAACAGTGCGTGCGCACAAAAATGTTGTGTAAGCCCATTTCCATGCTCAAATCACGATGTATAAAACCTAAACTTGGTGTAAAGCCACGCAAATTTTCATAGTAGCTAAAACCCTGGCGTACGCAAGTTCTCCGCTCAGTTTTGCAAACTGGTGGCACCCAGTGTCAAAGCAGTGTTACTGTTCAAGTGTGGTTTCCTTTTCTTTTATAGATCCACATCCCTGTCGTGGCTTTATAAATACACTGAAATTAACCGCATATTGTTTATTAGTTTAATGCATCTGATTGTAATTTACCTGTAACAATATAATGGTCCACAGAATGGTCAAATTATTCTAAATACCATAGCTGCTTTAGCATTGTTACTCTCACTGCACCTTCTTATTCTTCTTTCAGCTGCTCCCGTTAGGGGTTGTCACAGCGGATCATCTTTTTCCATATTACTCTCACTGCACCATTCGGAGTATTTATATCACTGTATCTGAGTGTGGAATCACAGATCTACAGCAGTCGATCGGAAAGAGAATTATCAGTATACAGTAATCCTTCGCTGTATCGCGCTTCAACTTTCGCTGCTTCACTATATCGCGGATTTTATATATAAGCATATCTAAATATACTGTATAACACGGATTTTTCACTGCTTCAAGGGTTTCTGTGGACAATGGGTCTTTTTACTTCCTGTACATGCTTCCTCAGTTTGTTTGCCCAGTTGATTTCATACAAGGGATGCTATTGGCGGATGGCTGAGAAGCTATCCAATCAGAGCACACAGTTAAGTTCCTGTGTGCTGAATGTCTCAGCGACGGAGCGCCGAATTCGATTCCGTGGCGTTAACCAGGAAGTCTCGTCTCGCTCATTCAGCATCAATGTGTTTCGCTGTGTAAAGAGTTAACTTTTGTGCTCTTTTGTGTTTATCATTGTGCATAGTCAAGCCCTTCATTATGGCTCCAAAACGATCTGCTCCTGCTACTGCTTCAGGGGGCCGTGCCCAAGTGCCAACGGAAGATATTAACGATTGCCGAAAAGGTAAAAGTTTGTTATATGTTAAAGGAAGGGAAAAGCTACACCGCTGTAGGACGCCATTACGGCATCAATGAGGCTACGATTCTTTTTATTTAAAAAGTAGCAAAGGAATATAAGATCTACAGCCGCAGTGTCCTTTTAACTAGGGTGCAAGACGAGTTGTAAGTGGATGTAATAAGGATTGAAGACTGCTGGAAGAAGAACAACGGCGGTGCTACACAGTCGCCTGAAGAGGCTCCTTTAGAAAAGCTATAACGCTCTCCTTTGTTGTGCAGTAAAACTAAACTCATCGTTATCGGACAAGTCATCATGTCATTGTTGGTGAGTAACCTTAATTCATTTTCTACTTACAGTACTTAGTACATGTACGTACGTTTAGTGTTACTGTACACACATTTACTGTATACAATTTTTCTTGCATTGTACGTATTTATTGCTGGTGGCCTGTCTATCGTAATGGCTGTAACATATGTGATATCGGAGACACTCGATATCTTTAAAATAATATTTAGGTTTTACTGTATATAAACAGTGTGTTTACATACATAATTTCAATGAATCTTACCTAATATCTAAGAGAATGCAAAGGGTTTATGCTGTATAACTGTGCGGGGAATATTTATAAACAGTGTGGGAGAGTTTATAAGGGCTTAAAATATATAAAAATAACCATACAAACATATGGTTTCTACTTTGCGGATTTTCCCCTATCGCGGGGGGTTCTGGAACGCAACCCCCACGATCGAGGAGGGATTACTGTACAGCATCAAGCACATGCTGCCTATTTGAACTGCTTTCACACCAAACACTTCAGAGCCTTTCCTGTATGGACCTCATGGTTCAGAAACAGCTTCATCCCAAGAGCTATAAACGCACTCAATCAGTCCATCACTTGTAGAACTGTTTGTACTTATTTTATTAAGTGCGTATTTAAATATGATGACAATATCATTTTTTAAATGAAATGCAGCAAAATGTTTATTATATTATACAGATAAAATTTTAACTTCATTTAAATAATCCATATTGATATTAATTAAACATGTGAGGACACTGTGTTGCTGCGCTAGCAAGGAGCTGGCGCTCCATTGACGGATTGTTCCTGCCTCATGCTGTATTCTTGCAGGGGCTGGTGCGACACAGGAAGGATAGAATAATTGAAAATGTATACGAAGGTATTTCAATGTTCCTTAAAAGTTTTGAAGAATCGGCGTTCTAAGCTTACAGATGGCTTAACGTCTATTACAGACATTTACTAATTGTGTGATGAAAGAGTATTTAGAGAAAGAAAAGTAAGGACAGGAATTCAGGGTTAGTATGTCTGAAAGAGACAGTACTGCTGCAATGAATTATTTCATCGAAGGTTGCGCACAGCGCAGCAAGCATCTTGTGTGAGGCATGAACAATCACTGCGCCATTGTGTTCCAATGTTTAATAACATGCTTTAACTCCTATCATCATGAAAATATCACATATATTTCTCAGTATTTTAATTATTTAGAGAGCTGTAATATTACGAATGTAATGGATTCTGTGTCCTGTCGGAGGAAGAGAAAGCCTGTTTAAAAAGCATGTAGTGCACATAGAGCACAAAGAAGATCAAATACAAAGCAAAGCATTTAACATGCTACTTTAGTTATGATGGAATTTGAGAAACTAGTAAATTAAATGATTTTGAGATGAAGTTTATGATGTTCTACTTTAATGACAAAATAAACTATGTGATTAAAGTGGAAATTTAGAGATTAAAGTTGACATTTCGTGCTTTTTTCCCCACTGTGTGCCTATTTTTTTTCTCTGTACCCTAATAAGCTTTCATATGGCTATGACTCACCTTTTCAAGGCAACTTTGGTATCTGACACCTTCTTTTTTATTTCGGGCACTGTGAGACTTTGTCAACTTGAGCTTTCTAGTTTCTCCACTATGTCACTCGATCAACTTCCTTTTGTTGTTTATACCATTGTTTAAACCAACAAATAGTAAGTTTTTCCTTGCCTCCACATGGTATTCGCTGAAATTCTTTTATTTCCCCCCCGTGCTTTTCCCATTTCCTTTTCACAGAACGCTGAGCTTGAGGGCTATTTATATTGATTTGCATATTCAAAGAGGCGTAATTCTGGGAAGAGTTTGGGGAATGGCAGCAGGCGCGTGCACTTGCTTTTCACGCTGACCGGGATTTATGGAGCAGAAGAACATGGAAGTTGGAGAACACACAGATTTATGCATCTGGATTTTTTTCTGCGTAAACACATTTCCGTTTTTTTGTCCTTATGCTATGTTTTAGTGTGAACTCTACGCATGCCGTTATGCATGAGGCCCCAGGATTGTATCTCTGCATCAAAATTTTAAGAAATTTTGAGAAACTGAAAAATAATTATGGAAAATGATGTAGATTAGCTAACATCTTATTATAATGTGACAAAAGTGATTAACTTACCCTGGGGTGATGAGAGCAGTTGTGCTTTTAAATTAGAGTTCTGAAAACTTCAACATAGGTGAAGAGCAACAAAGATTCATGTCTTCTATACTACATGATCTCACTGTGTTAAAAAGTATAAAGTAAATTCTGAACACTATTCTAGATTGAACAGAAATAATCCTCGTGTGCTATATATAAAAGTTGTTAATCTAACAAATAGGAATTGTGAAGTGCAATACAAAATACATACAAGTATTAGTAGTGCAGACTTTATTAACATCTTTAATGATAAAACTGATGATGTAAGATCCCAGATTTCAGCATCACCTTACAGAGTAAATATTATATTAGTAAACCTTGTTTCGCTTTGCATTTACAACTGTTCTAATACTAACTAGATGACAGAAAAGGAAGTAATAAGTTTAACTTCTGAAATGAAACAAATTCCCTGTCCCTAAACCTCAGTCCTAACAAAAGTAGTGAAAAATTCAATGTTCTTTTAACAGCACCCAATTTTATTATTATCAATAATTTGTTACTGAATGGCACAGGTACTGCTGCACTGAAAATGTCAGTTATCAAACTGTTACCACTATACACTTGCCAAATGTATAGAAAATACATGAAAAAGTAGTTATTGGGTGGGGTCTGAATCGTTTTGCTCTTTTTTTTGTATTTCTATTTTTCCTTTGTTTTCTTTGTATTGGTTTTGCAGTACATGCATCTGTTAAGTTATTATTTGTTTTACTGAGTATTATGCCATTGCAATGTTTTGCTTTTTGAAAATAAAATTAACAAAAAAAGGAGTCACCACCATGCAGTTTCAGTATCTTGTCACAATTAATTTGAGAATTTCCAATATGGCTTTCGCACTGGTCTTAGTACAAAAACAATGCTAACCCATGTAGTAAACAGCATTTTAATATCCTTTGATGAAAGAAGTTCCAGAGTAAATATATTGTTAGATTTAGGTGCACCATTGACAGTTCTATTTTATTACCCAGGCTGGAAAATTACATTGGGCTTGCGTGGTTTAGTTCATATTTATCAAATAAATTTCACTATGTATAGAAATGTCCTCTCACCATTCCCACATTATACTTAAAATTTAAATATGGTGTCTCACAGGGCTCAATACTCAAACGTTTATTGTTCTCACTTGATATGTTTCCATTGGGAACTATTATTGGAAACTATAACCTTAATTTTCACTCATATGAAGAAGAAACCCAACTATACCTTTCTTTCAGACCAAATGATAGTTCTCCAATAGTGTCCTTAATTAGCTGCATCAGTGAATTAAAGGAATCCATGGATGGAAACTAACTGTTTCTGAATACGGAAAAAAGTAGAATTGCTAATTTTTGAGGAGGAATGTCCACAACAGTATTCTGTCACATTTTAACTTGGTTTATCTAAACATTAGGTTTACTGACTCACTACTCAACTTAGACTAATCTTTGGCACTAGTATATTTTTAAAACACACACTACAAAATTATCCAAAACATATATTTCCCATCTTAAAAGTTGGAAAATAAGATATGAAAAATTATTGCATGCATTTATTTCTGGTAGGATTGTCTTACTACAATACATTATTCACAGGCTGTCCATATCTTTCTTTGTACATCTTTCAATTAATTCAAAATGCTGCTGTAATTATCATTACATAAACTACAAAGTACAACACTGGCCTCTAGTTTAGCTTACAGCTGATTTCAAAATCCTACTTCTTACAAATAAAGTTGTAAATAGTCAAGGTCCTGCTTACTTATTTGAGCATATCATTACTTACAAACCAAAGCACATATTGGGATCTCAAGATACCGACTTACTAGAGATTCCAAGGATTAATAAAATAACAGTGAGCGGTCAAGCATTTAGTTAAAGGGCTCCAAAGCTGTGGAATAATCTTTCTGCTAACATAAGAGATTCCCTCTCATTGTCAGTTTTTACATCCAACCTGAAGACTCACTACTTTATTATAGCATATCCTGTATCACCCAACAGGGAGAGATTTACATTTAATGCAGGAAGGTTTATAACTATAGATAATTAGCCAGATTCCACAGAGACTAATTATTGAAGTAATACAAAATTATTTTGCCTATGATAGTAGTTCATTCCAACTTGTTATTGAAATGTGGTACAATGATGGCTCTCCGAATCTTGATTGACATTTTCATTCAGACTATTGAACTGTGACTGATAACCAAAAAGAAACAGAAATGTTGCGACATTAATGGCGCCCTCACCAAAAAGCAAGAAACAAACTTGCAAAATGCTGCTATTCAAAGCTATTTACTATGTCATCAAGAAAACCATGTGAACAAAACATATCATCTGTAAAAATATGTGACAAATATGATTTGTTTATGGATTTCTAAATCTGACATTTATCAGTTCTGAAACACTAGTCAGTTTCATCAAAGAAATAAAAACATCTATAAAAAATTGAACAGTGACAATCAATATGACATAATAACCACTGGACGGTAGAAACTTGATAAAATATATTGAATTATTTGTTGAAAACTCTCCTGCATACACAGTAGCCACATCAACAGATCAGACAGTGAAAGATTAGGGATTTCAAACCTATTGGTGTTTTGAGAGGCCCTCAGATACAATAATAGAAAAAGTAATGACAGTTAAGTTCTTGAGTGCTTTCAACCTTAGGCAGCCAGCGATAGAAGGTGTTGCTGTCAATGGTTAACAAGACAACAACAGCTGCCGCAACATAAAAAGTGGAATGGGTTTTTCCCGATGCAATTTTCCCTCTGAATTTCTCAAAATCAATTCTCTACTAGCTGGTTCTACTGCAGGGTGTAGTGTTATGATGAGGAAGCAAAGAACTGTCTACTTTAGCATATTTAGTATATTTAAATCTTGACCTGTGTGAAATAAAATTATAGTGAAGGAAAAGGGAGGTCAATGATGTTCACAAAGTATTTGTTTCTTGTTTATAGTTTGTCTGATTTTGTTTTTTCAATTTTAAGTAGTGCAGCAGGTCAGTAACTATGACAATAAGGCAAAATAAGATTCAATTGGTCAAAGTTGGGTGGGGGGCTAACAAAGCAGCAAAGTCCACAGTGTCAGTCTGACCCTTAAGCAAACTGATTTCTTGTGACAAGATTCTAAAGAGGAATATAAGTGGATATTGATATACCAAATACATCAGGAAGGGAAGAAGAATGAAATAGAGAACCATTAACAAGCTCGGAACAGAATCAACTCATGTGACCAAGGGAAGTTGACCCTTTTTGATTATCTGATAAATGCCACACATTTGAAATTTGTAAAAATAATCACAATGTATAATTTCAGCTGTTTAAGCCATACCAACTTTAAATTTAATAAGTGCATTGTATGAATACCTGTATCGGTTTCGTTTTTTATTTAAAGAACAAATTGTAATTAAGCACAATCCAAACCAAACAAAACATAGTAAGCGCACAGTAATATGTTCCAAAGACAATGTATGAAACACTACACTCAATCCCCTCCTGACTCAGAGAGCCCCATCTAAAGTGGTTCTTTATATAGAATAAAACATCTTTAAACTAAAAATTTAGACAAGGAATGGCCATTCAAAATACATTCTAGTTCAATATGCATCAGGCATGTCATAACTTAATGCAAAATTGTTAATCTTTAACATATATCTTGTCTGAAAGTGTCTAACATGTACTCAAGGTAAGATCCAACCGGAGGGTGGTGTCAAGAACTAACATTGTTACTACTTTGGGAACTTTCATCATTCAAACTATTTTGCACAAAAATGTTTGTAAACTGATGGATGGCATTAGACCTCATGTTACTCCTTGGGGCAAATCCAGACAAGACTTATGTGGAAGAGTTTCAACACACCCTCTACAACTCAAAGAGAAAGTGATCTTTATTATCTCAAGCTAAAAAAAAAATATCTAAGTGTCTACAAGAGAATTATGTTCAGAATATTTTCAGAATATGGGGCTTTGCTGAATGTTTTTATTTTATTTGCTGTTTTATTGTATATGCAGAACTAATCTGAGTTTAAAGTTTACAAAGATGTAGTTACTTGTAGTTAAAATGCATGCACTCTTCACTGTGTGCTAAAGCTCGATGTTGCAATCTGCTATGGTCTTCTGGCAAGTCTAAGGCCTTCTACATGGTCTTAGAGCAAAGGAGCACATGAATAGCAGCAAACGATGTGCCGTAAAGGGTTAGATGAAAAATTAGAACCTGGCCAGCAGGACAAATGGGAGTCATGGTCAAAAGCAGTGGTCTGGATAAAGGAAGTCAAATGAAAGGCCACCAAGACCATAGGACTGGAAGTTTGCTCTGCCAAAATAGACATGAGTACCAAAAGCCAAAGCAAATTGCAAAAATACAAGCAGAGCTCACAAGCTAGAATAACACAAAACAGAACAAAGAGTAGTGATACAGAAACAGACAAAGCAGTAAGAAGTCTTTGAGGAAATCAAGCACAGTGTCCTGTTATGACATTGCATAATAGTTCATTATAAAAGCTGGACCCATGAGAGGAGGCAGTGGTGGAATGTTCATTTTTAGAGGGAGAGAACAAAAGCCTGTGGCAAATTAATTGCATTTTAAATTATTGTTAACAGGTATCATATTTATGAACTTGTATTTGGAAACTATTTTTTATAAAGATGTCTTAAACAAATATACTATATGGGTGTTTGTGTGCACCTAACCATTACACCTGTATGATCTTATTGGACATCCCATTGCAGCATCAGGAGAATTATCATGGAGCTATCCAACTTTTCTGGTTTTAATAGCCTCCACTCTCCTGGGAAAGCATTTCCCAAGATTTTGGAGTAAGACTGTGGAAATTTGTGCACATTCAGCAAAAAGAACATGTGTGATGTCAGGTGCTGATGTTGGACAAGGTAACTTTCCAGCTTATCCCAAAGGTGCTCAGTAGGGTTTAGATCAGGGCTCTGTGCAGGCCACTCATGTTTCTCCACACTGAACTCATCAAACCATGTTTTCATGGACCTAGCTTTGTACACAGGGGCACAGTCATGTTTAAAAAGAAATGGGTCTTCCCCAAACATTTGCCACAAATTTGTAAGTGTCCAATTATCTCAAATGTCTTTGTATGCTATGGCATTAACAGTACCCTATACTGGAACAAAAGGGCTTAGCTGAAACCCTAAAATCCAGCTCCCAACTATTATCCCTCCTCCATTTTTCAGTGGGCACTATGCAATTATGAAGGTAGCATTCTCAAGCCATCCACCTTACCCAGATTTGTCCGTCACACTACCAGATAGTGAAGCGTGATTGATTCATCACTCCAGAGTCCAATGGAGGCATGATTTACACCACTCCAGCTGACATTTGACAGTGCTGCGAGTAATCATAAGCTTGTGTGCAACTGCTCAGCCATGGAAACCCAGTTCATGAAGATCCCGAGGCACAGGTCTTGTGCTGTTGGTGCTTCCAGACAGCAGCATGGAACTCTGTTATGAGTGAAGCAACTGAAGATAGGTGATTTTAAAGCACCATTCATTTTTGCATTCAGCAATGAGTTTCCATGGTCTGTCACTTTGTGGCTGAGCTGCTGTTGTTGCTCCTAGACACTGCCACCTCACAATAATAGCATTTATATCACTTAAAGTTGAACTAGCTGAACAGATATGCCACGTACTGACTTGCAGCAAAGGTGGCATCCTTTTACATTGCCACATTAAAAGTCATTGAGCTTCAGTACACCAGATTCTACTGCCAATGATTGTCATTGGAGGCTGCATGGTTATGAGCTTGGTTTTATGCACTTGTTAACAATAGGTGCTGCAGAAACACTATAACTCACAAATTTGGTGGTGTCTCTATATACTTTTGGCCACAGAGTTAATTATAACATTCTCAAATACAGTTAACTTTATTTAGGGTCACAGGGAGCCAGAACCTACCCTGTAAGGCAGGAACCAACTTTAGACTTGTTGCCATGCAGAGGCCAATATGGAATCACCAATTAACCTAACTTGCAAGTGTTTAGTGGTGTGAGACAAATACATGGAGCATCAAAAGACAAGCAGATACAGACACAGGAAGAATCAATATTAACTATTCTTAATTTTTTTTTTCTTTTTCTCAACTAATAAAAAAGGCAAAGTTACTTAATTTTTAGTTTAACTGAGGTAAAACTAAACCACTCATTAAATGTTTTAAAATTTAATGTATTATTAAATCTATTAAAAAAATACTTGCTTTTATCATGATATATATGATATGAGTTACAGTATTAGTTCCAGATGTAAAACGAGGCCCAGCTAAGGATGAAGCCTAGAAATCAAAATAGCCTTTTCCCTCAAACTATAAATAGGCTTCAACCTGCACATATACAAAGAGGGACCCCCCCCCCAATAATATTCAGAATAATCTTAAATAATCATCAAGATACACAACATTGTGGGAAAGGGGGACAAAAACATAAAAGCATCTGGCCCTAAGAAAAAAGCAAAGGTTCTTTACATTGAGAGAAGTTATTTTTCAAAATTTCAGAACAGCAAAAAAAACAACAAAAAGTATTATGTTTAAACCAGGATTCCCCTTAGCATATGATTAAATGTGTTTTGTTTGATGTTTCTCTTCCTTTTTATCCTTTATCATTTACTATTTATGTTTATTGTTTGTATAAGTATGGATGTTTGTCAGTTGTGATACTATTAGTTTTAATTACTATTTAGTTTCTACTTCTGAGAGTTTGTTCTATCATATTCTTTGTGTTTTGTGGGTGGTTTTCCAAGAGGTGGGACCACTTGTCAGTGTCTTTTGAGGGACTGCTCCCTCAAAGGCTCATTAGAATTACAGCCCCCTGTGGTACATTGTATGGATTTGGTAGTTTGTAAGCGTTTTTTATTTATTTATTTCTATTGTGAATTCTTTGTATTTACTAATTTTTCGACTCTTTTGCTTTTGGGATTCTGATATCTTTTTATAGTGTTTTGCGACTTCTTTACTTAGGTTGCCTTGTTACTCATTTTCCTACATTTTGCTCTTTTGAGCATTTTGTGATTTTTTTTTCCTGATTGCTGTAAAATAAATCTCCTTTTATAAAGATTCTTTGTTTGTACATTCATCCACAGGTTGGAAGTTTTTGGTCAGCCTTCCTCAGGTGGTGCATGAAGTGTATTTTGTGAAGTTTACTTTTTTGGACTTTTGAAGCAGATCCCATTTTGGCAGTGTATAGGCCAAAGCCCGCCACTAGAGTGAGAGCTCAGGCTGCCTTTGGGTGTACCCTCCCTGGGTAGGCATTTGGGAATTCCAGCTTACTTCTCTGGATGTTCTTGGAGTCCTCACACTGCTTTGGCCATTTCGCGTGAGTGGATCACTACAAAAAGCAATGTGTAAAAAGGCAATCTTGAAGAAACAAACAAAATCAGTGTACAATCTTAAATCTTAGTCAAGACAAAATCAAAAAAGTCAAAAATCCAGAAAAAGCTAAACACAAGTTACAATAAACACTATTCAAGAAAGTCAATGCCAAAGTGCCCTCCTGACTGATTTGAGGATTTATAAAGGGTGATACCCCGGGTGCACCAACAGCTGGCCCCACTCTGACTCCAATTTATTGATTTTGATCTACAAGACCTTTTTATCTTAATGATGTTAATTAGTTATTAGTTACTTTAATAACTGCGTTATCTTGACTTTATATATTTTGCAGCGCTTTAGTTTATATAACCCTAGAATGCAATATGACTATGGCTAATAGAGGCTTTTTAACTGTTACCTCAGTACTTAAGGCTGTTTAACTAGCCTGCGCTCTATAATAAATCCTCAGGAGCTAAGTAGTTATCTTAGCACTTGTTACATAACATTTCATATGCAACTTCAGAAGCTAAGCGTGTGTTCCAGAACAAAATCTTAGAGTCTAGGCAGCTTAACTTAACTTTTGTAGCATTTAATTCAAAACCTAACTTTTAAAGTATAATCACCACAGAGGACTGTGAATCTCATAGGATGAGTTCCAGCGCATGTTCACAGTAGTAGAGGTGATAACTTTTCAGCATTAGTAATAGTGATAGCAGCCAGATAAGCAGTACAGTAATTGACAACTTTTTAATTTTAAAATTAGAATATGTAGCTAGCATTTTGAACCAATAAAATAGTTTGACATAATATAATTTTATTTGCTTAATAATTTTATGGTGTATGTAGTCACGTGCCTTGATAAATGTTTTCAAGTCATCAACCAGAATGGCTGTAAACCAGTTAAGCTGATGATCTTAAAGAATTATAATAGTAGAGCAATTGCTGCTGTGATGAGCAGATAAACACTTTATTGTATTGTCTCTTTAGCTCATATTAATATCTAATTATCATCTGAGAAAGATGTCCACAAGTAGGATTTAGATGAGTTTATAAGCAAAGAGAAAAGAAGGAGGCAACTATTTTTTAATGTAATTTCCCATACAGTACCGGCTTATTCATTTCAAAGTCAGAGGTGAATGAAGCTTATCCTGAAATCACTTTAAAAAAGTTTAGAACAGAGTGCCAGTCCATCACATGCACACATACACACTCAGTTACTCAGACTGGCCCAAGTTAAACTAACACTAACATTTTAGGGAATGAAGGTGGAAAGTAGGGTACCTGGAGGAAGTAAGCACATGAACATTAGGAGAACAGGCAAAATCTACACAGACAGTGACCGAGCCAAGTGTCCCTGAGTTGTGACAAAGTACCATCAACAACTGGCACACTGTGTAACCTTAGCAGTATTAGTTTCCAAAACTTAGCAAGATTGACACCATGAAATAATAACAACACCTCTTGCTGCTGTATATAAATCATTATTTTCATTTAATGTTTATGAATTCACAAAGGAAATTACTATTTTAATAAAACCATAATAAATCTTGATTTTATTATTAACCAGTGGTCCCTGATCTATCTAAATTCACAATTTTATTCATAGAATTGATTCATTTTTCTTATTTCAATTTAGTTCACATTGTAGCTCTTGATGTTGGAGATGAGAAATAATAATAAGGGTAGCCAACTTGACTTTGTTTTACTTTGTTTTTGTTTTTTTTCCACATTGCCATCAGAATATAAATCATAACATTTTTGCCTACTCATCTGTCTTAATAATAATAATACTTTGTATTTATATAGCGCTTTTCTCTCTACTCAAAGCGCTCAGCAATTGCAGGTTAAGGGCCTCACTGAAGGGCCCAACAGAGCAGAGTCCCTTTTGGCATTTACGGGATTCGAACCGGCAACATTCTGATTGCCAGTGCAGATCCCTAGCCTCAGAGCCACCTCTCCATCTTAACAAAATAAAGTGAGCTTCTTTTATCTTCTTTAATTGATTCTACGCATATTATCATTTTTTTTATTAATTTTATTATAATCATTCCATACAAATCAATCAATTTTTACAAAAAATAGGATTGAGAACAAGTCGACCCCCACCCCTGAGAGAGAGAGCATGGCCAATGGGGTAAAACTTAAGGCTTGTAAACAAACCTAAATTGATGAGTTTGATAAGCAATAGTGATGAATGGAGAAGAAAAAGAAATGCGAAAATAACTGCTTCCTCGGTGCTTTAAAAGCTTATTCTAAAATATTATTGATAAGATCCTGCCATGTTTTGAAAAAATTCTGTACAGATCCTCTAACAGAGTATTTGATTTTTTCCAACTTTAAATAGTATAAAACATTGGTTTACCACTGACTTAAAAGAGGAGAGTTTAGCAAAATAAGTCAGCGTGCCAAAAGTGTAGTGAATGCAATCACAGTTTGTTTGTCCTTCTCCGCTTTAAACCCATCTGGAAGAACACCAAACACAGCTGTTAATGGGTTAAGAGGGATTGTGAGACCAAGGCTGTCTGAAAGGTAATTAAAAAATTTGGTCCAGAATTACATTAATTTTGTGCAGGACCAAAACATGTAACCCAGTGAGGCTGGGACTAGATTGCAGAGTTCACAGGTTGGATCCTGCCCTGGAAACATTTTGGAGAGTTTTAGGCAAGACAGATGTGCTCGATATATAATTTTGAGTTGAATAATTGTATGCTTTGCGCATATGGAGCTCAAGTGAATTCTCTGCATTGCTATTTTCCACTCCTTTTCTGATATATTGATTAAGAGATCTTTTTCCCAGTGTCCTCTTGGATCTTTGAAAGGGAGGGACTGTAAAATAATTTTATATATTGCAGAGATGATGTCTAAGTCCTTGAAATTGAGCAATATTTTTTCCAGCATGGACGAGGGTGCAAGATGAGGAAAATCGGGCAGGTTCTGTTTAACAAAGTTCCTAATTTGAAGATAGTGAAAGAAATGTGTAGCTGGAATGTTAAATTTGGAATGTAATTGTTCATAGGATGCAAAGACGTCTATATAAAGATCTCTAAGCAAGTTAATCCCAAATTTTTTCCATATATTAAAAACTGCATATGTTTGCGAAGGTTAAAAGAGGTGGTTCTCTTGTAGAGGTGCCACAGATAAAAGCTTCTCCATCTTAAAATGCTTTCTACATTGGTTTCATATTCTTAGTGAGTGAAGCTCAATTAGGTTATCAGTATATTGCCGATAACTTGCATTTATTGGGGCACAAAGCAGGGAATATAAAGAAGTACTGCAGGATTTTACTTCTATTGCGGACCAGGGGCCTCATGTATAAACGGTGCGTACGCACAGAAATGTTGCGTAAGAACATTTCCACGTTCAAATCGTGATGTATAAAATCTACACTTGGCGTAAAGCCACGCACTTTTCCACGGTACCTCATACCTTGTCGTATGCAAGTTCTCCACTCGGTTTTGCAGACTGGCGGCACCCAGCGTCAAAGCAGTGCTACTGTTCTTGTGTGGTTACCCTTTATTTCTTAGAACCACATTCCTAACGCGGCTTTATAAATACACTGAAACTAACTGCATATTGTTTATTAGTGTAATGCATCTGATTGTAATTAACCTGTAACAATATAATGGTCCAGGGAATAGCCATAGTATTCCAAATACCATAACTGCTTTAGCGTTGTAACTCTCACTGCACCTTTTTTTTCAGCTGCCACAACAGATCATCTTTTTCCATATTACTCTCACTGCACCACTCGGAGTATTGATATCACTGTATCTGAGTGGGGGATCACAGCAGCAGCTGATCGGAAAGAGAATTATCGGTATACAGCATCAAGCCCCCTCTGCCTCAGCCACGGCAAAATGTTTCAAAGCCTTTCCTGTACGGACCTCACAGTTCAGACACAGTTTCATCCCAAGAACTATAAACGCACTCAATCAAGTGCTCCTTGTAGAACTGTTTGTACTTATAAGTACAATTACCCCACTGTAAAATTGCAATACAGTTATAATATTGCACAACCTGCGCCACTTTATAAAGCACGTATTTACATATGATGACGATATCATTTTTAAGATGAAACGGATTGTTCCTGCTTTGCGCTGTATATTTGCTGTGGATGGCGCGACACTGGAAGGATAGACGGATAGAATAATTAAACACGTACTATGAAGATATTTCAATGTTCCTTAAAAGTTTTGAAGAATTGTCATTGTAAGCTTACAGATGGCTTAACGTCTACTACAGAGCTGATTGTGTGGCGATTGGGTATTTGGAGAAAGAAAAGTAAGCACAGGAGTTGGAGGATAGTATGTTTGAAAGAGACAGTACTGCTACAATAATTTCATCGAAGGTCGCACACAATCACGCACTGTGTTCCCCCGTTTAATAACATGCTTTAACTCCTATCATCATGAAAAAGATATCATGTATACATCTCAGTATTTTAATTATTCAGAGAGCTGTAATATCATGAATGTAATGGATTCTGTGTCCTGTCGGAGAAAGAGAAAGAGAAAGAACGGAAACAGGTAGTGATTCACACACATAGAGCACATTGAAGGTCAAATACAAAACAAAGAATTTAACAGGCTACTTTAGTTACGATGGGATTTGAAAAGCTAGTAAATTAAACGATTTTAAGATGAAGTTTATGTTCTGCTTTAATGACAAAATCAACTACATGATTAAAGTGGATATTTCGAGATTGAAGTTAACATTTCGTGCTTTTTTCCTACTCTATGCCTTTTTTTCTCACTGTACCCTCATAAGCTTCTATATGACACGCAGACGGTGGGCTATGTCTCGCCTTTTCATGGCAACTTTGATATGTGACAACTTCATTTTTATGTCGGGCACTGTGTGACTTTGTGAACTTGAGCTTGTTTCTCCAACACGCTATGTCACTCGATCAACTTCCTTTTGTTGATTATACCACTGTATAAACCAACAAATAGTACGTTTTTCTTTGCCTCCACTTGGTATTCTCTGAAATTCTTATAGTTTCCCTCTTGCTTTTGCCATTGCCTTTTCACAGAATGCTGAGCTTAAGGTCTATTTATATTGATTTGCATATTCAAAGAAGCGTAATTCTGGGAGGAGACGGGGCGGGACAGAAGGCGCGTGCACGTGCGTTAGTTTTCACGCTGATCGGGATTTATGGAGCAGAAGAACGTGGAAGTTGGAATATGCACAGATTCCTGCATCTGGAATTTTCTGTGCGTAAGCACATTTTGACTTTTGGCTTACGTCATGTTATAGTGCGAATTCTACGCACGGCGTTATGCATGAGGCCCCAGGTCTGTGTATGTTCTTCTATTTGTGTCCAGGTTTTTATAGCTTGTATGTTTGCTGCCCAGTAATAAAACTGAAAGTTAGGTAGAGCCATGCCACCTTCTGCCCTTGGTCTTTGTACTGTCGCTCTTTGGATACGTGGATGTTTTGAGTTCCAAATAAATGAGGTTATGGTTGAATCTAATTGCTTAAGAAATGATTTATTGATGTATATTGGAATGTTTTGAAATAAAAAAGAAGCTTAGGGAGAATATTCATCTTAACAATGTTAATTCTTCCAGCTATAGTGAGATGAAGGGTTGACCATCTATGCAAGTCTTGCTTAATTTTTTCCATGCAGACGGCAAACTTTTATTGATAAAGAGCTTTATGTTTACTTGTGATGTTTACCCCTAGGTATTTAAACTGATCTGCAATTATAAAAGGTAGGGTGTCTAATCTAATATTATATGCTTGAGAATTCACTGGAAAGAGTACACTTTTATTCAGATTAATTCTGAGACCAGAGATCTTTTGAAAGTCTGTAAGTGCTGTTAAGACTGCAGGCACAGTATTTTGTGGGTCTGATATATACAGTACCATAATCATCTGCATATAGAGAAATTTTCTGTTCCAGTCCTTCTCTGAAAAAACCCTTTATCTGATCAGCATTTTGACAGTGAACCACTAGTGGTTCAATGGTGATTCCAAATAGCAGCAGTGACAAGGTGCATCCCTGTCTGGTACCTCGTTCTAGTTTAAAGTAGTCTGAACAAATGTTGTTGATACAAACTGAAGCTTCTATATTGGTATACAGTAGTTTGATCCATGTACAAATGTTCGGGCCAAACCCAAATTTCTCTAATGTAGTGAAAAGGTATTTCCATTCATTCATGTCAAATGCTTTTTCTGCATCCAATGATAATAATATTTCTGGGGTGTTTGACTTTGTTGGTGAGTATATTACATTAAACAGGCATTGAAGATTGGAAGATAAGTATCGACTCTTGATAAATCCAGTTTGATCTTGTGATATTACCGAAGAGAGCACTTTCTCCATCCTTCTAGCTATGATTTTTGAGTGTATCTTAACGTCATTATTCAGAAGTGAAATTGGTCTGTATGATGCACATTGTAATGAGTCCTTATTTTGTTTAGGAAAGACGGTTATTAATGCTTGGCGAAAAGTTTGAGAAAGAGTTTGATTGTCTCTAGCTTCTGTAAATGTTGCTAATAAGAGGGGAGCTAGCTGAGTGGAGAATTTCTTATAAAATTCTGCAGGGTAGCCATCAGGGCCTGCTGCTTTCCCGCACTGAAGTGACTTTATAGCATCTAGTAATTCTGATAGCGCTAGAGGTTTATCGAGTTCCTCCGCACTAAGAGTATCTATTTGTGGTATCTGTAATGTATCCAGAAATGTATTAGATTGTGTGCTGTCTTCTTTAAACTTAGTAGAATATAAGGAATTATAGTAGTCTCTAAATGTGTGCATTATATTTTTATGATCGATGATTTTGTCTCCGTTCGTGTTGGTGATTACTGGGATTGCGTTGCGAACTTCTTGCTTGTGGATTTGTTGAGCTAAAAGTTTATTAGCTTTATCTCCGTGTTCATAGTAATGACGCCTGGATTTATAAATTAGTTGTTCAGTTTCTTTAGTTGTCAAGAGGTTGAGTTCTGAATGCAGAGCCTGCCTTTCTCTATGTAGAGCCTCGCTTGGAAGCCTGGCATGCTCTTCATCTATTCTAGTAATTTCGCTTTTTAGCTCTGATACTTTCTTGGTTTCTAATTTATTTCTGTGGGAAAGATATGAAATAATCTGTCCTCTTAAGAAGGCCTTAAGAGTTTCCCAGAGTATTCCTGCAGAGATCTCTGAGGATGTATTTGTCTCTAGGAAGAAACTGATTTGTTTGGATATATTATCATTTATAATTTTTAAGGTTGTTACCACATCAAAAAATACCGTATGAAGATTCTCTCCAAAGGTAAGCATTGATTTTTTGCCACTGCAATGAACAGTTTGATGCTTTGCTTTTTCCTTTTCTCATTGCAGATTGCCACATCTTTAAATTTTGGTTTACATTTTTTGAGACAGAGTTAAGAACACCCTCAACACTAAGAAAAAAGAAAACTATGAAAAAAATAATTCCTCTTTGAATTAGGCTTCCAAGCACATACTGTAGAAGTCTATTTGTTCTGAAGTTGTTTTATTTTTTTTTTCCTAAATCCACTTTAATGGCTAACCCTGCTAAGGAACACAGAGCTATTGATTACTGCTTAATTACAGTGGTAATCAAAATCATTTTGCTAATATGTTTCTCTTACTCATTTCTGGCTAAATTTCATTTTATGGAGATAGTGGGCAGAAGTGGATATAAATAAATATATTGTAATACAAGTCTATAATGCCTCAAGACTAAACATATAGTTCTATGTATATAGTTACAAAAGACAAAAAGCAGATAAAACGGTTGCAAATCATTCTTTCAGTCTGAACGCCATTTCAACGCCCTTGAGCTGTGAAGTATTTTTGCAGAGATACCTTACAGGAACAAAGACCACAAAGCTTACAAGTCTAAAGTATTAATTAATCAAGATATTGTATTAGACAGTATCTTAGAACATTGCATAAAGGACAGTTTAATGGTCTTTGTGCTACCTTCTTTGCCTATTATAGTATGTAAGGGATGATTTTGCTTAACTTTTTATACATTTTTATGCACTTTCATTTTTCAATTATGGAGAAGACGGCGGAAAGCTTCATTGTATAGTACGTGCATAAAATGTGGCAATTTCAGGAATATGTCTATTATTTAATAAATTCTTAAAACTTAAAGAGACTCAATTGCATATTTGAACTGATGTTACTTCAGTATTACCCAGTAATGAGTGAATTATCCAAGCAGCAAAGGAAAATCCATGCCTTTCTTTGGCTGAAGCGTATGCAACTTATAGTAACTGAGGTCAGGTTTGACATTAGGACTTACCATGGCTTGATTACATATAGGGTCATACTCTGGCCTTCACTCTTATCCAAATAAATGAAGTAAATCCAGTTAGTGCTGGGTTGGAGCTTTCACTGCAACACAAACAATGTAGAACACTCATACATTGCCCTCCATAATGTTTTATGATAAAGACACATTTTTCTTGATTTACCCCTCTGGTCTACAATTTAAAATTACAAATCAAACAATTCAGAAGTGATTAAAGTGCACATTGCAGAGTTCATTTAAGGGTATTTGCACACGTTTAGAAATGACAACACTTTTGGTACATGGTTCCCCCCATTTCAGGGCACCCTTATGTTTGGGATATCAAAATGGCAGGTCTTTTAAATAAGTAATATTTAGTACTTTGTCGCATATCTTGTTGCATGCAATGACTGCTTGAAGTCTGTGATTCATAGACATCATCAGGTGTTGAGTGTCTTCTCTGGTGATGCCCTGTCAAGCCTCTAATGCAGCCATCTTCAGCACCTGCTTGTTTCAGGGGCTTGCTCCCTTTAGTTTTCTCTTCAGCCTATGAAAGGCCTGCTCAGTTGGATTTGAATCAGGTGACTGGTTTGGCCATTCAGGAATTTTCCAACTTTTAGCTCTGAAAAACTCCTGTGTTGCATTAGCGGTATGTTTGGGATCATTACCTTGTTGTAGAATGAAACACCATCAAATGAGTTAGGAGGCATTTACTGGAACTTGAGCAGATCAGATGTTTCTATACACCTCAGAATTCATTGTCCCACTGCTGTCAGCATTTCCATCATCAGTGAAGATAAGTGTGCCAGAATCTGTGACAGCCGTACATGCCCAAGCCCTAACACCTGCAGCACATTCTTTAACAAAGGAGGTGGCCTGGTTTGAATATTGGGAAGTTCCTTCTCATCTCCATACTTTGCTCTTGCCATCACACTGATACAGGTTCATTTTGTCTCATCTGTCCACAAAACCTTTTCCAGAATTCTGCAGGCTCTCTTAAGTTGTTTTTCACAAATTGTAATCTGGCCATCCTGTTTTTGTGACTAACTAGTTCTTTCTATCTTGTAGTGTGCTCTCTGTATTTCTGTTTGTGAAGCCTTCAACTGATTGTTATCTCTGACACATATACATCTGCCTCCTAAAGATTCTGATCTGTCAAACAGGCATTTGGGTTTTTTTCTTTACCATAGTAAAGATTCTGCCATCATCAGCAGTGGAAGTCTTACTTGGCCTACCAGACCCTTTGCAATTACTGAGCTCACCAATGCGTTCTTTCTTCTTAATGATATTCCATACAGTTGATTTATGTGATCCTAAGGTTTTACTAATGCCTGTAGTGGTTTCATTCTTGTGTTTCATCCTCTTAATGGCTTATTTGACTTTCATTGCCACAGCTCATGTCCTAAGGTTGAACAATGGCAACTACAGACTCCAAAGGGTGGAACCAAGCCGAGGTATCCTATGCCTAAACCAACGAAACAATGAAATACACCTGAATAATCAAAAACACCTGTGATGCCAATTGTCCCAAACATTATGGTACCCTGAAATGGGGGGATTATTTTTACATGCTATGACCTAAATATAAACAAATAACCTTAAATTAAAATCTGCAGTGTGCACTTTAATTATGGTTGAATTGTTTGATTTGTAAAACTATGGAGCAGAGGGGGAAATCAAGTAAAAACATGTCTTTGACCAAAAACATTATGGAGGGCACTGTACATCACCAATTCAGATGTACAGGAATAGTGCAGCTTTACACATTACTGTTTAGAATATTTTTGGAATATTACCTTAACCTATCTTTATAAGTTAGCCACAGTTTTAAGTGTTATATCAGCTGTCTATTTAGACAATTTTTGTAAATTACATATTTTTAAAAATTTTGTGAAGGTAACTTATTTGAATACTTTCCTTAAAGGTAAAGCTTTTCAAGAGAAAAGGCTTCAATAGCATGAAGGCTACCCTGGGCTTTAGTGTGTTTTTCAGTTTAACTGTTCTTTTCAGTCCAAGCAAAACTCTCCATCATAAACAACTGTCTTGGAAAACCTAGCTAACAGAAAAAGAAAGAAATTAGAGTTAAGAGATGGATTACGACAGGCTGGTGGGACAGAAAAGTTTGACAAATGAAAATTGTTGGTTTTTCTACAGGCATTTGGGATGGAAAAAAAGTGAGCACACAACAACAAAATGTGAAGTAAATCTCCTGCTAGATTTATTGTTTGTTTCCCTACTTCCAAAAAAACTATTTAATGTATCTCTTCTCTATGTATATAAAACTCATCTGTCCGTCTTTGTCTGTCTGTAGGTCTGTCTGCTTTTCACAAGAGAACTATTTAAATGAATTTAGATCAGGTTTTTTTCTATAATTTGCTTGAACATTCTGGTTGTTTTTACAACCTCGTTCCTCATGCTATGTATCATAGTTCACTCGCAGTAACGATTTATTGGTGTGAATCTGAGACAGACGCAGCAGGCCTAGGGGGAGGGGGTGTGGCCCTCCTCACTCACTCACCTGCCAGCCTCAGGGCATATCTTACATCCGCTTAGCTAGTGAACGAGAGAACTTCTTAACAGATTTAGATTGCGTTTTTTTCTAGAATTTGCTTAAACATTCCGGTTGATTTCGCAACTTCTCTCATCATGCTAAGAATCATAGTTCACTTGCAGGAGAAATATACGAGGGGAGAGGGAAGTGTGACGTCAGGAGTCGGAAAGACGGTCTACCTCTGCGTTTTGGATTGTACCTTACCTCCGCTTAGCTAGCGATACCTGTTTGTTTACTGATTTTTAAAGTTTGTCCTGTTATTATGTGGGCGGAGCCGCGGGGAACGGCTACTTTTAAGTAATATGAGACTAGACACATGGAGCATGACTCGTAGCATTAATTCAAATCTCAACACCTTTTCACTTCTCCTACAAAGTCAGATGTCTCCAAACTTGTGGGAAGTGCAGTCAAGTTCTGCTAATGCTCACATTTCGAGTTCCTCGAGGTGAACATGAATTTAAAATGCATACTGTAAACAGCTATTTTCAGGTCTCTCCACAGAGGTTCTATGGTGTTTAAGTCTGGGCTTTGCCTGGGCCCCACAACAACAGTCAAAGACTTGTCCTACTGTCTCAGCAGCTTTGTCTTTGCTATATGCTTCAGGTAGTTGTTGTGCTTTTGGCCAGATGGCCAAATTAAAGAAGATTCCTCATGGTTCCAAACCTTTTCCATTTCACAGTTATTAAGACCACTGTGATCTAAGGAACACTCAAAGATGTAGAAATAGTTTTATACCATTGTCCTGTTCTATTCCTCACCATAGTTTGATCATGGAAGTCTACAGAGAGTTTCTTGAAATTCATGGCTTGGTTTTTGTCCTGACATACATTGTGAATTGTGGGACCTTATACACACAGGTATGTGTGCTTTTCTGAATGATGTCCAATTAATTCAGTTTGCCACAGGTGAACTCCAGTAACGTTCTAAACACATCTCAGGGGTAATTAAAGCAAACAGAATGCATGGGCCTGAACAATTATATATATAAATGAGAGATTTCAGTTTTTGATTTTTAATACATTTGCAAACCTTTCTGAAAACATGTCTTCACTGTGTCATTATGAGTTACTGAGAATAAACAGATGGGAAAAAAGGCAAATTTATCCATTTAAAATGAAATCTAAAACACCATTTAAGTTTGCAGAAAATCAAGGAGTCTCAATATTTTCTGAATCCCTAATCAGTGATCACATGTTTTTCACTCTAGGACGATGGTTTTGTAAAATGACTGTAACTTGTTGATGTCGATTTTTAAGGTGAGAAGTCAGAAGAGGCGGTTTGGGGGGGAAGGATCATGATATTCATCTCCTTGTCTGTGAGCAAGAAGGAACTGAGGTTCACCATCATGTCTGTTCTTCCAAATAATGGACACTATGGCACGCCACAAAAGTTAAAAAGGACTGGGAGATAAGTGTGTGTCAAAGATCTTATCCAAAGTCAGAATTGTGAAACAATAATACATAAGCCCAAAATGGTTATCAAAACTCTTCTTCAAAATTTAGAAACTATGAATCATTGAGTTTATAACTATTACAAGCTTATGCTATTTGAAATTCTTTAGTACCCACAATCTTGGACAAAGATAAAGTTCATGATGCTGACCTTTATACTTTATCAACAGTAGTCTCACATGTCATTCACTCCCAGTCATATTTGCATAGTGACACAGCAGCCTCTGCTAACACAACTCACCGCTAAATGAAATCGCCCATAGAAAGATGCCATCGCCAAAACACGTGAATATAAATGACCAAGTCAGTACTGATAACAAAACTGAAATTAGTGTCATAAAAAACCCTATTATGAACCTGAAAAAAAAGACAAATTGAAAATGAAATCAAATCATACTGTGACGTGTCTTGCTATTGCATGGGCTGTAGGGAATGGAAGCAGTGTTGAGGTGGAGTCTTGGGGGAACACTGTTTGTAAGGGCTTGGGGCACCTCCCCAGAGAGAGAGAGAGTTGAGTGACAGGGATCCGGGTTAATTAACGGTGAGTGATGAAAAGGGGAGGTGGTGGCCAGAAGTGGTAGTTGGGGGGGGCTGGAGCAAAAAGGAGGACAGCTTCAGGTGGTAAAAGGAAGTGAACGGTTTAAGAGAGGTAGATAGGACAAAGGTGAATTATCTTTGTTATTTTGGAGGTGTCCCCATGACCCAGACAACGGGCAGCGGTAGGGCACCGTTATATCGCTGTATATTCAATAAAAAGCCAGTCGGCATTTGGAAGATTTCCCCGGACAAGTGGCTCCTGCGTGTGTTTATTCGACGGGATGTCACATTGGTGTCAGAAGTGGGATCTGGTTATTAGATAAACGGAGTCGCGACAGTGTGGAAATGAAACAAAGCAGCAGTCGAAGTCTGGGTGAGAGTGTATTTAAAGAAGCGTTCACGCCGCATATAAGTTCGCCTAGGCAGTTAACATTCATGGAGGAGGGCAGGCTTTCAGGTCACATGAAGCAAGAGGGCGACTTTAGAGCCTCCTTCGGAGCATTTTGAATTTATGAGGCTGAATGCTGTTGAGCCTGCAGCGCGACCTAATTTTATCGAAGACGCTCAATTTAATGCGAGGCCAGACAGAGTGATATGAACGAAAGAATTGCAGTGCTTCCCGAGTGTGTTGGCTTGGACCGAATTTAAACAGCGCTTCCTTTATTTAGCAAATAATTATGGATGGACGGAGGATTATGGAGCAGGGCAGTTGTTGGCACACGTAGATGGAGGGGCAATAAACGTGTTGGCTAAAGGATTGCGTGAAGGGCGCCATGGCTACACAGAACTGTTATGCTGCATGGAGAACACGTGGCTGAGGGCGGATAGGGAGGCGGTGCATGTGAGTCCTGAAATAAAGACACAACGGATGGATGGGACTGTATTAAAGATTGGCAGGTTTGATGGAACTGGGTCTTAGGAAGCATACACACCCATTTTCGCATGATTGCCAGGGCAAATGGCTGGAGTTTGGAGGACCAAGCTGTGCAGCTGGCTGCAGCACTGGATGGTGATGCATTGGTGGTTCTGACGGATGTGCCAGAAGATGAGCTGTTAAATGCCCATGCTTTGGAAATGGCTTTGGAGCAACGGTTTGGGCATGTAGAAGCTGTGACTACAATAAGACAACAGCTTTAGCAGAGGGTTTGCAGGACAACTGAGGCCCTGGGGGCATTTGCAGCAGATGTACAGTCTCTGGTGCGATGGGGTTATCCCCATTTTGACAGATCAGTGCAGGCAGAGTTGGCTAAGGAGGCATTTCTGCGGGGTTTGAGCCCACCATATCTCCAACAGCAGGTCCGTTTTGCTAAGCCTGAGACCTTGGAACAAGCTTTGTCTGCAGCCCAGGAGGCAGAACAAATACTTAAAGAGGCTTACAGCCTACGTACCTCTTGCATCAGCAGGGTCGACCAAGGTGAGGAGACCAGAAAGAATCCAGCAAACTAAGGCCATAGATGTAGAACAAGACTATGAGGCAGTGGCTCCAGTGACTACCGTACAGAAATTCAGGAATCTTTCACACCTAATGCGCCCACCCCGCTGCTGGTACTGTAGACAACATGGACACTTGCAGCGTGACTGCCCCAGTAGGGCTAAACAAGAGGATTCCCAAGTGAGTATCGTGCCGGAAAACGACAAGGGACCAGTGTAGCAGGGACAACGCTGGCCCCAAGAACAGTCCCTGTTGGTCAGTTGGATGAGGGAGATTACAGTCATCTTTCAGTTTTGATTGGCAGCCATGTATGCAAGGCACTGGTGGATACAGGGTCAACTGCATCTATTATCCATCCTGACATGTTGGATGTGGCGGTCCTATGTATAGCCAATTCTACTAAGTTGATGACAGCTACAGGTGAGATGACCCCCATGTTAGGCAGAGCACAAGTAGACATTTGTATTGCTGAGAAGCAGTGGGTGCAGGATGTCTGGGTGGCTAATATCAACAACTCCTGTATCTTGGGACTTGATTTCTTACAAACAGCTGGAGTGCGAATAGATCTTCAAATGGGGACTCTGTATCTTCAAGGCATTGGGAAACTCCCCTTGTTAGGGCACCAGCAAGGTGGAAGGGAACCACCAGTGGTGGCTCCCCAGGAAGAACATGTGCCTATTCCCACTAACATCACTCAACCTGTACCAGCAATGAAGGTTGTCCACACTGTTTGGAATGCCAACAGGAAAGGGTTAGCACATAAGCAACAGCGCAGTTGTTACATGACTTTAGGGACCGTTTTGCTACCTCTGCAGATGATGTTGGCCAGACTCCTCTTGTGCAGCATGACATCAATACTGGGAGTGCTTCCCCTATCAAACAGCGCCCCCACCGTATACCACTAGCTAAGCAGACAGCAGCTGAGAACATTCTGCAGGAAATGAGACAGGCTGGGATTATCGAACCCTCTGAGTCTCCCTGGGTCTTTCCTGTGATCCTTGTCCCCAAAAAGGATGGCAAGTGGCGTTTTTGTGTTGATTACCAGTGGTTAAATGCTGTAACCATCAAGGACTCCTATCCGTTGCCTCGCATTGATGAGTCCCTGGATTTGGTGGCAGGATCAGCCTGGTTTTCATCACTAGACCTGCGCAGTGGCTACTGGCAGGTGCCGCTAACACCTGAAGCTTGACATAAGACTGCATTCTCCACAGGAAAGGGACTCTGGGAGTTCCGAGTTATGCCTTTTGGTCCTTGCAATGCTCCAGCTACATTTGAATGGTTAATGGATAAGGTATTGGCAGGTATGTCTGATACTCAATGCCTTGTCTACTTGGATGATTTACTGGTTCATGGCAAGACATTCCAGGAGGCTCTGGAGTCCTTGAGGGAGGTTCTGCAGAAGCTTTGTGTGGCCAACCTTAAACTTCATCCTGATAAGTGCCACCTTCTCTGGAGAGAAGTGTCATTTCTGGGTCACTGTGTGAGTCAAAGAGGTGTCACCACAGAGAAAGATAAGGTGTGTGTTGTGCAAGAGTGGCCAGAGCCACAGAATCGAAGGCAGATTCTGGAATTTCTTGGACTGGCCTCTTACTATAGGCAATTTGTACCTGAATTTGCCACTATTGCTGCACCCTTGCATCGTTTATTTAGCCCAGATGAAGCGTTCCAATGGGGGGGGGGTGTCTTGGGGGGGGCAACAAGCCGCCTTCTGTAAATTGAAAGAAGCCCTTTGTGGTGCACTAATCTTGGCTTCACCCAATATTGACTTGCCATTCCTCCTTGACACCGATGCCAGTGATGTGAGCTTAGGCGCTGTGCTGTCACAGCTATAGCCATGCTCTCAGAAGAGCTGAGAGGAATTATTGTGTGACTCGGAGGGAGCTCCTCACCCTGATGGAATCTGTTCGTCACTTCAAGCAGTACCTTTGAGGCCTCTCTTTTGTGGTCCGCGCTGATCATGCTGCTCTCCAGTAGTTACTGTCTTTTCGAGAACCTGAGGGTCAGATTGCTCGCTGGTTGGAGGAGCTTCAGACTTACCACTTTCGAGTAGAGCATCGACCTGGAGAACAACACAAAAATGCAGATGCTCTGTCTCGACGACCCTGCACAGATCAAGGGTGTGCCTATTGTGAGAAAAGGGAGCGTCAAGATCAAAGCTGTGAGGATCTTGATATGGTTCAGTGCCAAGCTCTTTCAGTGCCAGGTTGTGCCCAAGAATGGCAAGTCAGTCAGAAATGTAATCCTGAGGTCAAGAAGGTTCTCCACTGGAAAGAGGAACAGCATCATCCCTGCTGGGAGGAAGTGGCACTTGAGTCACCTGCAGTTAAAGGTTTTTGGTCCCAGTGGGACAGCTTGGTTGTGGAACAGGGGGTATTGAAGCGACAATGGAGGGACCCTGCAACTGGAGAAGGGAGGTGGCAGGTCATTGTACCACAACAGCTGCGTGAAGAGATCCTGAGGAACATGCATGGAACGCTTGGAGTTGGTCATTTTGGAGTCACCAAGACCTTAAGGAGGGTGAGGCAGGTGTTTTATTGGGGACAGTGCAGGCGCGATGTAGAGGACTACTGCCGCAGGTGTGATTTATGCACAGCCAGGAAAGGACCCCAAGGAAGGTCTACTGCCCCACTACAACAGTATCAGGTAGGGGCTCCAATGGTGGCAATTGACATTCTTGGGCCATTTCCCTGCTCAGCTATGGGGAATCGGTTTGTTTTAGTCGCAATGGACTATTTCACCAAGTGGCCTGAGGCCTATGCACTACCTAATCAAGAAGCTGAGACTGTTGCTGAAGCTCTAATTGCAGGATTCTTTAGTCAGTTTGGGATGCCTGTCGAACTGCATTCAGACCAAGGGAGAAACTTTGAAAGCCAGGTCTTTCAAAAAGTATGTGAGGGGCTTGGCATCTAGAAAACCTCAACCACCCCCATACACCCCCAGAGTGATGGGCTAGCTGAGCGGTTTATCCAGACTCTGGCCACACAGCTGGCTCTTACCACCTCTAAAGATCAAAAGGACTGGGACCAGCAGCTGGCTCTGGTTCTAATGGCCTGCCGATCTGCTGTGCAGGAATCGTCTGGATGCGCCCCTGCATTATTAATGCTGGGATGAGAGCTGCGAACACCGTCTGCACTTGTATATGGTGTTCCCCCTGACACCCCAGCTGAACCTCCAGGCCCTGACTATGCTCACAAGTTGCAGGATCGATTGGAGGTGGCACATAACTTTGCAAGGTGTCGGATAAGAGTAGCAGCAGAGAAACAGAAGTGCCACTATGACATTCGGGCTCTGGGGCAGCCTTTTCAAGCAGGCGATCAAGTTTGGGTGTATGGGCCAAAAAGACAGAAGGGACGCTCTCCAAAGCTGGACAGTCCTTGGGTGGGACCCTGTCAAGTGTTGGAACGGGTGGAGGAGGTTGTTTACTGGGTCCAGTTACCACCTCCGGGCAGGAGAGTGTTTTTGCATCAGGACCGTCTGGCCAGCTACAGAGGTTGTGCTCCTTCACAACCTGCACCCATGACTGCCACAACACCTTCCACAAATCCTGACTCAGATGTTACACCACTTGCCCGGCCTGACTCCACTAACAGACGCCCACGCCGTTGAAAACAGCTGCCAAGACATCTGCATGATTATGTGCTTCCTCGGGGACGAGGAGCTGAGGAGGGGGCAGTGTGACTTGTCTTGCCATTGCATGGGCTGTAGGGAATGGAAGCAGTGTTGGGGTGGAGTCTTGGGGGAACACTGTTTGTAAGGGCTTGGGGCACCTCCCTAGAGAGAGAGAGAGAGAGAGAGTTGAGTGACAGGGATCCGGGTTAATTAACGGTGCGTGATGAAAAGGGGAGATGGTGGCCGGAAGTGGTAGTTGGGGGGGCTGGAGCAAAAAGGAGGACAGCTTCAGGTGGTAAAAGGAAGTGAACGGTTTAAGAGAGGTAGATAGGATGAAGGTGATTTATCCTTGTTATTTTGGAGGTGTCCCCGTGACCCAGACAACGGGCGGCAGTAGGGCACCTTTTATATCGCGGCATATTCAATAAAAAGCCAGTTGGCATTTGGAAGACTTCCCCGGACAAGTGGCTCCTAAGTGTGTTTATTCGACGGGATGTCACAATACTATACCACTCCTTCTAGGGCACGCTCTTTGGACATGTCCATTGGGTCTATGAGAATGACAAGCATGAAAAAAGAGCCAATAAAGGAGGAGTATGAATGAATCTATTAATGATGCTCAGGACGGTAACCTTGCCAGTGATCTAAATAATACACCCAGGAACACAAGCGATAAGAATCTAAAATGAACAGGATCTCAAATTTCTCATCACTGCCAAACTGAATATGGAAAGGAGGAGAAGCATTTACTCATATTAGCAAATTATCAATTTTTATGATCTGTTAAGATCATAACATGGTATCTCACACCCACTAACTAGTCAGGCCATTCTTTAAGAGATAATTTTATAGCCAGTTTCAGTTAAAAAGTATTCAAACAAAGTGTCAAGTATAAAGTTCTGCAAACATGGTTTCTCTGGGTTTGGCAATCTCAATCTCAGTTTCTAGAGAGCCATGTTGGCTGCAGGTTTTTGATGTAATTCATTTCTCCTTAAAAGCAGATTCAATTAACTGAGCCTGCATTGTGTCATCTCAGAGAACATTAATAGTGCAGTATTTGTTTCTTTTTGAAATTCTTAAAATACTCATTGCAGTACAGTTTTAGTGCACAGATGTTGATTCAATGTTTACCATTTTTTTTTTCCTTTTAGCATACATATTTAAAATTCTGGGTCATTCATTGCTTATTTTTTTCTAAACCAGCCAATCATGAGCTGCTCATAATAAAATAAGTAACAGTGAAGGCTGCTATCTTGTTCTCATTTACGTGCAGAACATGCAGCCATTGCATCCAGGCCTGTATTTCACACCCCTGGCCAAAGTAATTCTCTGTTTAATTATGAATTATGAGAACGGAAACTGTTTATGCCATCAGTCTAACTGCTCAACGGTAAATTGACAAGTTAATGCCATTGTGTTTACATGCATGTCATAGTCCTGAACCATTAAACAGGTTATGAAAGTGAATTAATTAATTGAAAATTTGTGAAGTTTAGTGACAAAATATTCTATTGCAGCTTTTTGTTTTTTTCTTCCTGCTTATTGTGATTTGTAGATAATAATGTAAAGTGTTACACACCTCTTGGTTTTACTGCATCCTTAAAATTTTATTTCCAAATACATATCCTGAGTTTCATTCACAAAACTCAAAATTTTTTTTTAAATGTTTTCTTTCTTGCTCCTTCCCTAATCCTCATCCCCAGCTCTTATGTGTGTCTTTTCAGTTAAGCAAAAGAAGATTAAGAGGAGACTGATTGAAGTTGATTGAAGTGTTTACAATTATGAATTTAACTAGTACAGTGGATCGAGACTGTTAAGGGTAAATTTCACACAAACATTAGGATGTTTTTTTAACACAGAGAACTGTAGACACTTGGAATAAGAGACCAAGTAGCGTGGTAGATAGTTAAGACTTTAGGGGCTTTCAAAACTAGACTTGATATTATTTTGGAAGAATTAAACGAACTGGCGAGCGATGTTGGATTGAATGGCCTGTTCTCATCTACATTGTTCTAATGTTCCAAAAAACTTTCAAAAAGCACATATTCAGATATAAGATAAGTGTGTCTCCCTTTGATAAAGAGCACTGAACAGCACTGCCCAGGCACACAATGAAATGACTCCAGTGACTCTATGTCTTGTCACTGCTTGTCAATACTAGAAAACAGAGGTGGTCTTGATCATTTGGAGTGGATTGGATTGCTGGGTATTCGATTCTTCACATTCCTGTTGGAAGGTAAAAACAGCTAGAGCAAATGTAAAGTGTATTAGTTTCATTAATGTGCTAAACATGTTATATTGCCGTGTGTTTTTAATACACTTAGTTTAGCAGCCTAAATTGATCTGTATTGCATTCTTTGCATTTTTGTATACTGTATAATAATAATACATCTCCACAGCTTTACACTGCATAATGCTGAAGTCTTCATAAAGAGACATGAATAGCAGATTCTTGTAAACACCTCCCACTGATCGTCTCCCTTGATCCATATCCTCCTAGTTGCTTTCTCCACAGCTTCATTCACAACTTTTCTCCCCCCCCCCCCCCCGACATTGGAAATCCCATTATCCCAAGTAAAGTTAACACTGTACAGAGCCATCATCCTGTGAAGCCCTGACAGCCCACCTCGCTTGCTTCACAGAGAGTCTTCCAACCACTAATATGAAACTTCTCTATGACTTCCTGATAGTTTGCTTTCATTCTTTTGTTACCTCTTCAGTGTGTTCTCCCTAGGACACTGCGAATTTGATCATGATCATCTATTTGGTGGTCTCTGAAAAGATGATTGTGTCTGGCTGGAGTGTTGATTGTATTATAGTATGTGGTCTGGAAATTTTAACTGCTTGCCCAGATCCACTTTGATCTGCCAACTCAATGTTGTATCAAAGTGTTTTGCCATGCATAGGGATTGGTGAAATACTAAGCATGACAGCATAACCTTGCATTATCATGACTTACTTTGGTAATGATAAAGCAGAATATTTCTGGGGTCTATTCAGACACATGTGCATTAATTAAACACAAGCATTTATGTAATTATTGAATTGTCCTGTGACTATTGTCTGCTCTTTTACTGTAATACGTGGCCGCTTTATTAATAACTAAAAGCATCTCCTGGCATTGCACAGGTAAACAATTGTAAGCTCTGTTCTTTTTGTCTACTAGTCTGTCTTCAGTCTGTTCTGTCACTACACTTACCCTGAGCCACCAGGCAGCACTGTGGTTCAAACTGTAGTAAAAAATTAAAAAAAAACAAACAAAGGTAGACCTAGGGTCCAAATTTTGTGTTTGGACATAGTCTACAGACTTTCCATTATGGCAAGGATTGATCCAGCGTTACCGATTTGTATACCAGACATACCTCTACACACACAGGGAATTTGAGCAGTATATATTAGTTATTAACAACTTTGCTATATGAGTCTAATGACATGTCCAAATCTTTCAAGTGCCATGTATTTTCTCTTCTTCTTGAATTTTTGTCCTTAGACATAAATATATTTGAGGATGTTGAAGCAGCAGATACAAATCCAATCTGGTTTGGTACCAACAAGAAGAAAAGATGTAATGAAACTTTGAGACACAGGTGAGACCAAATAGGCCAAATACTCCACCACAGCACAAACACACTCATGTATATACACCAACCACAGACTTGAGCCAATTTAATATCGCCAATGCATGGAACCTGCAAATCTTGGGACAGTGGGGGCAGCTCCTGGAGGTAACCCATGCAGACATGGGGAGAACATGCAAACTCCATGCAGGGAGGACCCAGGAGGCAAACTCAGGTCTTCTATAGCACTGCACCATCATGCCTCAAAATGAATATGAAAATTTGGGTTCAAATTTTGGGGTGGCTTTCTTATGAATTTCCACGCATGTTCTTTTTCATTCAATAAAACTCTTTAGCAATTAGTTGTTCTAATTAAATTTAATATCCAAGGAGAAAACTGCCCTTGCTGTGTAGCTGAAGAAAAAGCTGTATTAAGTGATTTGTTTTTCTAGGAAATTCAGAAAGATGTGTATTGATGCCTCAGCACTTCATAAAGATGAGAATGTTTACCTTTTCATTCATTTTCTCAGTCATTTTAATTCACTTTCTTATTAAGAGCTGTTTCATTTAATTTTGTGAACCAACAAGGAGACAATAGTGAAATTCTATTGTCTAAATAATTCTAATTCTAAATAGCAGTTCCAACTTCAGTACAGTAGTATGCTCACTTATCCTCAAAAATTTGCTTTCCAGTATACATTTTAAAAGAAATAATACTGGAAATTTGGAATACTGTATAAATTTTAAAAGATGTATGATTTACATTTACATTGATTTGCTTAGAGGACACTGCTATCCAAAGTGACTTACAAAAGAGGTCAACATAATCAAGTAAACATCAATCTGTGGGACTGTTTGGGAACAAGTGTTACAGGACAAAAGTACAAAAGTGATCATCGCAATTGAAGATACTCAGAAGCAAAATGGAAGCTAGTTACAGTCCCTTGGTTACCAAAAACTAACAATACCACTATCAATTAGACAGAATTTTACTGAGCAAGCAAGCCTTCAAATGCTTCTTAGACACATTGAGGGAATCACGAATAAGAATGGAGTTGGACAGCTCGTTCCACCAGTTTGAGCGACACATGGAAAGAGCCTGGATTGAGATCTGATGTAACACAAAGATGGCAACACCAGACACCATTCATCAGCAACCCTGAATGGGCAAGAAGGAGCATATGACCTCACAAATGTCTCCATATATATAGGTGCTGACCCACTGACTACTCAGTAGGTAAGCAACAAGGATTTGAACTTAATATGTGGTGCCAAAGTGAGTCGATATAGTGATGTGAAAATAATTGAATCAAATCCATTCATTCATGCATTCATCCATTTCAATGAAGGATCGTGTTGAGTTGGAGCCCATCCCACCATTATTAGGCTAATGCTGAAATGAGTCACACTGGCCTATGTACCCTCACTGGGCCAATTTGGAGACACCAGTTAAGCTAACATGATGTGGAAGGAAGTTACTGCACCAGGAGAAAATACACATGAACACAAGGAGAACATCCATGCTGCCCATAAATCAAATCCATGTCCTTGGAGCTATAAGGCAGTACTGCTATTGCAGTGTGATATATCGTGCCTCCCATATAAAATGTCTATTGCCTTTTAACGACCAGATTCAACTGACTTTAACTTTACATAATAAAGGAGGATTTGGAAATTAAGGATGCCCTGGATAGTGACAGCAAAATGTGACCCATAGGTGGCTAAAGTCATTTCTAATTGCTGTGCACCTTTTGTCAATGAAATGTTGAAGGATGACCTAATCCTGTGTTCCTTCTCATTTCAAAGCCATATTTAAGGTAAACTGTTGCGCTGTGTAAATCTGACCTACAGACTGTCTCGCAGATAACCTTTCAGCGGCCAGCGACCTTTTAAAAGACAAACCCTGGGAGCTCCAAAGTGGCAGAGTGATTTATATCTCACGAGTGATGCAGGGTGATGTGAACTACTCTGATGACATGCAACCCCATCTTCCTGAGGCACTGCTACAGAAATTGAACATTGTATTTTCTGTGACTCTGCTCACTCAAATGGCACTCTAATGAAGTGTTTTAAATCTAATACGTTCGAAGCAGACAAATGTCTTAACTAATTGGTTTTCTTTCTTTCTTTATACAAAAGCTAAATGGATCATAAATTATTTTTTAAAGATTTCAAATACTGTTTTTTTAATTAATTTGTATATTCTTCTCAGAGCTGAAAGACAACTCAACTCCTGTCATTAATGAGAAAAATGGGTTAACATCCTTCGAAAAGCTACATCATGTAAAATAATTCATCCTGTTGCTTTACAACAATGGATTCCCCTGTACTGTGTAGTATTTGACAGCATTGTCAAAATTTGTAAAATTCTTTTACTTCCTGGAAATCATGAATCAAAAAGATTATTTCAAAAATATTGGCAATGGAGAACCCTAGAAAACACTGATGTCTGTTTTAAAATTTCTATAATTATTTATAAATCCAATTATAACTTTAAACACCAATTTTATTCTTAATGGGTCATAATCTGTCTATAATTTTTAGTCACATTACATCTTTCTAGACCTTGACAGAGTAAAATAAATCAAATACACATTAATTAATACTTGAACTTGAATAACCTGCTTCAAAGACAAAGAACAATCAACTGGAACTAATAACACAATAGTAGTCTATTATAAGAATAATATCCATTCTTAAAAATAATTGCATTTGATAGTTTGGAAAAATGCATGAGGCAACCTCTATACAACTGTTATATACATTTGCTTATGCATTACAGGATTACATGGAGATGGTGCTTATTATTGCAGGACACAAGGCAGGAGCTGACCATGGATGGAGGCCATTTCACTGTATTCATGTGAATACACACACCTCTACACACTCACACCCACTGGGAGTCTTTGGTGTGCGGAGCGAAGCTTTAACCACATAGAGAAGAATTGGGAAACATCACAGAAATAGTGAATGATTTAAGAATCACACTAATGTCCTGAAGTGGTGTGGCACTAATTGCTGTGATTTAATTTCCAACAAATTACAGGTTGTGTTGATACTGATTTAACATTTTCATTGGGAAAAGGTTATTAATTTTAGCTATATTTCTAATTAATTTACATGAATCAGGCAACAGTGAAATGTGCTATTACGATTGGTAGTGCATTTTCTATTTAAAAGAATTCTTACACACTTTAAAATTAGCTTGCTAAGGTTTATCATCTTTAAGCAAATAAAATGAAAATGATCAAGCCAGTATAGCTTTCTCAGTTTTAAAATGTGGCTTTCACTTGAAACTTTTAATAGATTTTGAATTATTTATTGTAAATCTCAAATGTATCTAAATTTAATGTGTAAAGAATTCTCTTATGATCAGACAGCTTAAGAAATTTTTGTTTTTACTTGTGTCAAAATGCTATCATGAACATAAATGCTACATTTGGTTGAATTTGAAGTAAAAATAAAATGTTATAAACATTACAGATAGTGATGAGCGAACCCTGCTAAATACACATCACTATGACTTTAGCAAAATCTTGAAAATGTTTAGGAACTTCGCCAAACTCAGCAAAATGCATTGAATTTAAATGGGGAAGGAGGAATTGAACTACTGTACTTTTGAGTGGATTGCAATGGTGCAGTGGTCTTCCAAATGTCTCTGATGGCTAGGAAAATGTCCACCAACTATGTTGAATGGATTATCGTAATATAACCTGAGCTGCAAGGCAGCAGTGCTACCCACTGAAGTAGTGAGCCTTTTTGAGATATAATTAGTAGAATTAAATATCAAAACAGTAAATATTTTTTTGCAGACAATAAGAGACAGGAAGTATGAATTCCCTAAGACATACCCACCACAGATTTTATAGCAAGACTCATCTCTCTCAAATGGAAAAGTACTTTTTTTTTCCTGTGACATTTTTGCTTGTTCAATGCCACCGCTACCAAATAAGAGCAACTCTAAAGCACGTGGATTCTTCACTCCTTCCTGTTTGCATCAACTGTACAGCTACCTTTAAAGCATGAATTAAGGCACAAATGCACCGACGCATTTCCAGTTTTCTTCTGCATTCACGTTTTGTGTTGAAATGTTTTTGTAAAGTTTTCTGTTAATTTTTAGTCCACTACTACAATCAGTGTTCTATATTCAGAGGCTGATTGATCCAACATCCGCTGCTATGGCTCTGCAATGTCATGCTGGCCTTGCAAAGCATCATGGGGAGCTGGGAAAAAAAGTTTGTCTAAGCCAGCCACACTGTGAATTTTCAGGAAAATATTCAGCAAACAAGGTCTTCAACTAACACAGCATATTTTCTGTAATAAACTAGTGAATTTTGCAGATTAACAATTATTGTAAACACACACAGACCTTTTACACAATATGCACAGTAGGGGACATTTATTATTATTTTCCATTTGTTTTTCTTTCAGTGGACCACTTAACACAAATAAACAAATTCCATGTACAGTAATCCCTCCTCGATTCCGGGGGTTGCGTTCCAGACCCCCCCGCGATAGGTGAAAATCCGCGAAGTATAAACCATATGTTTGTATGGTTATTTTTATATATTTTAAGCCCTTATAAACTCTCCCGCACTGTTTATAAATATTCCCCGCAGAGTTATACAGCATAATCCCTTTGTATTCTCTTAGATATTAGGTAAGATTCATTGAAATTATGTATATAAACACACTGTTTATATAAGTAAAACCTAAATATTATTTTAAAGATATTGAGTGTCTCCGATATCACATATGTTACAGCCATTACGATAGACAGGTCACCAGCAATAAATACGTACAATGCAAGAAAAATAGTATACAGTAAATGTGTGTACAGTGACACTAAACATACGTACATGTACTAAGCACTGTAAGAAGAAAATTAATTATGGTTACTCACCAACAATGACACGATGACTTGTCCGATAACAATGAGTTTTTTAATTTTACTGCACAACAAAGGAGAGCGTTACAGCCCTTGTAAAGGAGCCACTTCAGGCGATTGTGTAGCACTGCCGTTGTTCTTCTTCTGGCAGTCTTCAATCCAAATCTCTAAAGCAGATTCCATCCAGACTACTGCCTTATTACATCCACTTACAACTCGTTTTGCTCCCTGATTAAAACGACACTGCAGCCGTAGATCTTATATTCCTTTCCTACTTTTTAAATAAAAAGAATCGTAGCCTTCAACAAATCCAAAACGTTTACCTTTTCGGCAATCGTTAACATCTTCTTGCGCTTGGGCACGGCCCCTGAAGCAGTAGCAGATTGTTTTGGAGCCATAATGAAGGGCTTGACTATGCACAAAGATAAACACTAAAGAGCACAACTCTTTACACAGCGAAACACGTTGATGCTAAATGAGCGAGACGAGACTTCGTGGTTAACACTGCATTCAGCACGCAGGAGCTCAACTGCGTGCTCTGATTGGTTAGCTTCTCAGTCAGGAGAACTTAACTGCGTGCTCTGATTGGTTAGCTTCTCAGCCATCCGCCAATAGCGTCCCTTGTATGAAATCAACTGGGCAAACCAACTGAGGAAGCATATACAGGAAGTAAAAAGACACATTGTCCACAGAACCCGTGAAGCAGCGAAATATCCGCGTTATATATTTAGTTATGCTTTCATATAAAATCCGCGATAGAGTGAAGTCGCGAAAGTCGAAGCGCGATATAGCGAGGGATTACTGTATACCAAAGCTTATCTGTGATGGTTGGTTTTTCATTGTGTATCTCAAGGATTTCCATTTTTGTTTTATTATAAACATTGCAAGTTACCCTCTTATTGGAAGACTGATCCAACGTGAGTGATTGTTCTCAAATTCTCACATTTCTTTTGCTTTGATTGGTTACAAAGATGAAGGATTTTATTCTAAAGTCATCTTTATAAAAAACCTTTAATGTATGACATGTGAAGTCCTTCTATACAAGTAGCATGCTTTATTTAAAAATTGAATTGTTATCTGATCCTTTCAAAATGTGTTACGTGCAGCTCATGTCAAAAAAGGAGGTTCTCAATGGACTGTATCTTTTACTTTCGGATGACCATCAATTGATATTAATTAATACATGGCTCAAGAGTACTTAAAAGTGTAGATGATAATATAAACATATGGGAAAAACATACAAATTTGTGAGAAAGCAGCTATTTTCATAGCTGATGAGACGGTCTACTAAGTCTTTCAAGTAGGAATATTTCCGGTGCAAACACTAATTGTATTTATGGTGAGGAAGTCAAGTCAAGTTGGGGAGCATGCACTGGTACAGTGCGTTGCCGCACCCACTACACGACGAAACAACTTGGGATCCGATTTGCAACCCCCCAGGCAGACACGCGTCCAGTCCCACCCTCTGGAAATGACCCTCTATCTGCCGCAGCTTGGTGTTACGTGGGTGACCCCTTGGCCTGGTCCAGCCACTCAGGTCCCCAACAATGAGGATCTTACGAGCCGGATCACCCTCAGGGAAACGCGCCACATGGCCGTAGTGCCATAACTGACACTCCCTCACAATGCAGGTAATGTGCCTCATTCGGGACTCCATGAGCAACCGCTCATTCGACACAAAGTCAAACCAATGGTACCCAAGTATTTTCTGGAGAAACACAGTACCAAAGGAGTCCAGTCTTTGTCTCAGGTCACTGGATAGTGTCCATGTCTCGCAACCATATAGCAAGACAGGAAGCACCAGGGCTCTAAAGACTTGGACCTTTGTCCTTTTGCATAGATATCAGGAGCGCCACACACCCCTTTCCAGCGACCTCATGACCCCCCCATGCTCTCCCAATCCGTCTACTGACTTCATAGGAAGAGTCACCGGAGAGACATGAATGTCACTGCCAAGGTAAGTAAACCTCTCAACAAGGTCAACACACTCTCCGCAAACAGACACATTGTTGATGGCTGTGCCCAAGAGGTCATTAAAGGCCTGGATCTTGGTTTTTATCTAGAACACTCGCAAGCTGAGACACTCAGACTCCTCACTCAGGTTCTCAAGCACCCCGATCAAAGCCTCCGTTGACTCCGCAAAAATCACAGCATCATCAGCAAAGTCAAGTTTCGTGAATCTTTCTTCACCAACAGATGTCCCTATGACCTTGCCCCACACCCAGTCCATACAAGCATTGAACAAAGTAGGAGCAAGAATCAACTGGGAAAAATGCAGAGATCCTGCCACCACTCTGCACAGCACTCACAGTATCAGTGTACAGGCTGGCCATGATATCCAGCAACCTCGAGGGGATCCCGCGGACCCTCAGGATGCAGCTCGGTCAACTGAGTCAAACGCTTTGCGAAAATCAACAAAGGCTGCAAAGAAGTTCTGCTGATATTCGCGTTTGCGCTCCATGAGAACCCTCATTGCCAGGATGCGGTCAATGGTAGACTTCTAAGGCGTAAAACCAGACTGTTCCAGTCGCTGGTAGGTGAGCAAGTGATCATGGATCCTATTGAGGATGACCCTAGCAAGGACCTTACCCGGCACCGAGAGCAATGTTATCCCCATGTAGTTGCTGAAATCCAGGTGATCACCCTTCCCTTTCCAGATAGGGACAACAAGTCCCGTTTTCCAGTCAGTTGGGATGATGCCAGTCTCCCAAATGGAAGCAAAGATTGCAATGCCAGGAGAACAGCCATACCACCAGCCTGGAGAAGTTCACCCTGGATACCACAGATCCCTGCAGCCTTTCCCCCCTTCAGCTGGTTCCTCACCTGTGCAATCTCAGGTAGTGGTGGGTGGTTCACAGCTAATTGGAGGATCAGCCTCAAAAACCGTGGACCCAGAGATGTCCAATGTCCTAGCTGTAGGATCAGCTTTGAATAACTGCTCAAAGTAGCCAGGCCCAGTGGGTCACAACTGCAGTGTCATCCGTAAGGACCGTTCCATCAGCTGCCCTGACTGCGACTCTCTGAGGAATAGATTCAGATGTGTGTAATGCTTCAGTTCCTCTGTAAGCAGGACATGATGATGCTTCTCATGAAATCCTTCTACCTACATGTTTGAGAAGTAATTAAATTGCTTTTTTCTTTTACTCTTAATGAAGTTGGCTTTTAGCTACAAGTACAGAAAAGGCTTCAAGTGCCTTCAAACATGGAGCTCTATGCTGCTGTGAAGCTGGTTTAGTAAATGAATGTCGACTTCCATTGGTAGGTCCATCTATATAGTGGTGGATCCAGAAAGGGTGGAACATAACATGACGGCAGTAACCTCAACTGTCTTCTTGGTCTTCTCCTCTGACATTCTAGATGAACAAATTGAAGGAATTATTAGTGACTATGTCACACCTTTAACCTTCTCTGTATTTCCTTCTGTCCAAAACCCCTAAAATGCTCCCAATGCTCACATGTTTGACAACGTTATTGAAGTGGAATCTGATTCCTGAGCACAAAGTGATGGAAAATATTTGCTCCTGTTGTATTAGGCAAGAGACGCACATACTTAATGTTGTACTGGCTAAGTCATTTTACTTACTCAGGTTGTCTGATTCACTGCATGACTCTGAATAAGTCAGTGCTCTAGCTATAAAAAAAAAATGCATGTAAACAGTCATATTACAGCTCTGTGTGATGGTGACCTCTGTGGAAATGGTGTTATATACATCAAGGTTGTTTGTCTTAACCATCCCTCTCACAGGGTGTACCTTTCAGGAAGCAGTTCACTATTTACCATAGAATTTTACCTCAGTATACACAGTTAGTGACTAAAATATTTTTTATTTTACTTTATAGTTTGGTTGCTAGAACCTTTTCATCTAAGGGTGAGTTTAAAAAGCCATTGTGAAAACGGAAGGATGCTTTCTTACATGTAAATACTGAATGCAGTAAGTATGAGAGAGAGAAAATAACAGGTTACTAGTTTTATTGGTGTTGGAGACCTAGATAAAAACACATTAAAGCGTTTTCAAAAAGTTTAAACTTTAACCTCCGTTGCAAGGTTATAGAATGCCAGAGTCTACACCAGCAGCATTGGGTGGAAGGCATCAATAATTCCAATACAGGTGTCCATCACAAGGGAACAGTCACCCACACACTCATACTCTCCTACAGCAGCAATTCAAAAATGTCATTTATCATAAACTATAAATCTTTGTGTAAGGGAATTGGTTCATCTAAAAAATTAAATAGGTATTGAGTGAAAATGTAAAAATCCACAGAGACAGTGATTAGGCTTTGGTTTGATCCAAAATCATTGAAGCTGTGAGGCAGTGCAATAACCAAAGTGTCAAACATACTTACAAATATTCTGTTATTTTAAATTTACTATTAATAAACTCCTTTTTATACAGAATTATACAGAACACAGAACTAAACCCATAAATATCTTGTTGTGTTGATATTATTATTATTACTATTATTATTATTATTGTTGTTATTACAGCACTGCATTTGTTTTTCTGATCTTCTGCATTATGAACATATATGGAATCATCAAGGATTCTTTCAACTTTCAGTTGCTCCTGAGGTTCTTCATCTGGCTGCTTAGAGTTCCGTAGTGTTATGGCAGCTCTTTAAGTTAGGCTATTGGAGCACACAGCAGCTATGAATCTCGTTATTGAAAAGGTGCATTTCCTATGCAATGCTGCCACATGGTGGCCGAAAATAGCATTTTCCATTATAATATTTAAAATGTGGTGACAGCAATAAAAACAGTAAATAAAGGAAAATGACCATATGAAAATGATATTTAAACTTATTTATGGATCTCTGAAATGTAAAATTAATTTATACATCATGCATATTACTAGAATAGTTTATTATTTTCAAGTATTTCTCAGGTGATTTTGAATGTTTTTTTTTCATCCACACAATTTCTAGAAATGTACAAGAAAAAGCATTTAAATTAAGAAAATGAAGAGTGGAAATTAAATTTAAAGAACACTGTCCAAGCATGTAGAAAATATCTGTAAAACTCTGTCTTTTATCCTTTCATAAACCAGGTAAGGTAAAACCCCAAACCATTCCAAGAGGTGATATGCACAAGAAGCAATTGAACAATTACTACTGTGTCTCTCACTCATTTTCCCAAATGTATAATCGCAGTCTTGTTAGATAAGAAGCACAGCGGCTAGTTCTGCTGCATCAGAGATTCACACCCTGGCCTAATAACTGTCTGTATTGAGTGTTGTCACATTCTTGCCAGGTCTCACTTGGCTTTTGTGTGCAGACATTCTTTTGTAGCAGGTAGTCACTGGAACTATGAAGTTGTTCACCTCCTACTCTCTGTGTGATCCCAGGCCATTTGTGCTCCCGTATAAGACATATATTAACAGTATCCTGATCTTGCGCATTGCCTTGCCAAAATTTGTATGTGTCTTGAGGGGTCATATAGATATGAGACATTGAAAATAAGGAAGGGCTTTGCAAAATGGATTAAAGTTAAACTACATTTGGACCAAATAAAGACTGAACATATATATGAGTGCACCTATGTTACCTATAAAAAGTATTCACCTTTTGGAAGTTTTTACATTTTACTGTTGTGTAAGGTTGAATCACAGTGGATTTAATTTGCCTTTTTTGATATCTGATCAGCAAAAAAAAGACACATTAACGTTAAAGTGAACACAAATCTCTGCAAATTGGTCTAAATTAATTGAAAATATAAATGAGGCCATACAGATTGATGGCATACTGTAAGTGTTAAGGCCCTTTAACGTGACACCTCCAAATAATCAATGGTGCAGCCAATTGCTTCTAGAAGTTTCATAGTTAGTTCAATGGAGATCACTTGTCTGTTGTCAAAGGGTTCTGCTGATTGAGTATAAATGTTCCATATCTGGAAAGTCCAAGTTGTGGGGAGTTATTATGATGACCTAATCTACACATTGAAGACAAAGGAAAAGTGCAAACAACTATATTAAAAATAGACTGAAAAGCACTTAACAGGAGATGGATACAAGAAAATATCAAAGACATTAAATATTCCTTGGAGTCCAGTAAAATCAATCATTAATAAAATAAAGAGTATGCTGCAGCTTTCAATGTGCTGTGAGCATGCCACCTACAAAACTTAGTGATCTTGCAAGAAGGAAACAAGTGAGTGAAGCCTTTCATAAATCTGAAGGAGTTACATCCTTTGTAGACTAAGGCTGGAGAGACTGAGCAGACAACAACTGTTACATAGATGCTTCATCAGGCACAGTTTTATGGAAGAGTAACAAAGAGAAAGCCACTTGAAAAAAATGCCCAAGACATCTCAGATAAAGTTTGCCAGAAGGCATATGGAAGATTGAATTCATCTGAAAGAAAGTTCTATGGTTTGACAAGACTTAAATTGAGATTTTTGCCCATCAAACCAAACACCATGTTTGGTGGAAGAAAAACACTTCATATTAAACTCAAAAACACCATCTTCGCCATGAAAACATGGTGGTTGCATCAACAGGATGTGGGGACACTTCTTTGCAGCAGGCCCTGGAAGGCTTGTGAGGGTAGAGAGTAAAATGAATGCAGCAAAATACAGGGAATTCCTGAAGGAAAACTTGATACTGTAGGATGCAATGGAGAAAAGACATACAGATAAAAAGCACTCCCACTCTGTGAGATTTATGACAGATGAGAACTGAAACCCATTCTTATGTGAGACAACGTGTTTAACTTTGTAACAATACATCCACCGGGAAGAATAGTTAAAATGATAATAAAAGTTTGTGAGAACCTAAGAAAATAAGGAAATTTGCTTGAATTATTTTATACATTTATTTTAAAAAATGATTTTGTAAACTTCTAAAAATTAAATAAACTTAATGATCTCACTGCAGTAGAGAAATCCAATTTCTGAACGTTTTCACAGGAGGCTGGGGGCGAGACCCAGCCGGGATGCCTGGAAGGACTGGAAGACCGCCAATACTTCCCCTGGGCCGCGAGGAGGCAACCTCCCTGGGTAAGCAGGGGACCACAGGGATGGAACAAGTAGGCACAAACCCGTGGGGGCCCGTGGCTACTGCCAGGGGGCTCCCCAAGTCTCATAAAGTCCGGGAGCTCTGCACTTCCGCCGCACCTGGGAAGGTGGGGGAAGGTCCTTCCAGCGACACCCGGAGTGCTTCTGGGTGCTCATGCGACACTCCCGTCACACCAGGAAGTGCCGCCGGAAGAACGTCATCAAGCACCTGGAGCACATCTGGGTGAAAATAAAAGGTGCCTCCTTCCTACAGTCGGGGAGCTAGAGTCGGGAGCTGGAGCAGGCATTGGGAGAGGCCCATGTTGGGAGTGATTGGTGTGGGAGCACTGTGTGTTGTGAGGACTTTATTACTTTAATAAATGTGTGTTTTTGTAAAGTGCTGGTGTCTGTCTGATGGTGCTCGGACCTGCTCTCACAATGTATTTATTAAGATGGATTTTGGGGTCATGCTGGGGCTGAAAGGTACTGTAAATCTGACTGCATTACAAAAACATTGTTATAGAGTGTGTTCATGACTTTCACCACTGTATACTGTACTGTATATGAGCAACATGGAAACAATAGAAGAGTCTACTGTCTGCTGTGTTTTTTGCTTATAAATTTGCAAGACAGCTCAGATCTTCTAATTAGTATTACAAAGCCCTGTTACCTAATTCTTAGCAAACACTCATTCAGCTTTTCAGCTCCTATCATGTGGAACTCTTTTCTTATGTCTGTTTATGAAGCTCCATCTGTCTTGATATTCATATCCAGACTGTTCTCTCCCTTTTCTCTCTGACTTTATAATTGCTTTCGGTTCATTTACGTTTCCACACTTTGTGCTGTTCAGTGTGATCATAATGTCCCTACCACAATATACAGGGTGGTCCAGACTTAATTATGCAGATCCAAATCGTCTGGATGACTTTGATTTATGCAAGGACGATTCCAGTTTGGCATGAAGATGATTCTTCATGTCGTCAGTTCGCACACTTCTTGATGGTCCGGGATTTTTTGGGTGATTTTCTATGTAATAAACTTAATAAGTTATAGCGTAATGAAAATTACATAATTAGATCTGGACTACCCTATATAGTGCTGATAGTCTTGTAAGCTCTGCCTGTGATCATTTTAACCTGTTTTGTTATTCCTCACTTTGTTTTTGTTGTTCTCATATTCTACTTTTGCACAATCTGTTCTACCCATTTCAATATGTCTGGTTTTATCCCTGTAGAATTTGCCTATTCTCCTTATGCCTACTTGAGTACAATGGATTCAGAAAGTAATCAGACCCCATTCACTTTTTGGCATTTTCCAATCTTGCTGCCTTATTCTAAAATATTTTAAATTAATTTTTCTCCACATCAAGCAACACTCAATACCCCAGAATGACAATGTTAAAATCATGATATTTGGTGATTTAAGAAGTTTATTAAAAAAAATTTAAAAAACTGAAATACCACATTGACACAAACATTCAGACCTTTTGCTATGACCCCTGAACTCTGCCTCAGGTGCATCCCATTATATGGATTATCACTGAGCTGTTTCTACACCTTGTTTGTAGTCCACCTGTGGCCAGATTGGGCGTTATTAAGAAACGCTCTCATCTGTTGTCTGAAGGTCCCACAACTGACAGTGTGCATCAGAGCAAAAACCAAGACATGAGTTTAAAGAAAATGTCTGAAGAGCTTAGAGAAAGGATTATGTCAAGGCACCGATCTGGGGAAGGCTGCATAAAATTTCGTGCCGTATTAAAGGTTCCCAAGAGCACAGTGGCATTCGTAATTCTTAAACAGAAGACTTTTGTAACATCCATGACCCTTTCTAGAGCTGGCCACCTCGCCAAACTGAGTAAGCATGGGAGAAGGACAATGGTAAGAGAGGTGACTAAGAACCCAATAGTCATTCTGGTTGAGCTCCAAAGAACCTGTGTGGAGATGAGAGAACCTTCCAGAAGAACAACTATCACTGCAACATTCCACCGATCTGGGCTATATGATAGAGCGACCAGACAGAAGTATCTCCACAGTAAAAGACACATCAAAGTCCACTTGAAGTTTGCAAAAAAGCAGGTAAAGGATTCTCCGACTGTGGAATTAAGTGTGGTGTGGTGAAACCAAGCTTAACATCATGTGTGGAGGAAACCAGGCACCACGCATCACCTGTGCCATACCATTGCGACTGTGAAACATGATGGTGGCAGACTCATACTGTAGGGTGGTTTTCAGTGTCAGGGACTGGTATTTATGGACATCTTTGGGGATGTCTTTTATTTGAATGCCTTTACAGCCATTTACTGTATGTTTTGAAGTATTTTGGGAATCTTAAAAATACTTCAGAATCATGTTTTATGACTTTGAATTTAGATTTTGTTAAATTAGCATATGTTATTTTTTTAATTTAGGAGCCTTTTTCTTGTATTTTGAAATTCCTTTTTTAAGTAATTACATTTTTAAAGCTTTTGAGTTGAAAAAGGTGTTTTTTGTACTGTGGGCTTTCCCTTTTGGGATCAGTGAAAGGTAAGATGCCAAAACAAGTGCTACCGTAGTCAGACGTAATGGACACTAAGAATATATACAAGAATTTGACTAAGAGATGCTGACATTACAACCAAGACCAGGCAAACCTTCATCAAGGAACAGACAGGGAGGAGTAAACTGGGATAGAATTCAGAACACAAATGTCAAAACCAAAAAACCTAAACTGTAGTGGTAGTCATAAGGTATGTTGCCAAAAGGTACTAACACTCGCTGGATTAAATCACATCTAAGCATTACTAGCTTTTGTTGTAATTTCTGAAGTGAATCTAAACGTGGAATGTAGAATACTTTGCACCTCTATCTTCAATAGGTTTGATGCAATGAAATCACATATCACATTACTTGATTATAACATATTTGTCAACCACATAGCTGCCACCATAAAAAGCAAGCATCAAAATGGCAGTGATTTCCACTCAAAATAGATACAAAAGTTGATAAAAAACTAAATAATGATTAAAAAAAGTGAAAAAGGAATAAACCTGATTCAGAACGCCACCAGAAAAATATTCAAGGCATTAGATGGGCTCCTGCAGGGTCACAGAAACAAGATATATGAACTTGATAACTTCTTTGTCACAGAAACATTTGACAGAAGGAAATACATTTTCGTTATCTACCACAAATTAGTTAAATAGTGATAATGATAGAAAACAGGAGTCTTGATATTACCTAGCTGCCATAAGAACTTAAGATGCATTTCATTACTCCAGCTATGCTGAAACTTTTAGATCTGCGTATTCACTTTATCCAAGGTGACTTGCAACATTAATGACATTGGTCCCATTTCTTTTGGTTTTCCAGTTGAAGAACAGGCAGGTCAAGTGACTTGCTCATGGTCACACAGTGTAAGTAATGGGATTTGAACCCCCAACCTCAGAGTTTGAAGTCCAAAGTCTTAACCACTACACCACCTTTTAAGACTTTGAGTTCAACAGTTCATTTTAAGAATTGTGAATAACTTATCAATCAAGTCTGAAATTTACCCACATTTCTATTTCCAAGGCAATGAACTATCAGGTCAGCTCCCTTTGATGCATGTTACAAAACTTAACTTTACATTTGTTTACAAGCCATGCCCAGAGGGATCTTGCTAAGTGTGTGGTGGAAGTGCTGAAGTCCAAGGCTCTGTAATCCTCCAGGCGCCCCCTGGCCTCAGTGCAGAGGCTTCTGGGGTATTGAGTGTTGCTTGATGTGGAGAAAAATTAATTTAAAATATTTTAGAATAAGGCAGCAAGATTGGAAAATGCCAAAAAGTGAATGGGGTCTGATTACTTTCTGAATCCATTGTACTCAAGTAGGCATAAGGACAAGACCATGGACAAGACCATGGACTGCAGTATGCCAAAACCAAGTGGTAGAGAAAACCAGCCCTCATGGGATGGGTACCTTCACCCTACGAGCCTCAGCTGAGGGAGGGGCAGTGTGGCAGACGGCTGGGGATCCTGCCCCGAAGGGACGCTTGGAAGGTGGAAAGACCGGGAGAGGGACAATACCTACCCCGGGCCATTAAAGGGCAGCCGCCCTGGGGCCTCATGTATAATGCCGTGCGTAGAAATCGCACTATAACATGGCATAAGCACAAAAGCCGAAATGTGCTTACGCACAGAAAAATCCAGATGCAGGAATCTGTGCGTACTCCAACTTCCACGTTCTTCCGCTACATAAATCCCGGTCAGCGTGAAAAATAACGCTCG